>JAHKQU010000028.1:5000-1255000 GCA_020383195.1 Neomicropteryx cornuta
TAAAATCCAGCTAATTGGCCTTTCGGTTTTGAAACAAACATGATTTGTTGTGACGTCATATCAAAATTCTTTTCTGAATGGAAAACTTTTTTATTTTTTCAAATTTTAAAATTTGGTCCGTCTCAAACTAGTATTTCTGATGGTCAAATCATTGAGTTCTGACGTCATAAACATTTTACTATTATTATGTTTAATATAAGTCAAACTCTAATATCATTTTTAGGCTTTGATCTATGGAAAGTTGGTATTAAAAATACCTATTTTATTGTGAATACTTTCACATATATAAAAATTGCGAGGCATTGATTTTGCTTGTACAGTGCTAATTCAAGTGAATTTTGTGGTACATTTTAATTGACAGAATTAAAGATATGTCAAACTCTAATTACTCTAGCAATTACTCTATACTTAACTAATAATTAAAGTTGCCGATAATTGTATCGGGACCGATTAAGAGATAATGATCGGTGGGAGAGATAATTAACAGTCGCCAAATATATAAGGTGAGCAGATTCGAGTCGAAGTCAATATCGAAACATCATTCGCTCAATTCTATAGTACAAGTACGCCAATTGGCGTATTATGAACGCCATTGCATTGGATATTATTTTAGTGTATATTTTGCATTATGAAAGCACCCTTATGAGGTCCCTCGCATATAATATCTTTGTTCGTGAATTCGTTTCTTATACGGGAAAGCCTTAAACTATCGTTCTATTCTATAGGCAAATAGTAATTCCATAGAAAACATTACAATTTATTTATTAGTATAAACCAAAATACATATATATATATATATATACAAAGCAGTAACTACGGCGTAACCAAAGGATAAATATTAATTTCGATTTATTTAAATCATTTTTGTATGGCTGACATTTGGTAACCGTTGAATATTTAATCATTAATAAAATATGATTAGATACTTCATCTTATTTTGTTAACATATTAGAGGCAGGTTTTTAGAATTCAATTCTATTTCTGAGAAATTTAATAAATTATGAAACTGCTAATAGTTCTTTTTTAATTGAATTGCTCTCTTGGAAAATTAAAATTGAAAGGCAAACGAAGGATCTAAAATATAGAAAAGTTTGCTTTTTTTTTTATTTCTATATTTTGAAATTCTAATTAAATAAAAACCAACAGTAAATTGTAAACAAATAAACATATAGAGGAATATATGTTATGAACAAGAGTGATATTTTAAATAGTTTGTCTAGTTTGAGATTGACCTAAACATGCGAGTATTCTTTAGTTTTTATGATAAACCAGCAACATTGGAAAGTAGCTGATCGATGACTTTCAAAAGGATACACGATTAGGATGAAAGAGTAAATATTAATTTCAGCAATGGCCGCCGGATGTCTTCGAGGAGAAGATATCTTCGTCCGGCCATCGAAGAGTGCGCAATTAAATGGACGCCAAATAGCGGTATTATTAATAGCTATATTAAAAGCTTAAAGCCTAAAGTGCAATATAAAAGTATCGGATCGCATATATTTAACGGGTAAGAAGAGTCCATCTGACTGAAACAGGGCAGCAGTTTTAGATTGACACACAATTCTAATCCGGATTAGTTTTTCCTATTTATGAATAATCTGTTTATCTGTTGGTTTGAATATTGTCGAGTTCCTTAAGGTCCTGTATTTCCTTTTATTTGCAACTCTTCGTATGGGTGTGTGCGTGCGATGTGTGAGGCCACTCCTTGCTTCCAAGGATTATTATAGACTAGCCGTACAACCCTGGGCACTCGCGATAGGTCGCTTCGACCGCATCTCTATACCCTCCGGGCCTTCACGTCCTGCCGTCCTATCTGTGCAACCGCAGGGCTTTTCGAATTCATCTGACGCATTCGGCATTTTCGACTGCCTTCGAGGCCATCATTTCTACACAGGAACCCTGAATATTTCCGCGATAAAAAGCAGCCTAGATCAATCTCTGGAAAGTCCTCTCCCCAATAATGAAAGTCTCGTTAAAATCGGTCCAGCGATTTCGGAGATTGATCCGAAGAAATGAGTGTTTAGGTTTTGGTTGCGTGCGAATAATCATATGAACTTAGAAGAAAGGATTTAATTTGACATCGCAGACAATTTTAATTATTTGTATGTATAGATTGTTGTATAGAAGGGCCCGCCTTCAGTGCAATGAGCGTCGAACAAAAATAAATATCAAACTACCCTCCGATTATATTTGCTATATCGGCCCTTTCAGAAATTGAGCCCAATTTTTGAAAATGAATCATTTACTTACTGAATCCTTTACTACCATAATTCTTTGATGCAATTTTTGTTTATTTTCTCTTGATTAACGAGTTGCAGCTTTACTCAAATACCGACAGATAAATCAATAAGTCAAGTTATTGTCAAGTCAAATAATGGCAAGTTAAGGGAGCAGGAGTTAATCAGAGTATCGTACTGTCAAATCGCTTGTACGAATTTACTTTCCATTATATTTTATATTAATATGATTGTGATCCTAAAAATAAACATTCCGTACCGCTGTTGGTTAATTGTGAAAAACAGAATAAATTTATGTCTAAAAACTTAATTGAATTTGCATCTGTATAAAATAAACTATGCTTCTGTAGATTTATTTTCTCGATTTTTGCATTCAGACAATAAGATATTTACCTCTAAACTTTTGATAAAATGTATAGAAAAATACAGACCTTTTAGGCTCTTAACATTTAGACAAAATAAAAATTTAACTTAATAATTCCATAGGAGCCTAGATATTTAGGAGATAAAACAATTCTGCTAATATTTTCCTTCCACGTCTACAAATAAATATGAAGAAATGACCGAGATGAGGGCTCTTAATATCACCGCCAGGCAACTAAGGGACAACTTAAGGCGCAACTAAGGAATAACATTGGAAATTTTCAAAAAATCCACATTTTTGGTGATGCACCACTCCTCAACCGCTAAGTATTTAGACGAGTTGCTTATAGCATCATGGTCATTGAGGACTTATCTTGTAATTCTTGGAGGCTGATTTGTTAAATTGATTTTCGTTTTTGAACTATAAATGAAATAAAAAAATGTGTTTCATTTTTATTTCTTGCCTCGCGTTCAGCAGCATTTTAATCAGCCAAAAAATATTGCATATTGTAGGCACACGCACTAAGAATATAAGGTCGACATTAGCACGATCGAAAACGGTGTGTTACGATGTCTCGATTGAATAATATTTAGATTGAATATCTTTTATTTCTTGAATCCGTAACATATTTATTAATTTATAAAGTATGCTTGTATTTATAAAGTATGTTTAAAAAAAAAGATATACTTTTACGGAGACAAACAAAGAAGAACGCGACAAAGTAACAATGTCAATCAACTAACTCTACGATTCTTTTGCATGTAAAAAATCATAGCAGGGATTATTTTTCCGAGATTTTGTGGCGCTTTTCCGAATGAATGAGTACAAAATGTGTTATATTCCATTGTGTGTGTTATCAGACAGACAGACAGCTCCGGCAGTCTCCCCATCGCTCCCCATCACCTGCGGCACGCTCCCACACCACGGTGAGCCGCGATCATCTGTGAATGTAATTGGAGGATTGAAAGACGATATAATAATATTAACAATTCATTTATTTAAATCCAATTAAGTAATCACTTATTTAGTCAGTCAATTAGCCAATTACCTAGTTGTTAATTACGCAGTTGATCGCAATTGACTCTAGCCCTGAAAAACCATTTGGGTCCCGGGTATAATGTTTACACATTTATACGCGGTTTAAAAGCGATTCAGCAGATACTCATCATGTTATCTGCAACGACTTGTCAACCAGATTGCCAACCAAACAATAGCAAAGTCCGAGTAATTAAATCTTTAATGTAAAGTTGGACCAAAGGTTTTGGTCTTTTTGTGCTCAATTCATTGAATACTTTGATGACCTGGACCTGGCATACTCGCCGATGTCATGACGGCCTTGAAACGACAGCCTGTTCCAGTCATGCCAATGTCGGAAGCGAAGTATAGTAACGATATAGCTTCCATCTATTATTGCAATGTGTCTGTAAGTAGTTAGTTACACTATTACCAACTGCTTAGACATGTTTGAACTAAAATCGCTTACCTACAAAAGAGGGGTTAATTTGAACTTAGCAGGTGAGGGTGACAACTTATTTTCGAATTTTGATTGAAATAAAATAATAAAATTATGCAAAATAAGTAATAAAACTAATGTTTTTGGCATGTATTTTGAATGCAATGAGCGTTTAAAGAAATTTAATGATTGTCGTGATAATGTAATTTAAAAAATATAATTTTCGGAATAAAATATGTGAATAAAAATAATTATTTAGTCCCAGAAAAATAATTTGCTCTTTGCACTGCTTTTGAAAGCTCATTTCTATGAAAAAAGTAGCTTTTTAGTTTTTATTTTTTATTCATCAGAATGTAACATCTATCCTACTATAAATACATAGTTTTATGTCATTAGTGTATAAATATGATTGGATTTTTGACCACTTTTTCGAACTTCTAGGCCGTGTATCGATAACACTACAAATGTTGGCTTCTAAGCCGTCGATCGCGTCTAGTTTATAGTATTTGGAGTATTGTGAATCCTCAAGCCATTTTAATTAAAACGTTCTACCCTCCGTACGTTTTACTGAAATGATCATCATTGCAGTCGGACCCTGTGATCAGTGACTGCTATAGCTCGTCCGAAAGTCGTTGATCATTAATGAAAAATGAAAAAATAATGTTTACTAACAATAATCCCACAATGTTTTAAATAAATATCCTGGGATCATTATCCTGCCATGTTTTAAATTCATAGCAGATCCGCCATTAGACAGCTTTTGAAGGTAATCAGAATAGTATGTCATCACCTTCATCTTACTTTTGTCAATGAGGGTTCTAAATTTAGTTTTAAGGAGCCGCCTTCCGAAGAGCTATTGTCATTGTTGGATGTGGACATAAATCATGCTATTTCATTTAACAGCTGAAATTACAGTTTAGCTAAGCTCAACAGACACAAAACGATAAATCAACTGTTCTTTATAGGATAATCTTGAAAACAAAATCAATTTATTTTAAAAAACTTGGTTTAATTTGCATCTTTATGAAATCAACTATGTGATGGTAGGTTTATTTTCTCAAACGACATCTCAAATCGATGTGTCGTTCCACGTTCGTCGGGTGCCTGGAGACCTGGAGACCTGGAGACCTGGAGACGGCTAAGGCACAACTCAAAACAAATATATTATGTGTCGCAAATGTGCACAAAAGTTTCGCTGTGATTCGTTGGTCTATCGCAAAGGTGTCCAAACTACGGCCCGCGGGCCAAACCCGGCCCGGCAGGCGATTTTATCCGGCCCGCCAAGGATTTTGAAAAATTTTGTAAAATATAAATGTAGCGTGGCGCGTCGCTATTAGATCTCGCGCAGATGAAGAGCGCTTTCGGTTAGCCGTTAGGTTAGAATGAGCTCGAAAAAGTACGACTCGGCCGCTCGACTGCACGAATGATTTTGTACTCTGACTGTACAGCGCTCTGTAGGCGGCGCGGAGCGTCGCGTCAGTCCACGACAAACCAAAAATTCGTCGGCCACGGAGCTTATTTACATTCTTTACAGTTGATATATTGTAAATTGGTATGTTTAGATCTATATTTATTATATTATAACTTAATTATTATGTTAATATTATTTTTTAAAGTTGAACATGGAAACAAAAAGAAGAAAAGTAGATGACGAGTGCCGCGTTTTTAAAGAAGAATGGGGATTCAAATATTTCTTTGTGCAATCGCAGTCAAAGAATGGCAAAGCTATATGTGTAATTTGCAATGACACTGTTGCTGTAATGAAGGAATACAATTTACGTCGACATTATGAAACAAAACATGCTTCAGCTTACTCACAATTTAAGGACAAGCAGCATACTGAAAAATTTGAAAAAATGAGTCGTAGTTTGTCTTCTCAGCGAAATTTATTTAGGAAGGCTAACTCGGAAAATGAATCATTGACTTTAGTTAGCATGAAAGTTGCTTATTTGTTGGCGAAAAAAGGGAAACCCTTTATGGATGGAAACATCGTTAAAGAGTGTATGACGGAAGCTGTTGGGGTATTATGTCCGGAAAAGGTGAAACTTTTCAAAACGATAAGTCTTTCCCGCAATACTGTTGCTCGTCGAATTGACGATATTGGCAATAATATACTTCACCAGATTTCTGGGAAAGCACAGCGTTTCACTCACTATTCTATCGCGATGGATGAATCGACCGACGTTAGTGACACCTCACAACTTTTAGTATTTGTTCGTGGAGTTGACGACGATCTTAATGTCACCCAAGAATTAGCATCGGTTAACAGCATGCATGGCACTACAACTGGAGCAGATATTTTTAAGGAACTACAACAGACGTTGCCAAATATAACTTGGACTGGAATCGACTCTAAGGTGTGACAATTGACGGAGGAAGAAACATGTCTGGTGCAAATATTGGGGTGGTTGGGCTAATAAGAAAAGCTTGTGAAAGCGCAGGAGCAACAGTACCAATTTTTCTGCACTGTATCATCCACCAACAAGCCCTATGTGTAAAACATGTCGACATGAGCTGCGTTTTGAAACCAGTGGTTTCTGTCGTAAACTTTATTCGATCACGTGCACTCAATCATCGCCAATTTCGATCTTTCCTCGAAGAAATTGAATCTGAGTCTCTTGACTTGTCGTATTATACAGCAGTTCGATGGCTTAGCTGTGGAAAATTGTTATTGCAGTTCTTCAAGCTCAAAAAGGAAATTAAAATTTTTCTTGCGGAAAAGAATCACCCTGAACCGCTTTTATCGGATGCAGAGTGGCTCTGGAAGTTGGCAATTTTTGCAGATGTCGTGACACACGTAAATAACTTGAATTTAAAGCTCCAAGGTAAAAACAACTTAATTTGTGATTTATTCGAGCAAATCAAAGCATTCAGAGCCAAGCTGGTATTGCTCGAAAGTCATATGAATGAATGTATTTTTTCCCATTTCACGTGCTGTGAAAAATTTAGTACAGAAACTGACGAAAGATTTCCCACCATATTTGCAGTAAAAGTAATCGCGGATTTAAAACTAGAATTTCAAAAGCGTTTTTCTGATCTTGACATAAATTCAAGGGAAATTCGGCTGTTTCAAAATCCATATGACTGCAACGTTGGCGACGTTTCAAGTCAGTTTCAAATGGAAATAATTGATCTTCAAGCTAGCGATCAAATCAAGAACAAATACAAGGAAGGAAACTTGATCGATTTTTACAAATTTTTGGACGCAAAAGAGTTTCCAAATTTAAAGCAATTGGCTGGTAAATTTATTTCTATGTATGGCACTACCTATATAATATGTGCGAACAAACTTTTACCAGGATGAAGTATCTGAAATCTAAATATAGGGCAAATTTATCGGATGATCATTTGCAATCATTGCTAATAATTGGTGTTTCCGATTTGAATCCCAACTTTAAAGAAACTCTCCAGGAAAAAACCCAGTTCCACCATTCCCATTAAAAATTGCATGAAATAGTTTTATAATAATATAATTTAGACTTGTTTGTTTAGTATTGTTATATCTGTAATTTACTATAAAAAAAAATGTATGGTATATATATGTAGCAACAATAAAAAAATTCAATGCTGCTTTACTTGTAATAAGGTTTTTTAATTCACATATTTACAATGCTTGGCCCCCGCTAATGAATTTAAATACCAAACTGGCCCTCGCAGCAAAAAGTTTGGACGCCTCTGGTCTATCGGCACAGACTATCGACTTGATTGGGTCAGGTTAGGTTAAGATTTCTCACTCTTCATTCATTTGAATGCTAAATATCATAAGTGAATGAAGTCTCTAAGTACTATAGTGCGCTCAAATGGTTGAATAAATAAATAAAAATACAAACATTACAAGTAAACCTATTATTACCTACCAAAGTGTCGGTAAAAGGATAATGGGCATATTGGCATAACCTACCAATTGCGACGACGTCGGAATTGGTTAGGGTGAAAAAAAAAACAAATATCTATTTTAATATTTAAAAATACCTTTAACGAAAAATATATACTGTATTATATGTTAGAAAATATATATTAATTTATAAATAGCTTAAATTGTGCTTCGCAAAATAATCAAACTACTTATAATATTTCTAAAATTATTAAAAATCTGATCATTAAATATATTTTTATACATATATATATAAATATTTATTTAAATATAATTATCGTAGTTAAAAGATGTTGTATTGCAATAATAGTGTTGTATTGCTAAATGAACGTGTTACCAGAATAATAAAAGCAAAAAATTGTTAACAGTTTGTGATGAACTCCATCAATATATATATATGCCTTTGTAAATCTGCTCTGTATGAACTGCTGTGATTGCACTCGCTGCATTTGAATTTTCTTATTTTGTTTATTTTTCGATGAACTGCGTCGATATGATTTTGTAAATTTGATTTTATTGAACACTTGTAATTACACTCACTGCATATGAATTTTTTAATTTTGCGATGAACTCCATCGATATGCCTTTGTAAATTTGTTTTAATTAAACACTTGTTATCGCACTTGCTGCATATAAATCTTTTTTCTTTTTTGATTCACTGCACTAATATGATCCATTAAAATATATTTTTTTCTGAAATCCTTGTTTAGTTCGTTACAGTTTAACTTTATTTTTTTATGACATAATAAAATATGATTTCGCATAAACCTAACCTAACCTAAACTTAAACGTGGAAAAAAGTATTAAAAAATCGTAACGAGAAGCTCAAGAATGTAATCATCGAGGTAACCGGAGACGTACGGAACGCAATAATGGCTTTGGGCCGGATCAACATCGACTACATGAGGGTTCATGCAGAAGACCTCACTCCAGTCCTGCAGTGCCACAAATGCTCCGGCTTCGGACACTCCACTGCCAGTTTGTCTTAATTCAAAACACACTAACGCCCACCGCACACTCACAAAATGCCAACAGCGTTTGGAAGGCATCCTTAGGCATGCCGGGCACCTGGAGGAGTTTATCTGTGGTTTCCTCCTCCTGAAAGGCAAATGCCAGATGAATCCTACAAAATCGGCCACAGCCGTAGACACCACCTATCCTAACACATACCGGTACAAGTTACTAGAGATATATATTTAGTCTATATAGCATTATAACTACACTTAACACGAAAAGAGTACCAAGTTCTAAGAATTAATATAACAACAGGAGTTTTATTTAACATCGAACGTGCATGCATTGTTTGTAACTTGCAAGGTTGCCCCCCATCCCAAAAAAAAAAAAAAACCTAACCTAACCTAACCCATCTGCTAGACAAACGAGTATTGATCAAAATTAGAAAGCCCTATTCTAAAATGGGATGTTATATGGGATCTTATAAGATGTTGTGAATTATTTGAGTGAATTTGAGGTTATTGACATATATTCTTATGAGAATGGCCGATTGCCACTTAAGGACAATTAAAAACACATCAGTCCGGACCACCAACAACTTCACAAAAGCTTTTCAATCAAAAATACTCGTAATTAGAGAAGTGCATCATCCATAGATAATAATTGGCGAGCTGAATTATAAGTACAGGTAATTTGTAGCTATAGTTCTTTTTTTTAGTCTTCCTATAGCCAAGCCACTAACTAGAGAGCACTTGCAATCTCATTGATTACGCCTCCATCTGTGAACCAGGCGACAACTGCCCAATGCAACTGACGGACGGAGAAAATCTTTGACAAAAATCATTTAATAAGCATGCAAATGAATTATTAGTCAAAGATTACTACCCCCCCCCCCCCCATTCGCCATCGCAACGGCTACTCTGTCCAAAGGAGTCATGCGAAGACGGCTGGCAACTCCACCTGCGTCCGTTATACTACTCGACGGTCGCGCAGCGCCATTGAGCGTAATTGAATTTGTAATTCAAATATTTATAATGGCCTAGTTCAAAATGTCACCTTTCAAATATTTTCCTAACCTAACAAAACGGGCAAAATTTGTAGGGTGACATTTGCCATACTAGAGCATAAACAAAAATGTCTGTGACACCCTGTAGCTATCATATAATACCAACAGCTTCTATACATTCACCCGAACCTGACGTCTTACAGCTAGGTCCTATAGGCATCATTTACGGCATCTTTCCCCCAGACTACTCGCGCCTGCGGTAGCCTGATTATTTGTTTTTTTTTTTGTAAATTTTGATGGCTATAATGAAACAACCTCCGCCCCTCTCCCCCTATTTGTTGAATTTGTGATTTATTTAATTACTGACTTCTCCCAAATTGATATTTTTCCGATAACTAGGCAAAAATTTCGCAACGCTATATATATATATATAATAAATAATAAAATTGTATTTGCTTAAATACCGTATTTAGATGATTCCTTAATAATATGCGTTCGCCGTTAGTATAAATTACTTATATAAATTTCCGACAGTATTGACATTTGGAAAATTCGTTTTTTTTAAATATTTTTACAGATTGAAAATTTTCAAACAAATTATCTAACTAGAACGTTAAAAGGAAAATTATTACCGAACGCACTATAATCGTAATCAGTATCAAAATTGTTATTATTTTTTCCTTATTTGTTTATCTACTCGTAGATTTATGAATACCGCGAATGAAGTACCGCATTCAACAATAATGTTTTATAGCTTTTAATTGTTAGATTATTGAATAATTGTGAAACCCCAATCATTGCCGAAGTATTTGCTTGCTAATACCAGTCGGAGAGAGGAGGGTCTGGTGGGGAGATACTTCCTGTTTGTTGGCAGGACAGTCAATCCTGTTTGACAATAACTTATAGCCCTTCGCTCGAGTATGGGCATCAGATGTGGAATGTGTTAAAATTGACCTCATTACAGGAGTGACGTGTTATTACTTCGCGGCCATTCAATGAAGTTATCTAAATCTCTTTGTTCCACTAATCCTAGGATGAACTTCATCTCCAATAGAGTTGTGGATAATTGGAATCGGTGCAAACCAGTTCAAGAGCCGCCTTGATAAATTTCTTGAATCTAGGCCAATCGCTAGTAAGTAACTGGGAACGAGATATTATGATCATATCAGCTAAATAGCTGCTTGCTCAACAAACAATAATAACAATAGAAGTGTAGGGGCACAGCGACAGCAAACGAGACAGATAAATAAATAAATAAGACAAGAGGCAAACTCACCAGCCTAAACGTGGAACCCGCCGAACTATACGCTTCTATAGTAACAAGAAACAGTATTCTGAAATAACTCCTTGGGAACTAACTTAACAGCATTTGACGCGTGATGCTTGATATATTCTTTCATTTCATAGTACTGACTGATTTATCTAGCAAAACTGCAATTATATAATAATACCTAATTGCAGTGGCTGAATATATTTATTTAAACATTGTTCTGTACTTACCACATTGTAAGAACTATAAATCGAATGATAATTACAACCCTTTACATAATTACAACAAGATCTAAGGCAATGTCGAAAGTGGAAAATTGCGCTACAAATAGGGAAACCGTTAACAAACTATATATATGTGCGTTTACTCCTCAAACCATTTTGTGAAAGATTATTTTTGTCTAGCAGTAATCACATATATGACAATTTTAATAAAATCGCGCTGAAACTACACACAATGTTTTTTTTTTAATATTTTAGGAAGCGATTTAACAAGATTAGATTTTAGACTACTTGAAGAAAGATTGTATGGTTCAGATGGATTCAATTTTGACAGCCATGGAGATAAACCAGGATGAAGTAGGAACAAAGATGCAACGCTATTTATGGTTACAAGATTATATCAAGAGATCTGACCCAGGGACATTTTAAATGTGAATGTTAAAACTCGAAACTCGGGACATTCAAAACCCAATCAAAATAATCGATATTGATCGGCGTTCTGTCAGAAAAAGCTTCGAACTCAATAAGTTGATCAATTTCAAGATCACCTCACGACGCCCGGGCTGAAGATGTCTGTGCAACCATCGATATGAAGCAGAGGAATGCTCGGATGATGGAAAATGGTGTCAGGTTTATTTGACTGGTGTCCAGAGTCCAGAGCCTGTTTCTGGTGCAACATTCACTTTGATGGACACCAGGCAGGCAGGATCACGAGCGATTTACACCTGCAATTCAGGATTCCTTTCATATGGACAACCGGTTAGTTGAGATTTTTTTTATTTGGTTCAACTTCTTTAAGAATGGTGCTTTTAAACCAATCGTGATTATGATTATAAATGTTTTTGCATACATCATTAGAAAATAATTTTGAAATAAAAATATATCGATAACTGGTTAGGTTAGGTTATAATTACTGAAATATTATGATTAGTCTAAATTTCATTGGTTTATTTCTGTCATTTAATTTATTCAAGACTCACTTACGAATCTACTCGTATGACATATGGGTTGGTTAACTGGTAGGTATTGCCATTACGGCAATAAGTTCGCCAAATACATATTACAAAATATGTAATTATGTTTTAAAGTGTAAATAAATAAAATATTTAATTAAGGATGTTCGTCAACAAAAGACGTTGAGGGTGTTGGTTGATCGCTGATAACCAATTAATTAGTCTCAGCTTATCTTTTTTTTTTTGCAGACATTTCAGGCATTTTCTCAGACAAATCACTTTCTATAGAAAATACTGTTATATCTGTAAAGTTCCTACCACTTCACAATTGCAGTATTATATTCAAAATGGAAGAAATGCGATTTGGTCGAGGCCTCACCGAAATATTACTAAGCTACGACTAAAGTGAGCGAGCTATTGGTTTCATACCTGAGTAAATCAAACTAGAAAGTTAGTTTAAGCCTAATTTAAGATTATTAATAAATGTTTTTTTTATTTACCTACTTATTGTTTATTTATTTACATACTTTCTTATTGAAAAATTGATTAAAATCTATATTTATCGTAATGGTTTTCATAGATTTTTAATTCTTTGAAAAAAATAAATATATTATAGCGGCAAAAATTGTACAAAGCCGACATCAAAGCGCCATCTGTGTAATTCTTTTCGAAACGATAGCTGAGGCGTTCTATTCACTATCTATATAGTTCACGTTTATTCCAGTAGGCGGCATTAGTCAAGATTAATACTTAATATTTATTTATAAACCTAGTAATTTTTCATTTATTTACCTACTTATATTGTGTGAAATTAATTAATAACTATATTTATCGTATTGTTATCATTGATTCTTATTTGTTTGAAAAAAATAAATATATTATTGCGGCAAAAATTGTACAAAGCCGACATCAAAGCGCCATCTGTGTAATTCTCTTCGAAACGCTAGCTGAGGCCTTTTAATCACCATCAATATAGTTCACGTTTATTCCAGTAGGCGGCATTAGTCAAGATTAATACTTAATATTTATTTATAAACCTAGTAATTTTTCATTTATTTACCTACTTATATTGTGTGAAATTAATTAATAACTATATTTATCGTATTGTTATCATTGATTCTTATTTGTTTGAAAAAAATAAATATATTATTGCGGCAAAAATTGTACAAAGCCGACATCAAAGCGCCATCTGTGTAATTCTCTTCGAAACGTTAGCTGAGGCCTTTTAATCACCATCAATATAGTTCACGTTTATTCCAGTAGGCGGCATTAGTCAAGATTAATAATTAATATTTATTTATAAACCTAGTTATTATTCATTTATTTACCTACTTATATATTGTGAAATTATTACTATATATACTACCTACTTATATACTACTATATATTGTGAAATTTATTAATAACTACATTTATCGTAATGCCTAACATTGATTTTTATTTCTTTGAAAATAATCAATATATTATAGTGTCAAAAATTGTACAAAGCCGACATCAAGGCGCCATCTGTGTAATTCTTATCGAAACGTTAGCTGAGGCCTTCTATTCACTATCTATATAGTTCACGTTTATTCCAGTAGGAGGCATCAGTCAAGATTAATACTTAATATTTATTTATAAACCTAGTAATTTTTCATTTATTTACCTACTTATATTGTGTGAAATTAATTATTAACTATATTTATTATTAATCATTGCTCTGTAGCGTTCCCCATTGACTATAACATTATGGCCGGCTTCATTTTTGAAGAAATATGGACCAATGATTCCCTCTGCCCATAGAGCACACCAAACAGTGACTTTTTGAGGATGTAACGGCGTCTCAACAATGGCTTGTGGATTGTTATCACTCCAAATACGAGAATTTTGCTTATTAACGCACCCATTCAACCAAAAGTGATCTTCATCGCTGAACAAAATTTTCTTGTGAAAATCGGGATCAGTACCCATCTCGTTTTGGGCCCATTCACTTAACCTGCGACGCGCTTGATGGTCGTTCGGCTTCAATTCTTGCACATCATAACATCATTTGCGACCTGATTAAACCTCTGCCGCCTCACGGACCTACATTCTCAGATATTTCTATAAAATCATAAAACATTTCTTTTCTTTTATTTAGTCAACAGTTCTTGGAATCACCTATCTTTGGCATCCCTCTGACTAGAGCCAGCCATGTATGAAGTGTGACAATTTTTAACAGTACTTTAAATTCATTCAAAAATAAGCTAAGTAAAATATACTCGTATCATATAGGTAATTCGAAGATAAAAGTCCTAAATATTCAAAAACTTAACTATTTTATTCACGTTTCTCATTTATTTTCTTTATTTTATGTAATAAGATCTAAATTAACCTACCTTTTAATTCAATCGTTCCCCCCCTTTGCTCCTCGCCTCACCCCCTTTACTGGCAGTTATGGCTCTTCTAAAATAACAATTGTATTTTGTTTGTTACGGAACAACTTGAAATTACTATATTTTGTTTTAAAACATTGTCAAGACCGCAATAAATAAAACATATCCACAACTTGCACAACATAATTAAATTTATTAAATAATTTAAAGTTTATCACTAATTGCAAGTCAAAATCTACAAAAAAAAACTGAAATGATTTTAAAATTTATGATGAATTGAAAGAATTTCATAATTTATTTATTTATTTATAATCGTCGGTAAACTCACATCCATAAAAAAATATATTAAGAAAAACAAGGCCGATTATAAGTTAACGTTAAAGTAACAATTAAAAAACAAAATTAAATAGAAAGACAAAGTGGAAAAAAAAATAGAAAAATGAACATTGATTCCATTGTACGGATCTATGTGAAGAATGATGCCAATTTACCTGTTTTTTTTTTTATTTTTAACTACCCTAACCTAAAAAATGAACCACTTTCGGCTCTATGGCCATTCAAAAAGCATATAGATTTGTCGATTTTAATGTACTACACGTTAAAACAAATGTATGCCAAGAATATCATAATAGCTACCCACAAAAATATTCAAAATCAGGAAAAAGTTGAGCAGATGCACAGTGCATCAAAGAATGAGTTGTTTCCTATTCGTAGAACGAAAACAACATTTGGCCAGAAAGCAGAGGTCAGAGGTCTCGGACATACGTCGGTATAACATTCTGCTCCTGAGCTCAAAAGGGTCAAGGGACTAAAAAAATCAGTAAGTGGTTGTGAAAATTTATGCAATATATTACATAAAACGTTAATATAATAAGGCAAAATCTATTAAAAACTTGTTTTTATTAGGTACCTACTTAATTTTATAATAAAAATATAATTTGCATTCCAAACGTTTCTACATCTTTACATATAATATGTACCTATATATAAAATATAACAAAAGTATGAGAAAATTCTTATTGGTAGTAAAAAAAACAAGTAACTAACCTAAAAAAGTCGGGGTCACTGACCTTTCTCGCGCCGTGCGTTCAACCGTGCTCTCAAATTTACCCTGGAGGAACAACTCCAGGACTTATTGGCGACATCCGCAAATCCACCATCACAGCAGCACATATCAAAAGCGCTCATTTTTTAAAATATATTGTGAATTTAAATATGCTCAAATGAACCTTTTCATTTAAACATATAACGGAAATTTACTATAAGTACATAAACTTTTTTATACGCTATAAATTAATATCTACAAAACAGTTCAATTAAAAGTGAATATTCACAATATATAAGTAAATTTAAAAAAATATAATAAATAAAAACATCATACTAAAAAATGTATGACTATGAAGATTTTTATTATGGAAATTGAGGGAAAAATTAATAATAAAAGTTTATATCACAATATATCAATATAAAAATATATTTTTGATATCTTCATTCACAGTGCGAATGAAGTCCCTCAAATATGCAAAATAGCAATGAAAATTCGAAGCAGCGCCATCTGCCATACCAAGTATACCACCAACCACTGGCAAAGCCTTTCATATTGAGATTTGACCACCGACTCTGAGGAAATGATCAAGAATTTATTGATAAACATAAAAATAGTTTCTACCAAGACAACTCTTTTTTCAATCATTCTCATACTATTTTACAAGTAGGAAGATACATGTGTGTATTACAAGACAATTTTATGATTAATTGATTGATCCAATACTTAATAATATTTTATTAATGGATTAGGAAGTGTTAATCGTGCGCTTAATGTCTTCTAAAACTGTTTCTAAGATATCTTTCGCTGTTCCATCCATGATCTTCACGTCTGCCATTTTTCCAATTTCATTCCTATATCGGAGGTATTCCGGCCAAACGCAGAGCTCAAAGTATCCGGGAGTGTCAGGAGGGACGTAAGTGCATTTGCTTCGTCTTCGCAAGCATTCCTCTTTCGTAAGCTCTAAGTAACATTTGTAATCACATAAATCACTAATTGGTTTGTAATTTAAAATAAGGAATCCTTCCACAATTAATATTTTTTTTCCGGGGAAAGTTTGAGCATCATTTACAATATTTTTGCTTTCCCTCAAAAAGTCTGGATTAGAATCATCAAGTAGCTTCAGAATGTCCGAGGTCATTAGTTCCATGTCCAACGAGGAAATTATATCATAATTGTTGTGGTCCAAACCCACGGCTTTGACGTGCTTGTCGGAATCCTCAGAGAAGAAATATGGCACAAAACCACACTCGGATACAAAAGCTCTTTGAGTTTGAGCGATAGGGTTGTTTTGCCTCGATTGGTGACTCCTGAGATTCCCACCACAACCCAGTCAGCTCGTTTAGTTCCCATTTAAAAAAAATGTTATGTTATCCTCGGCTCCAGTGAAAGATCAAAAATCAGTGCAGATAAGGATGAATGTGATAAATTGTAAACAGAATAAGGGATCCGACAAAAGCAAATCCCAGAAGAGCAGGAACCATCAGAGCCAGTTCCGGATCCGGGAAGCCTTTGTACAACCAGTGATCTAGAAGCAAAAGAACAACATTAAAGCCTATTTTGTACCTTTATATACACTGCTGCAGCTTTAAAACCTGTCAGTGTGTTTAGTTAGACTTGTAGTAAAACATTGCATTCGTCAAGCTTACTAAGTTCTTACTAAGCTTTTAAAGTAAAATAACATTAGCACCTGGTCTCTCATTTTAGTTTAAAGTGCCATCTTGAAACAGTTGAGCAGTACCATTATATCAATACAGTTACCGTTTGAACCATTTCAATTAAATTCTAATCCCTTGTCTCTCTCTTGCGCATCAATAATTCAAAGACATTTCAATAACTGGAAGGTGCGGTTGTAGGCCGATATACTATATGACTGTATCGCGGGTGCAAACGGATTGGACTACAAGTGAAAACATCAGAATCTGGCCGGAGCATAAAGAGCCGCCAGCCAGCGAAAGGTTGCTGAATTTCCACTTTTAATCTGTTCCTATCTTGTTAGATATATCTGTAACCTACTCGTATATACCTAAATTCAAATTCCACTGCTATATCGAAAATATCTACCGGTTACGTTGTACGAATGGTTACATTGACAAAACATGGCGGTTTTTAGTTGCCATTGTCATGATTTTTTCAATAATGATAGATATTTTTTTGGATCAAAGTAAAATAATAGTAATGAGTTGAAAAGAGACTTACTTTAATGTCATAGCTTTACTTTTTCTTTTATTAAGTATCAAATATAAAATTTGGCCTGAAAGAAAATATTTTGTATATATATTCTGTATAGTTAGTAATAAAACCATATTCCAGAGAATTTCACAAGCTCTTCAAAATAGTGCCGGTTATCAAGAAACCATACATAATATTTTTTCTGAATAATCATTTTAGTAAGCGTCCGTAATTAGGCCATTTCTTGAAAATCTCCCTGGAAAATCGACGGTTGTTTTCTAAAAGTGGCTCGGACGCCCCACAGGTCAGCGGGCTGCCAGTCTTGTAAAATAATAAAAACAATAGAAAAGGATTTCATGAGAAACTTTTTAAAAATCTCAACTCAAATTCAGCCTGCTATAAAATACAGTAAAGTAAATTTGTAAAAGTTGAGAGCAGTCAAATGTCCAAATGTGTCATATATGTATTACTGTAGCAGACATCGTCGTACAGCCAGGAATTGAAAAATACACCATTCCACAAAAAGTGAAATCTAAATAAATTAGACTATGTTCAGAGGTCGGATTTGAAAGTGTATTTTCTGACCTTGTTGCAGTTGAGTGAAGGGCAAGACAAGCAGCCAGACGGCGAGGTGGGAGTACGCAAGCAGAGCCGCAGACACGAGGGTTCTGCCCACAGCGGCGTCCGGCAGGGCCATCCACCTCAGCAACAGAAGTATTCTTCTTCAAACTTCTTGAAGTCCTCTTCTGTGAATACGCTTTGTTCCTCTTTCTCGGTTGAATTTTCTTTTAAATCTGACAAAGCTTTCTTGGACTGAGCTCTCATAAATATCTGTAAAAATAAACAAATTTACATGTATATTATATTAACAAACTTTGAACTGACAAATTGCTTAAAAATTCAGCCCGTCTGAAAGCAAAAACTGACAAATATTTAAATTGTTAAGTTGATACAGCAGTCAGAGTCAATTCAAGTCAATTCAAACTGGCGACCGGTAAGAACTTTTTGTTTGGTTGTGGATATTGGAGCCACAAGTGACATCAATCAGGCATCCACGTGCTGTTTTCTTTGTATGTGTGTAAAACCTCTGGAAGTAATATTATAAAATCTTACAGAAAGAAAACAAGGGACTAGATTTATATTCCTGTAGATTGCAGGAGATTTTTATTTCTTTTGTAATTTCCATAGTATTGGTCAAGTGACTAATCATTATATATATAAAATATTGTTAGTTTATTCTTCTTCTAAGCGTTCCTAAACCATTCATCCAATTACAATGAAACTTCGTTGAGTTTTCCGCGAAGGTTTCTGCCAAAATTAGTGAAAAAAATCCCAAAAATTGTGCCACATAACCATAAATTAATTTTTATTTGTTCGCCTTCTATGCATTTCTAAACCATTAATTTAGTGAGTCATGCGCACTCCCGCGAAGGCCTAGAGATGGGGAGCGAAGAGACCATTTATTATTTAAAAAAAACAGTTCTTTCACCAAACCGCCATATATGAGGTAACCACAGTAGGCAAATGACATCAATCAATTCAAGAACTGTATCGATATTCTACTATCTCAGTGACAGAAACGGAAACAGACCCATCAGCTATACTCTCTGTCTGTTAATATAATAATAATAATAATTGACATTGCGTATTATTTACATCAACCGCCAAAAGCGATCAAAATAATATACCCGGACTGTAATTGAGGTTTCCTTCGCTCGTTATCTTGAAATGTTAAATATTAAATAAATGCTGTATAAATAAAATGAAACAGAGCAGCGGTCTCGCCGGAAGAGTAATTTCTTTCAAAACGCGCCTGGCGAAGGGTCTACTTTTCGTCTCCCGTCAACTACAGTAGTGGCTTATACCTGAGTTGGTAGCTGGGTTAAATCGAAGAAAGTTATTCTCAATATTGACCTGCAACACTGCAGGCTGTTGCGTCCCGGCCCCTACCTGTAGTAGGTAGCATTTGTCAGCGTTACACATTCATATTTTGTCAATTGTTTATTTAATAATAATTGTTTGTTGGATAATTCGGTATTCCATTCAAAATTGATTATTTGATAAGATATAATATTTCAATATTATTATGTTAAATTGTTTATAATGTTGCTATTTCATCAGTGAAGACTAATTATTCAATGGCTAAATGAAAATTTACATTTTATCCAAAAGTCCAACGTTTTCATTTTTGTTTTTAAAGAATCATAATTTTTAAGACATTAATATGATAGAAATTCGAGATCTTGACGTGTACTTGCGACTTACTTACGAAATACTACATTCGAAATGTCGAGTCCTCATCAACTCTATACGGTAAAGTCTGGAAATGTTATCATAATAAATCTTCCAATGTACTTTAAATGGAGTAAGTAAAAATAAATCAAACAATTTGAAATAATATATATTTTTTTTTAAATGGTGAGCAAATGTATTCAGTGGTATAGTTTCTGAATATTATTATTATGTCTTTCTTTACTTCAGCACTAACTATTTATTGAGTTCAGGTTTCCAAGAATTTTGAATATAATTGTTCATAATGTTCTGTAGTTAAAATGTTGAGGTTTATATTGTGATCTTTAATGTGTAAAATAATAATGACCTAGATAGTATATCCTTATAGTCAGTCAGCTTTTTATCGTAATCTTTGTAGGTATATATGGCATATTACTTTCAAGCATTGAATTTATTTATGGTACCTGGGCATAATATATATACAGGATGTCTCGTAAGTCGTGGGTCAAATGAAAAGAGGAGATAGGGGGGGGTCATTTCCAATCAAATAAACCAAATATGTCTTAATCCAATTCTTGATAGTTAAAAAGTTATAGCATTTAAAAAAAAATAAAAATGCCAATTACGTCATTTAAAAAAAAATCATAAAAAAAATACAATTAATTTAGATTGTATTTTTTATTTGTTATACTCCTGAATAGTGCTTATTTCTAATAAAGGTATTTCCATATACTATTTTCGAATATTGAATTATTGGAAAAACTTCTATATTTCACGCTGCTTCTAACAAGGTATAACTCATCAGCCTGTCTTAAATACAACATTATATATATTCTAGGTGAATATTTAAAAGAAGTTAATGTTTTGTATAAAATGCATTTTACAAATTCAACTTTTTTACAAGTCAGGAGTCGGCAAATAATAAAAGTAAATAAATAAAATGTGTGTATTTATTACAAATTGCTACTTTTTAACTCGCACCTGCGCAGTGTACCTAACATCGATTAATGTCTTTTATATGATATGATTGCTTACCATAAATAACCATATCCATAAAATAAAGACTATCCATGTCTTCAGTGAGCAATAATTCATTATCGTTTTTCAATATGTAATTAATCTCCTTGAATAGTTTCTCTTGTATTTTTGGTTGCATTGTAATTTCATGAATCAAAAAGCCTAAAGTTGAAGCCATAGTGTCGGATCCAGCCAGCATGATCATCACCGCTTGGGATGTGCTATATTCGCGGGGCCATCATAGAATTAGTATTCATTATCATGACCATTCCGCCATACTATAATTATTGATAGCCTTTTTTTATTTTTTCTCTGAAAAATCATTAATCAGGTTAAGAAAGTCCCGAGAATAAAAAAGTATATAACACATTAATATCTATGTAGAACTAAAATAGATGTTTACTAAAAACCAATTACTTGTGCTGTTAGTACTAATATTGTGTTAACACTGACAACGGGCGACCTCAGACGATAGATAGGCGCAGTCCCCAATCATAGTTACCCGAGCTCTGGGGATCCGCGCGGACGAATTCCAGGTCCTCTAAGAATCTATCTCTACCCTTGACATCACGAAATATTTCAAGGTTAGAAGCTCTTTTTAATGCCAGGACTCTTTTCTAGTGAGCCTAATGGCTTCATGGTAGGCATTCCGAACGCCGTGAAAAGAGCAAAGAGATGGGTCCTGCCTAACGGTAAAAAATCTGTATGTTCAGCGATATTTTGTTTGAAATTCTAACAGAACCATAGAGGAGAATATGCAGCCTTTCCCAGTTTCTTTCTTTCTAATATGGAGTCACACATCCTGATAACTCTTTTTGGAAGTTCTGGGCTACTCAGGGATATTGCGGAGATTCTCCATAAGATTTTAGCAGAAAAGTTCCTAATCAGTGTTCGCTGTTTGGTAACAGAATTTTTATGTCACATACCTATGACATAAATAATATATGAATTGAAGAGGTTTATTTTTTTATTATCATTATTATTTTAACGATTTTCAACCAATGTGAGGAACAGAGACCCACTCCTAACTATAATACCCAACCCATCAAATGATAAATTTTGTAATTTTTTAGTACAAAAAAAATCTTAGCTTGCGATTTAAAATTGCCAAGAGTTGCAAAGCAGGACCTAGCAAATCTGTTACGAGTAGTATCACGGAGCTATAAGAAGAATGGTGCGTTAAACAGAATATTTCCACACATCAATTTGCATTGCGCATGACTGAAACCTATCCCCTCTTTTGCCAATCAGGTATTCTTATACTTACTAGGTATCCTTATGTGGTAAAAATAGTGTATTACTTTTTAGATAAGCTAAGGCAATAAATTGCACTGTTTAATTTGAATTAGTGTGTCTACTAACCTAGTATCAGGTCAAATCATAAATGAAAAATCAAACATATGTAGATAATGCGTTATGTGATGTTTATATAGCATCTTAGTATGGGGGGGGGGGAGTACCATATAAGCCGATGTTATACTACCTCCCTTGGGACAGAGTAAGCCTGGTCGGGTAAGTGAGGAAAAAACTGTATATAACAACTACCGTGCTTGAATAATAACAAAATAAAAAAAGCATGAAAAATAATAGCTTTAAACAAAATCTTAAAAAATCGCAAGTTATTCTATGTACTACTGCAGACAAGTGATATATATTTTTATTTCACAATGTCACAATTTCTAGAGAAAATATTTAGTTTTTTTTTAAATAAATTATATGTTGCCGGTTTAGAAAATACAATTATAAACAAACAAAACAACAAAAGTAGAATCGCAGCAAAATACAATTATAAACAAACAAAACGACAAAAGTATAATCGCAGCAAAATACAATTATAAACAAACAAAACAACAAAAGTAGAATCGCAGCAAAATACAATTATAAACAAACAAAACAACAAAAGTATAATCGCAGACTAGTAGTTTTTTTAAATAAATTATATGTTGCCGGCTTAGAAAATACAATTATAAACAAACAAAACAACAAAAAATTAATCGCAGACTAGTTTACTGTGAAACATTGAAATATTTTTCTTCTACAAACAAGACAGCATTTCTGACATCGGAGCTAGCTCCTAAATATTGTATCGAATTAATAATGATAAAAAAAACAATCGCGGTTAAAACATGTTTAAAATATTCTAATAAATCCGATTAGATTTTTAGGCTCAGTGGTTTAAAAGAAGTTTATTTTCGCTCACGGCAGCGCTTATAGACCAATCGCATTTGAAATTCAATATAAAAGCCAAAGCCATTACATTTCGCCGCATGCAGTAGGGAGTAAAATAATATACGTACAGTCAAAGGCAACGTGTTGTAGCGACACTAATTGTGCTACAAAAGGTTAAAGTCTGGCGTGTGTGGCACTGACACACGGTGGAGGAGGATTTCAATACCTCAGGCCGGCACCTGAGTGTACTGCCTAAAGGAAGAGGAGTGCAATACCTCAGGCCGGCACCTGAGTGTATCGCCTAAAGGAAGGGAATTCAGCTTGTCAGCCAACAGAAATCATCATGGCTGCACATGAATGATTTGTTGACCAAAAAGATGATCAGTGCAAGACTATCTTATATTTAATTCATGAAGCCTGCACATCATAAAATTAAATATAAAATAAATAATTATTGAATCGATACAACTATAAATACTTACCAGAACTGCGGAAGGCCCTACGCTAAAGTGTATTTAAAGTTGAATTGAAACACGTAAAAAAAAAAATATTATGCGTGTGTGTGTACTGTATCTATGAGAACCACCGCTCTCATATCTCGTAGAGTAGGTACATACATATACGTACCTACACACTATCGAATCACCTTTCAAGGTAAAGTTTCATTTGCCCTCGACTGTAAAAGAAATAAAAGAAGATTTAAAGAAATAAATTAAATGGTGAATATTAAACGGATAAGTATCTACACATCGAGCACTAAACTATATTAAAATTAATGCACTACGGTTATAAAATTTAATTATGTCAGTACACCCACAACTATGCAATTACCCATAAATACCTTCCCGTTTTCATCAGCGAAATATATTTTTCTATACAATTTCCGTATTAGATGTTTTTCGCTTACAGTTAAGTCTGTAAACTGAAAAACCTGGTAGCTTCTTGGTTTGGGGGGGGGGGGGGAGTAGCGCAAACTCATTCAAATCCACAATATGTTACTTAAATGTAAACTCTACAAATCCTATATTTTGTCCTCTTTATACTTTTACGATGGGCCTAACCTCGGCCAGTGATTTAAATGGCTTTTTAAGATAATTTATAAAAAAAAAATCACATATAAATATATTTTTAGAAACTAACAAACGAATACAATGAACCGATGTTACAATGGTTTAAATACAGTAATAGATCTCAATAAATAGGCTGTGCTCAGCTGCTTTTCTCATTGTCAAAACACACAGCCCTTACAATTTTTTTTTTATTAATTTAAAAATAGTAAGGAAGTAAGTACTTAAGCATCCTAAAAGTTAGAATAATAGGTTCACTGTAATAGGGAGAGAAAAGTACCACTGAATGATGTTCCCTGACTTCCTAACTAGAATAAAGTCTGTGCTAAGGAAGTCAGTTTTCTAAGCGGCCAAAATAAATATTAATAGTCAACCGTCATGACTGGATTATTAATATACACTATGTTATGAAACTAGTATTGATACAGATAAATGTCTTATCCGATATTTTGAACTACTGACCTAATTTTGTTACTTATCTGTTTAATAACAAAAATGTGGCTACAGAAAAATAAAATACATTTTTAATACAAGCTCTTAAATGCGTATACAAATTTTGTGTCCGTGCTGTTGACCGTTGAGGAGTTCCTTCGTCTAGAGCCAATCTTGGTTGGGTGTAGAGAACCAGGTCATGTTTACCATAAAAATGCATTGTCATCGGAACTGAACCAGCATGTCAAATTTCAACTCCATAGGATAGGAGGAAGTGGTCCTAATTCAGCACGCAAATATTGACCTAAACCGACCCTACTCATATTACATCTCCCCTTTCTAGTCCGTCTCCTATATGTGCGGTGTACATAAGAGGATGAACCACGGTTAGTACTTAAAAATATTCATTGTATGGTATGCTTTGACGACACCGGAATGTATTCTAGAGCCATTCTAAAATAGTATATAATTGCTTTAAGCAGTTAAACAGTTTTTTTTTAAGATTTACTTTCTTATTACATTTATTTTTAAATTAATAAATAAAGTATGGTAGGTAATACCTGTAGCATTCATCAATCATCTGTGATATTATTTTTGCTTCTGTTCTGAACGCCGACCCACGAGTCTCGTCGTTTCAATGTGAACGAACCCACATCATAGGCCAGCTCACTTTTGTCTCCTTCGTTTTCTTGAACTCAAAAGAACGAAGCAAATGAATGAGAGCTATTTTGAGTGCCATTAATTCCAGTCTCTTGCCTGAAAATTAAGCATCACATAACTTGTCACATAGAATGGATTAATATCGAAAATATTATGTCATGTAAAAATCCATACCTATTTTTCTAATTTTCCAATAAGATTCTTAATTTCATATTGGTTTTTGCTGAGCTATTTAACAAACTAAAGGACTATTATTTTAATAAATAACTATAAATTCTATTTAAATCCTTCCGCGGGACGGGACGGGTAGTGCGGGGAGCTTTGTGATCATTCTGTTTAACTTTTTGATTTAAAAAAATGGTTTTGATTATTTTTATTACACAAGTATTTTATGACTAAGATTTGTGAACATTAAGAAACACAATTAGGATATGTTCAATGACATGGCTAAATATGCTAATCTGCCTACAATGTAATACAGGATGTCGCGAGACTCTTCCCGAAGACTTAATGTGGTGTGTTTGTGTTCCCTATTATAAGTAAGGAATTATATTAAAAAAATGAGAAAATAATTGATCCCCAAATTACGTTTTCTTTAACTGATGTAAGTCTTTTGAGTCAGCTAGTGACGCGATAAGGTAACCTTGGCTGCATTACACGTACGTTGACCTCGCAGCGGCATGCGGGGACATGCGACATAAAAAAGACGTTATTACAAGAACCGTTAACATTATCGCGTAAAATTCAGTTTTTTTTTCGAAAAACATGACGAATTTCATATACAGTCTTCACAAATAATACTCGAAATCGCAGAACCATTAGCAGGATTTTTCATCGGGGGTGACCTTGGATGTATAAAAAAAATCGAGAAACGTATCAACTTACTGGACAGTCAATATGTTCAACTCACCAATACATGCTCTTGGTCCACTTCCAAAAGGTAAATTGTTAAATGGTAATCTTCGACTTATTTTCTTCACTAAATCTTTCTGGGTTAAAATCGTCAGGGTTTTCCCAATATTGTGGATCCCGGTGCAAAGTAAACAGAGATATCATTATACCGTCACCTGGCAAGAACTAAAACAATAACACAAATTGAATACAAACATTTTATCTGGCGCTGTAGCTAAGATGGCAGGTCAAGGAAGACTGTCATGCCAGTTACTGGCTTCATCGTGTTTTATTAAGCAGCCAATCGACGATGGCCAACCTAACCTACAGAACGGCCATTTTTTTTTTAATCGTTTAATATTTTTTTATCAAACATAAACTCTGAAAAATGTAATCTGATTTGGCAAAGATACAGCCACCATTTATCAATAAATTTTTCTTAAAATTTAATTTATAGAGGTTACCTATTCTAAAATATAATATTCAGTTATAAAGACATATTTTCATACGAAAAATAAAAATAAATATCGAAAATCAAAAAACAATGCACCTTGGTAGGAGAATTACACCCCCTAGTGAGGGAAAACAAAACACTGACAACGGGCGACTTCAGACGATAGATAGGCGCAGTCCCCAATCATAGTTACCCGAGCTCTGGGGATCCGCGCGGACGAATTCCAGGTCCTCTAAGAATCTATCTCTACCCTTGACATCACGAAATATTTCAAGGTTAGAAGCTCTTTTTAATGCCAGGACTCTTTTCTAGTGAGCCTAATGGCTCCATGGTAGGCATTCCGAACGCCGTGAAAAGAGCAAAGAGATGAGTCCAGCCTAACGGTTAAAAATCTTTATGTTCAGCGATATTTTGTTTGAAATTCTGACAGTAATTAATCTGTGATCGGAGGAAAAGCAAGGATGAACCCTGGCCTGGCCTGGATGAGGCCTGGTTGCTGGAAAGCTAATGTAACAAAGAAAAATGAAACAAACCTCAAAATCATTTAGACCAGCCCGAAGTGGTTGTATATTTATTTTTGCTGTACACGTTCTATCTAAGCCAGCTGTTGTCTGCGGCCATTTTCTTCATTTTCTGTAATACCAATTGGACTATTGTTAATATGGCCTAATATATGGCCAGTCTTTAGGTTAGACCAATAAAGATGGCTTAGATAACTACAATGGCTATGACACAATTATTTCATGTTAATTATATAGTATTTGAAAAAACGTATGTGTTTTTAGGGGGGTTGATCTATATCAAAAATTAAACCAGTCTCAAGAAAAAAAAATCATACTAAAATAAAGATATTCTATATAAAGTTTCATATTTTTCGACCGCAGCGAAACTGACACCTGTTAAGGCTGCGCTCCAGCGAGAAATAGGTCAGTAGATATCCCCCTCAGTCAGTATCTATCTGTCAGTCATACAGGAAGTATTAGAATACGCTTTTGTCCTTTTAGGGGGTTGATCTATATAAACTACTAAATCGGTTTCAGGAGAAAAAGCAAACTAAATTAAAGTTATTCTCCTTAGTCAGTATCTACCAGCACGGGCACTTAACTTTTTTATTTAATATCGGCTTAATTAATAATTATTAAATA
Source organism: Neomicropteryx cornuta (assembly GCA_020383195.1). NCBI lineage: Eukaryota > Metazoa > Arthropoda > Insecta > Lepidoptera > Micropterigidae > Neomicropteryx > Neomicropteryx cornuta. The sequence continues at coordinate 32,971 of JAHKQU010000028.1, forward strand.
AATAATGATCTTTTGCTGAATGATGTATCCTTTTACTTTACAATATTTTAGGGATTTGATTGCCAATAATAATATATAATTATAATAATAATATTATAACTAATATAATTTCATAACAATATTATTTGATATAATTTTAACAGTGTAGTGCTTTAAGTTGGTTTTTTTAATAAATGTATTACATATATCGTAAAATGTTTCTGATAATAAAAATAAATAAATATAAAATATTATACTAGAACCTACATAATATATGCAAATTGCTACTTTTTAACTCGCACCTGCGCAGTGTACCTAACATCGATTAATGTCTTTTATATGATATGATTGCTTACCATAAATAACCATATCCATAAAATAAAGACTATCCATGTCTTCAGTGAGCAATAATTCATTATCGTTTTTCAATATGTAATTAATCTCCTTGAATAGTTTCTCTTGTATTTTTGGTTGCATTGTAATTTCATGAATCAAAAAGCCTAAAGTTGAAGCCATAGTGTCGGATCCAGCCAGCATGATCATCACCGCTTGGGATGTGCTATATTCGCGGGGCCATCATAGAATTAGTATTCATTATCATGACCATTCCGCCATACTATAATTATTGATAGCCTTTTTTTATTTTTTCTCTGAAAAATCATTAATCAGGTTAAGAAAGTCCCGAGAATAAAAAAGTATATAACACATTAATATCTATGTAGAACTAAAATAGATGTTTACTAAAAACCAATTACTTGTGCTGTTAGTACTAATATTGTGTTAACACTGACAACGGGCGACCTCAGACGATAGATAGGCGCAGTCCCCAATCATAGTTACCCGAGCTCTGGGGATCCGCGCGGACGAATTCCAGGTCCTCTAAGAATCTATCTCTACCCTTGACATCACGAAATATTTCAAGGTTAGAAGCTCTTTTTAATGCCAGGACTCTTTTCTAGTGAGCCTAATGGCTTCATGGTAGGCATTCCGAACGCCGTGAAAAGAGCAAAGAGATGGGTCCTGCCTAACGGTAAAAAATCTGTATGTTCAGCGATATTTTGTTTGAAATTCTAACAGAACCATAGAGGAGAATATGCAGCCTTTCCCAGTTTCTTTCTTTCTAATATGGAGTCACACATCCTGATAACTCTTTTTGGAAGTTCTGGGCTACTCAGGGATATTGCGGAGATTCTCCATAAGATTTTAGCAGAAAAGTTCCTAATCAGTGTTCGCTGTTTGGTAACAGAATTTTTATGTCACATACCTATGACATAAATAATATATGAATTGAAGAGGTTTATTTTTTTATTATCATTATTATTTTAACGATTTTCAACCAATGTGAGGAACAGAGACCCACTCCTAACTATAATACCCAACCCATCAAATGATAAATTTTGTAATTTTTTAGTACAAAAAAAATCTTAGCTTGCGATTTAAAATTGCCAAGAGTTGCAAAGCAGGACCTAGCAAATCTGTTACGAGTAGTATCACGGAGCTATAAGAAGAATGGTGCGTTAAACAGAATATTTCCACACATCAATTTGCATTGCGCATGACTGAAACCTATCCCCTCTTTTGCCAATCAGGTATTCTTATACTTACTAGGTATCCTTATGTGGTAAAAATAGTGTATTACTTTTTAGATAAGCTAAGGCAATAAATTGCACTGTTTAATTTGAATTAGTGTGTCTACTAACCTAGTATCAGGTCAAATCATAAATGAAAAATCAAACATATGTAGATAATGCGTTATGTGATGTTTATATAGCATCTTAGTATGGGGGGGGGGGGGAGTACCATATAAGCCGATGTTATACTACCTCCCTTGGGACAGAGTAAGCCTGGTCGGGTAAGTGAGGAAAAAACTGTATATAACAACTACCGTGCTTGAATAATAACAAAATAAAAAAAGCATGAAAAATAATAGCTTTAAACAAAATCTTAAAAAATCGCAAGTTATTCTATGTACTACTGCAGACAAGTGATATATATTTTTATTTCACAATGTCACAATTTCTAGAGAAAATATTTAGTTTTTTTTTAAATAAATTATATGTTGCCGGTTTAGAAAATACAATTATAAACAAACAAAACAACAAAAGTAGAATCGCAGCAAAATACAATTATAAACAAACAAAACGACAAAAGTATAATCGCAGCAAAATACAATTATAAACAAACAAAACAACAAAAGTAGAATCGCAGCAAAATACAATTATAAACAAACAAAACAACAAAAGTATAATCGCAGACTAGTAGTTTTTTTAAATAAATTATATGTTGCCGGCTTAGAAAATACAATTATAAACAAACAAAACAACAAAAAATTAATCGCAGACTAGTTTACTGTGAAACATTGAAATATTTTTCTTCTACAAACAAGACAGCATTTCTGACATCGGAGCTAGCTCCTAAATATTGTATCGAATTAATAATGATAAAAAAAACAATCGCGGTTAAAACATGTTTAAAATATTCTAATAAATCCGATTAGATTTTTAGGCTCAGTGGTTTAAAAGAAGTTTATTTTCGCTCACGGCAGCGCTTATAGACCAATCGCATTTGAAATTCAATATAAAAGCCAAAGCCATTACATTTCGCCGCATGCAGTAGGGAGTAAAATAATATACGTACAGTCAAAGGCAACGTGTTGTAGCGACACTAATTGTGCTACAAAAGGTTAAAGTCTGGCGTGTGTGGCACTGACACACGGTGGAGGAGGATTTCAATACCTCAGGCCGGCACCTGAGTGTACTGCCTAAAGGAAGAGGAGTGCAATACCTCAGGCCGGCACCTGAGTGTATCGCCTAAAGGAAGGGAATTCAGCTTGTCAGCCAACAGAAATCATCATGGCTGCACATGAATGATTTGTTGACCAAAAAGATGATCAGTGCAAGACTATCTTATATTTAATTCATGAAGCCTGCACATCATAAAATTAAATATAAAATAAATAATTATTGAATCGATACAACTATAAATACTTACCAGAACTGCGGAAGGCCCTACGCTAAAGTGTATTTAAAGTTGAATTGAAACACGTAAAAAAAAAAATATTATGCGTGTGTGTGTACTGTATCTATGAGAACCACCGCTCTCATATCTCGTAGAGTAGGTACATACATATACGTACCTACACACTATCGAATCACCTTTCAAGGTAAAGTTTCATTTGCCCTCGACTGTAAAAGAAATAAAAGAAGATTTAAAGAAATAAATTAAATGGTGAATATTAAACGGATAAGTATCTACACATCGAGCACTAAACTATATTAAAATTAATGCACTACGGTTATAAAATTTAATTATGTCAGTACACCCACAACTATGCAATTACCCATAAATACCTTCCCGTTTTCATCAGCGAAATATATTTTTCTATACAATTTCCGTATTAGATGTTTTTCGCTTACAGTTAAGTCTGTAAACTGAAAAACCTGGTAGCTTCTTGGTTTGGGGGGGGGGGGGGAGTAGCGCAAACTCATTCAAATCCACAATATGTTACTTAAATGTAAACTCTACAAATCCTATATTTTGTCCTCTTTATACTTTTACGATGGGCCTAACCTCGGCCAGTGATTTAAATGGCTTTTTAAGATAATTTATAAAAAAAAAATCACATATAAATATATTTTTAGAAACTAACAAACGAATACAATGAACCGATGTTACAATGGTTTAAATACAGTAATAGATCTCAATAAATAGGCTGTGCTCAGCTGCTTTTCTCATTGTCAAAACACACAGCCCTTACAATTTTTTTTTTATTAATTTAAAAATAGTAAGGAAGTAAGTACTTAAGCATCCTAAAAGTTAGAATAATAGGTTCACTGTAATAGGGAGAGAAAAGTACCACTGAATGATGTTCCCTGACTTCCTAACTAGAATAAAGTCTGTGCTAAGGAAGTCAGTTTTCTAAGCGGCCAAAATAAATATTAATAGTCAACCGTCATGACTGGATTATTAATATACACTATGTTATGAAACTAGTATTGATACAGATAAATGTCTTATCCGATATTTTGAACTACTGACCTAATTTTGTTACTTATCTGTTTAATAACAAAAATGTGGCTACAGAAAAATAAAATACATTTTTAATACAAGCTCTTAAATGCGTATACAAATTTTGTGTCCGTGCTGTTGACCGTTGAGGAGTTCCTTCGTCTAGAGCCAATCTTGGTTGGGTGTAGAGAACCAGGTCATGTTTACCATAAAAATGCATTGTCATCGGAACTGAACCAGCATGTCAAATTTCAACTCCATAGGATAGGAGGAAGTGGTCCTAATTCAGCACGCAAATATTGACCTAAACCGACCCTACTCATATTACATCTCCCCTTTCTAGTCCGTCTCCTATATGTGCGGTGTACATAAGAGGATGAACCACGGTTAGTACTTAAAAATATTCATTGTATGGTATGCTTTGACGACACCGGAATGTATTCTAGAGCCATTCTAAAATAGTATATAATTGCTTTAAGCAGTTAAACAGTTTTTTTTTAAGATTTACTTTCTTATTACATTTATTTTTAAATTAATAAATAAAGTATGGTAGGTAATACCTGTAGCATTCATCAATCATCTGTGATATTATTTTTGCTTCTGTTCTGAACGCCGACCCACGAGTCTCGTCGTTTCAATGTGAACGAACCCACATCATAGGCCAGCTCACTTTTGTCTCCTTCGTTTTCTTGAACTCAAAAGAACGAAGCAAATGAATGAGAGCTATTTTGAGTGCCATTAATTCCAGTCTCTTGCCTGAAAATTAAGCATCACATAACTTGTCACATAGAATGGATTAATATCGAAAATATTATGTCATGTAAAAATCCATACCTATTTTTCTAATTTTCCAATAAGATTCTTAATTTCATATTGGTTTTTGCTGAGCTATTTAACAAACTAAAGGACTATTATTTTAATAAATAACTATAAATTCTATTTAAATCCTTCCGCGGGACGGGACGGGTAGTGCGGGGAGCTTTGTGATCATTCTGTTTAACTTTTTGATTTAAAAAAATGGTTTTGATTATTTTTATTACACAAGTATTTTATGACTAAGATTTGTGAACATTAAGAAACACAATTAGGATATGTTCAATGACATGGCTAAATATGCTAATCTGCCTACAATGTAATACAGGATGTCGCGAGACTCTTCCCGAAGACTTAATGTGGTGTGTTTGTGTTCCCTATTATAAGTAAGGAATTATATTAAAAAAATGAGAAAATAATTGATCCCCAAATTACGTTTTCTTTAACTGATGTAAGTCTTTTGAGTCAGCTAGTGACGCGATAAGGTAACCTTGGCTGCATTACACGTACGTTGACCTCGCAGCGGCATGCGGGGACATGCGACATAAAAAAGACGTTATTACAAGAACCGTTAACATTATCGCGTAAAATTCAGTTTTTTTTTCGAAAAACATGACGAATTTCATATACAGTCTTCACAAATAATACTCGAAATCGCAGAACCATTAGCAGGATTTTTCATCGGGGGTGACCTTGGATGTATAAAAAAAATCGAGAAACGTATCAACTTACTGGACAGTCAATATGTTCAACTCACCAATACATGCTCTTGGTCCACTTCCAAAAGGTAAATTGTTAAATGGTAATCTTCGACTTATTTTCTTCACTAAATCTTTCTGGGTTAAAATCGTCAGGGTTTTCCCAATATTGTGGATCCCGGTGCAAAGTAAACAGAGATATCATTATACCGTCACCTGGCAAGAACTAAAACAATAACACAAATTGAATACAAACATTTTATCTGGCGCTGTAGCTAAGATGGCAGGTCAAGGAAGACTGTCATGCCAGTTACTGGCTTCATCGTGTTTTATTAAGCAGCCAATCGACGATGGCCAACCTAACCTACAGAACGGCCATTTTTTTTTTAATCGTTTAATATTTTTTTATCAAACATAAACTCTGAAAAATGTAATCTGATTTGGCAAAGATACAGCCACCATTTATCAATAAATTTTTCTTAAAATTTAATTTATAGAGGTTACCTATTCTAAAATATAATATTCAGTTATAAAGACATATTTTCATACGAAAAATAAAAATAAATATCGAAAATCAAAAAACAATGCACCTTGGTAGGAGAATTACACCCCCTAGTGAGGGAAAACAAAACACTGACAACGGGCGACTTCAGACGATAGATAGGCGCAGTCCCCAATCATAGTTACCCGAGCTCTGGGGATCCGCGCGGACGAATTCCAGGTCCTCTAAGAATCTATCTCTACCCTTGACATCACGAAATATTTCAAGGTTAGAAGCTCTTTTTAATGCCAGGACTCTTTTCTAGTGAGCCTAATGGCTCCATGGTAGGCATTCCGAACGCCGTGAAAAGAGCAAAGAGATGAGTCCAGCCTAACGGTTAAAAATCTTTATGTTCAGCGATATTTTGTTTGAAATTCTGACAGTAATTAATCTGTGATCGGAGGAAAAGCAAGGATGAACCCTGGCCTGGCCTGGATGAGGCCTGGTTGCTGGAAAGCTAATGTAACAAAGAAAAATGAAACAAACCTCAAAATCATTTAGACCAGCCCGAAGTGGTTGTATATTTATTTTTGCTGTACACGTTCTATCTAAGCCAGCTGTTGTCTGCGGCCATTTTCTTCATTTTCTGTAATACCAATTGGACTATTGTTAATATGGCCTAATATATGGCCAGTCTTTAGGTTAGACCAATAAAGATGGCTTAGATAACTACAATGGCTATGACACAATTATTTCATGTTAATTATATAGTATTTGAAAAAACGTATGTGTTTTTAGGGGGGTTGATCTATATCAAAAATTAAACCAGTCTCAAGAAAAAAAAATCATACTAAAATAAAGATATTCTATATAAAGTTTCATATTTTTCGACCGCAGCGAAACTGACACCTGTTAAGGCTGCGCTCCAGCGAGAAATAGGTCAGTAGATATCCCCCTCAGTCAGTATCTATCTGTCAGTCATACAGGAAGTATTAGAATACGCTTTTGTCCTTTTAGGGGGTTGATCTATATAAACTACTAAATCGGTTTCAGGAGAAAAAGCAAACTAAATTAAAGTTATTCTCCTTAGTCAGTATCTACCAGCACGGGCACTTAACTTTTTTATTTAATATCGGCTTAATTAATAATTATTAAATAAATAATGATCTTTTGCTGAATGATGTATCCTTTTACTTTACAATATTTTAGGGATTTGATTGCCAATAATAATATATAATTATAATAATAATATTATAACTAATATAATTTCATAACAATATTATTTGATATAATTTTAACAGTGTAGTGCTTTAAGTTGGTTTTTTTAATAAATGTATTACATATATCGTAAAATGTTTCTGATAATAAAAATAAATAAATATAAAATATTATACTAGAACCTACATAATATATGCAAATTGCTACTTTTTAACTCGCACCTGCGCAGTGTACCTAACATCGATTAATGTCTTTTATATGATATGATTGCTTACCATAAATAACCATATCCATAAAATAAAGACTATCCATGTCTTCAGTGAGCAATAATTCATTATCGTTTTTCAATATGTAATTAATCTCCTTGAATAGTTTCTCTTGTATTTTTGGTTGCATTGTAATTTCATGAATCAAAAAGCCTAAAGTTGAAGCCATAGTGTCGGATCCAGCCAGCATGATCATCACCGCTTGGGATGTGCTATATTCGCGGGGCCATCATAGAATTAGTATTCATTATCATGACCATTCCGCCATACTATAATTATTGATAGCCTTTTTTTATTTTTTCTCTGAAAAATCATTAATCAGGTTAAGAAAGTCCCGAGAATAAAAAAGTATATAACACATTAATATCTATGTAGAACTAAAATAGATGTTTACTAAAAACCAATTACTTGTGCTGTTAGTACTAATATTGTGTTAACACTGACAACGGGCGACCTCAGACGATAGATAGGCGCAGTCCCCAATCATAGTTACCCGAGCTCTGGGGATCCGCGCGGACGAATTCCAGGTCCTCTAAGAATCTATCTCTACCCTTGACATCACGAAATATTTCAAGGTTAGAAGCTCTTTTTAATGCCAGGACTCTTTTCTAGTGAGCCTAATGGCTTCATGGTAGGCATTCCGAACGCCGTGAAAAGAGCAAAGAGATGGGTCCTGCCTAACGGTAAAAAATCTGTATGTTCAGCGATATTTTGTTTGAAATTCTAACAGAACCATAGAGGAGAATATGCAGCCTTTCCCAGTTTCTTTCTTTCTAATATGGAGTCACACATCCTGATAACTCTTTTTGGAAGTTCTGGGCTACTCAGGGATATTGCGGAGATTCTCCATAAGATTTTAGCAGAAAAGTTCCTAATCAGTGTTCGCTGTTTGGTAACAGAATTTTTATGTCACATACCTATGACATAAATAATATATGAATTGAAGAGGTTTATTTTTTTATTATCATTATTATTTTAACGATTTTCAACCAATGTGAGGAACAGAGACCCACTCCTAACTATAATACCCAACCCATCAAATGATAAATTTTGTAATTTTTTAGTACAAAAAAAATCTTAGCTTGCGATTTAAAATTGCCAAGAGTTGCAAAGCAGGACCTAGCAAATCTGTTACGAGTAGTATCACGGAGCTATAAGAAGAATGGTGCGTTAAACAGAATATTTCCACACATCAATTTGCATTGCGCATGACTGAAACCTATCCCCTCTTTTGCCAATCAGGTATTCTTATACTTACTAGGTATCCTTATGTGGTAAAAATAGTGTATTACTTTTTAGATAAGCTAAGGCAATAAATTGCACTGTTTAATTTGAATTAGTGTGTCTACTAACCTAGTATCAGGTCAAATCATAAATGAAAAATCAAACATATGTAGATAATGCGTTATGTGATGTTTATATAGCATCTTAGTATGGGGGGGGGGGGAGTACCATATAAGCCGATGTTATACTACCTCCCTTGGGACAGAGTAAGCCTGGTCGGGTAAGTGAGGAAAAAACTGTATATAACAACTACCGTGCTTGAATAATAACAAAATAAAAAAAGCATGAAAAATAATAGCTTTAAACAAAATCTTAAAAAATCGCAAGTTATTCTATGTACTACTGCAGACAAGTGATATATATTTTTATTTCACAATGTCACAATTTCTAGAGAAAATATTTAGTTTTTTTTTAAATAAATTATATGTTGCCGGTTTAGAAAATACAATTATAAACAAACAAAACAACAAAAGTAGAATCGCAGCAAAATACAATTATAAACAAACAAAACGACAAAAGTATAATCGCAGCAAAATACAATTATAAACAAACAAAACAACAAAAGTAGAATCGCAGCAAAATACAATTATAAACAAACAAAACAACAAAAGTATAATCGCAGACTAGTAGTTTTTTTAAATAAATTATATGTTGCCGGCTTAGAAAATACAATTATAAACAAACAAAACAACAAAAAATTAATCGCAGACTAGTTTACTGTGAAACATTGAAATATTTTTCTTCTACAAACAAGACAGCATTTCTGACATCGGAGCTAGCTCCTAAATATTGTATCGAATTAATAATGATAAAAAAAACAATCGCGGTTAAAACATGTTTAAAATATTCTAATAAATCCGATTAGATTTTTAGGCTCAGTGGTTTAAAAGAAGTTTATTTTCGCTCACGGTAGCGCTTATAGACCAATCGCATTTGAAATTCAATATAAAAGCCAAAGCCATTACATTTCGCCGCATGCAGTAGGGAGTAAAATAATATACGTACAGTCAAAGGCAACGTGTTGTAGCGACACTAATTGTGCTACAAAAGGTTAAAGTCTGGCGTGTGTGGCACTGACACACGGTGGAGGAGGATTTCAATACCTCAGGCCGGCACCTGAGTGTACTGCCTAAAGGAAGAGGAGTGCAATACCTCAGGCCGGCACCTGAGTGTATCGCCTAAAGGAAGGGAATTCAGCTTGTCAGCCAACAGAAATCATCATGGCTGCACATGAATGATTTGTTGACCAAAAAGATGATCAGTGCAAGACTATCTTATATTTAATTCATGAAGCCTGCACATCATAAAATTAAATATAAAATAAATAATTATTGAATCGATACAACTATAAATACTTACCAGAACTGCGGAAGGCCCTACGCTAAAGTGTATTTAAAGTTGAATTGAAACACGTAAAAAAAAAAATATTATGCGTGTGTGTGTACTGTATCTATGAGAACCACCGCTCTCATATCTCGTAGAGTAGGTACATACATATACGTACCTACACACTATCGAATCACCTTTCAAGGTAAAGTTTCATTTGCCCTCGACTGTAAAAGAAATAAAAGAAGATTTAAAGAAATAAATTAAATGGTGAATATTAAACGGATAAGTATCTACACATCGAGCACTAAACTATATTAAAATTAATGCACTACGGTTATAAAATTTAATTATGTCAGTACACCCACAACTATGCAATTACCCATAAATACCTTCCCGTTTTCATCAGCGAAATATATTTTTCTATACAATTTCCGTATTAGATGTTTTTCGCTTACAGTTAAGTCTGTAAACTGAAAAACCTGGTAGCTTCTTGGTTTGGGGGGGGGGGGGGGAGTAGCGCAAACTCATTCAAATCCACAATATGTTACTTAAATGTAAACTCTACAAATCCTATATTTTGTCCTCTTTATACTTTTACGATGGGCCTAACCTCGGCCAGTGATTTAAATGGCTTTTTAAGATAATTTATAAAAAAAAAATCACATATAAATATATTTTTAGAAACTAACAAACGAATACAATGAACCGATGTTACAATGGTTTAAATACAGTAATAGATCTCAATAAATAGGCTGTGCTCAGCTGCTTTTCTCATTGTCAAAACACACAGCCCTTACAATTTTTTTTTTATTAATTTAAAAATAGTAAGGAAGTAAGTACTTAAGCATCCTAAAAGTTAGAATAATAGGTTCACTGTAATAGGGAGAGAAAAGTACCACTGAATGATGTTCCCTGACTTCCTAACTAGAATAAAGTCTGTGCTAAGGAAGTCAGTTTTCTAAGCGGCCAAAATAAATATTAATAGTCAACCGTCATGACTGGATTATTAATATACACTATGTTATGAAACTAGTATTGATACAGATAAATGTCTTATCCGATATTTTGAACTACTGACCTAATTTTGTTACTTATCTGTTTAATAACAAAAATGTGGCTACAGAAAAATAAAATACATTTTTAATACAAGCTCTTAAATGCGTATACAAATTTTGTGTCCGTGCTGTTGACCGTTGAGGAGTTCCTTCGTCTAGAGCCAATCTTGGTTGGGTGTAGAGAACCAGGTCATGTTTACCATAAAAATGCATTGTCATCGGAACTGAACCAGCATGTCAAATTTCAACTCCATAGGATAGGAGGAAGTGGTCCTAATTCAGCACGCAAATATTGACCTAAACCGACCCTACTCATATTACATCTCCCCTTTCTAGTCCGTCTCCTATATGTGCGGTGTACATAAGAGGATGAACCACGGTTAGTACTTAAAAATATTCATTGTATGGTATGCTTTGACGACACCGGAATGTATTCTAGAGCCATTCTAAAATAGTATATAATTGCTTTAAGCAGTTAAACAGTTTTTTTTTAAGATTTACTTTCTTATTACATTTATTTTTAAATTAATAAATAAAGTATGGTAGGTAATACCTGTAGCATTCATCAATCATCTGTGATATTATTTTTGCTTCTGTTCTGAACGCCGACCCACGAGTCTCGTCGTTTCAATGTGAACGAACCCACATCATAGGCCAGCTCACTTTTGTCTCCTTCGTTTTCTTGAACTCAAAAGAACGAAGCAAATGAATGAGAGCTATTTTGAGTGCCATTAATTCCAGTCTCTTGCCTGAAAATTAAGCATCACATAACTTGTCACATAGAATGGATTAATATCGAAAATATTATGTCATGTAAAAATCCATACCTATTTTTCTAATTTTCCAATAAGATTCTTAATTTCATATTGGTTTTTGCTGAGCTATTTAACAAACTAAAGGACTATTATTTTAATAAATAACTATAAATTCTATTTAAATCCTTCCGCGGGACGGGACGGGTAGTGCGGGGAGCTTTGTGATCATTCTGTTTAACTTTTTGATTTAAAAAAATGGTTTTGATTATTTTTATTACACAAGTATTTTATGACTAAGATTTGTGAACATTAAGAAACACAATTAGGATATGTTCAATGACATGGCTAAATATGCTAATCTGCCTACAATGTAATACAGGATGTCGCGAGACTCTTCCCGAAGACTTAATGTGGTGTGTTTGTGTTCCCTATTATAAGTAAGGAATTATATTAAAAAAATGAGAAAATAATTGATCCCCAAATTACGTTTTCTTTAACTGATGTAAGTCTTTTGAGTCAGCTAGTGACGCGATAAGGTAACCTTGGCTGCATTACACGTACGTTGACCTCGCAGCGGCATGCGGGGGACATGCGACATAAAAAAGACGTTATTACAAGAACCGTTAACATTATCGCGTAAAATTCAGTTTTTTTTTCGAAAAACATGACGAATTTCATATACAGTCTTCACAAATAATACTCGAAATCGCAGAACCATTAGCAGGATTTTTCATCGGGGGTGACCTTGGATGTATAAAAAAAATCGAGAAACGTATCAACTTACTGGACAGTCAATATGTTCAACTCACCAATACATGCTCTTGGTCCACTTCCAAAAGGTAAATTGTTAAATGGTAATCTTCGACTTATTTTCTTCACTAAATCTTTCTGGGTTAAAATCGTCAGGGTTTTCCCAATATTGTGGATCCCGGTGCAAAGTAAACAGAGATATCATTATACCGTCACCTGGCAAGAACTAAAACAATAACACAAATTGAATACAAACATTTTATCTGGCGCTGTAGCTAAGATGGCAGGTCAAGGAAGACTGTCATGCCAGTTACTGGCTTCATCGTGTTTTATTAAGCAGCCAATCGACGATGGCCAACCTAACCTACAGAACGGCCATTTTTTTTTTAATCGTTTAATATTTTTTTATCAAACATAAACTCTGAAAAATGTAATCTGATTTGGCAAAGATACAGCCACCATTTATCAATAAATTTTTCTTAAAATTTAATTTATAGAGGTTACCTATTCTAAAATATAATATTCAGTTATAAAGACATATTTTCATACGAAAAATAAAAATAAATATCGAAAATCAAAAAACAATGCACCTTGGTAGGAGAATTACACCCCCTAGTGAGGGAAAACAAAACACTGACAACGGGCGACTTCAGACGATAGATAGGCGCAGTCCCCAATCATAGTTACCCGAGCTCTGGGGATCCGCGCGGACGAATTCCAGGTCCTCTAAGAATCTATCTCTACCCTTGACATCACGAAATATTTCAAGGTTAGAAGCTCTTTTTAATGCCAGGACTCTTTTCTAGTGAGCCTAATAGGCCATGTAGTGCCAGTTCTAGTGCCATGGTAGGCATTCCGAACGCCGTGAAAAGAGCAAAGAGATGAGTCCAGCCTAACGGTTAAAAATCTTTATGTTCAGCGATATTTTGTTTGAAATTCTGACAGTAATTAATCTGTGATCGGAGGAAAAGCAAGGATGAACCCTGGCCTGGCCTGGATGAGGCCTGGTTGCTGGAAAGCTAATGTAACAAAGAAAAATGAAACAAACCTCAAAATCATTTAGACCAGCCCGAAGTGGTTGTATATTTATTTTTGCTGTACACGTTCTATCTAAGCCAGCTGTTGTCTGCGGCCATTTTCTTCATTTTCTGTAATACCAATTGGACTATTGTTAATATGGCCTAATATATGGCCAGTCTTTAGGTTAGACCAATAAAGATGGCTTAGATAACTACAATGGCTATGACACAATTATTTCATGTTAATTATATAGTATTTGAAAAAACGTATGTGTTTTTAGGGGGGTTGATCTATATCAAAAATTAAACCAGTCTCAAGAAAAAAAAATCATACTAAAATAAAGATATTCTATATAAAGTTTCATATTTTTCGACCGCAGCGAAACTGACACCTGTTAAGGCTGCGCTCCAGCGAGAAATAGGTCAGTAGATATCCCCCTCAGTCAGTATCTATCTGTCAGTCATACAGGAAGTATTAGAATACGCTTTTGTCCTTTTAGGGGGTTGATCTATATAAACTACTAAATCGGTTTCAGGAGAAAAAGCAAACTAAATTAAAGTTATTCTCCTTAGTCAGTATCTACCAGCACGGGCACTTAACTTTTTTATTTAATATCGGCTTAATTAATAATTATTAAATAAATAATGATCTTTTGCTGAATGATGTATCCTTTTACTTTACAATATTTTAGGGATTTGATTGCCAATAATAATATATAATTATAATAATAATATTATAACTAATATAATTTCATAACAATATTATTTGATATAATTTTAACAGTGTAGTGCTTTAAGTTGGTTTTTTTAATAAATGTATTACATATATCGTAAAATGTTTCTGATAATAAAAATAAATAAATATAAAATATTATACTAGAACCTACATAATATATGCAAATTGCTACTTTTTAACTCGCACCTGCGCAGTGTACCTAACATCGATTAATGTCTTTTATATGATATGATTGCTTACCATAAATAACCATATCCATAAAATAAAGACTATCCATGTCTTCAGTGAGCAATAATTCATTATCGTTTTTCAATATGTAATTAATCTCCTTGAATAGTTTCTCTTGTATTTTTGGTTGCATTGTAATTTCATGAATCAAAAAGCCTAAAGTTGAAGCCATAGTGTCGGATCCAGCCAGCATGATCATCACCGCTTGGGATGTGCTATATTCGCGGGGCCATCATAGAATTAGTATTCATTATCATGACCATTCCGCCATACTATAATTATTGATAGCCTTTTTTTATTTTTTCTCTGAAAAATCATTAATCAGGTTAAGAAAGTCCCGAGAATAAAAAAGTATATAACACATTAATATCTATGTAGAACTAAAATAGATGTTTACTAAAAACCAATTACTTGTGCTGTTAGTACTAATATTGTGTTAACACTGACAACGGGCGACCTCAGACGATAGATAGGCGCAGTCCCCAATCATAGTTACCCGAGCTCTGGGGATCCGCGCGGACGAATTCCAGGTCCTCTAAGAATCTATCTCTACCCTTGACATCACGAAATATTTCAAGGTTAGAAGCTCTTTTTAATGCCAGGACTCTTTTCTAGTGAGCCTAATGGCTTCATGGTAGGCATTCCGAACGCCGTGAAAAGAGCAAAGAGATGGGTCCTGCCTAACGGTAAAAAATCTGTATGTTCAGCGATATTTTGTTTGAAATTCTAACAGAACCATAGAGGAGAATATGCAGCCTTTCCCAGTTTCTTTCTTTCTAATATGGAGTCACACATCCTGATAACTCTTTTTGGAAGTTCTGGGCTACTCAGGGATATTGCGGAGATTCTCCATAAGATTTTAGCAGAAAAGTTCCTAATCAGTGTTCGCTGTTTGGTAACAGAATTTTTATGTCACATACCTATGACATAAATAATATATGAATTGAAGAGGTTTATTTTTTTATTATCATTATTATTTTAACGATTTTCAACCAATGTGAGGAACAGAGACCCACTCCTAACTATAATACCCAACCCATCAAATGATAAATTTTGTAATTTTTTAGTACAAAAAAAATCTTAGCTTGCGATTTAAAATTGCCAAGAGTTGCAAAGCAGGACCTAGCAAATCTGTTACGAGTAGTATCACGGAGCTATAAGAAGAATGGTGCGTTAAACAGAATATTTCCACACATCAATTTGCATTGCGCATGACTGAAACCTATCCCCTCTTTTGCCAATCAGGTATTCTTATACTTACTAGGTATCCTTATGTGGTAAAAATAGTGTATTACTTTTTAGATAAGCTAAGGCAATAAATTGCACTGTTTAATTTGAATTAGTGTGTCTACTAACCTAGTATCAGGTCAAATCATAAATGAAAAATCAAACATATGTAGATAATGCGTTATGTGATGTTTATATAGCATCTTAGTATGGGGGGGGGGGGGAGTACCATATAAGCCGATGTTATACTACCTCCCTTGGGACAGAGTAAGCCTGGTCGGGTAAGTGAGGAAAAAACTGTATATAACAACTACCGTGCTTGAATAATAACAAAATAAAAAAAGCATGAAAAATAATAGCTTTAAACAAAATCTTAAAAAATCGCAAGTTATTCTATGTACTACTGCAGACAAGTGATATATATTTTTATTTCACAATGTCACAATTTCTAGAGAAAATATTTAGTTTTTTTTTAAATAAATTATATGTTGCCGGTTTAGAAAATACAATTATAAACAAACAAAACAACAAAAGTAGAATCGCAGCAAAATACAATTATAAACAAACAAAACGACAAAAGTATAATCGCAGCAAAATACAATTATAAACAAACAAAACAACAAAAGTAGAATCGCAGCAAAATACAATTATAAACAAACAAAACAACAAAAGTATAATCGCAGACTAGTAGTTTTTTTAAATAAATTATATGTTGCCGGCTTAGAAAATACAATTATAAACAAACAAAACAACAAAAAATTAATCGCAGACTAGTTTACTGTGAAACATTGAAATATTTTTCTTCTACAAACAAGACAGCATTTCTGACATCGGAGCTAGCTCCTAAATATTGTATCGAATTAATAATGATAAAAAAAACAATCGCGGTTAAAACATGTTTAAAATATTCTAATAAATCCGATTAGATTTTTAGGCTCAGTGGTTTAAAAGAAGTTTATTTTCGCTCACGGCAGCGCTTATAGACCAATCGCATTTGAAATTCAATATAAAAGCCAAAGCCATTACATTTCGCCGCATGCAGTAGGGAGTAAAATAATATACGTACAGTCAAAGGCAACGTGTTGTAGCGACACTAATTGTGCTACAAAAGGTTAAAGTCTGGCGTGTGTGGCACTGACACACGGTGGAGGAGGATTTCAATACCTCAGGCCGGCACCTGAGTGTACTGCCTAAAGGAAGAGGAGTGCAATACCTCAGGCCGGCACCTGAGTGTATCGCCTAAAGGAAGGGAATTCAGCTTGTCAGCCAACAGAAATCATCATGGCTGCACATGAATGATTTGTTGACCAAAAAGATGATCAGTGCAAGACTATCTTATATTTAATTCATGAAGCCTGCACATCATAAAATTAAATATAAAATAAATAATTATTGAATCGATACAACTATAAATACTTACCAGAACTGCGGAAGGCCCTACGCTAAAGTGTATTTAAAGTTGAATTGAAACACGTAAAAAAAAAAAATATTATGCGTGTGTGTGTACTGTATCTATGAGAACCACCGCTCTCATATCTCGTAGAGTAGGTACATACATATACGTACCTACACACTATCGAATCACCTTTCAAGGTAAAGTTTCATTTGCCCTCGACTGTAAAAGAAATAAAAGAAGATTTAAAGAAATAAATTAAATGGTGAATATTAAACGGATAAGTATCTACACATCGAGCACTAAACTATATTAAAATTAATGCACTACGGTTATAAAATTTAATTATGTCAGTACACCCACAACTATGCAATTACCCATAAATACCTTCCCGTTTTCATCAGCGAAATATATTTTTCTATACAATTTCCGTATTAGATGTTTTTCGCTTACAGTTAAGTCTGTAAACTGAAAAACCTGGTAGCTTCTTGGTTTGGGGGGGGGGGGGGGAGTAGCGCAAACTCATTCAAATCCACAATATGTTACTTAAATGTAAACTCTACAAATCCTATATTTTGTCCTCTTTATACTTTTACGATGGGCCTAACCTCGGCCAGTGATTTAAATGGCTTTTTAAGATAATTTATAAAAAAAAAATCACATATAAATATATTTTTAGAAACTAACAAACGAATACAATGAACCGATGTTACAATGGTTTAAATACAGTAATAGATCTCAATAAATAGGCTGTGCTCAGCTGCTTTTCTCATTGTCAAAACACACAGCCCTTACAATTTTTTTTTTATTAATTTAAAAATAGTAAGGAAGTAAGTACTTAAGCATCCTAAAAGTTAGAATAATAGGTTCACTGTAATAGGGAGAGAAAAGTACCACTGAATGATGTTCCCTGACTTCCTAACTAGAATAAAGTCTGTGCTAAGGAAGTCAGTTTTCTAAGCGGCCAAAATAAATATTAATAGTCAACCGTCATGACTGGATTATTAATATACACTATGTTATGAAACTAGTATTGATACAGATAAATGTCTTATCCGATATTTTGAACTACTGACCTAATTTTGTTACTTATCTGTTTAATAACAAAAATGTGGCTACAGAAAAATAAAATACATTTTTAATACAAGCTCTTAAATGCGTATACAAATTTTGTGTCCGTGCTGTTGACCGTTGAGGAGTTCCTTCGTCTAGAGCCAATCTTGGTTGGGTGTAGAGAACCAGGTCATGTTTACCATAAAAATGCATTGTCATCGGAACTGAACCAGCATGTCAAATTTCAACTCCATAGGATAGGAGGAAGTGGTCCTAATTCAGCACGCAAATATTGACCTAAACCGACCCTACTCATATTACATCTCCCCTTTCTAGTCCGTCTCCTATATGTGCGGTGTACATAAGAGGATGAACCACGGTTAGTACTTAAAAATATTCATTGTATGGTATGCTTTGACGACACCGGAATGTATTCTAGAGCCATTCTAAAATAGTATATAATTGCTTTAAGCAGTTAAACAGTTTTTTTTTAAGATTTACTTTCTTATTACATTTATTTTTAAATTAATAAATAAAGTATGGTAGGTAATACCTGTAGCATTCATCAATCATCTGTGATATTATTTTTGCTTCTGTTCTGAACGCCGACCCACGAGTCTCGTCGTTTCAATGTGAACGAACCCACATCATAGGCCAGCTCACTTTTGTCTCCTTCGTTTTCTTGAACTCAAAAGAACGAAGCAAATGAATGAGAGCTATTTTGAGTGCCATTAATTCCAGTCTCTTGCCTGAAAATTAAGCATCACATAACTTGTCACATAGAATGGATTAATATCGAAAATATTATGTCATGTAAAAATCCATACCTATTTTTCTAATTTTCCAATAAGATTCTTAATTTCATATTGGTTTTTGCTGAGCTATTTAACAAACTAAAGGACTATTATTTTAATAAATAACTATAAATTCTATTTAAATCCTTCCGCGGGACGGGACGGGTAGTGCGGGGAGCTTTGTGATCATTCTGTTTAACTTTTTGATTTAAAAAAATGGTTTTGATTATTTTTATTACACAAGTATTTTATGACTAAGATTTGTGAACATTAAGAAACACAATTAGGATATGTTCAATGACATGGCTAAATATGCTAATCTGCCTACAATGTAATACAGGATGTCGCGAGACTCTTCCCGAAGACTTAATGTGGTGTGTTTGTGTTCCCTATTATAAGTAAGGAATTATATTAAAAAAATGAGAAAATAATTGATCCCCAAATTACGTTTTCTTTAACTGATGTAAGTCTTTTGAGTCAGCTAGTGACGCGATAAGGTAACCTTGGCTGCATTACACGTACGTTGACCTCGCAGCGGCATGCGGGGACATGCGACATAAAAAAGACGTTATTACAAGAACCGTTAACATTATCGCGTAAAATTCAGTTTTTTTTTCGAAAAACATGACGAATTTCATATACAGTCTTCACAAATAATACTCGAAATCGCAGAACCATTAGCAGGATTTTTCATCGGGGGTGACCTTGGATGTATAAAAAAAATCGAGAAACGTATCAACTTACTGGACAGTCAATATGTTCAACTCACCAATACATGCTCTTGGTCCACTTCCAAAAGGTAAATTGTTAAATGGTAATCTTCGACTTATTTTCTTCACTAAATCTTTCTGGGTTAAAATCGTCAGGGTTTTCCCAATATTGTGGATCCCGGTGCAAAGTAAACAGAGATATCATTATACCGTCACCTGGCAAGAACTAAAACAATAACACAAATTGAATACAAACATTTTATCTGGCGCTGTAGCTAAGATGGCAGGTCAAGGAAGACTGTCATGCCAGTTACTGGCTTCATCGTGTTTTATTAAGCAGCCAATCGACGATGGCCAACCTAACCTACAGAACGGCCATTTTTTTTTTAATCGTTTAATATTTTTTTATCAAACATAAACTCTGAAAAATGTAATCTGATTTGGCAAAGATACAGCCACCATTTATCAATAAATTTTTCTTAAAATTTAATTTATAGAGGTTACCTATTCTAAAATATAATATTCAGTTATAAAGACATATTTTCATACGAAAAATAAAAATAAATATCGAAAATCAAAAAACAATGCACCTTGGTAGGAGAATTACACCCCCTAGTGAGGGAAAACAAAACACTGACAACGGGCGACTTCAGACGATAGATAGGCGCAGTCCCCAATCATAGTTACCCGAGCTCTGGGGATCCGCGCGGACGAATTCCAGGTCCTCTAAGAATCTATCTCTACCCTTGACATCACGAAATATTTCAAGGTTAGAAGCTCTTTTTAATGCCAGGACTCTTTTCTAGTGAGCCTAATGGCTCCATGGTAGGCATTCCGAACGCCGTGAAAAGAGCAAAGAGATGAGTCCAGCCTAACGGTTAAAAATCTTTATGTTCAGCGATATTTTGTTTGAAATTCTGACAGTAATTAATCTGTGATCGGAGGAAAAGCAAGGATGAACCCTGGCCTGGCCTGGATGAGGCCTGGTTGCTGGAAAGCTAATGTAACAAAGAAAAATGAAACAAACCTCAAAATCATTTAGACCAGCCCGAAGTGGTTGTATATTTATTTTTGCTGTACACGTTCTATCTAAGCCAGCTGTTGTCTGCGGCCATTTTCTTCATTTTCTGTAATACCAATTGGACTATTGTTAATATGGCCTAATATATGGCCAGTCTTTAGGTTAGACCAATAAAGATGGCTTAGATAACTACAATGGCTATGACACAATTATTTCATGTTAATTATATAGTATTTGAAAAAACGTATGTGTTTTTAGGGGGGTTGATCTATATCAAAAATTAAACCAGTCTCAAGAAAAAAAAATCATACTAAAATAAAGATATTCTATATAAAGTTTCATATTTTTCGACCGCAGCGAAACTGACACCTGTTAAGGCTGCGCTCCAGCGAGAAATAGGTCAGTAGATATCCCCCTCAGTCAGTATCTATCTGTCAGTCATACAGGAAGTATTAGAATACGCTTTTGTCCTTTTAGGGGGTTGATCTATATAAACTACTAAATCGGTTTCAGGAGAAAAAGCAAACTAAATTATAGTTATTCTCCTTAGTCAGTATCTACCAGCACGGGCACTTAACTTTTTTATTTAATATCGGCTTAAATAATAATTATTAAATAAATAATGATCTTTTGCTGAATGATGTATCCTTTTACTTTACAATATTTTAGGGATTTGATTGCCAATAATAATATATAATTATAATAATAATATTATAACTAATATAATTTCATAACAATATTATTTGATATAATTTTAACAGTGTAGTGCTTTAAGTTGGTTTTTTTAATAAATGTATTACATATATCGTAAAATGTTTCTGATAATAAAAATAAATAAATATAAAATATTATACTAGAACCTACATAATATATGCAAATTGCTACTTTTTAACTCGCACCTGCGCAGTGTACCTAACATCGATTAATGTCTTTTATATGATATGATTGCTTACCATAAATAACCATATCCATAAAATAAAGACTATCCATGTCTTCAGTGAGCAATAATTCATTATCGTTTTTCAATATGTAATTAATCTCCTTGAATAGTTTCTCTTGTATTTTTGGTTGCATTGTAATTTCATGAATCAAAAAGCCTAAAGTTGAAGCCATAGTGTCGGATCCAGCCAGCATTGAACATCACCGCTTGGGATGTGCTATATTCGCGGGGCCATCATAGAATTAGTATTCATTATCATGACCATTCCGCCATACTATAATTATTGATAGCCTTTTTTTATTTTTTCTCTGAAAAATCATTAATCAGGTTAAGAAAGTCCCGAGAATCAAAAAGTATATAACACATTAATATCTATGTAGAACTAAAATAGATGTTTACTAAAAACCAATTACTTGTGCTGTTAGTACTAATATTGTGTTAACACTGACAACGGGCGACTTCAGACGATAGATAGGCGCAGTCCCCAATCATAGTTACCCGAGCTCTGGGGATCCGCGCGGACGAATTCCAGGTCCTCTAAGAATCTATCTCTACCCTTGACATCACGAAATATTTCAAGGTTAGAAGCTCTTTTTAATGCCAGGACTCTTTTCTAGTGAGCCTAATGGCTTCATGGTAGGCATTCCGAACGCCGTGAAAAGAGCAAAGAGATGGGTCCTGCCTAACGGTAAAAAATCTGTATGTTCAGCGATATTTTGTTTGAAATTCTAACAGAACCATAGAGGAGAATATGCAGCCTTTCCCAGTTTCTTTCTTTCTAATATGGAGTCACACATCCTGATAACTCTTTTTGGAAGTTCTGGGCTACTCAGGAATATTGCGGAGATTCTCCATAAGATTTTAGCAGAAAAGTTCCTAATCAGTGTTCGCTGTTTGGTAACAGAATTTTTATGTCACATACCTATGACATAAATAATATATGAATTAAAGAGGTTTATTTTTTTATTATCATTATTATTTTAACGATTTTCAACCAATGTGAGGAACAGAGACCCACTCCTAACTATAATACCCAACCCATCAAATGATAAATTTTGTAATTTTTTAGTACAAAAAAAATCTTAGCTTGCGATTTAAAATTGCCAAGAGTTGCAAAGCAGGACCTAGCAAATCTGTTACGAGTAGTATCACGGAGCTATAAGAAGAATGGTGCGTTAAACAGAATATTTCCAAACATCAATTTGCATTGCGCATGACTGAAACCTATCCCCTCTTTTGCCAATCAGGTATTCTTATACTTACTAGGTATCCTTATGTGGTAAAAATAGTGTATTACTTTTTAGATAAGCTAAGGCAATAAATTGCACTGTTTAATTTGAATTAGTGTGTCTACTAACCTAGTATCAGGTCAAATCATAAATGAAAAATCAAACATATGTATATAATGCGTTATGTGATGTTTATATAGCATCTTAGTATGGGGGGGGGGGGGGGAGTACCATATAAGCCGATGTTATACTACCTCCCTTGGGACAGAGTAAGCCTGGTCGGGTAAGTGAGGAAAAAACTGTATATAACAACTACCGTGCTTGAATAATAACAAAATAAAAAAAGCATGAAAAATAATAGCTTTAAACAAAATCTTAAAAAATCGCAAGTTATTCTATGTACTACTGCAGACAAGTGATATATATTTTTATTTCACAATGTCACAATTTCTAGAGAAAATATTTAGTTTTTTTTTAAATAAATTATATGTTGCCGGTTTAGAAAATACAATTATAAACAAACAAAACCACAAAAGTAGAATCGCAGCAAAATACAATTATAAACAAACAAAATGACAAAAGTATAATCGCAGCAAAATACAATTATAAACAAACAAAACAACAAAAGTAGAATCGCAGCAAAATACAATTATAAACAAACAAAACAACAAAAGTATAATCGCAGACTAGTAGTTTTTTTAAATAAATTATATGTTGCCGGCTTAGAAAATACAATTATAAACAAACAAAACAACAAAAAATTAATCGCAGACTAGTTTACTGTGAAACATTGAAATATTTTTCTTCTACAAACAAGACAGCATTTCTGACATCGGAGCTAGCTCCTAAATATTGTATCGAATTAATAATGATAAAAAAAACAATCGCGGTTAAAACATGTTTAAAATATTCTAATAAATCCGATTAGATTTTTAGGCTCAGTGGTTTAAAAGAAGTTTATTTTCGCTCACGGCAGCGCTTATAGACCAATCGCATTTGAAATTCAATATAAAAGCCAAAGCCATTACATTTCGCCGCATGCAGTAGGGAGTAAAATAATATACGTACAGTCAAAGGCAACGTGTTGTAGCGACACTAATTGTGCTACAAAAGGTTAAAGTCTGGCGTGTGGCACTGACACACGGTGGAGGAGGATTTCAATACCTCAGGCCGGCACCTGAGTGTACTGCCTAAAGGAAGAGGAGTGCAATACCTCAGGCCGGCACCTGAGTGTATCGCCTAAAGGAAGGGAATTCAGCTTGTCAGCCAACAGAAATCATCATGGCTGCACATGAATGATTTGTTGACCAAAAAGATGATCAGTGCAAGACTATCTTATATTTAATTCATGAAGCCTGCACATCATAAAATTAAATATAAAATAAATAATTATTGAATCGATACAACTATAAATACTTACCAGAACTGCGGAAGGCCCTACGCTAAAGTGTATTTAAAGTTGAATTGAAACACGTAAAAAAAAAAATATTATGCGTGTGTGTGTACTGTATCTATGAGAACCACCGCTCTCATATCTCGTAGAGTAGGTACATACATATACGTACCTACACACTATCGAATCACCTTTCAAGGTAAAGTTTCATTTGCCCTCGACTGTAAAAGAAATAAAAGAAGATTTAAAGAAATAAATTAAATGGTGAATATTAAACGGATAAGTATCTACACATCGAGCACTAAACTATATTAAAATTAATGCACTACGGTTATAAAATTTAATTATGTCAGTACACCCACATTTATGCAATTACCCATAAATACCTTCCCGTTTTCATCAGCGAAATATATTTTTCTATACAATTTCCGTATTAGATGTTTTTCGCTTACAGTTAAGTCTGTAAACTGAAAAACCTGGTAGCTTCTTGGTTTGGGGGGGGGGGGGGGAGTAGCGCAAACTCATTCAAATCCACAATATGTTACTTAAATGTAAACTCTACAAATCCTATATTTTGTCCTCTTTATACTTTTACGATGGGCCTAACCTCGGCCAGTGATTTAAATGGCTTTTTAAGATAATTTATAAAAAAAAAATCACATATAAATATATTTTTAGAAACTAACAAACGAATACAATGAACCGATGTTACAATGGTTTAAATACAGTAATAGATCTCAATAAATAGGCTGTGCTCAGCTGCTTTTCTCATTGTCAAAACACACAGCCCTTACAATTTTTTTTTTATTAATTTAAAAATAGTAAGGAAGTAAGTACTTAAGCATCCTAAAAGTTAGAATAATAGGTTCACTGTAATAGGGAGAGAAAAGTACCACTGAATGATGTTCCCTGACTTCCTAACTAGAATAAAGTCTGTGCTAAGGAAGTCAGTTTTCTAAGCGGCCAAAATAAATATTAATAGTCAACCGTCATGACTGGATTATTAATATACACTATGTTATGAAACTAGTATTGATACAGATAAATGTCTTATCCGATATTTTGAACTACTGACCTAATTTTGTTACTTATCTGTTTAATAACAAAAATGTGGCTACAGAAAAATAAAATACATTTTTAATACAAGCTCTTAAATGCGTATACAAATTTTGTGTCCGTGCTGTTGACCGTTGAGGAGTTCCTTCGTCTAGAGCCAATCTTGGTTGGGTGTAGAGAACCAGGTCATGTTTACCATAAAAATGCATTGTCATCGGAACTGAACCAGCATGTCAAATTTCAACTCCATAGGATAGGAGGAAGTGGTCCTAATTCAGCACGCAAATATTGACCTAAACCGACCCTACTCATATTACATCTCCCCTTTCTAGTCCGTCACCTATATGTGCGGTGTACATAAGAGGATGAACCACGGTTAGTACTTAAAAATATTCATTGTATGGTATGCTTTGACGACACCGGAATGTATTCTAGAGCCATTCTAAAATAGTATATAATTGCTTTAAGCAGTTAAACAGTTTTTTTTTAAGATTTACTTTCTTATTACATTTATTTTTAAATTAATAAATAAAGTATGGTAGGTAATACCTGTAGCATTCATCAATCATCTGTGATATTATTTTTGCTTCTGTTCTGAACGCCGACCCACGAGTCTCGTCGTTTCAATGTGAACGAACCCACATCATAGGCCAGCTCACTTTTGTCTCCTTCGTTTTCTTGAACTCAAAAGAACGAAGCAAATGAATGAGAGCTATTTTGAGTGCCATTAATTCCAGTCTCTTGCCTGAAAATTAAGCATCACATAACTTGTCACATAGAATGGATTAATATCGAAAATATTATGTCATGTAAAAATCCATACCTATTTTTCTAATTTTCCAATAAGATTCTTAATTTCATATTGGTTTTTGCTGAGCTATTTAACAAACTAAAGGACTATTATTTTAATAAATAACTATAAATTCTATTTAAATCCTTCCGCGGGACGGGACGGGTAGTGCGGGGAGCTTTGTGATCATTCTGTTTAACTTTTTGATTTAAAAAAATGGTTTTGATTATTTTTATTACACAAGTATTTTATGACTAAGATTTGTGAACATTAAGAAACACAATTAGGATATGTTCAATGACATGGCTAAATATGCTAATCTGCCTACAATGTAATACAGGATGTCGCGAGACTCTTCCCGAAGACTTAATGTGGTGTGTTTGTGTTCCCTATTATAAGTAAGGAATTATATTAAAAAAATGAGAAAATAATTGATCCCCAAATTACGTTTTCTTTAACTGATGTAAGTCTTTTGAGTCAGCTAGTGACGCGATAAGGTAACCTTGGCTGCATTACACGTACGTTGACCTCGCAGCGGCATGCGGGGACATGCGACATAAAAAAGACGTTATTACAAGAACCGTTAACATTATCGCGTAAAATTCAATTTTTTTTTCGAAAAACATGACGAATTTCATATACAGTCTTCACAAATAATACTCGAAATCGCAGAACCATTAGCAGGATTTTTCATCGGGGGTGACCTTGGATGTATAAAAAAAATCGAGAAACGTATCAACTTACTGGACAGTCAATATGTTCAACTCACCAATACATGCTCTTGGTCCACTTCCAAAAGGTAAATTGTTAAATGGTAATCTTCGACTTATTTTCTTCACTAAATCTTTCTGGGTTAAAATCGTCAGGGTTTTCCCAATATTGTGGATCCCGGTGCAAAGTAAACAGAGATATCATTATACCGTCACCTGGCAAGAACTAAAACAATAACACAAATTGAATACAAACATTTTATCTGGCGCTGTAGCTAAGATGGCAGGTCAAGGAAGACTGTCATGCCAGTTACTGGCTTCATCGTGTTTTATTAAGCAGCCAATCGACGATGGCCAACCTAACCTACAGAACGGCCATTTTTTTTTTAATCGTTTAATATTTTTTTATCAAACATAAACTCTGAAAAATGTAATCTGATTTGGCAAAGATACAGCCACCATTTATCAATAAATTTTTCTTAAAATTTAATTTATAGAGGTTACCTATTCTAAAATATAATATTCAGTTATAAAGACATATTTTCATACGAAAAATAAAAATAAATATCGAAAATCAAAAAACAATGCACCTTGGTAGGAGAATTACACCCCCTAGTGAGGGAAAACAAAACACTGACAACGGGCGACTTCAGACGATAGATAGGCGCAGTCCCCAATCATAGTTACCCGAGCTCTGGGGATCCGCGCGGACGAATTCCAGGTCCTCTAAGAATCTATCTCTACCCTTGACATCACGAAATATTTCAAGGTTAGAAGCTCTTTTTAATGCCAGGACTCTTTTCTAGTGAGCCTAATGGCTTCATGGTAGGCATTCCGAACGCCGTGAAAAGAGCAAAGAGATGAGTCCAGCCTAACGGTTAAAAATCTTTATGTTCAGCGATATTTTGTTTGAAATTCTGACAGTAATTAATCTGTGATCGGAGGAAAAGCAAGGATGAACCCTGGCCTGGCCTGGATGAGGCCTGGTTGCTGGAAAGCTAATGTAACAAAGAAAAATGAAACAAACCTCAAAATCATTTAGACCAGCCCGAAGTGGTTGTATATTTATTTTTGCTGTACACGTTCTATCTAAGCCAGCTGTTGTCTGCGGCCATTTTCTTCATTTTCTGTAATACCAATTGGACTATTGTTAATATGGCCTAATATATGGCCAGTCTTTAGGTTAGACCAATAAAGATGGCTTAGATAACTACAATGGCTATGACACAATTATTTCATGTTAATTATATAGTATTTGAAAAAACGTATGTGTTTTTAGGGGGGTTGATCTATATCAAAAATTAAACCAGTCTCAAGAAAAAAAAATCATACTAAAATAAAGATATTCTATATAAAGTTTCATATTTTTCGACCGCAGCGAAACTGACACCTGTTAAGGCTGCGCTCCAGCGAGAAATAGGTCAGTAGATATCCCCCTCAGTCAGTATCTATCTGTCAGTCATACAGGAAGTATTAGAATACGCTTTTGTCCTTTTAGGGGGTTGATCTATATAAACTACTAAATCGGTTTCAGGAGAAAAAGCAAACTAAATTAAAGTTATTCTCCTTAGTCAGTATCTACCAGCACGGGCACTTAACTTTTTTATTTAATATCGGCTTAAATAATAATTATTAAATAAATAATGATCTTTTGCTGAATGATGTATCCTTTTACTTTACAATATTTTAGGGATTTGATTGCCAATAATAATATATAATTATAATAATAATATTATAACTAATATAATTTCATAACAATATTATTTGATATAATTTTAACAGTGTAGTGCTTTAAGTTGGTTTTTTTAATAAATGTATTACATATATCGTAAAATGTTTCTGATAATAAAAATAAATAAATATAAAATATTATACTAGAACCTACATAATATATGCAAATTGCTACTTTTTAACTCGCACCTGCGCAGTGTACCTAACACCGATTAATGTCTTTTATATGATATGATTGCTTACCATAAATAACCATATCCATAAAATAAAGACTATCCATGTCTTCAGTGAGCAATAATTCATTATCGTTTTTCAATATGTAATTAATCTCCTTGAATAGTTTCTCTTGTATTTTTGGTTGCATTGTAATTTCATGAATCAAAAAGCCTAAAGTTGAAGCCATAGTGTCGGATCCAGCCAGCATTGAACATCACCGCTTGGGATGTGCTATATTCGCGGGGCCATCATAGAATTAGTATTCATTATCATGACCATTCCGCCATACTATAATTATTGATAGCCTTTTTTTATTTTTTCTCTGAAAAATCATTAATCAGGTTAAGAAAGTCCCGAGAATCAAAAAGTATATAACACATTAATATCTATGTAGAACTAAAATAGATGTTTACTAAAAACCAATTACTTGTGCTGTTAGTACTAATATTGTGTTAACACTGACAACGGGCGACTTCAGACGATAGATAGGCGCAGTCCCCAATCATAGTTACCCGAGCTCTGGGGATCCGCGCGGACGAATTCCAGGTCCTCTAAGAATCTATCTCTACCCTTGACATCACGAAATATTTCAAGGTTAGAAGCTCTTTTTAATGCCAGGACTCTTTTCTAGTGAGCCTAATGGCTTCATGGTAGGCATTCCGAACGCCGTGAAAAGAGCAAAGAGATGGGTCCTGCCTAACGGTAAAAAATCTGTATGTTCAGCGATATTTTGTTTGAAATTCTAACAGAACCATAGAGGAGAATATGCAGCCTTTCCCAGTTTCTTTCTTTCTAATATGGAGTCACACATCCTGATAACTCTTTTTGGAAGTTCTGGGCTACTCAGGGATATTGCGGAGATTCTCCATAAGATTTTAGCAGAAAAGTTCCTAATCAGTGTTCGCTGTTTGGTAACAGAATTTTTATGTCACATACCTATGACATAAATAATATATGAATTGAAGAGGTTTATTTTTTTATTATCATTATTATTTTAACGATTTTCAACCAATGTGAGGAACAGAGACCCACTCCTAACTATAATACCCAACCCATCAAATGATAAATTTTGTAATTTTTTAGTACAAAAAAAATCTTAGCTTGCGATTTAAAATTGCCAAGAGTTGCAAAGCAGGACCTAGCAAATCTGTTACGAGTAGTATCACGGAGCTATAAGAAGAATGGTGCGTTAAACAGAATATTTCCACACATCAATTTGCATTGCGCATGACTGAAACCTATCCCCTCTTTTGCCAATCAGGTATTCTTATACTTACTAGGTATCCTTATGTGGTAAAAATAGTGTTTTACTTTTTAGATAAGCTAAGGCAATAAATTGCACTGTTTAATTTGAATTAGTGTGTCTACTAACCTAGTATCAGGTCAAGTCATAAATGAAAAATCAAACATATGTAGATAATGCGTTATGTGATGTTTATATAGCATCTTAGTATGGGGGGGGGGGGGAGTACCATATAAGCCGATGTTATACTACCTCCCTTGGGACAGAGTAAGCCTGGTCGGGTAAGTGAGGAAAAAACTGTATATAACAACTACCGTGCTTGAATAACAACAAAATAAAAAAAGCATGAAAAATAATAGCTTTAAACAAAATCTTAAAAAATCGCAAGTTATTCTATGTACTACTGCAGACAAGTGATATATATTTTTATTTCACAATGTCACAATTTCTAGAGAAAATATTTAGTTTTTTTTTAAATAAATTATATGTTGCCGGTTTAGAAAATACAATTATAAACAAACAAAACAACAAAAGTAGAATCGCAGCAAAATACAATTATAAACAAACAAAACGACAAAAGTATAATCGCAGCAAAATACAATTATAAACAAACAAACAAAAGTAGACAAAAGTAGAAGACAATTATAAACAAAAGTAGAATCGCAGCAAAATACAATTATAAACAAACAAAACAACAAAAGTATAATCGCAGACTAGTAGTTTTTTTAAATAAATTATATGTTGCCGGCTTAGAAAATACAATTATAAACAAACAAAACAACAAAAAATTAATCGCAGACTAGTTTACTGTGAAACATTGAAATATTTTTCTTCTACAAACAAGACAGCATTTCTGACATCGGAGCTAGCTCCTAAATATTGTATCGAATTAATAATGATAAAAAAAACAATCGCGGTTAAAACATGTTTAAAATATTCTAATAAATCCGATTAGATTTTTAGGCTCAGTGGTTTAAAAGAAGTTTATTTTCGCTCACGGCAGCGCTTATAGACCAATCGCATTTGAAATTCAATATAAAAGCCAAAGCCATTACATTTCGCCGCATGCAGTAGGGAGTAAAATAATATACGTACAGTCAAAGGCAACGTGTTGTAGCGACACTAATTGTGCTACAAAAGGTTAAAGTCTGGCGTGTGTGGCACTGACACACGGTGGAGGAGGATTTCAATACCTCAGGCCGGCACCTGAGTGTACTGCCTAAAGGAAGAGGAGTGCAATACCTCAGGCCGGCACCTGAGTGTATCGCCTAAAGGAAGGGAATTCAGCTTGTCAGCCAACAGAAATCATCATGGCTGCACATGAATGATTTGTTGACCAAAAAGATGATCAGTGCAAGACTATCTTATATTTAATTCATGAAGCCTGCACATCATAAAATTAAATATAAAATAAATAATTATTGAATCGATACAACTATAAATACTTACCAGAACTGCGGAAGGCCCTACGCTAAAGTGTATTTAAAGTTGAATTGAAACACGTAAAAAAAAAAATATTATGCGTGTGTGTGTACTGTATCTATGAGAACCACCGCTCTCATATCTCGTAGAGTAGGTACATACATATACGTACCTACACACTATCGAATCACCTTTCAAGGTAAAGTTTCATTTGCCCTCGACTGTAAAAGAAATAAAAGAAGATTTAAAGAAATAAATTAAATGGTGAATATTAAACGGATAAGTATCTACACATCGAGCACTAAACTATATTAAAATTAATGCACTACGGTTATAAAATTTAATTATGTCAGTACACCCACATTTATGCAATTACCCATAAATACCTTCCCGTTTTCATCAGCGAAATATATTTTTCTATACAATTTCCGTATTAGATGTTTTTCGCTTACAGTTAAGTCTGTAAACTGAAAAACCTGGTAGCTTCTTGGTTTGGGGGGGGGGGGGGGAGTAGCGCAAACTCATTCAAATCCACAATATGTTACTTAAATGTAAACTCTACAAATCCTATATTTTGTCCTCTTTATACTTTTACGATGGGCCTAACCTCGGCCAGTGATTTAAATGGCTTTTTAAGATAATTTATAAAAAAAAAATCACATATAAATATATTTTTAGAAACTAACAAACGAATACAATGAACCGATGTTACAATGGTTTAAATACAGTAATAGATCTCAATAAATAGGCTGTGCTCAGCTGCTTTTCTCATTGTCAAAACACACAGCCCTTACAATTTTTTTTTTATTAATTTAAAAATAGTAAGGAAGTAAGTACTTAAGCATCCTAAAAGTTAGAATAATAGGTTCACTGTAATAGGGAGAGAAAAGTACCACTGAATGATGTTCCCTGACTTCCTAACTAGAATAAAGTCTGTGCTAAGGAAGTCAGTTTTCTAAGCGGCCAAAATAAATATTAATAGTCAACCGTCATGACTGGATTATTAATATACACTATGTTATGAAACTAGTATTGATACAGATAAATGTCTTATCCGATATTTTGAACTACTGACCTAATTTTGTTACTTATCTGTTTAATAACAAAAATGTGGCTACAGAAAAATAAAATACATTTTTAATACAAGCTCTTAAATGCGTATACAAATTTTGTGTCCGTGCTGTTGACCGTTGAGGAGTTCCTTCGTCTAGAGCCAATCTTGGTTGGGTGTAGAGAACCAGGTCATGTTTACCATAAAAATGCATTGTCATCGGAACTGAACCAGCATGTCAAATTTCAACTCCATAGGATAGGAGGAAGTGGTCCTAATTCAGCACGCAAATATTGACCTAAACCGACCCTACTCATATTACATCTCCCCTTTCTAGTCCGTCACCTATATGTGCGGTGTACATAAGAGGATGAACCACGGTTAGTACTTAAAAATATTCATTGTATGGTATGCTTTGACGACACCGGAATGTATTCTAGAGCCATTCTAAAATAGTATATAATTGCTTTAAGCAGTTAAACAGTTTTTTTTTAAGATTTACTTTCTTATTACATTTATTTTTAAATTAATAAATAAAGTATGGTAGGTAATACCTGTAGCATTCATCAATCATCTGTGATATTATTTTTGCTTCTGTTCTGAACGCCGACCCACGAGTCTCGTCGTTTCAATGTGAACGAACCCACATCATAGGCCAGCTCACTTTTGTCTCCTTCGTTTTCTTGAACTCAAAAGAACGAAGCAAATGAATGAGAGCTATTTTGAGTGCCATTAATTCCAGTCTCTTGCCTGAAAATTAAGCATCACATAACTTGTCACATAGAATGGATTAATATCGAAAATATTATGTCATGTAAAAATCCATACCTATTTTTCTAATTTTCCAATAAGATTCTTAATTTCATATTGGTTTTTGCTGAGCTATTTAACAAACTAAAGGACTATTATTTTAATAAATAACTATAAATTCTATTTAAATCCTTCCGCGGGACGGGACGGGTAGTGCGGGGAGCTTTGTGATCATTCTGTTTAACTTTTTGATTTAAAAAAATGGTTTTGATTATTTTTATTACACAAGTATTTTATGACTAAGATTTGTGAACATTAAGAAACACAATTAGGATATGTTCAATGACATGGCTAAATATGCTAATCTGCCTACAATGTAATACAGGATGTCGCGAGACTCTTCCCGAAGACTTAATGTGGTGTGTTTGTGTTCCCTATTATAAGTAAGGAATTATATTAAAAAAATGAGAAAATAATTGATCCCCAAATTACGTTTTCTTTAACTGATGTAAGTCTTTTGAGTCAGCTAGTGACGCGATAAGGTAACCTTGGCTGCATTACACGTACGTTGACCTCGCAGCGGCATGCGGGGACATGCGACATAAAAAAGACGTTATTACAAGAACCGTTAACATTATCGCGTAAAATTCAATTTTTTTTTCGAAAAACATGACGAATTTCATATACAGTCTTCACAAATAATACTCGAAATCGCAGAACCATTAGCAGGATTTTTCATCGGGGGTGACCTTGGATGTATAAAAAAAATCGAGAAACGTATCAACTTACTGGACAGTCAATATGTTCAACTCACCAATACATGCTCTTGGTCCACTTCCAAAAGGTAAATTGTTAAATGGTAATCTTCGACTTATTTTCTTCACTAAATCTTTCTGGGTTAAAATCGTCAGGGTTTTCCCAATATTGTGGATCCCGGTGCAAAGTAAACAGAGATATCATTATACCGTCACCTGGCAAGAACTAAAACAATAACACAAATTGAATACAAACATTTTATCTGGCGCTGTAGCTAAGATGGCAGGTCAAGGAAGACTGTCATGCCAGTTACTGGCTTCATCGTGTTTTATTAAGCAGCCAATCGACGATGGCCAACCTAACCTACAGAACGGCCATTTTTTTTTTAATCGTTTAATATTTTTTTATCAAACATAAACTCTGAAAAATGTAATCTGATTTGGCAAAGATACAGCCACCATTTATCAATAAATTTTTCTTAAAATTTAATTTATAGAGGTTACCTATTCTAAAATATAATATTCAGTTATAAAGACATATTTTCATACGAAAAATAAAAATAAATATCGAAAATCAAAAAACAATGCACCTTGGTAGGAGAATTACACCCCCTAGTGAGGGAAAACAAAACACTGACAACGGGCGACTTCAGACGATAGATAGGCGCAGTCCCCAATCATAGTTACCCGAGCTCTGGGGATCCGCGCGGACGAATTCCAGGTCCTCTAAGAATCTATCTCTACCCTTGACATCACGAAATATTTCAAGGTTAGAAGCTCTTTTTAATGCCAGGACTCTTTTCTAGTGAGCCTAATGGCTTCATGGTAGGCATTCCGAACGCCGTGAAAAGAGCAAAGAGATGAGTCCAGCCTAACGGTTAAAAATCTTTATGTTCAGCGATATTTTGTTTGAAATTCTGACAGTAATTAATCTGTGATCGGAGGAAAAGCAAGGATGAACCCTGGCCTGGCCTGGATGAGGCCTGGTTGCTGGAAAGCTAATGTAACAAAGAAAAATGAAACAAACCTCAAAATCATTTAGACCAGCCCGAAGTGGTTGTATATTTATTTTTGCTGTACACGTTCTATCTAAGCCAGCTGTTGTCTGCGGCCATTTTCTTCATTTTCTGTAATACCAATTGGACTATTGTTAATATGGCCTAATATATGGCCAGTCTTTAGGTTAGACCAATAAAGATGGCTTAGATAACTACAATGGCTATGACACAATTATTTCATGTTAATTATATAGTATTTGAAAAAACGTATGTGTTTTTAGGGGGGTTGATCTATATCAAAAATTAAACCAGTCTCAAGAAAAAAAAATCATACTAAAATAAAGATATTCTATATAAAGTTTCATATTTTTCGACCGCAGCGAAACTGACACCTGTTAAGGCTGCGCTCCAGCGAGAAATAGGTCAGTAGATATCCTCCTCAGTCAGTATCTATCTGTCAGTCATACAGGAAGTATTAGAATACGCTTTTGTCCTTTTAGGGGGTTGATCTATATAAACTACTAAATCGGTTTCAGGAGAAAAAGCAAACTAAATTAAAGTTATTCTCCTTAGTCAGTATCTACCAGCACGGGCACTTAACTTTTTTATTTAATATCGGCTTAAATAATAATTATTAAATAAATAATGATCTTTTGCTGAATGATGTATCCTTTTACTTTACAATATTTTAGGGATTTGATTGCCAATAATAATATATAATTATAATAATAATATTATAACTAATATAATTTCATAACAATATTATTTGATATAATTTTAACAGTGTAGTGCTTTAAGTTGGTTTTTTTAATAAATGTATTACATATATCGTAAAATGTTTCTGATAATAAAAATAAATAAATATAAAATATTATACTAGAACCTACATAATATATGCAAATTGCTACTTTTTAACTCGCACCTGCGCAGTGTACCTAACATCGATTAATGTCTTTTATATGATATGATTGCTTACCATAAATAACCATATCCATAAAATAAAGACTATCCATGTCTTCAGTGAGCAATAATTCATTATCGTTTTTCAATATGTAATTAATCTCCTTGAATAGTTTCTCTTGTATTTTTGGTTGCATTGTAATTTCATGAATCAAAAAGCCTAAAGTTGAAGCCATAGTGTCGGATCCAGCCAGCATTGAACATCACCGCTTGGGATGTGCTATATTCGCGGGGCCATCATAGAATTAGTATTCATTATCATGACCATTCCGCCATACTATAATTATTGATAGCCTTTTTTTATTTTTTCTCTGAAAAATCATTAATCAGGTTAAGAAAGTCCCGAGAATCAAAAAGTATATAACACATTAATATCTATGTAGAACTAAAATAGATGTTTACTAAAAACCAATTACTTGTGCTGTTAGTACTAATATTGTGTTAACACTGACAACGGGCGACTTCAGACGATAGATAGGCGCAGTCCCCAATCATAGTTACCCGAGCTCTGGGGATCCGCGCGGACGAATTCCAGGTCCTCTAAGAATCTATCTCTACCCTTGACATCACGAAATATTTCAAGGTTAGAAGCTCTTTTTAATGCCAGGACTCTTTTCTAGTGAGCCTAATGGCTTCATGGTAGGCATTCCGAACGCCGTGAAAAGAGCAAAGAGATGGGTCCTGCCTAACGGTAAAAAATCTGTATGTTCAGCGATATTTTGTTTGAAATTCTAACAGAACCATAGAGGAGAATATGCAGCCTTTCCCAGTTTCTTTCTTTCTAATATGGAGTCACACATCCTGATAACTCTTTTTGGAAGTTCTGGGCTACTCAGGGATATTGCGGAGATTCTCCATAAGATTTTAGCAGAAAAGTTCCTAATCAGTGTTCGCTGTTTGGTAACAGAATTTTTATGTCACATACCTATGACATAAATAATATATGAATTAAAGAGGTTTATTTTTTTATTATCATTATTATTTTAACGATTTTCAACCAATGTGAGGAACAGAGACCCACTCCTAACTATAATACCCAACCCATCAAATGATAAATTTTGTAATTTTTTAGTACAAAAAAAATCTTAGCTTGCGATTTAAAATTGCCAAGAGTTGCAAAGCAGGACCTAGCAAATCTGTTACGAGTAGTATCACGGAGCTATAAGAAGAATGGTGCGTTAAACAGAATATTTCCAAACATCAATTTGCATTGCGCATGACTGAAACCTATCCCCTCTTTTGCCAATCAGGTATTCTTATACTTACTAGGTATCCTTATGTGGTAAAAATAGTGTATTACTTTTTAGATAAGCTAAGGCAATAAATTGCACTGTTTAATTTGAATTAGTGTGTCTACTAACCTAGTATCAGGTCAAATCATAAATGAAAAATCAAACATATGTAGATAATGCGTTATGTGATGTTTATATAGCATCTTAGTATGGGGGGGGGGGGGGGAGTACCATATAAGCCGATGTTATACTACCTCCCTTGGGACAGAGTAAGCCTGGTCGGGTAAGTGAGGAAAAAACTGTATATAACAACTACCGTGCTTGAATAATAACAAAATAAAAAAAGCATGAAAAATAATAGCTTTAAACAAAATCTTAAAAAATCGCAAGTTATTCTATGTACTACTGCAGACAAGTGATATATATTTTTATTTCACAATGTCACAATTTCTAGAGAAAATATTTAGTTTTTTTTTAAATAAATTATATGTTGCCGGTTTAGAAAATACAATTATAAACAAACAAAACCACAAAAGTAGAATCGCAGCAAAATACAATTATAAACAAACAAAACGACAAAAGTATAATCGCAGCAAAATACAATTATAAACAAACAAAACAACAAAAGTAGAATCGCAGCAAAATACAATTATAAACAAACAAAACAACAAAAGTATAATCGCAGACTAGTAGTTTTTTTAAATAAATTATATGTTGCCGGCTTAGAAAATACAATTATAAACAAACAAAACAACAAAAAATTAATCGCAGACTAGTTTACTGTGAAACATTGAAATATTTTTCTTCTACAAACAAGACAGCATTTCTGACATCGGAGCTAGCTCCTAAATATTGTATCGAATTAATAATGATAAAAAAAACAATCGCGGTTAAAACATGTTTAAAATATTCTAATAAATCCGATTAGATTTTTAGGCTCAGTGGTTTAAAAGAAGTTTATTTTCGCTCACGGCAGCGCTTATAGACCAATCGCATTTGAAATTCAATATAAAAGCCAAAGCCATTACATTTCGCCGCATGCAGTAGGGAGTAAAATAATATACGTACAGTCAAAGGCAACGTGTTGTAGCGACACTAATTGTGCTACAAAAGGTTAAAGTCTGGCGTGTGGCACTGACACACGGTGGAGGAGGATTTCAATACCTCAGGCCGGCACCTGAGTGTACTGCCTAAAGGAAGAGGAGTGCAATACCTCAGGCCGGCACCTGAGTGTATCGCCTAAAGGAAGGGAATTCAGCTTGTCAGCCAACAGAAATCATCATGGCTGCACATGAATGATTTGTTGACCAAAAAGATGATCAGTGCAAGACTATCTTATATTTAATTCATGAAGCCTGCACATCATAAAATTAAATATAAAATAAATAATTATTGAATCGATACAACTATAAATACTTACCAGAACTGCGGAAGGCCCTACGCTAAAGTGTATTTAAAGTTGAATTGAAACACGTAAAAAAAAAAATATTATGCGTGTGTGTGTACTGTATCTATGAGAACCACCGCTCTCATATCTCGTAGAGTAGGTACATACATATACGTACCTACACACTATCGAATCACCTTTCAAGGTAAAGTTTCATTTGCCCTCGACTGTAAAAGAAATAAAAGAAGATTTAAAGAAATAAATTAAATGGTGAATATTAAACGGATAAGTATCTACACATCGAGCACTAAACTATATTAAAATTAATGCACTACGGTTATAAAATTTAATTATGTCAGTACACCCACATTTATGCAATTACCCATAAATACCTTCCCGTTTTCATCAGCGAAATATATTTTTCTATACAATTTCCGTATTAGATGTTTTTCGCTTACAGTTAAGTCTGTAAACTGAAAAACCTGGTAGCTTCTTGGTTTGGGGGGGGGGGGGGAGTAGCGCAAACTCATTCAAATCCACAATATGTTACTTAAATGTAAACTCTACAAATCCTATATTTTGTCCTCTTTATACTTTTACGATGGGCCTAACCTCGGCCAGTGATTTAAATGGCTTTTTAAGATAATTTATAAAAAAAAAATCACATATAAATATATTTTTAGAAACTAACAAACGAATACAATGAACCGATGTTACAATGGTTTAAATACAGTAATAGATCTCAATAAATAGGCTGTGCTCAGCTGCTTTTCTCATTGTCAAAACACACAGCCCTTACAATTTTTTTTTTATTAATTTAAAAATAGTAAGGAAGTAAGTACTTAAGCATCCTAAAAGTTAGAATAATAGGTTCACTGTAATAGGGAGAGAAAAGTACCACTGAATGATGTTCCCTGACTTCCTAACTAGAATAAAGTCTGTGCTAAGGAAGTCAGTTTTCTAAGCGGCCAAAATAAATATTAATAGTCAACCGTCATGACTGGATTATTAATATACACTATGTTATGAAACTAGTATTGATACAGATAAATGTCTTATCCGATATTTTGAACTACTGACCTAATTTTGTTACTTATCTGTTTAATAACAAAAATGTGGCTACAGAAAAATAAAATACATTTTTAATACAAGCTCTTAAATGCGTATACAAATTTTGTGTCCGTGCTGTTGACCGTTGAGGAGTTCCTTCGTCTAGAGCCAATCTTGGTTGGGTGTAGAGAACCAGGTCATGTTTACCATAAAAATGCATTGTCATCGGAACTGAACCAGCATGTCAAATTTCAACTCCATAGGATAGGAGGAAGTGGTCCTAATTCAGCACGCAAATATTGACCTAAACCGACCCTACTCATATTACATCTCCCCTTTCTAGTCCGTCTCCTATATGTGCGGTGTACATAAGAGGATGAACCACGGTTAGTACTTAAAAATATTCATTGTATGGTATGCTTTGACGACACCGGAATGTATTCTAGAGCCATTCTAAAATAGTATATAATTGCTTTAAGCAGTTAAACAGTTTTTTTTTAAGATTTACTTTCTTATTACATTTATTTTTAAATTAATAAATAAAGTATGGTAGGTAATACCTGTAGCATTCATCAATCATCTGTGATATTATTTTTGCTTCTGTTCTGAACGCCGACCCACGAGTCTCGTCGTTTCAATGTGAACGAACCCACATCATAGGCCAGCTCACTTTTGTCTCCTTCGTTTTCTTGAACTCAAAAGAACGAAGCAAATGAATGAGAGCTATTTTGAGTGCCATTAATTCCAGTCTCTTGCCTGAAAATTAAGCATCACATAACTTGTCACATAGAATGGATTAATATCGAAAATATTATGTCATGTAAAAATCCATACCTATTTTTCTAATTTTCCAATAAGATTCTTAATTTCATATTGGTTTTTGCTGAGCTATTTAACAAACTAAAGGACTATTATTTTAATAAATAACTATAAATTCTATTTAAATCCTTCCGCGGGACGGGACGGGTAGTGCGGGGAGCTTTGTGATCATTCTGTTTAACTTTTTGATTTAAAAAAATGGTTTTGATTATTTTTATTACACAAGTATTTTATGACTAAGATTTGTGAACATTAAGAAACACAATTAGGATATGTTCAATGACATGGCTAAATATGCTAATCTGCCTACAATGTAATACAGGATGTCGCGAGACTCTTCCCGAAGACTTAATGTGGTGTGTTTGTGTTCCCTATTATAAGTAAGGAATTATATTAAAAAAATGAGAAAATAATTGATCCCCAAATTACGTTTTCTTTAACTGATGTAAGTCTTTTGAGTCAGCTAGTGACGCGATAAGGTAACCTTGGCTGCATTACACGTACGTTGACCTCGCAGCGGCATGCGGGGACATGCGACATAAAAAAGACGTTATTACAAGAACCGTTAACATTATCGCGTAAAATTCAATTTTTTTTTCGAAAAACATGACGAATTTCATATACAGTCTTCACAAATAATACTCGAAATCGCAGAACCATTAGCAGGATTTTTCATCGGGGGTGACCTTGGATGTATAAAAAAAATCGAGAAACGTATCAACTTACTGGACAGTCAATATGTTCAACTCACCAATACATGCTCTTGGTCCACTTCCAAAAGGTAAATTGTTAAATGGTAATCTTCGACTTATTTTCTTCACTAAATCTTTCTGGGTTAAAATCGTCAGGGTTTTCCCAATATTGTGGATCCCGGTGCAAAGTAAACAGAGATATCATTATACCGTCACCTGGCAAGAACTAAAACAATAACACAAATTGAATACAAACATTTTATCTGGCGCTGTAGCTAAGATGGCAGGTCAAGGAAGACTGTCATGCCAGTTACTGGCTTCATCGTGTTTTATTAAGCAGCCAATCGACGATGGCCAACCTAACCTACAGAACGGCCATTTTTTTTTTAATCGTTTAATATTTTTTTATCAAACATAAACTCTGAAAAATGTAATCTGATTTGGCAAAGATACAGCCACCATTTATCAATAAATTTTTCTTAAAATTTAATTTATAGAGGTTACCTATTCTAAAATATAATATTCAGTTATAAAGACATATTTTCATACGAAAAATAAAAATAAATATCGAAAATCAAAAAACAATGCACCTTGGTAGGAGAATTACACCCCCTAGTGAGGGAAAACAAAACACTGACAACGGGCGACTTCAGACGATAGATAGGCGCAGTCCCCAATCATAGTTACCCGAGCTCTGGGGATCCGCGCGGACGAATTCCAGGTCCTCTAAGAATCTATCTCTACCCTTGACATCACGAAATATTTCAAGGTTAGAAGCTCTTTTTAATGCCAGGACTCTTTTCTAGTGAGCCTAATGGCTTCATGGTAGGCATTCCGAACGCCGTGAAAAGAGCAAAGAGATGAGTCCAGCCTAACGGTTAAAAATCTTTATGTTCAGCGATATTTTGTTTGAAATTCTGACAGTAATTAATCTGTGATCGGAGGAAAAGCAAGGATGAACCCTGGCCTGGCCTGGATGAGGCCTGGTTGCTGGAAAGCTAATGTAACAAAGAAAAATGAAACAAACCTCAAAATCATTTAGACCAGCCCGAAGTGGTTGTATATTTATTTTTGCTGTACACGTTCTATCTAAGCCAGCTGTTGTCTGCGGCCATTTTCTTCATTTTCTGTAATACCAATTGGACTATTGTTAATATGGCCTAATATATGGCCAGTCTTTAGGTTAGACCAATAAAGATGGCTTAGATAACTACAATGGCTATGACACAATTATTTCATGTTAATTATATAGTATTTGAAAAAACGTATGTGTTTTTAGGGGGGTTGATCTATATCAAAAATTAAACCAGTCTCAAGAAAAAAAAATCATACTAAAATAAAGATATTCTATATAAAGTTTCATATTTTTCGACCGCAGCGAAACTGACACCTGTTAAGGCTGCGCTCCAGCGAGAAATAGGTCAGTAGATATCCCCCTCAGTCAGTATCTATCTGTCAGTCATACAGGAAGTATTAGAATACGCTTTTGTCCTTTTAGGGGGTTGATCTATATAAACTACTAAATCGGTTTCAGGAGAAAAAGCAAACTAAATTAAAGTTATTCTCCTTAGTCAGTATCTACCAGCACGGGCACTTAACTTTTTTATTTAATATCGGCTTAAATAATAATTATTAAATAAATAATGATCTTTTGCTGAATGATGTATCCTTTTACTTTACAATATTTTAGGGATTTGATTGCCAATAATAATATATAATTATAATAATAATATTATAACTAATATAATTTCATAACAATATTATTTGATATAATTTTAACAGTGTAGTGCTTTAAGTTGGTTTTTTTAATAAATGTATTACATATATCGTAAAATGTTTCTGATAATAAAAATAAATAAATATAAAATATTATACTAGAACCTACATAATATATGCAAATTGCTACTTTTTAACTCGCACCTGCGCAGTGTACCTAACATCGATTAATGTCTTTTATATGATATGATTGCTTACCATAAATAACCATATCCATAAAATAAAGACTATCCATGTCTTCAGTGAGCAATAATTCATTATCGTTTTTCAATATGTAATTAATCTCCTTGAATAGTTTCTCTTGTATTTTTGGTTGCATTGTAATTTCATGAATCAAAAAGCCTAAAGTTGAAGCCATAGTGTCGGATCCAGCCAGCATTGAACATCACCGCTTGGGATGTGCTATATTCGCGGGGCCATCATAGAATTAGTATTCATTATCATGACCATTCCGCCATACTATAATTATTGATAGCCTTTTTTTATTTTTTCTCTGAAAAATCATTAATCAGGTTAAGAAAGTCCCGAGAATCAAAAAGTATATAACACATTAATATCTATGTAGAACTAAAATAGATGTTTACTAAAAACCAATTACTTGTGCTGTTAGTACTAATATTGTGTTAACACTGACAACGGGCGACTTCAGACGATAGATAGGCGCAGTCCCCAATCATAGTTACCCGAGCTCTGGGGATCCGCGCGGACGAATTCCAGGTCCTCTAAGAATCTATCTCTACCCTTGACATCACGAAATATTTCAAGGTTAGAAGCTCTTTTTAATGCCAGGACTCTTTTCTAGTGAGCCTAATGGCTTCATGGTAGGCATTCCGAACGCCGTGAAAAGAGCAAAGAGATGGGTCCTGCCTAACGGTAAAAAATCTGTATGTTCAGCGATATTTTGTTTGAAATTCTAACAGAACCATAGAGGAGAATATGCAGCCTTTCCCAGTTTCTTTCTTTCTAATATGGAGTCACACATCCTGATAACTCTTTTTGGAAGTTCTGGGCTACTCAGGGATATTGCGGAGATTCTCCATAAGATTTTAGCAGAAAAGTTCCTAATCAGTGTTCGCTGTTTGGTAACAGAATTTTTATGTCACATACCTATGACATAAATAATATATGAATTAAAGAGGTTTATTTTTTTATTATCATTATTATTTTAACGATTTTCAACCAATGTGAGGAACAGAGACCCACTCCTAACTATAATACCCAACCCATCAAATGATAAATTTTGTAATTTTTTAGTACAAAAAAAATCTTAGCTTGCGATTTAAAATTGCCAAGAGTTGCAAAGCAGGACCTAGCAAATCTGTTACGAGTAGTATCACGGAGCTATAAGAAGAATGGTGCGTTAAACAGAATATTTCCACACATCAATTTGCATTGCGCATGACTGAAACCTATCCCCTCTTTTGCCAATCAGGTATTCTTATACTTACTAGGTATCCTTATGTGGTAAAAATAGTGTATTACTTTTTAGATAAGCTAAGGCAATAAATTGCACTGTTTAATTTGAATTAGTGTGTCTACTAACCTAGTATCAGGTCAAATCATAAATGAAAAATCAAACATATGTAGATAATGCGTTATGTGATGTTTATATAGCATCTTAGTATGGGGGGGGGGGGGGGGGGAGTACCATATAAGCCGATGTTATACTACCTCCCTTGGGACAGAGTAAGCCTGGTCGGGTAAGTGAGGAAAAAACTGTATATAACAACTACCGTGCTTGAATAATAACAAAATAAAAAAAGCATGAAAAATAAAAGCTTTAAACAAAATCTTAAAAAATCGCAAGTTATTCTATGTACTACTGCAGACAAGTGATATATATTTTTATTTCACAATGTCACAATTTCTAGAGAAAATATTTAGTTTTTTTTTAAATAAATTATATGTTGCCGGTTTAGAAAATACAATTATAAACAAACAAAACAACAAAAGTAGAATCGCAG
The DNA here is from genome assembly GCA_020383195.1 of Neomicropteryx cornuta. Classification (NCBI taxonomy): domain Eukaryota; kingdom Metazoa; phylum Arthropoda; class Insecta; order Lepidoptera; family Micropterigidae; genus Neomicropteryx; species Neomicropteryx cornuta. Next base: position 77,952 of record JAHKQU010000028.1, read on the forward strand.
CAAAATACAATTATAAACAAACAAAACGACAAAAGTATAATCGCAGCAAAATACAATTATAAACAAACAAAACAACAAAAGTAGAATCGCAGCAAAATACAATTATAAACAAACAAAACAACAAAAGTATAATCGCAGACTAGTAGTTTTTTTAAATAAATTATATGTTGCCGGCTTAGAAAATACAATTATAAACAAACAAAACAACAAAAAATTAATCGCAGACTAGTTTACTGTGAAACATTGAAATATTTTTCTTCTACAAACAAGACAGCATTTCTGACATCGGAGCTAGCTCCTAAATATTGTATCGAATTAATAATGATAAAAAAAACAATCGCGGTTGCCAAAGCCATTACATTTCGCCGCATGCAGTAGGGAGTAAAATAATATACGTACAGTCAAAGGCAACGTGTTGTAGCGACACTAATTGTGCTACAAAAGGTTAAAGTCTGGCGTGTGGCACTGACACACGGTGGAGGAGGATTTCAATACCTCAGGCCGGCACCTGAGTGTACTGCCTAAAGGAAGAGGAGTGCAATACCTCAGGCCGGCACCTGAGTGTATCGCCTAAAGGAAGGGAATTCAGCTTGTCAGCCAACAGAAATCATCATGGCTGCACATGAATGATTTGTTGACCAAAAAGATGATCAGTGCAAGACTATCTTATATTTAATTCATGAAGCCTGCACATCATAAAATTAAATATAAAATAAATAATTATTGAATCGATACAACTATAAATACTTACCAGAACTGCGGAAGGCCCTACGCTAAAGTGTATTTAAAGTTGAATTGAAACACGTAAAAAAAAAAATATTATGCGTGTGTGTGTACTGTATCTATGAGAACCACCGCTCTCATATCTCGTAGAGTAGGTACATACATATACGTACCTACACACTATCGAATCACCTTTCAAGGTAAAGTTTCATTTGCCCTCGACTGTAAAAGAAATAAAAGAAGATTTAAAGAAATAAATTAAATGGTGAATATTAAACGGATAAGTATCTACACATCGAGCACTAAACTATATTAAAATTAATGCACTACGGTTATAAAATTTAATTATGTCAGTACACCCACATTTATGCAATTACCCATAAATACCTTCCCGTTTTCATCAGCGAAATATATTTTTCTATACAATTTCCGTATTAGATGTTTTTCGCTTACAGTTAAGTCTGTAAACTGAAAAACCTGGTAGCTTCTTGGTTTGGGGGGGGGGGGGGGAGTAGCGCAAACTCATTCAAATCCACAATATGTTACTTAAATGTAAACTCTACAAATCCTATATTTTGTCCTCTTTATACTTTTACGATGGGCCTAACCTCGGCCAGTGATTTAAATGGCTTTTTAAGATAATTTATAAAAAAAAAATCACATATAAATATATTTTTAGAAACTAACAAACGAATACAATGAACCGATGTTACAATGGTTTAAATACAGTAATAGATCTCAATAAATAGGCTGTGCTCAGCTGCTTTTCTCATTGTCAAAACACACAGCCCTTACAATTTTTTTTTTATTAATTTAAAAATAGTAAGGAAGTAAGTACTTAAGCATCCTAAAAGTTAGAATAATAGGTTCACTGTAATAGGGAGAGAAAAGTACCACTGAATGATGTTCCCTGACTTCCTAACTAGAATAAAGTCTGTGCTAAGGAAGTCAGTTTTCTAAGCGGCCAAAATAAATATTAATAGTCAACCGTCATGACTGGATTATTAATATACACTATGTTATGAAACTAGTATTGATACAGATAAATGTCTTATCCGATATTTTGAACTACTGACCTAATTTTGTTACTTATCTGTTTAATAACAAAAATGTGGCTACAGAAAAATAAAATACATTTTTAATACAAGCTCTTAAATGCGTATACAAATTTTGTGTCCGTGCTGTTGACCGTTGAGGAGTTCCTTCGTCTAGAGCCAATCTTGGTTGGGTGTAGAGAACCAGGTCATGTTTACCATAAAAATGCATTGTCATCGGAACTGAACCAGCATGTCAAATTTCAACTCCATAGGATAGGAGGAAGTGGTCCTAATTCAGCACGCAAATATTGACCTAAACCGACCCTACTCATATTACATCTCCCCTTTCTAGTCCGTCTCCTATATGTGCGGTGTACATAAGAGGATGAACCACGGTTAGTACTTAAAAATATTCATTGTATGGTATGCTTTGACGACACCGGAATGTATTCTAGAGCCATTCTAAAATAGTATATAATTGCTTTAAGCAGTTAAACAGTTTTTTTTTAAGATTTACTTTCTTATTACATTTATTTTTAAATTAATAAATAAAGTATGGTAGGTAATACCTGTAGCATTCATCAATCATCTGTGATATTATTTTTGCTTCTGTTCTGAACGCCGACCCACGAGTCTCGTCGTTTCAATGTGAACGAACCCACATCATAGGCCAGCTCACTTTTGTCTCCTTCGTTTTCTTGAACTCAAAAGAACGAAGCAAATGAATGAGAGCTATTTTGAGTGCCATTAATTCCAGTCTCTTGCCTGAAAATTAAGCATCACATAACTTGTCACATAGAATGGATTAATATCGAAAATATTATGTCATGTAAAAATCCATACCTATTTTTCTAATTTTCCAATAAGATTCTTAATTTCATATTGGTTTTTGCTGAGCTATTTAACAAACTAAAGGACTATTATTTTAATAAATAACTATAAATTCTATTTAAATCCTTCCGCGGGACGGGACGGGTAGTGCGGGGAGCTTTGTGATCATTCTGTTTAACTTTTTGATTTAAAAAAATGGTTTTGATTATTTTTATTACACAAGTATTTTATGACTAAGATTTGTGAACATTAAGAAACACAATTAGGATATGTTCAATGACATGGCTAAATATGCTAATCTGCCTACAATGTAATACAGGATGTCGCGAGACTCTTCCCGAAGACTTAATGTGGTGTGTTTGTGTTCCCTATTATAAGTAAGGAATTATATTAAAAAAATGAGAAAATAATTGATCCCCAAATTACGTTTTCTTTAACTGATGTAAGTCTTTTGAGTCAGCTAGTGACGCGATAAGGTAACCTTGGCTGCATTACACGTACGTTGACCTCGCAGCGGCATGCGGGGACATGCGACATAAAAAAGACGTTATTACAAGAACCGTTAACATTATCGCGTAAAATTCAATTTTTTTTTCGAAAAACATGACGAATTTCATATACAGTCTTCACAAATAATACTCGAAATCGCAGAACCATTAGCAGGATTTTTCATCGGGGGTGACCTTGGATGTATAAAAAAAATCGAGAAACGTATCAACTTACTGGACAGTCAATATGTTCAACTCACCAATACATGCTCTTGGTCCACTTCCAAAAGGTAAATTGTTAAATGGTAATCTTCGACTTATTTTCTTCACTAAATCTTTCTGGGTTAAAATCGTCAGGGTTTTCCCAATATTGTGGATCCCGGTGCAAAGTAAACAGAGATATCATTATACCGTCACCTGGCAAGAACTAAAACAATAACACAAATTGAATACAAACATTTTATCTGGCGCTGTAGCTAAGATGGCAGGTCAAGGAAGACTGTCATGCCAGTTACTGGCTTCATCGTGTTTTATTAAGCAGCCAATCGACGATGGCCAACCTAACCTACAGAACGGCCATTTTTTTTTTAATCGTTTAGGAATTAGGAATATTATGACCAAATATTTTTTTATCAAACAGAACCATAGAGGAGAATATGCACCCTTTCCCAGTTTCTTTCTTTCTAATATGGAGTCACACATCCTGATAACTCTTTTTGGAAGTTCTGGGCTACTCAGGGATATTGCGGAGATTCTCCATAAGATTTTAACAGAAAAGTTCCTAATCAGTGTTCCCTGTTCGGAAATGCCAATGGGAGTGAAATTGCAAAATTGAAAGTAATTAATCTGTTATCGGAGGAAAAGCAAGAATGAACCCTGGCCTGGCCTGGATGAGGCCTGGTTGCTTTCAACACGGGGCCCGCGCTAAGTGGAAAGCTAATGTAACAAAGAAAAATGAAACAAACCTCAAAATCATTTAGAGCAGCCCGAAGTGGTTGTATATTTATTTTTGCTGTACACGTTCTATCTAAGCCAGCTGTTGTCTGCAGCCATTTTCTTCATTTTCTGTAATACCAATTGGACTTGTTATTATGGCCTAATTAATATATGGCCAGTCTTTAGGTTAGACCAATAAAGATGGCTTAGATAACTACAATGGCTATGACACAATTATACAATGGCTCGACCTGGCTAAGGCATTTGATACTGTCTCGTTTAGGATTCTTCTTAAAAAATTAGATTGCATAGGGATCAAGGGTAGCGAATATGATTGGTTCAAATCGTATCTAACTGATACCGGCCTTCAAACAAACAAACATAAAAATGGAAAATATTTTACCGTTTTTAAGGTCAAGGTATCCATTTAATGCGACTCGTCGCACCATCGTAAACCAATACGATTACAATACGTAATAACACGATTCGAAGAGTAGGTAAATAACATTAATGTATATCACAGAACTAATAACTTACAAATACACACACGGAAACAACTAAGAACGATTTGTTTATTGTATTAGTACATAGAGATCCAACAATAAGAAATATTCGAGATATATTTGGTGTATGAATGTGAAATCTAAAATATATATAATCTACAGAATTGTTTGACAACAAGAGCTGGAAGTTGACACTATTAGATGTGGCACGCGGCAAATTTGACTTAACAATTACAAATAAAACCAATCTTCAGGCCGACGAAAATATAACATAGGCATACAAAAATAGGCCGTAAAATACATTTACATGGGTGATTTTCGAACGAAAAAGAAATAAATATATATCATACGAAATACTCCCAAATACGCAGCGTCCCTGGTGGATAAACTCTAAAACTAAACATGGCGGCCTGTCTAGCTGTACAATACATTTTTGACTAATCACATTAAAAACTCACGCATTCCTCCTCTTTTTCCATGCCAGAAGGCATTTTTTTCTATTTATTGCCGAGTAATCTGGCAGGTCAGGAAGCTCCTCGGCTCGAGTCGATATACGGCCATCGGTTTCGACGCATCGGGGGCCCGCGTCCTAAACGATAGCTTCGACATCTTTGTTGACAAAACAAAGCGCGCTAGCGTCGACACAAAACGCACTGAAAAAGCACTTCGTAGGTCCTCTGAGAGGTCCTAAAGGACCCAAACTGGGAACAATGGGAACTTCCTAGTTCATTCCCATTGTTAGGATTTTCGCGCACTCAGTCACAATTATGGAAAAACAACAATGAAACTTTGCATGACGAGCGCCTTCCGCTTGGCGTGCGACCATGTTGATTCGAACACACACTCTGAGCGCGGGTCTGCTTCCCGCGCGGATGCCTCCAGTGCGGAAATGCCCATTCAAAATGATTACTCTTAAAAATTTAAATCATGTTGATATGTATTACAAGTATCTGAATAATATAAATAATAATTTTATTTTATTAACATTAAATAAATATCACATAAAAGTGAATTTAATACTATATATTTTTTTTAAAATGACTAACACATATGCCATAAATAAATAATGAAAGTAAAGTCAATTCGTAAACGCTCGGGTCTCTTCGCTCGCCCGACGACCGCCGCCGAGTGTCGGCTCGGCTCGTTTGGCTGTGTGCGTGTGTTGTTATTGTAGCGGTACTAACACCGTTACAAATATTTAGAATCCAATTATACTTTTGTATCGATTTTAAATTAGTTTTTTTGCTTATATTAAAAAATAGTTTTAATTTATTTATTATCCTTAAACCAAATCTTTAACAAAAAATAAATATTATACGGATTGACATTTTTATTTTATAAAGTGTAGCCCGTTAAAATGAAAATCCACAACCTGAGGGATTAGGGATTTTGTGGAGGGATTAAATATTGTTTTTTACATTAGTGCTTTGGAAACGGGCGCGTTTCAATTTCCCTCGTTTTACGAGTAATAAATATAATTCTGTGAGGAGAACCAGTGAAGTTTAAAAAGCAAAATAAAATATATATATTTAAAAAATATATATATATTCCACTCACTTCATCCGACATCCTCGACGAAATTTTCTATTTAGTTTAAATTACATATCCTTGCATAATAATCCCTTTATATACGAAATTTCAATTTAAAAATATGTATTATAGAGAAACAGCAGCATTTCAATATTTGAAATATATGTTTAATATACTACGCAGAATGATGCAACCAACTGTTGAAATAAATAATCTAAAAGAAAACGAACTACTAACAAAAATAATAATAATAATATGATGTATTTTATTACGAGAAAAAAGATATACGGTAAAATCAACAATCATTGCGAATTTTGTAAATGTGTGGTCCTCGTCGGGAACTGCATAAATTTTGATGAACACGGTGCAATACGACAAATAGGAGCAATATAATTTAAACAAGGGAAAACTTGCTTACTAAAGAATAAATCAGTTCATAAAACTAGTTCATTGATACTTGCGGCTGCAAAGCAATACCATAATCATTTTAACATAGCTAATTGCAATCGCTGCATTTAAATTGTCTTATTTTTTCCTATAAACTGTATTTACATATTCATGTAATGAATTTTTTTAAAAAATAATTAGTTCTTATGTCACTTGTACCTAAATAATATTTTCTTACGTAAAGAATTACATATGTATGTATGTTAATAAGATAATGGTTTTTTCCACTCATAACATATATCATTTTCTCTTTCTGATTTAGGGGGATTTTTGTTCAGAGTAGATGTCAATATTAAAGAAAGTTTATGTTGAGCCGCGCAGTAGCGTCTGCGCACCTTTGAGCCGCGCAGTGGGCTCTGCGCATCTCGCGAGTAGTGCGAGTACTAAGCCAGCTTAACCTCCTTGAGCTGTCAAAGTCGTGAAATGCAGCTGTGGCTCTGTTTTGTTCATTGCACTCGCCTTCTTATGGAAATGTGAACATTGTTATTAAATAACACATCGGCGCCTAAATAAACATCACAGTCCCTTCGCATTGCGTTACATCACCGTCAACTTTTGACGCACGGAAACCGAACGAAAGTTTCAGCGCGCTTGTTTGAGCTTTCTGTCAGTGTGTGTAATAAGTGAGCCAGCCTGGGGGATATGCGAGCAATGATGAAAATGGTGAAATAGTTACTGACTGGGCTGAAAATAACAATTATTATCTTGTGTTCAATGCAAAAGAGAAAGGTACATTCTACTCTGCAAGCTGGAAACGTAACTATAATCCAGATCTTGTCTTTGTAACTAGGGATGCCAGTTGGTATAGAAGTACCACTCGTGCATTCCATACCCAAGCCCAGATGAAATTTTAACCAAGCAGATTGGGTAAAGTTTTCAAAGATACTGGATAGTAACATCAGGTGGATAGAACCTACAACAAACAACTATGATAAATTTGTTAAGATTGTTATAAATACGGCTAAAAAGTGCATAGCAAGAGGATACCGTAAAGAGTATATCCCCTGCTGGAATACCGAAAGCTCTCGCCTTAATAATGAGTTTCAGAAAACTGGAAACATTGAAACTGCTGACGAATTACTAAGAAGCCTAGACGCCAACCGGAAGAATAAATGGATTAAAACTATCTGAGCTAGATTTTAAGCACACAAGTAAAAAAGCATGGTCTGTTATCAACCGTATAAGTTCTGACCCAAAACATAGCACTCCTAAATCACAGATTGATACAGATCTTATAGCTAGGCAAATTGTGCAAAGATCTAAAGTGAAAGGCGATAAATCCTTTTCGACAAATTTATAAAAAGATCTCACCCTAGGAAAATCTAAGGCCGCCAAAACCTCTCAATATTCGGAAGCCTTTTCAACTATGGAGCTAGAAACCGCTTTGAAAGATATAAAACAAGGCAAGGCATCTGGTCCAGATGGCATATACCCCGAATTTTTGAAACACTGTGGCCCAAATAACTGAATTCTTCAACGACATTTTGTGCAAGGACAGATTCCAACCCTCTTAAAAAAAACTATGATAATAGCAATTTTGAAAACAGCCTGATTCACCAGATAGCTATCGCCCCATTGCTTTACTAAGTGTTACTTTTAAACTTCTAGAGAGACTACTATATAACAGAATCATGCCAAAGATCGACCAACATATCCCTACGGAACAGACAGGTTTCAGACCGAATAGAAGCTGTTGCAACCGAGTACTAACATTAGCCACTCATATAGAAGAGGGTTTTGAAAAGCGCTCTAAAGTAGGAGCAGTATTCATCGACCTAACAGCGGCCTACGTCACAGTTTGGAAACACGGAATGACACATAAACTAATAAGCGTTATCCCTTGTAGAACCCTATGCCGCTTAATTAACAGTATGCTCACTAACCGGCAATTCGCTGTTCACGTAGGTGGAAAAGTCAGCAAATCCTATGTTTTGAGCTTTCATATGCTGATGATACAGTTATATGTACACAACAACCAACGTTTGAAGAATGTGAACGCATTCTCTGTGAGGATCTCACCACTCTACAAGAGTATTTCCTCAAATGGCGATTCAAACCAAATGCCTCCTCTGAATCTGCATGTTTCTACCTCAATAATCAACTTGCAACGCACAAATTAAATATCAACTTTATGGGCTTAGATGTTAGACATAACTTCTCCCCGAGATATTTAGGAATTACCCTGGATAGAACACTCACTTTCAGACAGCATTTGACAAACCAACGAAATTTTCAGCGAAATTAAAAACTAGAAATAACATCTTACATAAACTAGCAGGAACAACATGCGGTGCTGATGCTAATACTCTACGAACCACTGCAATCGCTCTGGTATATTCTGCCGCGGAGTATTGCGCTCCAGTCTGGCTTAACAGTGCGCATACTGACAAAATAGATACTCAGCTAAACACTGCAATGCGAATCATCACAGGAACCGTCAAATCTACTCCATCAGAATGGTTACCTACCCTGAGTAACATCGCTCCACAAAAAATACGTCGTTTACAAGCTCTATTTAAAACATGGGGAAAAGTTCAAGACAACCCTAACCTGGTTATACACTATGACATAAAAAATACAAGTTAAAACGACTTATCTCACGCAAACCATTCTGGAAGAGTGGACAACAACTCACATTAGGCAATTTTAACATGGCCGACGCATGGAAAAGTGAATGGTTTAAAAGAAATCCTGACAAGTATGGGTACATTCAAGACCCAACTATATGCGTTCCAGGTTTTAACCTTCCCAGAAAATCTTGGTGCGCTTTGAACCGCCTAAGAACAGGCCACGGAAAAAGTAAGGACATGCTTTTTAAATGGAAAATGTCAGAAAGCCCCAAATGCGATTGTGGATACGATAATCAAACCATTCAACATATCATCAGTGATTGCCCACTTCAACGCTTTGAAGGACCTGCACAAGATTTACAAAATCTCACACCAAATGCCATCGACTGGATATATTCTCTGGACATAAACCTATAGTCGCAATTTCTGGTTTTTCCTAGACTTTTCAGATTATTATGTTTAATACTTTAATATTTATTTTTAACTTCTGACATTTTAATATCACTCTGACAATTGTATTACGTATGGAACTTTAACTACAAATTACCTGTAATTAGCTATAACACCATTGTACATTTTTGCCATATGATAAATAAATAAATAAATAAATAAGTGAGTCGTCTTTCCCCCCCCGCGCCTCCCCACTCCTGACTACGATTTGCATCGCATTGGCTGTCATGCATTTGGGGCTGAGTTTCACCTCCTGATAATATAGCTATACTCCGTGGTCCAATGTGAAAGGCAAACGGAGGTGAATGAATATAATATAATATAATATTACACAATCTCTCCGGGTAACTGGTAGAGATAGTCTTGTGGCAATAAACTTGCCTTCTTGTCGCATATTTTTCACATGTGAAATAATTGAATTTTGAACAACACATTTTTACACTGTATTGATTTAAATATTTTCGTTTAGAGTTTTCCATTTATCAAAGTATAAAAACAATTCCTTTTAGAAAAATTCCTTAGATTAATTCCTAGAAATATTCCTTATTCCTTAGATTAATCTTGATCCAAACAGCGTAATGCTAGGCCGGGGGCACATTGTAACAAACAGCCAGGGCCGAATTCATCCTTTTCATAGGTAGGTTAGGTTAGGTATTGAAAAGTGAAAGCGATGGTGGGATATACGAGTACAGTTAGAATGAAAAGATTCACAGTTTCAGCCAATATTATAACAATCGAGTTTATTTGAATAGAATAGAGTCGGTATGGTATAACAACTTGGAAATAAAATCTGTGAAGGTACTTAACCGAGATTTTGTGCCCTTAAATTGTATGCATCAATTTGAAAGTGATTGGTGTGAAATGACGGCTGTTATCGTGTCATGACATGGATAGCTTTTCTAAAGAAATCTGCCTAAAACAAGAATGGCTTCCATACATTGTTTCATAGTAGTGAATTATTAACCGGGTGCTAACGTTCTACAGCTAGGCCCTACAGACGACATTACCGGAATACTCGTGATGGGTCGCTTCATTTGTCCCTGCGGTGTACCATTTTGTATCTGAGTAAATTAAAATAAAGAAAACATATCTTCAATTGATCATTTTGAATACTATGTTGTTGAACATTCTATTCGCGCACACAGATGAGTTTGTATTAATTTTAACTGGCCAGTAATGAGTCACGCGTCCCAACAACCGCGCTGTCATATTTTTTTAAATTCGAATATGATAAAAACGGTAACCAAATGGTATGTCAAGGGTACAAGACTCGTCCGTTCGCTCCTGCAGGACTTTACAGAGATTCCTTGTAGAGCGCACAGGATTTTTTTCTAACCTTATAAGAAATATAGTTCGTTTAATTATTACATGGATCTGTCACTTACCAGTGAAGAAAATTCACTTTTGATTAAAACGATGCATTAATGATTTAATAATTTAAATGATTAATTTATGATTTAATAATGATACGATTTAAATGATTCATTTATGATTTAATACTGACATGATTTAAATGTTCCATTTCTCCTTTCAGGTGCTTCAAAACTGATGACGTCACTCACCTTGATGACTCTCCTATTCGCCATTTTGAGACAGCAGACTCTGTTAACATTAGCGTGAATAACTATAGTATATTCATTGTATTCTATACACGATAACTTAATTTAAATCGACTATACGGAGAGCTCGTTTTAATAATATTTTTACAAATGTCATTACAGTTACACAATAAATAACACAAAAAAAAAAAAAATATGTAGTATCACCATCAGTTAGATATACCCACAGTCAAAGGTCTTTTAAGGGGTCAATCTGATCCGAAACCGATCAACTTTTGTTCGACGAGCTTTCATATGGCTAAAAAAAATGCATATGATAATATAAACACTCTAGTGAACGTTTGGTTACTGACCTCTCCGGTTGACTGACCTATCCGGGTGAAACTACCCGTCGTTGACTGTCGTCAATACATTTGTATTTTTTTTGTTCTCTATACGAAAACTTGCTGAACAAAAGAGATTTGGCATGGTTAAAGTTCATATAGAGGAGTGATAAAATTTTGAATGAGTTTTGAACTGTGAATTTTGTGTGACAAGCAAATTCAAGTATCAAAAAATACATACAAATTTATAAATTTCACAGGTATTGCAGGGAATTAAGGCAAACAACACACTTAAAGAACTTAAAAGTTTGTCGAATTTCGACCGCTAGTAATAATTAATAGTAGTTGTTACGTGAGATGGAATATAAATTCATACTAATATTATAAATACGAATATGTGTTACATTACCTAAACCTTTATTTGTTGTAGATTATTAAATGTTTCAGGTGGTATATTCCCAAATTCCTTATAGTTTTTGCTTGCAATATTCTTTGATATGAGCAACCCTTACGGCACAGTATAAAGAGGCGTTGAGGTGCTATGTTTGCTACAAGTTCGCACAATTGGAGTTCGCCTATCGCCTACTTTGATCCAGCGAAATCGACCTCCGCCTTCCGGCGTGCCGAGAGGGATTTGTTTTCTAATATATTCGTAATATTTACTATATAAGTTATGTTTCATCGCAGATTAATTTGGAAACCCAGACATTAGGTCCACTGGAGGTCGAACCCGAGACCCTTTGATAATAAGCAAGCGCTTACATCACTGCGCCACTGCAATACTTTCAATTTAGTACTAAAAGTTACCTTTAGATTTTAAACCTTTTAATTTTGACATATTTTTGTCCATACAATATAAATAATTTCCCAGGAGGAGCAACTATGCGTTTAGACGCTAGTAGCATTTGGCCTTCTACTCTTTTTGCTCAACTTGTCGAACAAAAGTTGATCAGTTTGAAGTATAGAATGACCTCCATAAAAGAATGCGCACGGGAAAATGTTCATCCTAACCTAAGTTCTATTTAAAAGAACTGTTGGGACTAGGTAATATTCAATTAATTTGGACGCTACTCAACTAAGTTAAATTATGGTACTTTTTGTGAAAATGGTAAAAGGATCATGTTATTATGTCTTTGTAGTGAGCGCTCAGATCTCGTCGTACGCCGTAATAGCGTCAAGGCCATTATCGATTAAGGAAGTAAAGTTTACCTTAGAACAGATGTTCACATATAGTTAGCTAAACACGGTACGAGATGCCTCGACATTAGCTAGTGTAATGAGTTCACGTTAAAACTTAACGTTGTATGGCAACTTATAAGAAATTGGGTTTGTTTTAGAAAAATCATTCTTTTTTTTTGAGAATAAATGTTACTGTATTACCAGGAATTGTATTTTTTTTTTTAAATAAATAAAATTTAAGAAAATTGAAGTATTGCTTATTAATATTATTTTAGTGCTCTTCAATTTATTTAAATTGTAATATTCTTATAGTTCAGCGCCATCTGTCGCATAGCTCGTCTACTGCGAAGACAATCTTTAAAAAAATATCAATCTAAGCCCATCTGTTGAGTATTTTTGAAAGTGTTTTTTTTTAAACTAAATGTTATTTTATTAAACAACATTTCAAATTTATATTATTTTTAGGCTCAAATTTATTATTTCATAATATTCTTCGTTTTAAATTTATTTATTTCAGTCATGGATATATTTACTTCGTGAAAGTTTTAACCCCAGGATAAGCTAGACCAAAATACAAGCGCCATAGACAACATTAAATAGGTACTTAAATGGCTCACAACTCCATATTTTAAAATAAAAATCGAACCAAAATTCCTTATATTTTATGATAACTTAGGGAGATTAGATAATAAAATTGCACAAAATATAAAAAAATAGTTTTTGGTCTTTCGTAAAATCTAAATCAAAAACTCATGGTTTTTCCTCTCAAGTTACCTGTCAAGAAAAAACAGATATTCACTCGGTGACTGTCGATATTGAAAGCATCTCAGCTGAAATTAAACACTTAGACTTAGATAACGATGCAGGTCCAGGAGGAATCCCAGACTCTATACCGACTTTAGTAATGCTTTCGATGAAGTTGATCATAGAATCCTGTTAAATAAATTACTGAAGATCAGCATTCATGGTGATCTACTTAGATGGTTTTCTTCATATATTAGCAACAGAAGTCAGTGTGTAACAATTGGTGGTTTTCGGTCAGATTGGCTTCTCATAACCTCAGGTGTTCCACAAGGCAGCCTACTTGGGCCGCTGTTGATCCTCTTCTACAACAATGACATTTTCTCTTGCTTCCGTTTTGCACAAGTCTTAGGTTATGCTGACGATTTGAAAATATTCTCTAAAATTAAGGATCTCACAGACTCTAATAAATTACAGGACGACCTAAACAGATTTTCTGATTATTGCCTTGAAAACCGCTGTTTTTAAATGCGGGCAAATGTGCTCATATTTGCTTCACGAGAAACCTTAATAAAGGCAAGTTTACTTTTAGGCTCAGCAATTCGCAGATATCTTCAACCAATTGTATTAAGGATCTTGGAATTGTGTTGGAAAGTAAGATGCTGTACTATAAACATGTTGACTATATTACTGCAAAGGCGATCAAACTTTTAGGGTTTAAATCGGGTATCGCTCTAAAGACCTGGTTCTTTTCTTATGTGCGTAGGGTCCTGGAATATGGCTTCCAAATTTGGAATCCTAAGTAAGCGACACATGTATCTAAAATTGAAGCGGTTCAACACAAATTCCTTAAATACATGGATCGTAAGCCCTCCATGCACTTTGCAAATAGATCCGAAGAAGTTGAAAGTAGATCTGAAGCTGATGAGAATAATGTCAGGTGCAGTTAACTGCAGCTCTCTGCTTGAGCGAATGCGTCTCAGGGTACCTTCAGGTGCGACAAGATCAAACGATTTGCTAGACATCCCACGTCGTAGAACCAATTAAGGGCAAAACGAACCCTTTTATAGAATGTGTTCCACCTTAAATGCAAAATATTCAGATGTTGATGTATTTCATGTTAATTTAGTGGCGTTAAAAAAACTTATAAAAAAAAAACTTAACGTGTAATTTCCCTTTCCTCCCCCTCCTCTTCTCCTCAACCCATCATCTTGCATTTTTTAGGTTAAGCACTAATTAAATGGTGGAAATATTTAATTGGTTTTATTATTTTTTGTATGATTGTTATGTATTGCCTGTATATGAGTTTTCTCATGTAACTGTTTTATTTCCCTAATTAACATAAATAGATCACGCATTGCAAACCCTCGTCAGTTCATGTGATGGTCAGTCAGATTGCTATAAATTCTCTTACACGCAACAACCAGTTGCTAAAGTAGTAAAGTAAAAAAACTATAGTTGTTTAACTACAAAGGGAGGGTGTTTATGGTACGCAAAGGGTACCAGAAAACGGGAAAGGGCATGTCACGAAATGCACGTATTTTAACGATGGCGATTAATTTACTTTAATTTATTAAACATTTAATAATTTTATTTGGCCTCGCGCAAAAACCTTTAACTCATTTTCCTGATAATGGCTGAATTCGGATTGTATCGTGTTTATTATATTTATAAACCTGAAAATGCCGACGGCGTCCGAATAAATCACCAGTTTTCTGGGTCTAGCTGAGGTCTTCCTGAACTAATGTTGACTTTCCAGAAAATGTCCAACCCAAAGATATTCCGTAGTGTTAAGCAGCGAGGCCGCAAGCCGCATTACTGAAGCAATTGTTAGTCCCAACACCGCCAACATATTTCTTTAAGTACCTTTAAGAATCAAGACTATAAAGATTACAATATTGGTTATAATAAAGGTATAAATATTAACATATCGTTTTATTTTAATATCTTTTCTTTCCTTTCCTGCCTAATTTCAGGAGACACAAAGTTAACTCGTTCTTTGTGCATTTAAAAGTACAAATGCAACTTCAGTACAAACCACGCCGTTCTTCCTCTCGAGGAAAAAATGAAACAATTTCATAATAAAATTGTAAAGGAAAAATATTCGGCACGGAACCCTCGGAGCGTAAACTCAGTTTGTATTTATTTTAATCATTTCCGATATTTTTTATTTTAATTATGAAATTGCACCCAATGAGGAAAAAAACTTTTTAAAATCAGTTTAAAACTGATTTACACTCCAAAAATACGATATTTTCTTAGCGTCTATCGTTTATAAACAATATATACCACACCTTATAGATATGTGAATAAAAAAAAAAAAAGCTTTAGATTTATTTAAAAAAGATAATAAATGATAATAAACACAAAATCATACAAGTAAAAATATAAATATTTAATAGACGATAATATAAAGTATAAAAACAGAAAATGCTAAATAATGAAACAAAGGCATGAAATTTTCCCATTACAATTATGACCAGAGCGATGCTACGTACTCGTATGATCCGCATTAAACCTGCAGATTCGCAATTTTGCACCGCTCGCTAACCACTATTACATTTGGTTCATTAGTGTCTCCCTCGTATTCCACGATTAGATCGCTTCGGGGCTTTATTTTTTTTCACAGTGCGCCTGGACATATTGTTTTTATTTATTGATTTTACTTCAATTTTGATGGAGCGTGGAAAAATAAACGCTGACTGCTGACGAGAATTTTGACTGCTGTTTTAACTAATTGTGACATGTAATACCATTCGATTTTTCAAATGTTTATATGGCAGTTACTAAAATAAAATTTGTCTAAGCCAGTTTGTTTGTGTAAATAAAATGGTATGTGAATTTATTAATATAGATAATCAAATGGCAGTTATTTTAAATACATAATGGAGAATAAATATATTTTTTTATTTATGTTACATGCAAAAATGCAAAGATTAAATAAAAGCTTGTAAAAAAGAAAGAACTTTGTCAATAATGGACAGGTTTATTTGCAAAAAGTATCAATCAAAAGATCAAGGCGATCCATATAGCCAGATGATAGTGATTTTTTTAAAATAATTTGCTACATCACAAAATATATTTAAAAAAACAGCTCCTTTTTTTTCAAAAGAAATAGTGTTTTTTCCAACTGCTTCGAAATAAATCTCGAAAGTCCGTTGCATATTTTTTGGACCCAGAAATTTTGTGCTTTCACAGAATGTTTGGTAGGTCGATGCAAACCTTTTAGGAACTGTGGAAGACGTCAATTACTTATTTAATTTAACTTTTAACGCAGTGTATTATTAAAAACAATTCTTTATATCTAGTGCATGCCATCCGCAATTTGACGAAAAAAATTAGCGACAAAAAAACTCATTTATATTTAAGTTTTTGTTTCGCTTCTTCTTTTCTTTAATTTCCTTCCTAAATATTATATTTAGATTTATGTAATATTAACTTTTTATTCCTCTCTTCGTATGTTAATTTGAATTACTATGTAAATCGGTAGATTTCTTTTAAAATTAATTAAATAAAAGCAAAAAAATCTATAGTAAATATTTGCTACCTAAAACAACATACAATAAATAAAAAACCGATTCATATTATGCAGAAAAATGTCTTACAATAAAAAAATATATATTTCATATACCATTCTATTAGTAAATCTCACCCACTCAGTTAATGCAGATTCTGAATTTTATTTATTTTTTACAACTCATTTTCTGTGTATGTTCAAAGCACACGTAATCTCTAATTATAAAACAATATTCTAATGTTACAGATAACCTCTTTAAATCTTTTAATGTTAAGAAACCATTGCAGAAAACCTCTATAAATATACAAACTATTAAAAATTTAAAAAACGCCCGACACACAAACGGCTAAATGGACCCCTCTGCTTGCATCGGGGGTTAATGGGGAGTGCCTTTCCCCTTGTTACCCATCTCTGTATGGAATCGAATGGGGTTTTCACTGTTAGCTAGCTTCGATCTTAAGAATGGATTTAGGCTATGAGATACAATAATTATAAAACATATTATTTTCATATTTTACAGACCTGTGATTATGTAATGAAAAGATGCAATAAGTAGTAAAACTACTAACCAGGAGCAAGAAAGATATTTTGAATCTCGATTTTCATATAAATAAATACCTGCGATTGGTATTCAATTATGATGCCGTCGGCTAGCGTTGTGTGAACGATTATTCTCGGTAAGCTTATGTTCGCACTAATTTCAGGAACGAATAGATGGATTTCAGTGGGATTTTCACTATACATATATAGAATATTGAGGTAGGTATAGGTGCATCACTGAGTCGATCAAATTTGCCGTTAATTTCCAATTAGGAGCTGCTTCAGTATGACGATAAGCAAAGAATTAGGAGGAGAATGTTTTTCACATGGACTGCTATTTGTGGCAAGCCTATTTGTATTAACAATATTTAGAAAAAAAAAGTTTTTTGAAAAATTGAGTTTTTTTTAATATAAAAAGAAACATCCTCGTGCAAAGCAGAGATGGGGCAGCCTATAGTGCTGCCTTCATTCATGCATGCATTAGTATGCATATTAATATTATAAATGTAAAGTTCCCCTGTCTTATGTTTTCAAGGCTAAACCGATTTTGATGAAATTTTGGATGAAGATAGCTTGAACTCTGGAGAAAAGGTCATAGGCTACCTTTTCGTTAGAAAAGCAACCCCTGAGAGAGTGAAATTGGGATGGAAAAGTGTACGGGAATTATTTAGGTAACATGCTAGGAAGGCGTTTTTGGGCATTTGTAATGCTTTCAGAATTTCTAGGTAAATGCAACCGTACCGTAGGCCTAAGTTGTTGGGCGCCAATGGCGTTACGAAAAACAAAATTTAGGTTGCATCCGGACGACGATCGAATGTATGCATTGTCCTATTATTCGTACCATTATTTTCAGTCCGAGCAAGCAAGAACTGTTCTGAGCAGACGCGCGCTGTGCTGTCGAAATGTGCAACGCGGAGTTATTAATTACAACGGTTGAGGTGTACCCATGCTTGTGGGATACAAGTAACAAAAATTAACACCTTTGGGATCTAAAAAAACTAGTTTAGGAGAAATTGTTTTTAGAATTGAAAAATCTTGTTTTGTTATTTTCCACCCTAAATAAATTAAGCTCATTGAAAGAATCTGTTGAGATTCGGATACTAATTGTTCTTTTTTTTAGACTGAGCTCGTAAACGGTAAAATTCACTGTCTTGGCGTTTCTTCCTTTTCTTTCGCGGTAGTAAAAAGTATTCGCCAATATTGCATCGTCATCCATTTCGACATTACATGACACATTGTCATCACATCGAGTGATGCTGCAGTACTGTGGCACATAAGATCGGATGTGCGTGGGGCTCGTACGGTCAGGTAGTCTGTTCAGACTGTCAGATCCGATTTTCGAATGTTTATTGCCGGCCTTTTATTACCTTTAAAACAAACATAACAATTGCTACTTCCAATTTTGCAAATCAAAATAATTTAAAGTTAGCAAAGTTGCCACGCTTACAGTAAGTTATATTTAGCAGATTGTCCCTCCGCAATCTAGTTCATCGAACTGATATTTGAATTTCTGATATTTTTGAAACTGATATTTTTCTGATATTTGAATGCTTAGTGGTTGTTGAAACGCCTGATCTTATTCCGTTCTCGTCTAAAATAACGATCACTGCTTGCTCTCCTTCATATTGCACAACCAGCTCGCTTTTAATTTTTTTTTAAATTTTTCTTTATTAGGAATTTTAAACAGTTACACGAGATAGTGTGCTTGTGCTTTAGTGTTTGATTCTGATAATTAATCAGAATGCTATTTTATTAGAAATGTTTATTGCACATGTTTCGTGACAGTTCTTACTACCTGTAATATCCTTCTTCCTCTTATTGGAAACAATACCTACTATTTAATGATTAGTACCTAGAATTATAAAAATGGTTGTAATTTTGGACACCTTCTGTAGCGATGTTTTAGTGTACCAATTGACCAACGCGTGAAGCCATGCCTCGAGGTTATCTTAGTGATATGGAGGACACAAAACCCACTATCTAGTAGTGTTTCCATAAGTTTTATTATAGTCTATTCAAATTCAAGGTCTACAACCTGATAGAGTCCTGATATTCCGTCTTTGCTGGGCTTCCCATTCTTCCAGAACGCACTGTCGCCTCCACGTCTCACGCAGACTCTAAAACGACATATCAATTAGTGGTTTTTAAATGAGAACAGTTTGTTACATAGCGACCAATATTAGAAATATTATTTAATCTACTGAAAATATTCCTGGTCGTGACAGTAAATGATGTTATGCGGAAAATATTATATATTTAAACCGATTTATTATGTCATATGATCAAAAATAAATGAAATAATGAATTAAACAAATAAAATCAACACATTTAATAATTTTATTAAAACACAATAAAATGCGGTTGCAGGTTGCACGATGTTCCAGTTGTACTTAATTCTTTGCACGCTGTCATGGTTTGTGCATTTGCAAAGGTGGGTTGTTTTTTTTTTAATATTATGTTTAATCCGCTATTTCTGTTATGCCGGGGATGTTCCAGGTCCAGGAATGATGGAGGTTAAATGATGAAAACTTCTCCCATGTTCTGGATCCTT
Organism: Neomicropteryx cornuta; assembly: GCA_020383195.1. NCBI lineage: Eukaryota > Metazoa > Arthropoda > Insecta > Lepidoptera > Micropterigidae > Neomicropteryx > Neomicropteryx cornuta. The sequence continues at coordinate 97,877 of JAHKQU010000028.1, forward strand.
TAATTCTCTTTATTAGTTAATTTAGGTTAGGTTGAAAATTTAGACAAACTGAACTGAACGATTGTGACTTCTAAACTGCAATAAGACCATAGATGTTCCCGTTGTACACGTTTCTTTGGTATTTGTCATTGTGGTCGCATTTGCGACTGTCGGTGGAATTCTTTTAATTATTAAGTTCAAGCCACTTTTTTGGCTATTGTTCTTGTTGTTGGCAGGCTTCTTGGTTTTTCCAGCGTCTGATCTAGTTATTCCGACTTAGATTTTGGCTCCAGATTGCAAGATGTCTGCGTAATTCTTTTGAAATCGTTTTCGTCGCTGCATTTCGGACGGTGGGTTGTTTTTTTTTTAGGATGATGCTCAATCCTTCTTTCTTTTCGATATTCGATCGAGCTATTCTGTTTTCGCTGACGACTATGATGTTTGGTTTTTGTGATTCTGTTTCATACTCCACCACCAGCTCGCTCCGACCCTTTCCCTGGCCATAAATAGGGCCCCGAGCCATGTTCAGTTTATTCAGGTTTTTATTTATTTTGTTTTACTGTGTTTTACTATTATTTTCAGCACTATAAACTAGAGTAACTAAGTAGCTACTATCTCCCTCTCTCTCTCTATGTTAGCTGTTAAAGTAGCATTATTTGTTAAGGATGTTTAGCGAAAAAAAACTTACAATGGCATTCTATCTCTTTCACACAAAATGCAACTAAGAAAACAATAAAACAAAGTATTATAAAAAATCATATATTCAATATAAAATGTGAAATATTCTTAAAGCATAATAATTTCTCAAATCTATACAATCGTAAGTTTGATCTCAAGTGGTTGCTTATTGTTCGATGTAATTAATTGCAGTTATTCCATAATATTATAATAAGAATAAATTGTCTTAAATATGTTTTTAAAGAATTTCTTCACCAACGGAGTCGTAAGTAAACATATGGATTTAACCGCAAAATGTGTTTTAGAATTAAGACAAAAAACAGTTACAAATTGTTTGAATGCACTTTTATTTTTAAAAAGCGAAGAACATTTGAATTAAGACTTAAGCAAATTGGTATACTGCCTCTATATATATATATATATATATATAATATATATATATATATAGATTTGATGATACGATATTTTTAAGCTTTCGCCATTCGGCGTCTTCAGAAAATATATATATATATATATATATATAGTAAAATTGTATATTGTATTGATTAAATACCATTTTTAGATGATTATTACGTTAAAATAGGTAATATATATATATATATATATATATATAAAAACGTCATCTTTCATATATTTTCTGAAGACGCCGAATGGCGAAACCTTAAAAATAAAATTCATCAAATCTATATATATATATATATATATATAATATTTTACAAAGATTTTTCGTTTGTTTAAACACTTATTATTATTAGACAACAGATGGAGAAAAAAAGTAGAGGAAGATAGAGATTAGGCGAGTACCTCTGCTGGACGTTTCGGAGCTCCGTGGCCCCTTCTTCAACAGCTAAACGAAGACTCCTATATACTGATATATATATATATATATAGATTTGATGAATTATATATATATATATATATATATATATGATGAAATAAAACGATTTAGCATTATTGAATAAAATTAAATGGCTTGAAAAATTATTTAATTATTCATTATACGATTATATGAGTGTTTTTGGCATTTAAATATGACCCTTCACCTCTTTAATAAAGGCCTGATGGCCTAGCGCCGCCGATACAAAGGTCCAGATTCGAACCCCCTTGGGTAAACTGTCCAGGTTATTTTTTATTGTGAGAATATCAAGGCTTATTCAATTACAGACTTACTGTAACAAATGGCCTGCATCATGCAGACAACAACAAGGCAGTCGAAACTGCGCTTGATAATGCCCCCCCCCCCCCCCGACAACACAAACCATATGATAAATAACCCCATTTTAATTATGCAAAATCGTTCAGTTACATCCTGTAGAGTAAAACAGTCGCCAGGATTCTTTCATAGCAATATATCTGTCTGTGAAAAGTTCTGAATTTGGCATTTAAGGACATGACTACTACGTTTGTAAGTTACAAAATTTCGTTGTTTGTTGCCTGTCTGGAGATAGAGTAAAAACATTAAATTAAATGCGGTAATTTTGTTTTGAAGTTATGAAAATAAATACAAAATTGGTCTTTTATTTCTTGAGAATTTGCAATAAAATGTGAAGTAAGACACAGTGTCTAACAATCAATCAATAATAATAATAATAATAATAATAATAATAATGAAGGCTTTACAGTAGACACTATGTCATACATCTCACATACATAAACAGAATCTGTCGGCTGTCACAAATTTAAATATTCACAACAATCAAGCACATTTCCTACCATTGAGTACGATATATAATATACTGTGATGTGTATCTCCTCAATTATGGTATCATAGTATTAATAACCCTATCGGATACTACAGATGATTTGGTGATATTTTATTGTGAAATTTAGTTTAAAAAATCCTACTGTTAATTTCAATCTACTTGAGCATTTGAATCTGGGTCCTCTAGTATAAAAAAGCAGAAATTTAACCAATTGAAATTTGTCAAATTATTTAATTTTAGGAAATAAACTTCAACATCTTATAAAACCATTTCATTTATATATATTTCGCGTGTATATGTTATTATTGCTTGCAGAGAATAAACAAATAATTATGATAATTAGCCATAAATATTTATGACATGCATCTACACACAGCAACAATTTATAGCTTTAATGAATTTAAATAGTTCTCATTCGTGGTGGTCAAAAATATACTAATTTTAAATCGTTTTCATTAAATATTGTCTACTTTTGTAAATATTATGTTCAAACTGCCTTTTAGGTTTATCACATTCTACAAAGGATTAAGGAACTAATTAAATTAATTTAATTCTCAAAGTTTAAAGGGTGTTTTTATTGTCGAATCATAAAGAGTTTCAACTTGCATTGTATGTGCTCATTTGATTAAAATAAATTACACTTTTTAAAACATACTTTGTAATAAAATTTATATTAATATTTAAAACTTTGTGATATTATTTTTTAATCAATGATTCTTTCTGTTAATGTAAAATTTAATATTGCTGCATTACATTGTATTCTAATTTTTTATTGTATTTTAGGTATTGTATTGTAAAGACATTCCTATACATTTATACATGTGATGGAAAGAAAGATTCTTATCTTATCTTATCTAACTAGACGAATCTGTACCACGTTATCTACGTGTATCTATAATATGTTACTAGTTTATATATGTACCTATACCTTTGCTAATGCTTTTTCACATGTTTTAACCGCTGTACTGTTTTCAATTGCAAATGTCATTCCTATACAATTTATGTTTGTTTTTGGAAATAAATTATCTTATCTTATCTTATCTTTATTTTTGACCTACGATATACACAATTCAATAATATAATGTTAAAAAAGAATTGCTATTTAGGTACCTACATAATTTAACATAGTTTATTTACATAATGCTAAAACGATGGTACATAAGTATTACCGTTTGCCTGCCACAACCCTGAACAGCTTGCCTGTATTCAGGGCTCAATATTAGGAAGCTGTATCAGATCTAGAGAAAAATACTTTAATCATTCTGCTGTTGCTTTACCCAACTGAAGTGCTCGCATTATCTATTGGGGGGTATGATGAGGGTATGAGGGTATGGAGGGTGAAATGCAAAATAACACATGTTTTGGTCAAAATTGCTAGGTAGGTCGGCTGTTCACTGAACACGAAACCTGCATACCTTGTTTGTAACTTACAAGGTTGCTCCCGTCCCAAAAAAAAAAAAAACTTAACCTAACCGAACCGCTTAAAAATGAGCTTTTGACAAAAATGAGTTTTTTTTTCCAAAATAAGCTTTTTTTTAAACATGAGGTTTCTTCAAGAATGAGCTTTTGACGAAAATGAGCTTATTTCTAAAATTAAGTTTTTTTCTAAAATTACTTTTTTTCGAAAACAAACTGTTGACGATAATGAGCTTTTAACGAAAATGTGCTTTTTTTGAAAAGTTTGCTTTTGATGAAATGGTTCCTAACAAATGAGTTCCAATACAATTCCTTTAATGCCAAGTATGAAACATTAAATACATTTTAAATCGTCACAATATTGAAATGTAGGCACCGACAGCACATTGCGAGAACATCTCGTTGGGAGTCATTTATTTGGCTCCCACACAACGTGAACATAAATAAATAAATAAATAAACATAGAATGGGAGAATAGTGCCGCGGGCACAAGTGGAGATAGGAAACGAAGGTGCGCGTAGTCTGGAGAGGAGATGCCGTTCCATTAACGGCAGCCGCCAATGAAACTTTTCACTTTATTTTAAATAATTTACTGCTAGTAGACATCTATACAAGCAGTTGTTTGACATTTCTTTCGGGATAATGATAATTAATTAATGCAGGAGGGAACTGCTGAACCCGCTATGCATAACTTTATTCATTATTCGAATGTTTAGAAAATTTGTCCTGTCAGATGATTCGATGGATAGAAATGTGTTCGTCAGTTTAATTAATTACCTACAATAAAAACAGTCATAAAACAGAATCGAATCCAAGCGGTCCAAAAAGTGTTTATAGTTTTTCAGGCCTAGACCTGGCCACCTGTTTCTGTTGGGCGGGCGGGGGGGGGGAGGGGGGGGCTATTGGAGGGCAAATAAAGATGGCGGCGGTCAGTCGGCGAAGAAGGTTCGCTTCGTGACGTGAAATGTTTGCGCCAAACGCTTGGCTGACGGAACGCTGCTTGAGCACGTTTGCCGACCGGCCGGCCAGGGGTTGGCAACTGTTGGGCGCGTTTCATTGCCTTATAAAGTGAGTATTTTCATAGCAGCTATTACAACGAACCGCATTCACTGTTTATATCCACTCTACTGGACCATCGGGAAATAATAATAATATGTTATTGTAGAAGGGTTGTCATTTAAGCAATTCATTTTATTTTTACATACATACATACATTTATTAAAGTAATTATTTTCCCCATTCATTGATTCGGAAAAGAGAGATTTTATTGTAAAACAAATTATGAGTTGCTTTTGGTTAGAGATTAAATCTTGATACCTGTGTGTGTTGTATGTAATGAAATTACATTATAAATGAAATTGAATTAAGATGAATGATGAAAAAAATAAGATAATTAATAGTCCTGAGAAAAACTGAGTGGCAGCCAAATTCAGTTGTTTGTTTAGAAAATGTCATTAGAGAGATATTGTTGCTATTTTAACAACTACGTTAATTGTAAACACATACCTCAACGTTTCCAAACAACACATATAATATAAAAAATAGTACGATCTTGCATTTGTTATACTAAAGTTTATGCTCTCGACCTTGCTATAAAAAATCTTTCCCTTTAAATTAATAAATAAGTTTTTAATTTAGTAGTAGGAGGTTTCATATTTTTATTAGCAGATAAATGTAAGAATTCCAATACTGACTACTTTATTTTGAATTCCTTACCTTATACAGAAGTCCCAAAACGAGGACCCTGGAGAAGTAGGGCAGAGAAATGGGTGAATGCAATATGCATAACCCAGTTAGGTATTTGATTTACTATTGATAATAAATATTTCAAATTCCGAAGTTTTAAAGTTACAACTCTTGACATTGCAATCGCATTCGATAAAAAAAATCTGATTCGAATGCAAAAGTTTAAAAATATACAAACCTCAGACGGACCGATTGCAGGTCTGCTCTGTCCTTCCCGACGCCAATTCAAACGGGAAGGTCTGTTAGAAATGCAGGACATCGCGTCGTGAACCCGACACCAGTGAGATGTGAAATAAAGCAACGACTAGAGGATAATAATACTTGACTGGTTGGCGTTCCCTGATCAATTAACTGTCAACTCAAGCCAAGACAAGGGCACTACAAAACATCGTGGTTGGCTGCTTTTCGCGGACAGGTCAGCTGTCAGGCCAATCTTTGCTAGTGCTGGTGCTGGCAAACGTAATAAAAAAAAATAACTACTGGACGCGTAACTAATGGAAGAAAGCACTCCAAGTGAATTTATTTTATACCGATTATTAGTAAATAGAGTAGTGCAACAGGTTTTTTTTTATTTTTATCTCAAAAAAATAATAAATTTGGAGTATTTTACAGAAATTTAGAAGATATACAATTTTATTTTAATATATCCATCGTCTTAGTTTTTTATCTTTGCTAATATGGCCGAAGAAATGAGAAACTACGAGTGCAGTGAAGGGAAAAGTGAACAATATATAAATAAATATAGCAAATCCAGAAAAATATTGGCTCAGGTAATTCTTTATCTTACTACTTATTTACATTTGCTAAAAATACAAAAACAGGCAAAACACATTGCAGGTGTTTTGCCAATATGCAAATGTTTTTATATGAATTAATTACAATAAAGATCTATCACCTCAATAAATCATCGTCTGTTCAGTATAACTGTAAAAATAAATAAAATTAATTTCATTTTTAAATAAGCTTAACTTAATTTCGTCATTATAATCGGAACAATGTATACGAAGATAGAATAATATAATTTTAGAAATTATTAAAAAAATAGTAAATATTAGGTATGAGACTAAGTAAATAATTTCGAGAAAGGTTCGCAAATTTCCAATATTTTGTTAGCAATGGCAATGGCGGTTTTTGCTACCCCTGGCTGGCCTGGCAGCCATTAGGTACCAACTTAATAAACGGTCGTTGAAAACAAATCAACACTCATTGCCAATTCAATTGTTTTTAAATAAATGGATTCTGTTTTGTAAGATATTCCTAAACCGTAACAAAGTTTCTCTTTTTACTAGCCGTTAGATGAGATAAAATAATTTAAGATCACGCATAAGACAGAAAAGATCTTTTTCGGGAAGAGGCCCTTTAATTAATACCAACTAATAATCCAAATCTTATGAGACTTATCTAAATGTGACTTATATTTAATTTGGAGTTAATTAGATATCATTAAAATTAAATGATATACCATCCTAATTAGTAATTTAAATAAAATTGTTCGCCAATATGGAGTAGGCGATCAAGTCAACAAAGAGTTGTCAAATTGGCCAGACGATAAAATTGTGTTCAATCGAATTAATATCCAAATTATATCATTCCAATGCATTCAAAATGGAAGTATTATAACTTAGCTCGAAAAAATGAGAAGTTCCGAAGCTTTCGGAAAATTCTCCGAGGGTGATGGTTTTCGTATGAATTACGAATTAGCCAGAAATATACAAAATTGCTGTTGGGCAACTTGGACCCTTTGGACCACGAGCGTCCTCGTAAAGGCAGGAGTTAGTCATGTGATTTGAACATCGATTAAAAAGGTACTCAGTAGAACCTGCCTCGTCAGCGCCTTAGCAGGAAAACTAAGTATATTTTCAATGCCATCAATATTTCCTGCTGGGAATTCCAATGAATACATTCCATATGACTTCAGATTAAATTAGAAAAGCAACGTTGAATGTTAGATAAATTTTTGTTTGTAAAGTGTAATCAATGCCTACATAATTTTTTCTAAAATAATATAATAATAGTTTTTTTTTATTATTTTATATGTTTTTTTATGAACTTCCCTGTCACCCTTATAAAAAGCAGCTGTCAACGATGTATTTAGTTAATAAATGTTAGTCATTTAGTAATTGAATACCAATATTCCCGTCCAGACGCATCGGTTCACATCGTAAAGTCACGACGAGCGTCACCGACAGGTCATTTACAGATCGATTAAATCGAAATTCACTTCATTCCGGGGGTTCCGCTAACAAATGACATAAAAAAACAAAAAAACCAATCATTTTAGATTGACCTTGATTTGATTCGATTGATTTAGATTTCATCAATTATTATAAAATAAACTGCCAAAATGAAAATTCTACCTGAGAAGAGAAATCTATAAAAAAAAACTATAGAAAACTCGCAGACAACAATTCCAGCCGCAATTTTGGTTGGCCGAAGTTTACGAAGAACGCTCGACTTTGTACATAGCGCGATCAATTAACTGGTGAACGCATGACAATAACATTTTATTCTCAGAAAACCTGATAAATGTTGACATGACGTCAATACAAATCATGTTTAATATTGCGGGACCAATTAGTTGGATTTTTATCGGGGGAATGGTCCTGGGACAAGATGTATAAATTGAAACGTACCTGTAATATAAATATAGAAGTATATCCTACAAAATAAAATATTTTCAATGTGAAATAATACTATAATTACGAGTACTTAGAAATGAAAAAGTTTCTTATGACATTATAGATTATAGAACATTATAGATTTGAACAAGATAGAAAACCGCCTTCTTTAGAACACAGGATAGTTTAGTTAAGAGGGCAGGAAATACAGTATAGAAGTGTCAAATTGCGTAAAATTGCTTTTACGAAATTACTATTACTAATATAATTGTCCAAATTAATTGTGAACCCTAACTAAAATTTACCACATAATGTTTTGTTTGCAGTTTTTGGCCGGAACTGGGAACAGCCTGCTGGTGCTGAGCTTGGGAGCGGCCATCAACGTGTCCACCATCGTGATCGCCAGCCTGGCCGCCGGCGATGACGTCATCCAGGCCACGGAGACCCACATATCCTGGATAGGTGGGGATGCCATGATCTCTGTTTCCTCGAGCTTCTAGCAGCAGCTTCTATAGGCTGCTAATTTACACAAAACATGTTACAGGCAATCTTTTCAGTTTTTATAAGAAATAAAAGTGCTTTTTGAAAGGATTCGAAAAATCTTACCTATCATAGTATTTGATACATTAGAGACCACTGGACTACTGAGTAGTTCGTAAGGCAGGTACGAAATGTTCTGTGCAAAATGGACCTTTTTAAGCTAAATGACCTAAAAGAGTTAAACTAAAAGAGTTAAAAAGCACAAAGTCGTTATCTAAAAAAGTAAATAATTGGCTAATAGAAACGGGTAGACATAGATTAAAAAAAATATTATCATGTTTTAAAAAAATATTTCCTCATTTACAATTTCTTCTCACATAGGTATGATTTTTAGTATATTTGGTTAAACCTAGTGTTATTGTTTTTGTTTTTCTAATTCTGATTTAGTTATCTATTATTATAATCCTATTTGTACTTTATTAGGTATTTTTTTTATTTAATTATATCTTAACTTGTATGTTAAAACTGGCGAAAGCACCACGTCTCTGGCGTCGCGTCGCTCAGATATCGGCGCTCCAAAACTCCCAAAACTCTCAAAACGATATCGGCGATTCAGTTGATTAGGGGTTGATGTCTTAGCTGGGCTGTCTTATACATTGTAATTGTATATATTTGAATAATAAAAGTTGCTTTTGGCAACATTGAAATTAAAACTGAATTGAGGCAAATTCGCCTTCAGAGCAATCAGCTTAATAAAAATAACTCGGTCGTATTCAACTGATACCTTCCCTATTGCAAACGTATTATTATAAAGTGCTAAATGTGAACTGTCGGGAATGTGCCGGTATAATTTAGTACCACGTGAAGGAAATCACTGTAGGTGAATTTGATATTTGTGTAATGCAGGCTAAACATTACTGGTGTAAAAAACTGTAAATGATAGACTGCTTAAAAGCTTAAAGTGCTGTTTTAAAAATGAATTTCTGTGTATTTATTAAACTGGAGGTGTATTTTTTTCAAAATCCGCCTATACCTGGGAATGTACGCAGGTAAAGCAATCTAACCCTAGGAAGATAGGAAACCGGGGCGTCAGCTGAAGGAAATCAGATAGCTTCGGAGGCGGGAAAACGGGCCCTTCAACATCTGCTCCTCTGGAAAACCCACTCATGTTGTCAGTATATTAAATAGCCTAATATTTTATACTAAAAATAAGGAAACTGTGATGTTTAATGTTATTAGTAGGCAGGTACATTTGAGCAGCATTTCGTCTGTCCGGTTAGGAAGTTTGAGCTACATCTGCCAGCCCATCGGCAGTCTCTTCAGCGGGACGATCACAGAGGCCATCGGCAGGAAGCGGGCCTTGATGGTCATCAACCTGCCCACCATCGTGGCCTGGGTCATGATGTGGTTGGCCCAGGACCTGCCCACGCTCTTCATAGCCACGGCACTCTTCGGCTTCGGCACGGGGCTGACGGAGGCCCCGACCATCGCCTACATTGGCGAGATATGGTAATGCATGAGTACCTAAATGCTGTTTATAGTAAAACTTTCCCATTGCTTTTGGGTTTAATATACCTACACATTAATCATAACTAAACATTACACACACATGCTTTTCAATTATCAGCGCAAACAGGTAAAAAGAGAACGTTGTATCTTTAAATAGCAGTTCAGTTGCACATCGCGCTGGACTAGATGTTGACTGGTTGAATGTGTTCAATGTATTCGTGCGACCGCGTCGGGCGAGATGTCTTCTCCTGCAGGACTCGTGATAGTAATATCGTTCGTTGATTGTTCCCCAGCGAGCCCTCCCTGCGCGGGGTGATGGCCGCCTACGTATCCCTGTTCACCTCCAGCGGGCTCTTCGGGGTCTACCTCCTCGGCACCATCTTACCCTGGAGGAAGGCTTCGGCCGTCTGCCTGGCCATCCCGCTCTTCACCATTCTGATGGTCTCCATGGTAAGCTTTATTTATTATATTCAACCAACATCACCAACAATTCGTGAGATCATGGTAGTCTAGTGGTTTAGGCGTTGGACTATTGACGCAAAGGTCGCGGGTTCGTATCTGCACATGTCATATCATTTTTAACTCTTCATTACCACTATCTTCTCTGACTCTAGGACGGGCACATTTGGCCTAGTCGGGTAGGGCCTGAAATAATTGTATATGACTTAGGTTATAGTAATTATTTTTATAAAAAAAAACAAATAGTAAAGTTACTACTTTATTAGTCACTGGTAGAGCGATAATAAGAATAATCCACAGAGAGGATCGTATTTAACAATACATGAGTATGGTTTAAAACACGTCATATTTCTGTATATGTAATAGTTGTGAGTAGTATCCTCTAATTTTGAAAAAGTACCGGACCTCATTTTCTGCTCATTCACGGGGTTTTCCTGAGTAAATTTTGGAAATAATGAAAAAACCTTAGATTTAGAAACAGAAACAAACAGAATATTACCGGCCCTCATAGCTCACTTTTGAAGATAGCATCAAATATGATTTTAATTTAGTTGTGATATTTAGATTCCAGAAACTCCGATTTGGCTGCTATCGAAGGGTCGTGATGAAGAAGCCATTCGATCGCTGTCCTGGCTGCGGGGCTGGGTGAAGCCCGCCGAGGTTCGGGAGGAATTCGAAGAACTCATTCGATACAACGAGAACAGCGCCAAGTGCTCCAAATGCGAGGAGCTCACCCTCGACCGCGACCTTGACCGCGACGGGGCGGACGGCGCGCGCGAATGTCCGCACAGGGAGACCACCCTCATCGGAAAGTAATCAAATTAAGCTTCATTTAATATTATAACATGAACTAGGAAATTTAGTGGTCGAATGCACTATATACCTTTTGGTAAATCTTTTTTGATTTAAAGATTTCATACCCAAATTTATTATATTTTCTAACAGATGGTGTCAATTCGGTCAGGACGCGAATTCCGATGCTGCGCCGATTGATAATGGCCTTGATACCGTTACGGTGTACGGCGACAGATGGGCGCTCACAACAAAAACATTAATTATTACATGATTTTTTTACAATATTCACGTAAAGTTTACATTTTTTTTCTCGGTAACCATGATTTTGATACAGTTTCTTAATAAATAACACTAAAACTCGCAGGACCAATTAACTGTTTTTTTTATAGGGAATGGTCTTGGAACACGCTATGTCCTTTTAGGGGGGGTACAACTAACCAGTCTCACGGAAAAAAAATATACTAAAATCATTGTATAATTATATTATTTCTTCGAAGTGCTTCGCGAGCCGCGCTCGGAGGCTCGAAGGGTCGCTGACGCATTTGGTGCCTTGACCTCAACAGCCTTTGCAAACATCACAACGATTTCTATTAACTTTAAAGAATACAAGGTACTCACTATTGCTTATCTTTTTAGGTTCAGAAGCAAACTCCGGGATCTGAGCGAGAGGGAGACACTGCGGCCGCTGGTATTGTCGTCTCTCTTCTTCATGTTCGCCAACATGACGGGGCTGTCGGCCCTCAAACCCAACCTCATCAACATCTTCAGGGCCTTCAACCTGTCGCTGGACGCGCACTGGGCCACGGTCAGCAAACGTCTTCATAACCTCACTTAGGGTTCTCTTGAGTGCTTGCATATTTTGCTGTGTTTCGGTACTCGGTGTGGGTCGCTCCACATTACTCACCCAAGCCCTTCCTATAAAGTCTATTTTAATCAATGGACTCACAGACTCATCCCTAAATATCCCCTAAGCCGTAAGACATTGTACAAAGATAAGTTTGACTCAATAAGTTCTGACTTTTACTAATGTAAAAGTTATTTTATTCGTGTTAACCACATGGTTTAAATGAGGCACATCCCGCCAATATGCTAACCTTCTTGCAATTCCAAGAATTTGCCAGGACCTGCCTGTGGTTTGTACTATTCCAAAGAGTACAACTTACAAGTATTTGACTACCCAAGGTTGCCGTATGTTTTATCTAAATTTACCGAAAACCCCAAAACTTCCTATGACACTAAAACTTTTTGCTAAAATAAAATTTCATTATTACTGTCACTTTACATTTAGATATTTGTTATCATATCGAGCAGAATAAATACATATTAGAGTGATCGGGAAAAAAAAATATTTTTCAAATATACTACCCTACATTATCGTGTAATTGGCGTATAACTGCTTGTTTTCGGTATTATTTGAAACAAGTTCAAAATGGTTTATATCTCCTAAGCTGTAAAACTTTGTACTAAAGTAAGTATGGCTAAATATTTTCTAAATGACCTCTTCTATCAGCTCCTAAAAGGTTTGCATCGGCCTATCAAACACCCGTAATATATATATGTGTTTCTTTCTTAAGACGGCGGTATATTTTCTATGGCCTTTATGGTATTGCCTTGTAAGTAATTGTGCTAAGTTTGGGATCACATATTATCTCGATACCCGGAGTAAATTTCGATATTCGGATTTAATATTTTTCGAGAGAAAGCGAAATTGATTTACACTGAGTATTTATTGATTGATTGATTAATGCTACAGTTTTGTATTGTGATGTATTAGGGGGAGGGGAGGGGGAGGGGCAGAACACTTAAATATTATTGCTTACTTATAAAAGTAATAGTTATAAACATAATTATAATTATTTTTTTTATTGGTTTTTAAATTACACACAAATATATTTTCAAAATTTTACCTAACTAGGCAGCGCCCGTACAACGAATAAATCGCAAAAGTATGAATAGCTTCTAAGTCCCTTCGGACCTTCGACCATCCCTTCCAGCGTTCGGGTGCTTGGAGGTGAGGTGATGACCCCTATCGCTAGGTTTCAGGATGGCCGCTGTCTCGGTGTCCATACACCCGTAGAAAGACTATGAAAAGAAAACAATTTAAAAGTACTTAAAATCATAGAATGTAGGGTAAAACCTAACCCTGGTATATTCTGAGGTACTTATGCTATTGTATTGTGTGTAATAAAATGAATTATATATTAGGAATATAGCTGATAAGTTGTTGAATTCAGGTCGGCGTGGGGGTCCTGTCGATAATGGGCGTGTTGCTGTGCATGTGCCTCGTGCGCTGGACGGGGAAGAGGCCTCTGGTACTGGTCTGCCTGACGGGCTCGTGCATCTCCACTTTCTTCCTGGCCAGATACGCCTATGAATCCATCCCCCACGAGACCAGCACCTACAGGCCCGTCAGCGTCAGCGGGGAGCCGTCCTCCGCGCCGCTCGCCTGGTTCGTCGTGCTGGTGCTGTGCAACAGCGGCGGAGTCATGCCCATCGCCTGGCTGATCACGACCGAAGTCTTCCCCTATAAGTGAGTACTGCTATACTGCTATATACGTCTTTCACAATTGAAAAGCTTTTTAGAACCCATTTTTTTTGTTTTCATAAAACTGCTATGTCGCTGGTCATATACAATTATTTTGGGCCTTACTCAACCAAGGTAAAGTCAGGGTAAATGGTGGTAAAGCGTTAGAAATGGTATGACTATGTGAGGATTTAAACCAACCGCTGGGTTAAAGCAAAGACCATAACCGCAGACTTCCACTGGCACTTTTTTATAGTCGTGAAAATGCAAATAAACGGGAAAATTTAAGGAACCTTTATACCCGAATGCTACGGAAATGCTGATTTTCCATGTTCTTAAAGACGTTAGGAAAGATATTCACAAGAGATAAGTAATCTACTTTATTTATATTAAAGATAATTTATTATTCTAAGGAATTCCCTAAGGAAACTTCTTTAAACGTTATGCAAAAAATACACAAAAAAAAACATTTTTTTAAATAGCATTATTTGAAGTCACCCGCTTATGACACCAGAAACATTACATATAAAATAAATATAGTTGTATAATGAGAATAAAGTACAGGAGGGATCTATGGTATAAGAACTTGGAAATAAAATGACAAAATTTCCATAAAATTAGAGATTTTTGTTTTAGTTTTTAAACATAAAAATGACAATTTATGCTAAAAAAGTGATAGTGTTGGGTTAGTATTTGTTTAAAAACAAAAGAATTTTTCTCGTTGTACTTTTCTAATCAAAACAAAACGTATAATTTAGATGTTACACACATTTAAAGACAATGATTGTTTAAAAATTCAATTGCAATAGTTTTAATAACAACAAACATATTCTATTTCTAAAATACAAAACGATATTACTACAAGCTACATTTAGAAATTACAAAACTTTAAATTGGTAGTTTTACATTATAAACATAAAAATGTGGAGTCTGCGCAGGTAATAGGTGCATACTAAATACCTAGACCTATTTTAAAATAAGTTTCAATGTTGTCATGATATTGTCATTTGGTTTTTGTAGTGACGTCACCGCTGCACTTCTCAAAATGGCGTACGAAAGAGTCGATAATTGAGAAATCTGACAAAAATCGATAAAAGATTAACACGCGACGGCAGACGGTAGACAGCCCGGGCCGTTAACGAGGTCGGTGACCTTATTAAAGTCGTTGCACAATAGTTGCAGAGAGAAACATTCGTTAATTTATTTCTCAATTATTTAATAAATTGTTTTTTTATGCTTAAGCCAATTCTAGAGACCTACCGAACGAAAAATCTTATTGCAATGATAAGTAAAATACGTCATTTTATTTTCGGTTCTCGATTCGCCATCGGATGTCATCAATTTACATTTTAAGGATATATTTTATGGTGTGATGAAATGAAATAAACAAATAAATGTTTTATTTCCGTTACAAGCGCTGTTGGCGCTCACTCATCATCATCGACATCATCTATTTGCGAGGAGAATGATTCGACTAACCATTTGGAGGTCAATCAAGCGTTCGCATCTGAGTTTCTGCTAAAACAGTGATTCATTTCATTCGGTATAGAAACCTAATTACCATAAAACAAGCTAATTACTGTTTTTGCTATAAAGCCACACATGTACAAAGACACACGTGTGTGTGTATGTGTCTATACATGAATAAACATGTATAGTCAAGAATTAGCAGGATCGTGATGCTGCTCTAACATTGCACATTCATTGCATCGCTGCGCCTGTCAAGGTGAGAGCAAGTGTCGTCAGGTTGAATACAAATAGATTAGCAATCTAAAAGAATAAGGATTTTATTTACATTTATAAAACTTTAAGAAATATTCTGTGTTTGTGTTACATAAATATACAATAATTTAATAATATGACATTAATTATGAAATATTGTTTCCGCAGAGCCAGGGGAAATGCGCTTGGAATCGTTGCAGCGCTTTGTTACATCATGAACTTCGTCGCTACGAAAACTTACATCAACCTGGAGAAATCTCTTCACATTTACGGAACACTTTATTTCTATTCGGCGTTCGCCTTAGTTGGTCTAATCTACCTTTACTTCTCCTTGCCTGAGACCGAAGGACGAACTCTCGAAGAAATTGAAACTGATTTTGCAAGCAGCAGAAACATATTTGCAGATGATTTTTTTATTAATAAATTGAGATCCCTTTTGAACGGCCTTTTGGTCGCGACCTGCGATGAGGGGCGACCTGCGTCTCGGCCGCGCGGCCAAAGCGCGCCCAACAAAGACGCGCCCAGCAAGCTCAACCTAACTTATACCAACGAAGCTTACGTTGAAAGTGCAATTGACCTCAAGGACAACCCTCAACGTAGAAGACAATCTGACAGTAATGAAAACGTCATCCTTAAATAGGCATAACTCACGTAGTGATAGGTACATTTATATTTATTAAAAAAAAGTTTAAAAAGACTGACATTATATACTTAAACAAATATTTTGATCCGAATAAATGAGAATGTGGGTAATGTATGTAACAATGTACTAGGTTATTGTTAGAAAGTACTTAATTACATAATTAACAATATAATTATTTAAATTATATCGATAAAAAATAGTTATATTACTAAAATATAAGAAATGTATATTTTTCTTACATTATTTTAAAATAAAAATGTTTCTTGTAAATAATATACATAGATAAAGTAATCACCAATCAGCTGTTAAAAAGATAAACTTAATAACATCAACACTTTTTTTACTATTTTAAGAGGAAATACATGTACTTTTATCCTTAATACTATACTATATATTAATATACGGGGAAGATTATAGCTAAAAATTAATTATAGTTAATTTAGCATCAAGGAACTGGCAAAGAAGATATTTTATATACTTTCCTGATAAGCTTCAATCAACGCTTACTATTTATAATAAACGTTGCTTTAGTAAAATTGAATTGATTTAAATAGAAATATATTTTGACGAAACTCGGTGGCGTTTTTATCCTTAGCCTTAGCCTTCGATCTATTCTAGTGCTTGGCCCTTCAGTGATCGACCCACAGCAGGAAAGACGGGATGAGAAAGAGATGCAGCCAAGGAATGAGAATGTCTAAGCTTCCTGAATAGAGACAAGTTGCCGTGGAAACTAATAAGGCTGCTACACCAAAACAATAAAACTTATAATGTTTTAATTAAAAGCAATAGCATTCACAAAAGCGATTAGATCAAAACTGAGGAGATACGAAATATTCATTCTTGGAGAAATGTTATAAATAATCAATAGTATTCATCAGGAAAAGAAAATACCAGAAATCTAGAGGGGAAAATAATAACAAAAAGGATAGGAGCCCACCGCTTATGCTACTATGGACACATTCAGAGAAGGGAATCAATCCATTTACTAAGAAGACAGAACGCAATAATAGCATCCCCACCTGATCCGATTTCTCCAGAGCTAATTACGGTGGGCACAACCGGACACTCTCATTCGCCTTCTATCCAAATCCTCGCACCTACCTAATATGACTCTGTTCCCAAAGGTCAAACGCAATGCTTGGCTGCGTGCGGTTTGCAACGGATACCAGATAACGGTCAGCATTGCCACAGAAGAGCGAGATGAAGATACTAGACGAGTAATATCTTTATCTCGCTCTTTTGTGGTATTGCTCACTCTAAGCAACAAGATTGTTTAAAGTCAAAAGTTCCGGCCGGACAAACTCGATCAGGAATGGAGGATCAGGATCAGGAAGTTGATTTCAAGGAAAAAATAGAGAAAACTTTTGTAGCGATGATTTCGCTTAAAGAACAATTTGACGTTCGGCTCAGAATGGCTCTTTCAAAGGACGCTCCGCTGTCGGCAATTCAGCTTTATTCACCAATTGCTATATTTGCTATATTACATAAACCAAACATCTCAAGTGTCGGTAAAGATAGTAATCTATACCGACTTCAGTAAGGCTTTTGATAAAGTTGATAAACATATTGTCTATGTTACTGCAAAGGCGATTAAACTTTTAGGATTCCTTTTACGAACCTGCCGGAAATTTAAATGTTTTTCTCTCTGAAGACCTTGTTTTCCGCATATGTGCGTATAGCGTTTTAGAATATGACTCCCGAATTTGCAATCTAAGTAGGTACGTGACACATGTCTCCAAAATATATGCGATTGAAAATAAAGTCCTTAAACACATGAATCGTAAGCCCTCCGTGCATTTTGCAGGTAGATAAGATTGTTCTCGATCTCATAAAGTGGAATCCTTCGCCGACAGAAGGGCAAAAGTTGATGCTGTGCATTGCTGCAGCTCTTCACTTGAGCAAATTAGTATGAGGTTACCTTCGCGTGTGACAATAACAAACGATTTAGACATCCTACGTTGTAGACCCCATACAATTATGGCCGAAATGAACTCATATGCAGAATATGTTTATCCTTGAATAACAAATATCCAGATTTTGATATATTTAATACAAAACTTACTAAAAGCCACATCCGACATGTAATCCTATTTTTTCTCCGCCTTTTCTCTTTTATTTTTTACTACATTTTGCTCGATATTGGTACGGTTAATTGTGAAAGGCGATGTGTCATAAAGTTTTATAGAAATCACAAATAGGTAGATATAGTCATTCATGTAAAGGTCGACCAAACGTCTCGTCTTTTTACTTATTTCATCGTAGTAAGTATACAGTAGATAATATTTCTAACAAAGATATGTAATAAATATTATTTATCATAACAACAGAAGCAGTGAACAAAAGGCAAATAGACGCGAATTCACATAACAAAGAGCGTAACAAAAGTTGAGGTCGCAAAACAATCGAAATTCAGACTGACATTGAAAAGCAATTTAATATCTGCCATCGCAGCTGCTTTGGAAATTACTGAAGCAATCTCGTACGCCTTTATCTAATTTATGTAAATCGAAATTGCTATGTTTGCGATAATGAGGAAAGTACCTAAATGTATGTACCTAACTGTACAAACCGATAAACGTCGTATTTCAACCCACTCTTAGCGTTAAGTCGAACATAAAAGTCCGCCTTAGCTAAGAATCAAAACAACTACTACTTAAGTCTTAAGTCAATCTTAAGTCAGTGTTAAAATACGCTGCTAGGAGCGATTTCAGTACCCGTGTGCGAGTGTATTGCCATCTGTGGTTTTCGTCTCGTACTTGATTTTATTTTTTCCCAACTAATTAAAATTGAATGGATTTGCATATTTTAAACATATCGGATTCAAGCAAACACGCGTGATAAAATAATCCTACAGCTGACAGCATAACCTCAAAACGTCAGATGACGCGTCAAATGTCAAAAGTGATGCGACAGTGGCGACAGATATTGTATACACAAACCGTAGCGGCGAGTAGCGAACTAATCACGAGTTCGAAAACATATTCTTAACAAAGCCAAACTTAAAAATTAACTGAAATACACAATTCAATTTAAGTCAAGCTTAAAAGTAAAGTTAATCCTAACTAAGAACGACTTAAAGCAAGACTCCCGCTGAATGAATGAGATAACGCGAGCTGCTCTTCATTTTATTACAATGAAAATCATTAAATGGCGGTTTCTAGTAAATAAATGCCAACCTCTCCTCAAGCCAGGCCCTCTCACGCCTCCAAAACCTCATCTCAATTCCCTCAATCGCCTCAAAAAATCCTCAGGTCTCGGTTAAAATGCTTACTTCAAATTACCTTTAAAAATTAATAAAACCGATTTTCAAATAAATCTTTTATAAAGATTACAAAGATAATAATATTATTTACTTATTTGACTACCTTTCTACGTGAAAATATATAATTTGGGATTTATCAAGTAAAAGCTGTTGCAATATTTAATTTAATATTAGAAAATAGTTATTTATATTCTGTTAACCGGGAATCGCCATTATTTGAAGTATCGTTTAAAATTTGATATAAAGTGCCTTTCACTGCCAATCGCGTCACAAGGCGACAAAGATTTTGCAGGGCCTATTTATTAGTTGTCATAACTGCACAGAAATACGAGAAAGTCGTTCGGACTTAACACTTGTACGATACGATAATAATATTTTATACTAAATATGAATGAACTCCCCAGGACATAAATTAAACAAGTTATAATGTTGTCCTTGACGTCTCATTGTGCCATTATAAATAAATAATGCGTCCTGTGATTTAGGAGAAACATTGCTTTCCAAAGGTTATTCTCAAGGTAAATAAATAAAATAATTATATTAAAAATACATTTTTTTTTTCAAAGAAAGCACTGCGCAGTCGGGTGGTCCAAATTTTGAATTCGTTTTTTTCGTAATTGGGAAAGACTTTTTCAACCTTTTTTGCAGATTAATGTTTGATTATCGATATAGATCACCCCCCCCCCCCCCCACCCCTGAAAGGAACGAAGTCAATTGGGAAGGTAATTTTTTTTAGAGCAAATATAATGTATAACTATATATCGATGTTAGCCAAGAAATAGTGCGATAAGTGCTTCTATTAGAGCGTCACTAGGCGACCGCGGCACTCGCCGCTCGCCCCCCCCGTTCGCCTCGCTGCGGCGCGCGACTCTTAATAAAAAAAAACCTGTTTCAAATAATCGCCAAACGGTGCGCGATTTCGTACGATTTTCGTAGATAACAAAGCATTTGAATGCGCGCACCTTTTCGAAAGAGCTGATGATGTGTCGATAAAACTGTTTGGAGTCGAGCAGTGCTTTTGATTTCAAATGTGATTCCGTTCATCGAGTGATGAAGAAAATTGTGATTTAATTTATTTAGTGTCTTTTTTTTATTTTTTGCACAAGTTAACTAAATATGAGTTGGGTATATGAAAATGGAAATCGTTACAAAAAAGTGTCGACTTTTAGGAGAGTCCTGGCCCAGGTTTGTCTGCACATCACTGTAAGCCTTGGGCTTAGCTGGTACATAAAATAAAATAAATGTAAATTTGATGAATAAACTAAATAAATAATAAATTCAGAAATTGTTATCAAGATTATAAAGTAGACTTAATTTTTACATCAAACCAGTCGAAATCTCTGACAACATTTATAAATTACAGACCAATGCTTGAACGGAATGATTGTAATATTTGCAGTTAAGATTGCTATCTGAAGAGCTAAAAAAAATAGCTACAATATATTAGCACCACTTCCCAAATCAGAGGGCAACGGAATGTTCCCCTTAGAATCAGTTAATTAGTGTCATTACAAAACAAAAATGCCTATAACATGTGTAGCTATCATTTAATATTAACTTCTTCTATATAGGATCTACAGACGTCGTTTACAATGGGTTGCTTTTTTAACGCGCGGATAGTAATAGAACATCCTCTCCCCCCTCCCCCCTCCCCCTCCTTCCAGGCCCTTTTTTACTCTAATGCTAACTTCTCCCAAAATCGATCTGTTTTCAATAACTCGCCAATTTTCGGAATACTATACCGATGATATAAAACCACGGACAAAATTCCTAGTTAAGTTCTGTATTAAATCAGTTTTTTTTTTTTAATTCGTTAATATATTTTAATATTATTCTTTTTTACCTCTAAGTATCTTTATTAGCCAGTTAAATTGGCTAACTTAGGAATGTATAGGTATTTCAAATTTTACTGTTCTTATGTTATTAATTAACTAACATTGCGTACAGATTCTGTTTAGTAACCATCATAAAAATAAATATTCACGGACATAATATTTTATTGTATAATAATTATAGCGTGATAATGAAAATGTTTCATCATTTTATTTGAGCACATAACTGAGGTTATATTCATTTTATTGACCAGTAAAAAATAATACTTCTAACAGCCGTGCTGTCATATTTTTTAAGATTCGACAGTTTTATCTTTGAGCATTAGAAATTTGTTGACCTCGATCTGTCAACAAATTATCCAGACACAGCCTCCGGTGCGATTAAAGGGCTGCAATTGTTTTTCAAGAGTATCAATCTACACGCATTTGTAGTTTTCGAGTTGAAAGTTGCAACAGACGGCCAAAGGACAGCTTAGCTTAGCTTAGCTTAGCTTAGCTTCTCATATATGAATACACGTATAGAAGCTAAAATGAATTATTAATATTCGATCCAGGTTCGCGTTTATTTATTTTGCGGGTTAAGATCTTCTTAGAAACCGATTTCAGGTCAAATGAGCAACATTTAAATAATTACTTTTAAATCGTTGGGGGTTTTTTTAGGTAATTATAGTTCAGTTATTTCGTTCGTGTTTTTCCTCTATCAGGCAACCTTCAGCTGACATGTGCTGGGCGCGTTTATTTCATTATAAAAAACGACTATCGATAAACCAATCTAATATGTTAATATGTACAGAAAAAAAAATAATGGCGGTCTAAAATATTTTTCTTTAAAAGTCGATAAACCATTTTACTCGTACATAATACTCGTATGTATTGTATTTGCACAACTTTACCCGCGACTAGCACACTAGCACCGCCGTCTTAACACCGACCCAAAAATTAGAACTGTTTTTTTTTTATTTTAATAAACGAATCTTTATCAAACCAAACTTCAGGTCTGTCACACTTTATTATTAATATTTGAGATATTAGTCGCTCCTTTTTTACTCCTTCGCTGGATTTCCAGAAAAATGCAAGTCGTGGATGTCACTTCACACAAACAGGATGCGAAATTGAGAATTCTAGGTTAGATTCGATAGATTGAAAAAAGTTACATTGAATTTGCAATGAATAGTAGTTATTTTTTTTTGTGTTCTGAGCAATGCTTTGAAGTGCAGTTCCGGCTGCCTTTTTGATGCTTTTATATGCAACAACAACTCACAAGTCTTTGGTTTATTACTCGTATTTGTCAGGATTGAGAAATGCAATTGAATATTCTCAGCGTTAATTAATAATCTATCCAGGATTTTGGGATTGATCGCTTTTATTACCAGAACATAAATATTAGTCATAATACGAGAAACTTTTCACTCGGAATAAATAAAAATAATATGACCGAACGTAAATAAATGATGACCTTGGCTTGTGAACAAATATTTCCCGAAGGCGCGAAGTCGTGCGACTGAGGGATGTTCGCTCAACTCATGGAAGCGAAGGAGATGTTCGCAAAAGCGATCTGATTGGAGTTGCCGTTGCCGTTGGGATGGCATTTGACACACCACATATCACCATATCACATCTTATATATCAATTATCATGATGTGTTTATTAGTTGTTTCTCTATACAAGTTATAGGATGACTATATCACAAATTCGTTTTTTTTACTCTCGAGTATTTATATTGAGTAATCTCTTTAGTACTGGTAAAACCATAACGCCACTAAAAACGTTATTATCATTTATTGATTCATAACTAATCATTTAATAAACCAAAAATGCATTTCCAATAAACGATATGTTGATATCTGATGATCAATAAACGTCACTTATTTAAAATAAGATATAATCAATAAACATACAATAATAAAATATATTTTTTAAATATAATGCCTGGGAAATAAAACCTAATAATAATATCTGAAAAATAAACAATTAGTAAATATAATCTTTGAAATAATTGGTAAAATCTTTGACCAAAGTATTTCGAAAAATAACTTCTAAATAATTCTTTTTGAAAACCGAACCGCTTCAAAGGCGTTATAATGCAAATTAACTATCGCATTATTTGAATTGTAAAAAGATGTCTTGTTTGAAATGCACTGCTATTGAGGACAACTTTCTCCGCAAAACTTGATCGGTTCGAATGTCAGCCTCCCACTTTTGTCCTACCCACAAACAATATAATTGACGTGTCAACAGGAGGCGATTAAAAACGAAATGAAAGTTATAAACATATATAACGCATTCATTTTGAAGATTTGCAAGAAGATCAATGGCTTAAAATTGTTTTGCTATCGACTGGGAAATAAATAATTAATATATGTTTACTCTAAAGATTTTTGTAATTTTATTATTACATATTATTAGTGGTATAATAAATAATATTATATATTTATTACGAATTAGTCGAAGTTGAATAGTATTCTTTTCTCGATGTCGGTTAATTTAATGGTGGTACTGACGTTAAATCTGGCCTCAAAATTGACCCATTTAAGCACCTCCATGAAAATGTTGTACATCTCAGCAACCCAGCTCGATGGGTTCATTTATGCACGTATCTCAGCATAGTCATAGAAACAGGTCGAAAGTTGTTTTTTATGTAATGCATCGTGAATTTAAACCAACTGCATCTTCAACTTGTTTTGCTATTCATTTACATTTTATTATTCGGCGAATCATTATTCAACTATTTAAAATGTTGTGAAAGTAATAAAATTATTTAAATTTATAGTATTTTAATAACGGCAAATTGCCGATATGATATAATTTTTGACAATATAGATTAATGTTACATATTTTTAAAAACGCGTTTAATAAAAAAAGAAGTTGCTAAAGATATAACTTTAGCATTCAATTTTAATAAAAGCTAGATAAAGTTGGCCCTAAAAATATACCCATAATAAATCAAATGTGTGGAGAGGCGCTGTTCTAGTTCTATTTAATTATACAGGGCGTCCCGAAGTTAAAAGGCTATGATGAGTGATTTCACTCATCTTAGCCTTTTATTCAAGTCCAATATTATCGTCCCTTTTACTCACCTTCATGATTAAAGTGTGTAATTAAGTAACTTTAAAAGCTTTATTTAGTTTGCAATGATTGTATGTCGGTTTAGGTCAAATCTTGCAATCTGAATTAGGACCACTTCCTCTTATTTCACGGAATTAAAATTTTGACAAGTTGGTTCAGTTTCGATGGCACTGCATTTTTATGGTAAGCATCACCCGATTTTGCACCCAGGATTGGCTCCAAACGAAGGAACTCCTCAAAGGTCAACTGCTAGACATGACATTTTGTATAGGCATTCAAGCACTTAGATGAAAACTCATTTTTAAAGTGTATTTTTACTTATAATTTATTAAAGCTCACAATAGTAAAACTAGCATAGGCTATGCAAATTTCATAGCATATACCCTCCCCTTCAGAGATGCTCAATCATCCCGAAATAAATTGTACAGTTACTATAGTAATATTGTTTAAAATGATAGATTAGTTTAAATAAAATGAATATTGCTTTCGTAGGGTTTGGCCGCATCGGCTAACAATATTCTGCTGGTGGACATCGGAGCCTCCACCAGCTTTGCCACCATCCTCATCTCGGCCCTGCTCGGCGCCCAGGAGGGCATTTCCATGACGCAGACACAAGCCTCGTGGATCGGTGAGTCTCTACAGCTCCTGGGTCCAGTTCGATGAGGTTTGGACCCGCGACAAAAGGGTCTACACATGACAGGACTGGCATTTGAATGACAGCCGCCGCGTCGGGCGAGACGGCTAAAGGATTATCCTCTTATCTCTTTCTTAATCTTAATTAAGGCCGACAAAAGATAAGCGACTCGAATGCAAATGCAAATGTCGTTCACCTGCGGAGACTGCTGTAGTTCTGCCGCCATTGTATTATATACATGCATACATTAAATCCTCACCAAAATATGAAAAAATACATAAATTTTAATTTTGAACAGTCCTTTAAAAATGCTTTCAAAGGCATAACCCCCAACCCCTAATAATCAAATCAGATCAAATATTAAAAAATTAAAACTTTCTTTATAAAGGTGTTTTTTTAGAGGCGTGGTTTTCAATCTGGCACTACTTTTTTCGTAGTTGGTGTTTTTGACAGCTGTCACTTGATTTATGCTCAGTTTGGTTTGCCATTTCATAATGAATAGACTTACTCCTGAACAACGTTTGCAAATAGTGCAAATTTAGAAAAAATCACTCTAATTTTTTTTTAAATCATTCTAAAATAAAGTAAAAATCGCGTCGTGGGCCTGTGGCGTGGCCTCCAAGATCGTGCGATTTAACACCGCTGGACTATTTTTTGTGGGGTTATGTGAAGTCGCATGTCTACGCAGATAAGCTGGACACGATTAACGCCTTGGAAGAGAATATTCGGCGCGTTATTGCTGACATACGGCCCAACTTGCTGCAAAAAGTGGTTGAAAATTGGGCCTCTCGGCTGGAATTTGTTCGAGTCAGCCGCGGCGGCCACTTACCCGAAATCATTTTTAAAACATAATGGCAAACCCTTATCTTTATAATAAAACTAAATTCTTAGCCATAACATCAAATTATATGCGTTTTATCTCTTCTTGAAAACCACGCCTCTAAAATCATCATCCTATATATATATAATAAACCTGAATTTTAAGATATAAATCAATCCCTATATTATTTCTTTACATGCATGCACATAAGTAATTCAATAAAATATTTTAAATTTTCAGTAGTTTTATATAAGGTAGAAAACTTGTAGTTGGCATCTGAACTTTAATCACCAGAGCATATTCAAGTAGATAAATCGCGTTTTCGATATTACAATTGCTAGTTGATTCCCGCCCACCGCCGTGTTTGCCCAAATTGCTCCAGCTTTTGTAGTTACGATTTGTACTTTAAATCCCGGAGTATTTCGGCCAGTCGCGGGATGAACTCAACAGAGGGCATTCGAGTCATAATTTTAAAATTCTGTCACTAAAATACCTCGAGTATTACGACAGTGTTTTGTTATCGCTAAAAGAAAAACATTTAGTTTTTCTGAAGAAATATAATCATTAAAAAAACAAATTAAAGTACATATCTGAAACTCAGAAAAAGTACCATTCAAAACGTCGGTTATTTGCTATATTGACTACTAATTATAGTAGTCTTATATAAAAATTATATAAAAATATCATTAAACCGACAATTTATTATGCATCAGTATTCATTTCATAAAGTTTTACTGGTGTTTAGAAATCGAATAAAAGTAGATTAAGGCAGGGTGGTTCCAAAACTGAGCGAAGAATGAGGTCTCAAAAAAGACCTAAGGCGTGGTTAATTGCGTATTACATGGTATATTTTCAACAGGCAGCATTTGCTTCATATGCCAGCCCATTGGCAGCCTGCTGTCCGGCATCATCGTGGAGGTCCTGGGCAGGAAGAGGGCCATGCTGGCCGTCAACCTGCCCCACATCGTGGGCTGGGTCCTCATCTGGACAGCCCAGGACATGACCACGCTCTTCGCGGCCACCGCGCTCCTGGGCTTCGGAATTGGCCTGATGGAGGCATCCATCTTCACATATATTGGAGAAATAAGGTCATTCTAACTTATATTCATACAAATATGCTTGCATTTATCATGCATGCATGGCGGAGTGTTCGGCCGTGTCGGGTTTTTACAACGACGATTCATATGCCAAGTTTTAAAAAAACATTAAAGAAATAAATATCTTCAGACGCTACGGACACAAATACCTGAAATATATCTTTATATTTTTTTCTTTTTTTTTGAGAAAACATTTGGCCGATGAGTACAAGTCTATAACCTTCCTAACTAGGTAAGAGTTACCTGTTCTAAGGAAGGTTATATATGAAGTGTTACAGTGCATACAATAGACCAGCGCAAAACCCTGTGAAAATATAAAAATTAACTAAGGCACAAATATACACACTGTTATACACACCCACACACACACCCATGAATACAATTTAAGTGTCTACTCAATAACACTTATTATCTGCTTATACTTAATCTTAAGTCTGTAAATATATTTGTTGACAGGTATATATAGGTTTATAAAATATGCACTAGCTATACAGGTAAATATTATACAAATTAGTGACAATTTTAGAAGCTCGACCGTATATAGTGTAGCGCAATGTTTCGAAATATGATAAGCCTTATTTCCGTTGCAGCCAGCCCTCCCTGAGGGGCACTCTGGTCACCTACTCGACGGTCTTCCTGACCGCCGGCCAGTGCGGGGCCTACCTGGTGGGCACCGTGCTGCCCTGGAGGGTCGGAGCTGCCACCTGCCTGGCGATACCCATCATCAACATCATAGCGGTGCTTTTCGTGAGTTGCGTTGGTTTCCTTCTTGGCTTCAGTTTTCCCGGACGTACTTTGTGAGCTTACCGCTAGATGGCGACTCAAGTTGCCATTAATAATTTAATAATTACATATTTTATGTTACATTCTCAGGGAATTCGTATACTTTAATTTATATAAAATTTGGTAAGTTAGAACAAAATAATAAAACTTATTTATTGTGTAATTGTGTATTGTGTATAAACCACTATTATAGTCAATGGTTCCATTAAAAATGTTTCTCAGTTTAGTCATGACCATTAAAATAAGAAAATGTATAAAATTATAAAATCCAGTTTCAAACTGGTAAGGATATTTATTATATATATATATATATATATATATATATATATATATATATAATTTCGTTTTGTTTTGGGTAAAGAAACATTTTTTTCAAACCAGTTTGTTAACAAGCAAATAAATAAAAATCTCTCAAACCTAATTAAAAGGCCTAAGAAATATATTTATTATTTTCCTGCATCTTGCGTGCGTTGATAAATTATTCAAAACCACACATGAAGCAAATTTTTCGCGGTTATAATTAAAAAGCCAAAACAGCATAAAATTCTAGCGCCAGGAAGGCATGAATTCCCGCAATACTATATCCACATACCATACTATATGAAAACCATAAAACATGCTTAGTAGAATGCCAACATTTTGCTAACTCTAGCGGAACCAAAACGTTACAAAAACTAATGAAAATCGTTCAAGTTATTTACTTGAATGATATATTCTCTTGTTAATTACTGCCAATTAATGGATTAAAAACAATTATTGTTAATAAATTAATAGTAAGAATACATTTTTAAATGCAAGCTTTTATTTAAGTATTTGAATGCGTAGATATACAAAATTTCGTGTCTGTGCTGTTGACGGTTGAGGAGTTCCTTTGTCTGGAGCCATTCCTGGATGTGGAATCAGGTCATGCTTACCATAAAAATGCATTGTCATCGAAACTGAACCAACATGCTAAATTTCAACTCCGTATAAGAGGAAGTGGTT
The DNA here is from genome assembly GCA_020383195.1 of Neomicropteryx cornuta. Lineage (NCBI taxonomy): Eukaryota > Metazoa > Arthropoda > Insecta > Lepidoptera > Micropterigidae > Neomicropteryx > Neomicropteryx cornuta. Next base: position 126,627 of record JAHKQU010000028.1, read on the forward strand.
CTAATTCAGCTTGCAAGATTTGACCTAAACCAATACACAAACATTATAAGCTTGTAAAAATATAAACCTTTAGGCTGTCTCTGTCGTAACATCAATCGTAGAAATAAAAGAGTGCCGAACAAACAAACAGACGTTCTCAACATCTTGTCAATCGCCAGATTCCCGAGTCCCCGATCTGGCTGCTGGCCAGGGGACGAGACGAGGAGGCGCTGAGGTGCCTCTGCTGGTTGCGGGGCTGGACGGACCAGAACGCTGTCACCAAAGAATTCCTGGAACTGAAGAAGTACAACGAGCACAGCCTGAGGTATATCTACCTCAAAATAGATCTAAATTTAAATTATAAAATATATTTATGTATTAAAAGAGAATCGATCTGCTCATAATGGAGCAACAATCGAGTTCGCAAAGTAAGGCTTTCTGGCCAAGACAGAATAGTTGACATAACTCACGATCGTCATAACTCGACGGGTTATGACTCGACTATCAATACTCGTCCAATAATCGATTATTGCAAAATAATTTATCAAAAGTGATGCTCGCCCATATCTCGGATTTGACGCCTGGTTATATTTACTTGATCGTTAGTTAGGTACGTAATATCCGTGTTTTTTTGCGGGTTTTAGACTAAATGTGTTTACCGTGAGATAGACACCATTTTTTGAGGGTGTCGAAAACATAAGTTAAAAAGATATTTCGTTTATTACGATATGTAAAAACGAGCACCTTTCAAACTGTCAATGTTTCTTTATTTAGTACTACAAATTTGTTGAATTTAATGTTATATATCTATATTATCCGGACAGCCTCTGATGTGATCTAAAAGGCTGTGGTTGTTTTTCAAAAGTGGTCAGTCTACAACCAAAAAATAAACTCTTTCGCATTTGTACTTTTCAAGTTTAAGGATGCAACAGACGGCTCAAGGACGGGGATAGTAGATCCTTCTACTCGTACATAAATGTATTCATCGAAGCTAAAATAAAAAGATTAATTAGGTCCTTATTTAGTACAAAGAAACACCAATAAAATCGACATAATTTTAAACTGATGTCTTAATTAGGTCGTTATAAACTAACGCGTGTTTTATAAGCATTTCTTTAATTTACTATGGCTTGAGTTAAGACTCAATACATTGATACAATTATCTAATATTTTGAAGGCGGATATTTATCGATATGAAGATACAATAAATGTTTAAATGATACCACCTAAATACTTAAATTAGTATGTCTTTTAAGATGAACTCCATTTGTGCAAGACTTGGTACTTTTGTAAAAAGTATAATTGTTTTTCAATTTGTAAAAAAAAACAGATTTATAGCAGTTAATTTTAACTAAGCAACTGTTTAGGCAGCTTATCTGGAGGAATCTCTAGGATAATTATTTGTAACTAGTTTGTCATATTCCAAATACTCTTCGGGTCCAACGGCCCAGAGTGGACACCCTTTTGTATAGTAATTCACTCTCGTTAAATAGTCAGTATGACACGACACGACAAGGCCCGAGATTAGTTTTGATTTCATCTCTTTATACGAATTATTGTAATCTGCTTAATTTTAATGTCGTAACAGATAAAACATTAAATCGTTGAAGCATTGATACTAGTGGTGTCACTCTGACATATGTGGAAGAGATATTATTATCTATTTGTACCAACTAGCACTTATTTGCACTTATTTACGAGTTACGACCTTTTGGGTCAAAGCATTTAATCGACTCTCAAAAAGGGGCCCAATCCCTGGTGCAGTATATGACCATTACGGGTATACACCAGATTTTTATGATATCCTGTGAATTCTTCCTTCGTGAGATCGAAACTACTACGAAGGAATGAGAACTAACCAGAATGTCTGTGCGTCTGTGCGTCAATATCGAATGCAAATATTTACTATATTATTATTCTTATATTTATAGCCTCAAAAACTACGGCGGATTTGACAGAAATTATATAGGAATTTAACATAAGCGATGTCTCCTTCTATATTAAGTCTCGGTTGTTATAACTTAAATATTTTCTTTCCTTTATACATCCTATTCGTGATCAAACATCCCATAATTTAGGAGGGCGCGTACGCACTACCCTTACGCCAACACACCCTTTTCTCTCGCGGCGCGTTCTGACCTTCCGGCGAAGGATTGACCTCTTTCTCAACAAAGTTTTTATCTCAACTTGTTTTAGATTTATTTTACTTGAGTCAGTAAAGCACAAACATAACCGGAATATCTATTTAACGGAAACGCGCTCGAGAGTCTAAATATATTAAATACCTATACAGAATACTACATACGAGTACATATCAAGGCGCCACTTAGACGCATTTTTGTTCTTAATGTTCGTCTCATATTGAATTTTCTATAGATAATACAGTTGACGTTTAGTTTGTTGTTAATTTCTCTTAATTTATACAATGATTGGATATGGTTTTTTTTGAAACATTTGACCTCGTGGATTAAATCGATGAGATTACTAGGAACGAACACAGACCCGGAATGATAAGGAATAAACCAGATAAGTTCCAAATTTACGATTATGTGGATTTCTATGTGGAGTTCCAAATTTTCACTTCGCTTTCGAGTCCATTACAACATAAAAATGAAATGAAACACACGACAGTGCTCACAAAACTTTTCGCGAGAATAACAAAGTTTAACAATGTGTGTTTTTGACAGTTCTTAATCGGTCGATCGCACAAGATGACAACTTTACCAACAAATCCATCGACAACGTTCACTTTAATAAATGTCTCTTTGATAAGAGTCCAAATACTTCGTGAAAAGAATAATAGGAAATGGCAAGAATGTGTCCCTTGGCCTATTGAGGGTTAAATAAAATTAAAAAACTGATAAAACAGATAACTGGACTCTGCATATATTTGGTGGTCATTCCAGGATGCTCTATCGTTCTGGAACACTCTGAATACTAACTTTTATAACACCCAACAAATTCTTGTAGAATATCTGTCCTGTTTTGATGAATGATGAAAATAATGTACTTATCCTTATTTAAGGTGTCAAATTTGCGAGAATTCCGAAGAAGAAAAAGCGGAGTGCCCCCACAAAAACCTTTCAAAATGTCGAAAATTCGTCGAGACTTTCGGTCTCATCTTTAAGAAAGAGACGCTGAGGCCGTTGACCTTGGCCATCCTCTTCTTCGGCTTCTACAACTTCACGAGCGTCCAGTCCATCAAGCCGAACCTCGTCAACATCTTCAAGCTCTTCAAAATGCCAATCGACGAGCATTGGGCATCGGTAAGCTACAACTTCAACTGTTACTTGAACATTTTTTGGGCAGATAATCAAATATATTTATTTTTTTCTTTCTAATATGTACATGCGTAATATATATTCATTATTATTTAATTATTTATGTACATTAAATTTAAATATAATTCAAAGTTCTCCCTTACTGATTAATGGCCGCTATCGTGGGAAATTCCGGTAAATAGTGAATAAAATTGATAACGAAAAAACAATAAATTAGATTTAATAATGCGACTCGGGTTTTGTAAAGTAAATTTTTGTCATTTAAAGATGTGCCTAGCTAATTGATTACGGTCCTAAATAACTTTGTTAAGTACAAAGACGAGCCTTTCTAGGTATCTTTTTGACTAACTCTACGATCATAAAACCTATTCCTTCTCACTTCGGTTGATAACACACCCACATTCACTTCATCGGAGATTTAATATTTTAGCAATATCTGCACATATCTTCGTCAGCGGATGTATGCATAGATTAATGTGCAATTTCCACCAACCCTTACATATAAACGACAATGAAAAATACATGGCAACCATAACGCCAAATATTGCTTATTGTGCATTAAATTATTCATTTTCTCATACACAAACACCAAAATACGAGAGATGCACTTCTTCGTAAGACAACGTCAAGACTGCACACGGTAGCCTCAGCCTTTACAAAGGTCCTTCATCAGACAATGAAATATGACCGCCCGTTTGGTGATTCATGGACGGGAGAGTTTAATTCAAGATTTAATTTAATTTAATTTAATTTGTGAAGCCTGCACAACACTCAATTAAAATAACAAATTTATCCCAATTTCATATATTACCTGTGGATTAGTCAGGCCTGTAAAATGTACATCTCATTTGGTGTTTTTCACAAATTAAGTATTATGGTATTATAATAACGAAGAGCTCATTTAGGTATTACACTTTTGTTATAACTGTTTTTCAAGATATTTCACTTTTATGAAACTACCTCCATTTTTGTAAAACAAGGGAATTGGTATATATGATAATTTCAGGACCCTGTTAAAAAGATCTGGCATTCGTCACTAAATATAGTTAAAATTCAAATATATTTAAATTTTATTAAATAAAATGGCCACCCAAACTGTCGCAGAAAATAACCTTCTTTCCTAGGCCGCAGCGAACCCATCAATCAATAATTCGACCCTCGTGTCCCCACTATCAACCAAAAGCTTGTATCATATTTCTGTATAACCTTCACTAGTAGTGAATAATTGTATGTTTCACTAAATTCTAAAATCTGTGGTGAAATCATTGAGATCTGACATAAAAAACATTTCGCAATCGGAGTCGATCCGCGGATCCGATAAATTGGACTTATCTTTATAACATGTTTTTTTTATTGAAAATACAACTTTTGAGGGGGGGCACCAGATGTGCCTTGTCAGGCCTGTCCACGGCCGTCTGTCCGTTGCTCGATCTGTCAAAGCACTTAGCAAAAGTCTTTATTTATGTGTCAAGTGCTCATACGTGTAATCCTAAAGAATGACGCAATCTTTGCAATGTTTGTTTTCAGTTCTAATACGAATTCGAGATTTAAGGCTTTATTTGGTTTTTGAAAATTTGCTATTTTTAATGGAATTCCAGTTTAAAAAAAAATGAAAATATTTAATGCGGTTTCAGGTAGGAGTAGGGTTGCTATCAATTATCGCCACATTCATCAGCATGTCGCTTATCAAAAGAACCGGCAAGAGGCCGCTCATGGTGACCTGCATGGCTGGCTCGGCCATCACCTCCTTCCTCATAGGAGTCTACGCCTACTATCAGATTCCCCACGACGCCACCTCTTACGGGATCATCGCTGAACGCTCTGATATCTCTTGGACGCCGTTGGTCCTGTTCACCTTCTTGATCCTCTTTTATGGGATTGGAATTGTGCCCATCGCCTGGGTTCTCATGTCAGAAGTGTTCCCGTACAGGTAAAGAAATGATGGTTTAAGTTCTGTTGTAACGGACCAGGTGGGTGATGAATAAAGACGTAGACACTCTTGATACTGATTTATTAAAGAAGATAATTCAGAGCAGATAGTCCAAAACGCCCAGGACGCAACCCTTGGCCCCTGGAGGTCGTATAAGTACAAAACGAGTTCGGAATATTATTGAGAAGATGTTCAGTAGCCGAAGCACTGTTGCGCTCAGACTGGAGCTGATTGCTCCTCTACTACTCGCGATGATGTCCTGTGACTGACCGAAGTCTACTGAAGACTACGCGATGTCTAGGCGATGGCTGTACTATGACTACAGTCATTTGGGGGTACTCCTTTTGGAGGTTGATCTATATCAACAATCAAACATTAATCACCAAAAAATATAGAAGAAATGTTTCCCAATTACGAGAAAATCGAACTTAAAGTTAAACAAGACTGTTCAAATGTTTGAGAACTTCAAAATGTTTAGCATTACTCAGTGCTCAAAAAAGAGTCAGTTTAATAACTATGAAATATAAAAAATATGGTAATTCTTTATCGCTGGTTATTTTACATATTTTAACACAATATGAAGCAACTCGCGATTATAAAAAGGGCGGTATTATTTTCAAATGTGTGCGAGTTTAATAATTCTTGCAACAGATGCCAGCACGCGCATTTTTTTGAGCTATAAACGTTCGTTTGGGTTTTTATATTATGAAAGTTTCAGTATTCCGAAACTTTTTTACATCGCAATACTTTTACAAGTTAGTAGGTCTTCATTTTTATATTTCATAGCGCCGCTAACTATAAAGTAACAGGACGTCAGAAAGCTATCCCCTATATTTGTAGGTTAGGAATGTATAAACCTTTTAGATATTTAACAGGCCACTCGTATGGAAAGTGTTGAGTAGGGTTCCGTTGAATTCTTGCAGGACGAGAGGCAACGCCTGCGGCATCGCGGCGGCCAGCTGCTACGTCTGGACCTTCATAGCCACGAAGACCTTCATCAATGTGGAGCACGCGATGCACCTCTACGGCTCCTTCTACTTCTACGCGGCGATCACCATGCTGGGGCTGGTCTACCTCTACCTCAGCCTGCCCGAGACGGAGCGCCGGACGCACGAGGACATCGAGAGGGACTTCTCCGGGAAGACAATCAAAATATTCGCCGACGACGTCTTCTTCAGAAAACTCAAAGCTTGCGTTGGCGTCAAACCCTCGAATGAGAAACCGCCGATGTTCAGAGGAGTGAGCATGATTGGCCGCGTGTATAGCGTGGAGGAAAGGAACGGAGATGCGGTGATGCAAAATGATACAAAAACTAGTTCTGATGGAAATTCGGGTACAAGTCACGTTAACAAAAGTTTTGTTCTGGAAAGTTAGCACAACGAAAGCGATAGCTTTAATATGTACAAAAAACCAAATGCTCATAAACGAGTATGTTTATCAAATATTTTTATTGAAAATTCTTCTAATCAAAACCGAATGAAAGGAAGTGAAGGGTTGAGTTTTAAGAAAAGGCGCCTTCACGGCCGTCAGCTAACAAATCGCCCTTCTAATAATACTCATAATTCTGTACATGGCAAGACATGTGTTATTTTATATGTTAAGTTGCTGATCAAACTTCGGTCGTCTAAGAATTACTACAATTTTAATTCTACAATTAATGTTAATATTATTTTAAATCACAGTTGTATTTCAAATAGTTTAAAAATTGAATATCATGCGCTAATTGCACGTTTCTTTAAATTAATTCAAATTGTGTAAGATAATTCAGTTTTCTTTATTTAGGGTGTCGTTTCTTCTTATAATGGTGGTTTGTCCCAACAGGCTAAATATATAATAATGTGAAGAAGTTAACGCAATTGAATTGAAAAAAAACTGGTAGTAACGTTCGTGTAAATAAACAAAAATATTATGAATGTTCAGATTGGTATATTATTCTCATATGTTGACTCATTTTGTGAAAAGGTAAAAGTTTTTATTGTGCTTGATTTGTGACGATGTATGCCATAATATGTGCTACAGAGAGAGTAAAGTCGAGGCATCAAATTCTTTAAGAAATGATCAGAGGGCAACGAAAAAGCGAAAAAAAAATATAATAATATTATTTGAATATTAAATTATTTAACGTAAAATCTTTTTCTACAATGTTCAAACACCAATGATAAAGGACGAGTAAAATCATTTTTTATAAAATTAAAATTATTCGTTAAGAAAATTACTTTTTTAAAAATGTCTGATGATGAATCTATTCCAGCTTGAGCGACAACGCTTCGAAATTCCGGTAGAAATACTCGATAACCGTTTAACATACAAATAATTTCTTATTAAAATAGTGAAAAAACTATAAAAGTAGAAAATAACTGAACAATATGCTAATTTGAAGATGCAAATATATATATATATATATAAGGATTCATTCTTAAAGTTTGTAGATTAATAATGAATCCTTATAAAATATATTTATACCTAATGTAAATTAGTCCATTAAAATCTTTGTTTCTAAACATCTATTAAAATAAAATTGTTTTTTTTTTTAAACGTACGATCATATTTAATTTTTACCCTTTACTTAAAAAACTTTTTTTCAAAGGGCAAAATTTGGATTAAAATCTCCAGCAATGTGCAAAACATTGTAAAAGAATTAAAAGAAAAATAACCTAACCTAACCCCATCAATTTGTCGCGTAATCCAGAATCCCTGTCACCTCTCAGCTTTCATAATTCTGTATCAAACGTTGAATTTATCCATATAAAAAAATTAAACAAATCTAGACGGACAAAATATTATATTATTAATGCATGTATGTATTTTAATTTTAGTGAATCATTGCTTTTATTTTATCTGTATTTTCAAAAAAGCTCAGCGCAATTGCATTTAATTAATCTATTAAATAACTATTAAAATTAGCCTACGGGCAATGTCCAGTTAGGGATGGTTATGTTATTCATCATCTAAGAAATATGTAAAAATAAAAATGAATAACATAAAATAAATGTAAATAAATAAATAAAATGTATGTGTCCACACACATACACTCGGAAAAGGTTTAAACGATCTGTTAATTATGTAATTTAGGAATAATAGTATAATTCTTAATCACATTTGAATTACGATTTTACCGAAACAAAAGATCCTATTAAGCAAATTTAAAGTATTGATGGGCCTTTGGTATATTTCGCAATAATAAAACCCTTTGTTTTGGATTCAAGAAAAATAAAGTAGTTTTATTGAAGACAAAAATAATAAACTATACACACACCATTATTTTTATCATAGAAAGGTAATCACAATAGTTTGTATCCATAAAAAAATACCAATAATCATTATTAGTACGTATCTTTTATATAATATAAATTCCTCATAAGAGTTTTTTTCTTATTTAAAATTTAATGCGTAAATTGACATTGGAGTTACAAATATAAAAACGCAAATACAATAAAATTTAATGTTACTTTTAAAGCCAAAACTATTTTTTTCAAAAACACGAATGGTAATTTGTAGTTGAAATATTTGTAATAATAATATTAGATTAAAATCTGGGACATGATGGCCTCAAGGTCTCATAGGGAGAAAAGTTGTATTCTTTTTATTGGGTTTTAATTTTATACAATATAGAGTATTTGAATGCTTTCGGGTGATCATAACCCCCCCCCCCCCTCCAACCCCCCTCCAACCCCTACTCCAACCACCCTCACTTTGTGGGGCAAAAAGGCCACAAACTGCATTCGACTAGCAGGTGTCGTAAACTGCTGGTTGAGTACAGTTAATCGGTATATTTAGCAAGTAAGATAATTCAAAATATTTTATAAAAAAAATGATAATGAAGATTATTTAACATTAGTTTAAACAGTGTTATTAGGGGTTTAAACCATACAAATATTATTATTAGGAACATAAAAAACCGGCAATTTGACGTTAAAATACAAAAGGAAAAGTAATCAATCAATATTGGTGAACAGATTTTGTTTCCTTTTTTTTTTATTAAATACTATATTTTTAACACATATTTTTAAAATCACAAATGTATGTAATAAAAAAATATTAGCAAACTGAACAATCGAATACGACAAAATTTAAATGTTCAATTATTTTTATATATTATGATATTATTATAACCTACTATACAAAATTTATTTTTCTAGTTTATTTTACATACTTAAATTTAAAAAATACTTATAAATACTTTAAATTTAAATATTTAAATAAATTAGTTTGTTCATTTTAATGATTTACGATTGATCTTTAATACAGATAGGTTGTAATAAACGCATAATTCATACGTAACGTCAGCTCCTCACATAGCGAACAGTAATGCTATCATCGATCATTGAAAAGGGATGGAATTTGATTGAATGCTTTATTATAGAGTTCCCACAAAGGTCTATGGTTTAATCCTTACTCGGTAGCTGGCGTTTCTGATTGAAATTTAGAATTTTTAAATTAATATAATCAAATTAGGAATCCGTCGAAATAAAAAATTAAATCGAAAATAATAATAAACTTATTACTGAATAATAATTATAGCTAACAAATATTGGTAATAAATACATTTAAACCAAAGACTGCCAAGTTACCTTTTATCAATGTTAAAAGAAAGAAAGTTATTTATTACACACAAAAAATGCTAGTCCAAAAATAAAAAGCAACTTATTATTGAATAGAAGAGATGTTCTTGTTAATAAAAATAAATTATGTACATATTAAATTTATAGAACACAGTACCTAATGTTTTTTTAAATAAAGCCATGTTTTTTTATATATTATCCAATGAAATATTTCAAAAGTATATTTTCCGCTGCCTGCTTATTCAAATTTTCATAAACATATTTTATGTTATTATTACCTAATTACCCAAGAGTATTTACAAATTGTTAACAATAATCTCATTTTCTAAATTGTTTCGGTTTACTACATTTTTAATTAATGTAGTTCGTTTGACTCAACACTTTCAATAGGTTTCAAAATAAAGGTTCCTTTCAATTTGCCTACTTGCAGAATTCAGTGATATTACAAAGTCGATATTAACCTTTACTTAAAGAAAGTTTCTAAGAGTTGGCCTGCTTTGAATAGTAACAAGGGTTGAAGGGGTTGCCAGACTGAAATCATAAGCAAATGCGACAGCAACATTACAAACTTCGGTTAACCTTAAGTTAGCCAAGTCGTCTTGGTCGTTGTTAAACTCGAATAAGCCTCGCCTTAGAACCTGGCCCGGGGTTCAAATGTTAAAAAAGGCGTTGTTTTAAATATTTTACATAACAACAATATGCACCGCACCTCAACTAAATAAATTGATCTTGGCCGCCATACTGCTGTTTTTTTCACATTTAACACATAATAAGGTTGAATATATTTTATGGAACCAAACGATTACTCTACCAGGACGGGGTCCAATTTTGTTATGGTTTTTACCCTAATAACAAATACCTCTACCTAGTAGAGGTATTTTTACAATTCGGATAGGAACTAAGCTTTTAATGAATTTGGTTTTTTCATTGTGAATATATATGCTTAAAGTTGCTATTCCAAACCAAAAGCGTGGGAATATGAAAGCGAGTATATCTGACGTTATTAAGGCATTAATTAAAATTTAAAAAACGTTTTATACTTTATTAGTATTAGGATGAGTGGCATTTATAGGGGTTTTTAATTTTTTTTATAAATTTAAAATCTAAACGGTTTAAACGAAAGACAAAATGGTTCAGAATCTCTTTCGTGTCTCCAAAAAGAACTCTTCTGATATTCTGAATTCATTTAAAGGTTGTTTTTATATTAAAGGGCCTTTTTCTGGGCTTTTAAATCGTTCTGTTTCATCTAATGCAACACTCTATACCGCTGTTGGTTAATTATAAAAACAGAATAAATTTATGTCTAAAAACTTACTTGAATTTGCATCGTTATAAAAGAAACTAGGGTTCTGTAGTTTCCTTTTCTCGATACTTGTATTCAGACAATAAGATATTGTCTGATATATCTAAACTTTTGATAAAATATAGACGTTTTGAGACGCCTAGATATTTGATTGATAAAACGTTACCTAATGTTATTTTTCCTGAACATGTAAGACAGTCACAACACTACAGTTTTTGTGTGTAGTTGAATTTATGATCGGGTTAAGTCCCTTTAAAAAAGAGTCATTACAGTTTATATATAAAAAAATATATACACATTAAAAATATAACTAGACTTTAACCTATCGCAAATTTCCTACACATACCGTCGGATTTATAAATATACATTTTTCCATTTTAATTAGTCTGAAATTATTTCAAAATATTTTACTGTACACTTATATTTAAAAGAAGCGAGATAAGATTTATTTATAGAGTAGGTAGTACATAAATTCAAACTTGAGCCATGCCGTTCTTCAAATCAGCCAAAGCTATCTTAGTGACTATGAGAGAGTCGCAGTCCCTGCTCTGGTCGACGCCGGTCGCCAGTTCCCTGAAGTAGTTGGCGCTGCGCGATTTGTGGATCTCCGTCCTCATGGAGTCCAGGCTGCTGACCGCGACGCCCCGCTTCTTGGCGAAGGTCTTGACCTGGCCGTTCCTCTGCACGACCTTCGTCTTGTCGACGTCGCCGCGGTATGAGCAGGCGTAGTAAGAATGGTATTTGTCATACCTCAGGGTGCCTGCAATATTCACACATTTATTTTATATAGGTAACAATCATTTACAACACATCACCAAAGTATCTTAAATAGTTGTGACTGAATTCGTGACCAGATGAGATCAAGTTTCTAATAATAAACCAGCTTTTCTGTTTCTGCTTTGGTTGCAAATTCATTACTTCGAGCTCTTTTGGCCAATTTGATGAATTGCCTTCAGTAAAGCCAGCTAAGCGCCGCCCCGAACTCCTAACGCTTTGAAAAATGGACAATGTAACAAGAAAACTGATTTTAGGGAAACTATTATTAAAAATGCTTATTTTTTTTTTTACTGCATTTATCGTTATTTATTTATTCCTCCCTATTATAATTTTCTAAATTACATTTTTAATGAAAGGCCGTTAGGCCGTTACAAAATTCCCAACATAAGAAGAGAAAATAAAATATTAGTCGATAACAAAAAAAACCAACAAAGGGAGTTCAGTTTTTTTTAACTCTATTAAGCATTGAAATAAAATAATCTGAATTTTGAAATATTGTCAAAAAATGATTTTATGACAATAATGACTGACGTTTTTTTTCGGGCATTTTACCGCTATAGAAATTTTATTATGAATAAAAAAATATGAAAACTATTAATTTTAATAATAATTTAGAAAACAACAAAACATATTTACCACAGCATGTTTTCGATGTGATGATGGCTTTGAAGCCAGCTCTGAATTTCTTATTGAAAAAGGCGTAGATGAAGGGGTTGATGCAGGAGTTGGAGACGCCCAGCCACTGCGTGACGGGGATGAGCTTGGCGATCACGCCGTTGGCGTCCTCCAGGTCGGCAGAGAGGCCAAACTTGATGATGCAAAATATCACGTAGAGGGGTAGCCACGATATGGCGAAGGTGGCGATGACCACCAGGAGCATCTTCAGAACCTGTAACAGCAGGAAGGGGAAAACTTAAATACATATAATTCATTTTCTTATTTATTTTGTTTTACTTTGAAATAAATATTACTTTAAATAGAACAATAATCTTATATCGACTATAATACTATGTCTATAAGACTGGATGGAAACGATATAAATGTATCGCCCATTCTAGGTTATTATAACAATTCAATTTCCATAGTGACATAGTGACTATGTGACTATTCATAGTACAATTCTAGGGTTCTTCCAGTCAGCCGGTCATCGACGATGTGAACAAATTTGCTAAGCAACATACTTAGCTAAAATTTCAGAGAGATGACTGACGCAAACTTTTTGATATCTAATATATAATTTACTGCAAATGTTTTTCTGAATCTTAACTATAATTTCGTTATTTTTTTTTATTAAACAGGTAAGCATACAGCGAAATATTAGCATATACATTTTAAATGAGTAATGTAAAAAGTATAAAAAATAGTTTACCACAGTTTAACTAAGTGCCATTTGCGACGGGGGCCATTTGTCTTCAAGAGATTACTCGAAATTAAGCATCATAGTAATAACAGCATCCAGTAATCGGAGATTCGAGTGCGCAAAACGGATAAAAGAAAATCAGATTAAAGAATTTCAAAGTCGCGAAGGACGATACATTATTTTTATTCAGCCAAATATCAAAGTTGGAATATAAAAGTTGATAGAAAACAAATCTGGAAGAAATGCTTGTTTTAAAAACGCCCTAGTCGTTATTGCGAAATTGATACTCGCTCGCTAGCAAAACTCCTCGGCAATATTGGCCAAACACAAAATAATTGAAAAGCGGGAAGCCCTTGTCGAGGGTCGGACAGACATCACCAATTAATATTCGCCTAGAGATCGTTTTATTGTTATAAGTGGAAAATAAACAGTAAAACTCGTCGTAACTGTTTTAGGATGCATAGTCGATGGATGAGGGCAGATGTGCCGCTGTCGACTCGCGGCACCGCGCCTTTTTTGTGTTCCCGACACGGTTTTACTCACTCATACGGAGCTTCATCAGGAGTTTTCCGTCTGCCGTTCCGTATTTACTCTATAACTTTTATTGATTAAGTTTAAAGAAATATCCAACAAAATGTCCTTCTCTCAGATTCTGTGATTTTTTTTACTGTTTTTGTATCCAGTTGTGTTATTCGCGGCAGTTTAAGGCTTATTTATCAATTCAAATAATGAGTTTGTGTATCGGATGAATGCTCGACCATCCCCGAGCAATTCGACGTGTTAATTAATCCCTGCAATGAGCCAAGTCCAGCACATTTTGAGCGGTTTTCGGACGCATTATAATGCCGAAGTCTGCAAAGTTTGAGTTTTATGGTGGTGCCGAGCGACCGCACGTCCCATATTAAACCCTCGCATAAAACCTTCTGCGGATCTGCTTAATCCTTTAAAAATACTTTCAATATTTGTTTATGAAACAACATTTTGTTTATGAAACGAAATAATACTAACTATTATAAGAATTTGATAAAAATACGACTCGACTCTGTCCACTCTCACATCTATTCAATCATTATATGTAATCGAAATAAATAAAAATTATGAAAGTCTATTTTAAAGTCATACGCCAATTTGGTTGGTGTTGATACTCAATTATTGGAGATGAAGCTTTAAAACTACGACGTCACTTTTGCTAAAATGGATACACTTCGAAACAACAAATGAAAGGGAACGCCTTCAGGGTTTCGCCAAAATTTGCCGCCGCGACACAACCTTCACAAAGAGCTTAAAGTTTTGAACGATTTCAATTAGCAAGACAAACTTTCTTCCAGCTCTCATTCATTTATTCACGTTCTATGTATTTGACAAATTAATAAACTTAAAGCTTACTTTCAAATTGAATCCTTTTATAACTATTTAACGTAGATTTCATTAGAAAAGCTATCTATTCCAATGTAAAATGACATCATGACATCCGGAAAATTTCAATACATCTTTGCGTTTCACATCCCCTAGAACTGAAAACCACCCTCAGTTAAAAAGTTTATATATAAATGTATATATCTATGTAGACTTTCTTATGAATACGATAACTGCCGTAATTTTACACCAATCACTTTTAAATTAATAAATAAAATTTAAGGGTACAAAATATCGGTCAAGTTCAATGGGCAAAATTAGACCAAGGGGGCGGGAATAGGGGGGTTTTTTCGAAAAAGTGAAAATTTGCTATAACTTTCTTAGTATATAAAATATCAAAATTGTTTAAATTTTAATTATTCCTTAGATAAGGGCGTAAAACTTATCGATGTAAACTTTTTTGTTAGCACCAACCATTGGTTTTAGGGGTGGGAAAATTGGTTTTTCAAAATTCAAAACTATCAAAAATCATACTTCCCTTAATCGGCACATAATCAAATCAGTTCAAAATTTTAATTGTGGGCCTATAGTTTTCCTACAACTTTTGTTTGAAACAATTTTTGATATGAGCAACTCTTATGATAAAGGATGTCTTCGAACTAAGTATACATTATAATTTCGGCTTATTTATTCATATTTATAGTAGAAATGTCAGTGAAATGGTTATAGTAGGGTTATAGTAGGTACGGCCTACCTTAACTTTACTCCGATTTAGAATGATCTGTGCGCTCTGCTCGCCGGGCGGCTTTCTCAGCGCCACCTGTCGCCAGATCTGGCCGTAGCAGCAGCAGATCATCACGAGCGGCGCCAAGTAGCACACCACGAGGTTGGCCAGCACAAAGTACAGGTTTTCCGTTTCTTGGTTCGGCCACAGCTCGGTGCAAATCTGTTCAGACCATAAGCGAATTACATCAACCTATAAAGTACAAAGTGCGCATTTTGGTTCACCAATTTGTTCATCTGCAGGAACATCATCACTCTCGAAGGCCACCAGCTCACCAGCTCACCAACTCAGTCAGCCGGTCGGCTCGTAAACCACAACTCGTATTTATGCAATTCAAGAAATGCTTACAGTTATATTTAGATAATGACAATTACGTCGCTCAACTGACTAATCTTGAAATTTATTAGTAAATTGCAAGATTTGACAATAAAACGTTACGTTTTGGAATGGCCCTGTAACTAAAATAAAATACATTAATATTCATTAGCTTGCTAGCAAACGGCATTAAATTTCTATCACTGACGGGAACACAGAAAACAGAGTTCTTGCTGAGAACAATTAAAATCTCTTTATGTTTTAACGAATAAAATAATATTACTAATATTTTTGTGTTATTATGTTAATATTAATGCATTTTTCCACAACAATTTATTACTATTAATGCAGAGTATTAAATAAAAAATGAGTAAACATTAACTTATTTCAATTGGCTCAACATCTCTGACTATGTTTGGCTCCTAGTGGAACTTTTATACTCATATGGTAAGGATGTACAAGTACCTAAGAATTATGTGTTACTCTCGAGGTTAACGAATACCAATACAAAAGTAGTGTTTAAACGTGAAAAAGTGCATTCTTGAATGCTGGACACGATCTCTTCAGTACCTTCAGTGACGCCTTGGGTTTTATAGATGCCACCTGATTTTAAAATAATCGACTGTCAATTTAAAATGGACTACATTTCAAAATGCCAACATTTGTGTCAAAAATGAGTTCAGACGTGTTTTTATAACTCTTAAGCCTCCAACCGAGGAATGTGGTGATGCGAGTCGCACGGACCTGCGCTTTGCTGCCCCCGATGCCGATTGGCTCGAGCGTGAAGACCACGATCCAGGGCAGGTTGATGCTCAGCGCGAACATCCAGATGATGGCCACGACGGCCTTGCAGGACCTTGAGGTCATCGACCCGTTGAGCGGGTGGCTGATGGCCAGGCAGCGTTCCACCGAGATGGCCATCAGGGTGTTGACCGAGGCGGACACTGACACGCCCTGCAGGTAGGCCACTCCCTTGCAGATGATGGTGCCGAGGACCCAGGCTGCAAAACAACACGACAACATCATGCCACTGAAAACAAACACCTCTTTGTTTGGATTCCCTCGCCACCGCGAGAGAATTTCAGGGATGCTATGTACTTATTGGGCACGGTAAGTAATAAAAAATATAAATGTGTTATTTATACAGGGTGAACTTAAAACCAGTATTATCCTTTTAAGGGTTGATTCTAGACGTGATATTGACAAACATTTGTTCAACAAGTTTGTAAATAAAGCAAAAAATCTGGTCTAAAATGACAAAAGAAAGTCTTAAAACATCAAGTATGGTCATTTAACGAAATATCAGTTCGCGCGGCGCCATGACGTCGCAATCCAGTAACCGTTCTTACTAATGTATTGACGACATGAATGACGGGTAGTTTCCCACGCGCAAATATTGTAATATAGGTGAATTGGATGGGTTCGGAACACAACAATATCCGCACCAAAAGTTCAATAGAGTATTTATACTTTTATATGGATTTTTTTGTTATCTATATGAAAACTCGATACAGATTATACAGATTCTTACCCAGAATTACCCCTAAAATGGACACTGCTGACTTTAAGTTCACCTGTTATAGGATGTCACAAAGCGATTGAGCATCATTGGAAGGGGCTTTTTTTAAATTATGTTTCTAGCGATCAAATAAGCATATCTAACTAAATTAACAGAAATAAACATACTTGAATATCGCTGTTTCTTACGCTCCCACCTTAATATAAATCGAGTGAGAGGGACGACAACATTCGACTTGCCGACGAAAACGTCTACGAATGATTTTCAACCCTGACACGACAACATTTTTCATTGAAGATTAAATACATATGTGAGTGCCGGGACTCAAGGTTAAGATGTGTACGCGTCAGCGTTCATATATAAATCTAATGGGAGAATAGAAATAAAATAAATTTTGATTTTAAGTATTAAGTGTCAATTACTAAGTACTAAATACCAACCAAATTAAAACGCAACTGACGATGATCAATTTGGTCAAATTAAATAAAATATCTAAAAATATCTTAAAGTACATTGAAAGTATCTTAGAGTACCCCGCGTAGAGTCATATTCCTTTCTAGGCACCCAAGCATTTATTTCAAAGGGGATAAAATATAGTTTTAGTACTTAAAGTACCAGTTATGTTCATTTAAATATACAGGATGTATTTATATTCACTGATGTCCTTTTAGGGGGTGGATAATGATCAAAAACCAAACAGAAATCAGCAAAAAATAGTGGTAAATGGAGAAAAATGGTTTAGATATTTAAAAGATATTGAATTTGAAGATATTTGGAAAAGGGGATTTATTCGTTTTTGATCCTAAAAAATGTCTAATTGACAGGTGCGAATTCTGTGCGAAAATGGGACGTTTCTGTTGTTAGCAAGTGTGGTTAACATGGAAGTGGTTTAAGGGCAGCTGTCAAAAGAGCTCTATATAAATAGCCGCAAACCTTTAATATAAAATAAATTTCCAACAAGAAAGGGAATCACAAAGAAGATTCTAAAAAAATCTATGAAAACTTTAATCTAGGTTTTGGGAGGAAACAAATAGATATTATTACTGGCCAGTTAAAATGAATACAAACTCATCTATGAGCGCAAATAGAAACATGGCAAAGAATGTTCAGTCCCACATTATATTTATAATAAAATTATTATTATTAATAATAATAAAATATCGCTATTACTATTATGTTGGTGTTTTTTCATTGGAACGCCGAGCGTCGACCTAAAAATAAACCGCTGTCGGCTCTATGGCACATCGGATGGGCGAAAAGTGCCGCAAGCACAGTAAATGAAGCAACCCATCACAAGTTGGTACCACAGGCGGGAGTAGTCTGGGTGATCGATATATTTAATAAGGCCTATAAGATGTCGGGTTCTACCTTAAAAATTTACTACTTCTAAACAATATATATGTAGAAGCAGTTGATATTGAATGATAGCTACAGGTGTCATATCCATTCTTGTTTACTACGTGTAATCATCAAGGCTTTAAATTATCGGCGGCGGCCTTTTTGACCTTTAGGTCATAACTAGTGACGTGCACTTCAGAGACAAGACAAGCTAAAAGTTGTCGCCGAGGCGGGGAGCGGGGGAGGGGAGGGGAGGGGAGGGGGACTATAAATCCTACCTAAGTACACGAGTCTTCATTTATGCGTGGAAACATTACCACCGCTAGTTTAGGTTAGGTTAGGTTAGACAAAGTATAGTCATCAGTCTTGGCGTTCGAAGCTGTCGTGTTATTTAGTTTTTAAGCTGTGCTGCTACCCGCTTTTCTCTCCGAGTCGCTTGGATAGGTCGGCCTAATCCACCTGCCTGCAACTGCACCTGCAACTGCACCTGCAGGGCCGATTACGTATGTATTTAACTGCCCATTAAATCTAATTTCATGTCTCGATTGTGTTTTTGTTTTAAACATTAAACCGAAAACTTTAGCAATTAATTGTAATAACTGCTGACGATAGCGAATACATTTCACGAGCAATAAATAACATTAGGCCATTAAAAAACATTATTATTGTGTTTTATAGGCCAATTAAAAAATAATTAAATAATATCAGTATTTAAATAGAAAACAACTCAAGCATGTTGACATATCATCTGTTATGGTATTATTGCAATAATAATAAATATTAAAAAAACAAATAAAATTGAAAACATTTACTAAAACAATAACTAAATACTAGTCAACTACAAAATTACTACACCGTCATAATTTATCATCCAGTAATCCCTACTTTTAAAATCTAATTTTATTAATAATATAGTTAAAATCTTTTTCCGCATTTTTCACCTAAAAAATATTGCATAATTTGCAGAATAATACGATCTTTGGGTAAAATGGCGATTTATGTAATGAAATAAAACCTCTTTTTCCCATCGGGAGAGGTTGTCATCTTCATTTGTGGCGAAGGACGCTGCGGTTGTAAATGGTCGCCTGCAGATGCGTTGACCTTTGAGGGCGCGCGTGTGTGTGTGCGTGTGTTTGCGTGTGTGTGTGCAAGGGTGTGCGCGCGTGTGTGCGTGCGTGTGTTTGCGTGTGGGTGTAAAGCCCCTCCCGAGATGCACGTCTATAATTATAGTCCCCTTTTTACAGCCATATTTTATAGCCGGATCAATATAAATACTCTTTTACAGCGGCAAATGGCGTGTAATTCGTTTCTTACTCCATTAAACAGCGCCACTTATAAAAGGTTAGCTGTTCACCCCCACCCCCCCGGGAAGCTTTTAATAAGTGCTTAAAGCGGTCAACTTGTACTTTAAATGCCGGGGGTTCCGATAATCATATAAAGGCAAAGTGCATATTTTTTTTTTAAAAAAAAAGAATTTCTGTGATCTTATACATATACAATTATTTTGGGTCCTACTCAACTAGGCCAAATATGCTTGTGGTAGAGTCACTGCGACTACACCGGCTAAAAGACACTGCGACTAGTAGTGTCTAACTAACTAACTAACTTTTATATATATATATATATATATTTGACTTATATTTGATGATTGTTTTTTAAAAACGGCAAATCGCCTGAAAAGATAATTGACGCAATCTTTGACAATATTGAAAAATTTTGAATAAGTTTTTAATTATTTGATAAAATGCTGGATAGCATAATATTTATAAAGGTTCTAAAGAGGTCCTGTACTTGAGAGCGCAGGATGTCGGTTTAAACCCAGCGTTGAGTTTTATAAAAATGCATTTTTAACTCTCACCTGTCCTCTTTAGTGTAAAATATTGTCAAATATTATGTAACCATCTAATTAGATGAAATAAGGTAAGGATGATATTTTAACAAAAAAATTTACAAAATTTATTTTATTTTATTTAGTTTATTAATCAAATTTACAATTCCTTCCTTTTATATATCAGCCAAGCCCAAGGCTTATCTGCTGGAAACCAGGTGTGTAAAATACAAATATTATTAATTGTGAAGTACGTTCAGATTATTTTTTTCAATATACATACATATTCATAATACAATATACATATATTCCACCTTGACGAGTTATGTAATTCATATTAAAATGTGGCAATTTATATAATATTAAACGTTCTTTTTTTACTTTACTCAGAAAGTAATATAATATCTATTTTATTGGAAATATTTGATAATAATGCTTCGAGCTCATTAAAATGTAATTTCAAGGATGCAATCAATATTCAGTGAGAAACGAATTAAATTGTTCATGCCATCTTCGAGAGATTTTGACCATTCCCTGACACTATTATTTCTATTTTCATTATCAAACTCAACCAACTTTGTATAAAGATCGTACATTAAATTAGGAAAATCGCAATCCATTCCAGATCTCGTTCATTAATTCAGAATAAAGTCGTTCATTTCGACTTTTCAGGAAAAAGTGGACAAAACATATTTTATGCCAATTCCAGGTTGAAACATGAAACGATACGCAATGCCGTTGAATGCTTAAAAATAGCTAGTTATAGGGTATGCTAAACTTTGTAGGTTAGGTGTGATTTATAAAAATCAATTTTAATGGTTTTAAAATTAACAAAAAAAGTTGACAAGAGCGTTCCAATGTAAAAGTATTCATAAAATGTATCCACCCCTAATAATAATGAAATAAAATAGGTAACCCTCGACACAGGCATTTGCCTAGTGAGGTGTTACTAATCCACACAAATTGTACTTTCCTACTATAGACTATCGATAAAATGCGACATAGCAATACACATTTAATGATATTAATTTGTATGAATATTTTAATAAATAATAAAATACTCTATTGGCGATAACTTTCGAAAACCCATTAGGTATAGCAAAAAGTTGTCTATCTAAAGTATGACATCAAATTTTTCCTGGGAATAATAAAAAAAAAACTTCAACAATCCTCTTTAATCATTACATCTTGCATTTAAGAAGAGTCTTCGTCAGTCATCTATTAAAAGTACAACTAAGTTTATTTTTTCATCCAAGTCGAACGCCGCTGCAAGGCGACGCGCGTCCAGTCCAGGCCATTTCGCTCTGAGTCTCGAGTCTCGAGTGACTGAGACTCGCAGGTCATAAAAACTGTCGTAAATCCAATTTGACACGAATTAAGTGAAAATCCCCCGGTAATTGTTTGCGATATTAATCTATGAAATTCTTTTATGGTCAAAAGCTGATAATGTCTCGAGCGCTCGGTCATAAACCAGCAGGTCTTCGCTCTCGGCGGCGTCATGTCTGAAGCAGTTCTGTCTTCCGTGTTTTTATTCCTTAATTTCCCAGAAAAGCTTGGGAGTACATTCAATTTCCAATCTTGTCCTTGTAAATACCAAACAATAAATTGTGATATTCTTCGTCTAACTATTTTCCTCTGAGGATGTACCTATAGCAAAGCAAGTCACCAGTCAGCCGCGACCCACGTGGCGAGTTCGCAACGTTTAACTGCTCGTGTGCGAAGTACAAAATGGTCGTATTATCAGAGGGTAGATACGCTCTGCGCACATTTATTGGTTAAATTTTCAAGTGTATTATGAAATGTGTTCGTTACTATCGCGAGTCAGTTTGAAGCGGAGATGCCTCTGTTTTGGCCAAACGCAGAGGAAAGCGCCGTTGAAATAGCAACCATTATTGAGCGCGGTCATCCAGAGTATTCCTTTCTTTGCGACGCTGACATTGTGCATATCAATGAGACGTGTACATACGATAGCGGAATAAACAAGACCTTTGTTAGTACAGCCGTGCGCTTGCGTACAGCTAATGAAACCGACTGAACAAGTTAAAACAAAATATAACAAACAATCTTGTTTGCAATAAAAACGCTCTTAGAACGCTAGCTCCGACCAAAGTGCTGTCAGGCCGTATTTAACCAACTGATGATATTGTTATGTTAATATTTCTTGTTTGGTGTACACTCTCCTACATAATTGCAGATCACAATAGAATCAGACGATATTAAAAACATACTCTTCAACTTACCGCCAACAGAAAACAGAAATACAAGCGAACGATATTAGATTGGCCCTTCGAGACGACCGCTAAAAGGAACGTAAAAGGAGGCTTGGGTTGTCGTTGAGCAATTTTGCAAAGGCCGTTATTCCATACTAATTCCAGGTTATGCCGGCTTTATGACTCGAAATGCTCCCATAAAATTTCCTCATTCCGGGAAAGTATTTTTTAACCTCTGCACGAAGGTTCACATTCTAAACGAACCGCTTATCCTGAATTGTTGTTTAGGTCCGTTTAGAAACCCATTAAATTATAGTGTCTTCAAACGCCAGGAGTTCAATACTATCAGAAATTTGAAAACAATTACAAAGCAACTATCGAAAGAAGGGCGAATCCAAAGAGCCTCCCCCCCCCCCTCCCCCTTCCCCCATTCCCCCGAAACAAAAAAAACTAATAAACCCGAGTTATTTACTGTCTCTTTCAATGTAAAGAAAAAACATCGATGGAATAACACAGTAATCGAGATATCGGCAGCATATTTCTTTCTCATTGGGGAAGAAACATTCACCAAAATTGAGAATTAAGAAATGTTTTCTTCATAGAATTGGGAAACAAAAATATTAGTACAAAACACTATTTCAAACTATTTTTACTAGGGTATAAAAACATCCAAAAGTAGCCTAAAACTATGTTTTAGGTCTCATTTATTTTTAAAATTTTCCGGACCCCCCTCCCCCCCGTATATGATAAGGTGGGGGACTCCAAATCCCCTTCTCCCCGCCCTTAACTATCATTAAAAACGCTACAAATATTTGTCTACTTATCTCAGCTCAAAGTCTCCATTGTAACAGTTGCACACTTTTTGATATTTATATAAACAGTGTAATAAGAAAGAAAATTGTCAAATTCCAAAGAAGGCATTCAGAAAACATACCGAATGGGCGGGTATTGTGAGTACACCTGCACTGACCACTGCCAAAGAAGCGAGAGCGCATTAGGGTGTCTATCGCCCTCTCACTCTTCTGTCACTGCGATTAACACTCTCGTCACATTTGGCGTCGATAGATCTTTCAGGCCGAGAGCCAACGCATGCAATCAATAATTTAGTGAATAAAAATATAAAATATAATAAAAATATTTATAAAGTTAAAAATATGATATAAGCTTCCCTGAAGAGTTTATGTATTGGAGATGAATGAAGGAGTTCTGTATTTACGCTTTGAGAGGTCGTCGCTCCGAGCTGTGCTGCTGTCCCGCTCGCACTTCACCCTGTTCCCTCTCCCCTCTCGCTCCATCACCACACGTTAAGGGTGCCTCCAAAACCCTTCTCTCCCTTAAGTTACCAATTGGACTGCAATTTACTGAAGTAGACTCACATAGTCGTTATTTCACATTTAAAGTAATTAAGTTAAACTACTTTTTTGTAAATATTCTTTCCCACACTTTCATTGTAAAATGTATATAATTAGCAAACTGTTGTATTATTACCTGGAATGTCATTAGGACGGTAATATGAAAGGCACTTATTGTGCTTATTAATACAACTACCATCACAATTAATAACATGACACTCTCCACGAGGTCAGATGCCATTCGATTTGAAAATTTCCTACAATACTGAAGATTTAAAACGTAAAGTTTACGAATACTTCAAGATGGAAAATAATGTGAGCGAAGTATATTTTGATATCAGCTATTTATGTACTTTTGAGGTCCCATATTATGTCGGAAGACCAAACGATCTGCGTCTAAATGAAAAATAAATCCGCTGTATTTCTTTCAACCGAAAACGAGCTTAGTTTGGTCAAATTATAACAAATGCAAAAAATAAATATTTTATTATGGTAAGGCAATATTTAAATAATTTAATGGAATAAATAATAGGATGAGCGCTATTAAAAGGTAAAAAATAAATTTGTGAGTGAGTGTTTATAATAAGTCAGCGTTGACGCCAATATATTCCTTTCGCCAAAACTACCCGCATCTAATCCGACCGCGGCGCTGGGCTCGCGACGCGTCACTTCGCCTCAACTTGAGGAGTGCGTGAGTGACTGTGAAGTGTCCATACTCTGTTCTGTGAGGTTCAATCGTCGAGGGCCTCTTCCCGCAGAGCAAAGCACACGAGTTGGCAGATCGCAGCAAAAGGTACGTCCCGTTCTTTTCCTTTCTGTCTTCAGATATTTGGCTCTGCATTTCGTCGCCGAATAATTATTACTAATAATTGGCACAATTAAATGACAGTCTACTTAACTACATCGAACAATGAGTGTATGTAAAAGATATCTTATTGTTATAGAGAGGTAAAATAATTAAGTTAGTAGGTCTAAAAGCTGGAAGCGGAAATAATTTTAAGTCGTTTGGATGTCTTTTATCTCTAATAGGATTAAGTACTTCAAAATATCAAAGCAGCCTAAAACTTTGTTTCTATTATGCAAAAATGTAATAATGAAATGAAATGAATACAAAGTGAGCTCAATTTTATTGATTGTCAGTCACATTTAATTGATGCTTATCGATTTGCCAAAATTATTCAAAATGAGAAATAAATTTAAACTTGTAATTCCAGTAAAAAGTTAACTATTTACTAAGTATTTCAAAGGTGAAGTAGCGGTCGATATTTGTAAAATAGAGCTATAGAATAATATGTCATTTATAACTAAAAATAAGTGGCCAATCTGACGGGTGGAATGTGTTAAAATAAGCGAATATCGTTATCAGACAAATGCACTCGAAGCTGATATGGAAAACCTTTGTCATAGTATTCGGATTCGTAAGCCCCGCTTAAGCCGTCCGACCGACTGAGTTGAATCGGCCCTGAGGGCTCCGATCGCGGTCTGCGAATTGCCTTTGCGATAAGTCGTTTTTATCATTTCATTCTGCATCATATCATTATCATTATCATATCATTATCATTATCATATCATCACCTCGTCCATTTTAATATCCAACTGCTAATGTCCCTTAGCGCGCTCCATACGGGTCCAGTTTAAAATACTAACAATTAAATTCATTCGTTTATTGCAACAATTGAAGTGTTTCTAAATTTTTTTCTAAAATCTGAGCTCACGGTGAGGAGTTTTCGTGGTTTGATCTTAAACGAAAAGGACACCAAAACTCGATCTTTTTTTATATGAGTAATCAATTTTTTACATAACCCCACTAACGCAACTCACTTTTTGTTACATTGAGACTAATAGAAAAATAAAAATATTTAATTAGTAATAAACAATTTTCTTAAAATTAAATAGCAAAGTAGTATTTTTCGTGCCTCAGGAAAAAATTAGCATATTTACATATAACAAGAAAGTGTTCCTTTAAAGGCCTCGAAAATAAGATGAGGCTCAATTCACAAAGTTGATTAAAATCTTTAACTTGTATAAAAGTCATTCCGTGCGTCTAAAAGACTACTAAACACTTATTTAAGAAACTAATTTAAGCTGAAAAAATCCACGAGACGAGCCTTCAAAGGGACCAATTAATTTGTATGCCGAGGCAGAGACGAGAAACGAGAGTGTTTTTCCAAATGCTACGCGCGCGTGTCGTGTGAGGGTGTGAGGGTTTGAGAGTGTGGGGGTGTGGTGTGCGTTCACGAGAGCGCGGATGTGCCGCCCTCGATTGTTATTCCGCCGATGCGTTGGTCACAATTTCAGGCCTCGGTGCTTTCGAGGTCATCCCCTTCGCCCCCGAGGACAGCCTTAATCGAGGGCACTGCAAACTATGCCATCAGATTTCATGTCGAAATTGGTATATCAAAAAAACAAATACATTTTTAAAAAACATTGCAGTAACTTTCTTTAATATTTGTTAAATTTTTAAAACAAAAAAAATAGGTTACGTGTAAAGAAATTAAAAATTTTATGAAAGTATATAATAAGGTTCAAAAAATAATTAACCATAACCTATTAATATATTACTTGATAAAATAATGTCTAGGGGTTGTACGAATTGTGGCAACAAGTACTAATATTTGGACATTTTGGAAATAGTCCTGTCAATTTTGATCCCCTCTTTCCGCATAGATAGCATTGCATTTTGTTATTTTTACATTTCCTGCTTTATAGCAATCTTAACTCGACGTTGCATGCTTCAAGATCTAGTAAATTTCGTTCGTTTAGTGATTAAGGTAGAACAATGATATTTCAAGGATATTTCGCGTGCCTGCTACGCGTGCTGTTAACGGAATTGTGTCTGGGAGCGCCTCTCGAGCTTCACATATTCAGACTACATTCTTTCTTTGACAATAATTCCGATCGATCCAATCCAATCTACTGTGACATACATTTTTTTTTATTAAATTGGTAAGCTTAAAAAATTATAGTAGCATAGAAATTTTAAATACAAAGAATTAATAATAAAGCCCAATTTTATGCCTATAATAATAATAACTAAAAACTATGTTGAATACAACTGTGTTTTTTAAATTGTGTGTGTAATGTCTTTTGCATGTTGTGTGCGAGTTTTACGCAGCAGTAATTGTATTAAAGCTCTTGTCGTGTTTGTCAATTCGAATGACTCTTTTTGCAATTCAATGAAATGTCAAAGCATAATAAAAACATGTGAATGTAGAGTTTATAATAGATTCTAATAAATTGGAAGCAAATAAAATAATAACACTTTTAGATTTGATATTAATAAATATTTAAATGGCAAATTTGTTCCATATTTTTTTCCGTGTAATATGAGAATTTATTGCAGTGTTTCATCTGAGGCGCAGACAAAATTTATGAAATATTCAACGTCCCGTAGATTTACAGGTGCCGTTGGCACGGGCTTTCATTTCACTCAACACACCTTTAACCCCCCCCCCCCTCCCTTAACCCCATCCCTTCTCCACTAGGCATAATAAAATAATAGGCATCTTTTTCCTCCTTAGGGCCGAGGGCAAGGGTAAGAACCAAACGTGAACTCCTTTTTGACATAGGCAAGACCTTATAATTTATCATCCAATTATTTGTGTTCTCCAGAAAGTGCCAACTAAATAAAGACTTCAGTTACTAGATACTTTACCTTTATATTGTGCGTAAATTTTTCGAAAACTTGCGGTTGGCGATTTTAGAAAATAATAAAGAAGGTCCTGAATAATGCTCCTTTGAAATATGTTGATACATCCGTTCAAAATAATTAATCTTAAAAGCATAGCTTCAAAGATAATAATGTTCTTAGGCAGGCGTACAAAAGCCCTTCGAATACAGCGCAACAATTATTTTAGAAGTGTAAGAGTTAATTGCAGTGTACGGTAGCTATAAAATATAAAATAAAAACTTTAAATAAATCTAAAACAAAAAAAAACACAAAATTCTTCTTATTACCTACCAATAAACAATAAAATACTTATCCCTAAAACAGTGAGATAAGCGTAGAAACACGCCGAATGCAAACTCAGTGTAAAA
This sequence comes from Neomicropteryx cornuta, assembly GCA_020383195.1. NCBI lineage: Eukaryota > Metazoa > Arthropoda > Insecta > Lepidoptera > Micropterigidae > Neomicropteryx > Neomicropteryx cornuta. The sequence goes on from JAHKQU010000028.1 coordinate 154,559, forward strand.
CAGTGTAAAAAAAATATGTCTGAGACTTTTTTTTTATTGTTTACTAAAAATAAAACGTTTATTGTATTATTTCTTACTTATTTTGAAGTCGTATTTTTTTTAGGTTTTTTTCTTTCAAGACAACTATGTAATTTACATACGACTTGTTATTTTTACCAGAGGCATTAACTCCCATTTCCGAGCCTGAAGCCACCCATTCAACGGGTTGAGAGATGTGACCGCAGTTATATTAATACAAGTTGACCCGTCGAATTTCGTACCGCGTCAGAATCAATAAAGTTGTGTTAACCTATTAGCTGAATTAAATTCAGTTTTTTTTAATACGAATACTCAAAATGAATTATTAATAATAATAAATGTACAAAAATGAAAATAATACGTAATTTAATTATCAATGGGCGCACAATGACAAATGTGATAACCTCACAAAGTGAACATCTTCGAAGGCAACTTACCGTTTGAAAATAGAATTCCACAGAATACAAAGCCGTTCCATACAAAATGTATGAAATTAAAAAAAATCCTTTTAAAATTGTTTTCGAAAATTTTTCCGTTTTTTTTTATTTTGCTATTCGGGGCAGAGACAAATCCAACAAATCAAAGATCATAAAAATCGGTCCAGTCGTTCTTGAGTTATAAATGGTGTAACTAACCCGACTTTGTGTTATATATAGATAAAGTAATAGACACTGCGACTAGTATTTTTTATCATCGCCGACATTTTAAATAAATATCTTCTAAGGTAAGAACAATTAAGATAGATTAGTTGCCCTGACCTGATAGGTGCCTGCTAGTAAAATACGATTAAAAACATCTCTTTAACAGTAAGAAAACATCATCGTTATTAAACGAGCCAAAAGAGGGGTCATTCTTACTTTATTAGTAGGCATTAGTATTCTAAAAAAATATATCAGCGCTTTAAAAAAAATAAGGATTGATAAGAGGCTTCAAATTCCAGCGGAGTGAGAGAATTGTCTCACTTTCTTTACAGAGAATGGTAAATTACTTAAGAAAGGAAATATTCATAAATTTACATTAAAAAATCTTATAAATGCCTTCTTAAATATTTTTTAGCATTTAAATAATCTCGCTTCAAATAATTTTAGAAGCGAATGAAAACCTGTGGGAATTATTTATAGCAAAAAAGGTGGGAAATGTGTCACGAAACTAATTTCATAGGTCACGTAACATGCGAAAGTGGCTCTTATCCTTTCCCCGTAAGGCGCAGTTTTCCCTTCTCGGCTCAGCTAGACAATCGATTTCGATTGCTGCTGAACGACTGTTTGACTTTCAAATTCCCTCGACATATTGCCAAATTATAACGATCAACCTCAACATTTATTAAAATATTATAACCAGAATTGTTCTTAGAGATATTACTACATAGTAGATTCTATACTATCTTACTTGATTCTGCAAAAGATTGATTTAGCAAAAGACCACAAATATGTTTTTTGTTAAGTTGTTTGCCGTCGCCCCTATTTGTGATAGGCTTTGAAAGATAAAAACAGTTACAATGCTATTTATTATGGACTTTATGTAGACCTTTTTAAGACCTACACTAGAAAAAATATTTTAGCAAACCTTTGGCTGTTTAAAGATTTGCACACGCAGCAAGAAATTTGCTAATCGAAAATAAGTGTAAGCAAATCGTATAGTTGAAAGTACAGACTGATTCTTGTTAAATAATGTTTAGTTAGATTTACCAGATTTCTTGCTATGGTAGCAAGAAAGGTAGTTTTTTTTATTATTGAGAAATCATGTTGGCCGATGAGTACAAGTCTATAACCTTCCTAACTAGGTAAGAGTTACCTGTTCTAAGGAAGGTTATATATGAACTGTTACAGTGAGCATACAAGAGCCAGCGCAAAACCCTGTGAAAATATAAAAAATAACTAAGGCACAAATATACACACACAGTTAAAAACATTTTGCTATGATTACAAAACAAGATGGCGTCGCGAGTGAACAGCTGACGAAATAAAACGACGTTACCCGAAAATTTGGTAGTCGCAACCATATATTTTGTTGTTTTTACTTGTTACCATTTTATTTTGCTGTGATTCAAATCAAAATGGCGATCTGACTGAACGCTGATTGTGAAATTAGCACTTTACAAAAATTATGGTACTTAAATTGAGAAATATATTAGAAATGATGTCACTTGCAACCAAGTAAGTTTCGAATGAGGGAGAGATGAGGATAGCAAAGGTTGATACAAAACAGCTTCTCATCCTCGAGTCGACTCCAAGTCGATGGCCCGTTCTATTTTATATTTCTCAATTTTATTCGACTTTTAATAGCCGCCTATAAACTTTCATATAAACAGGTGGTAAATGGTCTCTTTTATTCAAAATGGCCATTTTATTCGCTTATGAATGCGACAATATTGTCTGTGGAAAGGCGAATGCTTTGTTTTTTGACGACTTTAGAAGATAAAATTTAACGATTTAGCTTATAGTTTTGTTTATTTCATCAATATTTTAGTAACTTTTATCTAAAGAACATTTCAAAAGCCTCAAATTCGTTTTAATCTAAAGTCTGTGTGTTTGCTTTGAGGATATTTGGGCAAATAAAAATGAAATGAAAAGATCACCCTCTGCCAAACCCCTCCCAGACACTTACCTACCCCAAATCTATTATCCGTCAGTCAAACAATATTTTAAAAGATTTTTCTCGAAAGTCTTAAAATGCTCGTCTGACATTTAATATAATAAACTCAGCTATACGTTCAGATTGGCGCATACATTTGCGCTCTATTTTAAGATGCACTTTACAAATTGACAAACAATCATCTTTAATTTAACGTCATTTTAAATAAAAAAAATCTAAACAATAAAATGTATTTAAATTATTTATTATCGGTAGTTTTATTGGAATCCTATAGAAAAACTTTATTTTTGGTGAGATTCGGATGAAACTATCGCCTGGCTTGTTTAACAATTAAACATCTTTTATTCGCCTCCAGCGGGTTAATGAAGTCTTTACAATGGAAGATTCTGATTTAATTTGTTTGCAACATTATAGCGATGCCTTTTATATCCAATAGATTGCAAAGAAATATGCAGAAAGAAAGACAAGAATATCACCAGTTAAAATAAGATGCCATTTTATTGATGTAGAGAAAAAGATTATAACACATTATAAAGATTATAAAATATGTTTCCCCGAAATAGCCTCCAGCGAATGGTTAGCGGGTCCTCTCGTGGGTCGGAAGCCTGACCGCCGACGAAGGGCGGGGTTCCTCGTGCCGCGACTGAAGACAGAACGCTGGTATCCGACTCCCCAGGAGAGAACGAGGCTTGGTTAAAGTTCCCAAGCTGAATTTCAGGCTGGAATTCTGAATTAACGTCAAACTTTAAAATAATTATGAAGAATTATAAATCATAAATTAATTCATAGTATAGTGTTATAAGCTTTTTATTATTTCACCTGAAATTAACTAATTAGATAGGCGCGAAGGCCATCTAGTTTAATTGTTATTGTAAATACTTAAAAATCCGAATAGAAAAGTAATCGAATTGACGTCTTCATGAATCCCATATACCGGCTGCGGCACTCAATTCGGGTTCCTCTGCCAAGCGACGGAGTGGGAGGGTTAATCGAAAAAAGTGTAATTTTGCTATAACATTCTTAGTATATAAAATATCGAATTCATTTAAATTTTATATTATTCCTTAGATAAGGGCCTAAAACGAAAAAAACGAAAAATTGGTTTTTCAAAATTCAAAAAATCATGTCTCCAACAGCACATGATCAAATCAGTTCAAAATGTTAATTGTAGACCTATAATTTCCCCACAACTTTTAATTGAAACATCTTTTGATATGAGCAACCCTTATGGTACAGTATAAGGAGGAATTCAGTATAGCACTCTCGCTGCGCATGGGTGTATCGCGGCGATAGGTTGAAGTGCGCGAGCTTCTGTTTGTACAATTGGAGTTGGCCTACCCCCTACTTTGATCCGGTGAAATCTACCCCCGCCCTCGGCGTGCCGAAAGGGATTTTTTGCTTTTCAAGAGTTTTTCAATCTACAAACGAAAATTCAACTCGCATTTGAACTTTTCGAGTTGAAATACAGACGGATGAAGAACGAGGATAGTTGCTTCTCGTGTAAATGTTGATTACATTTAGCTGTGAGTCGGAAGAGGCCAGAATGCTGTCGTCCTCTCGCTCGCACGCCTGGCAAACAAGGTGTGATTGAATCCCAAGAGTGAAGTCGGCCCTTAATTTGTTGCGTCGGGCTAATCTCAGCCCAGCCACAGCTGCGACGCAAATATGTATTAAGATTACGCACATTGCTAACAAGACGCCGACACTATTACGAGACTAGTATTACAAACGTGACGCATTTACGATTGAGCTACACTAAACGCGTTAATATCAATAATATCGTATTTAACTATCAAGGTATTAATTAAACCACCATTTATATGTACGCGTTTTTTATTAAAATAAGGAAATGATTACAACGAGCTCCATAACATGTTTAAAACAAAAATTGATACCTAATGTGATTTTATTTTTCTTTATGTAATCGAAATACAATGCTATTATATATGGTAAAATAATCAAATTAACTTCGCCAGAACTGAATTACGATCTGCCTCGTTTTTACAACTCCTCTCTATAAAAAGACTTGAGAACTGTCTGTAAAAGAATATCTATAGGCTGGGGGTTGAATAGTAAATTAATATAGATTAAAGCGAAGAACATATAGGAAAAACGAAATTCATAAATATAATAATGTTAAATATTAATATCTTACCTATAAATATTCATTTTATAAATATGTGATCGTAAATTGAAGAACAAATAACATATAGATGTTAATAAGAATGGATATCATAGTTTATTAGTAATCATGTTTTACAAATAATAATTAAATAAATGAATGGTAGATTACCTATTGTTTAGAAGAGAAAAATATAACATGTAAGCATGATTTATAAATATTAACCTAATTGAAATTTAAACAGAAGCACTGCACGTGTGAAACTCGAAAGCCCTCTCCTATCCCGATGATGATATTATATTTGATGATGATGGTATTTAATGATTTCTTAGACTATTCGCTAAACGAACGCATTTCAGAGATACAAAATACTTAGTTTTTATACGCAAGTTCTTCGGTAGAACAACTCCTACCAACAAAATGTTGATATTAAATTAATAATAAAACTTGCATAACATTAGAATTCAGAGGATTAAACAATAAACTATGTCGGGCAATAATGCAAATGGCCAATCACACTAGTTGTAATGCTCGCTGCTACGTTATCTCAAAGTAGCATTTTATTTTGGCTCTTTTTGTCTTCCAACTACTTTTTCCTTGCATTATTTGCAGTGGACCGGTTGAATGAACTTCCATTTTATGGATTTATAGCTTACACTTTGATAAATAATTAAATTACACTTTATGAACTTGATTTTGCCACGAAACAAATTAACACCTTCACCACCCAAAACAATGCAATCCGCTGTGACGATTTGCCCAAGTGGCGCTCTCTGATTGGCTGTCGGGAGATTGCCAAGATCGCTCGCAGTGCGCGCGCAGCCGCAGCCGCCAGGAGTTGTGAAGTGCAAATGCTCATCCAGGCTCGGGATGTCTTCCCGACAGAGATTGCTCTGCCAGGGCGACACGACACAGGAAGGAAATGATGATGAATTATACGATATCCCCCGCCCCCCTCCCCCGCCATTCCTCCCACCACCCCTTCTGTCGTGCGATTGATAGTAATAAAATAACTTGAATACTTGCTAAATGGGAGATGTACCCACCTTATTGTGCGACGCAATTGGGCATACATTCGAAGGGTTACAGGCAGGAGATTGTGCTGTCAATTGAATCTATGTACGGAAAGGAGTACCGGGTCGTACCACAGTTTGTCTCATTGGTGCTGAATGCGCCAAATACTGTAGATTGAATCAGGTACTGGTGATTGGTAGGTCCTTATAACAGCAGTACTCGCTTTAAAGGTGATGTAAAATGAAATGTATTGTTTTTGGTAAAATTTTTAAATAAAATATGCGGTAAAACATATTTTTATTTTTTGAAAATTATTTTAATCTTCAATATTGGAAATAAAATTTCATTTTGTAAAACTTTACATGTTTATAGATTTGTCATTAATATCACCTTGAAAGTTACACACAAAAGAAAAACATTGGAATTTCCTTATTTTCATGAGGTTAAATATTACAATTAGAGACAGTTAATTTATATATACCAGAAACTAGTGTTTTTCTTATCGAGTGTCGACTAGCGACCAAATCGAGCGACCCTCGCGAAGTCACGACTGTGGCTGTAATCCGCGTTATTTGACTTTGCGACTTCAGAATCAGCATTGATTTCATGGAATCATCTAAGCAGCTCAGCCTGAAGAGATATGCCATCGCATGCCAAGGCCAAGGCTACCGATTTGGCATAATTGAATTGGGTTCAAATGTGGAAAAAAAATATTTTTCGTATTCATTTTAAAAAAGCGCTTTTAAATGTAATAGCCAATGTTTCAATAAAATAAAAACCGTTCTTTTTAGTCTTCGCTTTAAAAAAAACCGATTTTATTAAATTTCTTCATCAATGCATCGTTCATTTTTGTTCAACTTATCAATGATTTTATCAAGATCAAGAAACAAGGAATTTGTAGTTTTTCTTCTGCTTTATCGGTGACATTAAATATTAGTGCCAAATGGCTTTCTTTATATGCACAGAAAGTAAGCCGATACTTTCAACACAATAATTTTATATTTAAAACTAAAAGTTCAGTGACCCCGAGCACAAACTTTCCTAATTTCATATAGTTTAGCAAAGCTATGTTAACACAATGCATTATTAATTTAATAATAAACAATAATATCAATTAGGCACGCGTCAACTCCTGAATGCGCCTGCATTAATCTCGCAAGTTAAACGTGCATCGCGGGCTCCATAAGTTCATCTATTAAATTTAATAACAAAACTATATATATATTCATATATATAACCGCAAATTGCGGCAATTTGTGCGGCAAATTGTCTGTACAATTTATTGTATAGGATATTAATTAAAAGTTTCTACTTTTGATGTTTTAAAATTCCTTTCATGAATTTTCTCGAATGAACTCGGAATTCTGCTGAAATGATTTTTAGATTTGAAATTGAACTCGAAGGTCCTGGAAAGGTACTTTAGAATAAAGAAGTACCTACCTATTGCATTCAATCTTATTTACATATTCTTATTGTATCTACAATGTTTTACTATAAATACGTTCAAGACTATATTTAGTACTTTCAGCACTCTTTAAAATAAAGGCATTTATTATATCAATTCTCATCACTTACTAACAATAGTAATTATTACAGAACTCAATAATTATTTTTCACGTTTTACCAAAAATGGTTGTTTATTTATTTTTTAAGAAAATATTTATAAAAAATACTTGCTCTTATATTTTATTATGCGAGGTGCCTAATATGTCAAAATAAATAATAAATGAATAAGTAAATAAAGAAATTTGGTTGGTATTATCCGTAAGTAACATGTTTTTTATTAAATTACTTCCTAAATCCCTTAGTTAATAGACAAATTAATAGCATATTAAAAACGAAATAATAGATTTTTATATACAATCAAAAACAAAAATGTTATATTATATGTTTAAAATTACATATTTAAGGAATATATTTAAATAATTTAATAATACTATAAGTTAAAAAGACTAAGTAAGGCTTAAGGAGCTGTCGAGTCAACTTGCGCCTTTCAGCGCCAATCAAATTAAAGCTTATTAATGTTTCGTGTTACTCGTACTGATAAATTCCAATCAAGAAAAGTCTAATGCTAAATTAAAAATTCATTAAATAATCTTAAAAAAGTAATATGATTCAACGTAATTAAATCAGAGTATTCCGATACTATTTAAGCTTTGAAATGCTTTAATAATGGACTTGAAAGCACTAAAATGGCGGCAAAGAATAAATTGCAAATTGCTTGCGATAAACACATTCCACAGCAAAGGCCGCCTTCAAAAAATGCTCGTTTATCACCCGAGAAAGGTATACAACAAGTGGTAGGCTGTCTCCCTCCTTTTATTTGACTTTAATGTTTTTTCTGTTGTACTCTATTCTCGATTTAAGAAATCCCAATTCGTTGATTAAATAAATAAGTTTTACGGACATACCTACAAGCCTAGCGCTATGTAAGAAATCGTTATGCAACCTAATAATTTCGTAAATAAACAGTTATTAAAAAATTGTTAAAAAAAAATACAGACTTCAATTTTGCATGTATTAACAAAACGATGAAAAAATAATGATATTTGACACGCATAGCTATATTACAAAAGCCGAGCTTATTAGCGTTAACAATCTCTACCAACTAAAACTGACCGTAAAAAAAAAACAAAGTCACGAAATTGAATATTTATTCATAAAAGATCAACTTAATTTATTGTAGGCAGTTAATATGTAAAATTCTTTAAAATTTAAGAAATCGAACGGATAACATAAGCAAAACAGAATTATATTGTTTGTACGCAATATATAAATTGTAGGTTCAAATCTGTTTTTCTTAATATGTAATTAAAAGTGTTTGTTAGTTAATTCAACGCAGAGAAAAAGATCTATCATTTTTGTTTTCATGATGTGATATGTTCCATATTGATATGAGATGGAGAATACGGAAAATATTTCAATCTGCCTACTTATTTTGGGATGGTTAGGTTAACAATATACATATAATTTAAAAGTTTATTTGATTAGATATTTATTTACAAAATTTTGAAGAGTTTACATTTTAGTTTATTTCTGATATTTTCTATTATAATTAAATATAAATAAAATAACATTTTTATTTAAATCGTTTGCTTATTTAAGCTTGTATATAAATCGATTAATATTAGAGTTCTCCGGCACTCGGTGTCGGTGTGCGCAGTTGGAATATACGCAGTAAAACATTAGCAAAATATTCACTGGAACGCCTAACGACTGAACACAAATACATTATGCCAACGGCATCTCTTATCTCGATGGGCAGAAGGGTAGATTTCATCATCTAATGAAACTTTTTCTCATTTTAGTACTTTTATACTGTATTTATATAAATTAATAAATACGATACTATAGTGAACCTATAAAATTATCATTTAATGTGTAGGTAACATTTCTGACAATAGTTTTTAAAACCAATGTGGCACATATTGTGTTGAGCACTGTGTGTATCTGCCGAAAAGCGCTTGTAGTGTCGCAGTGAAAGATCTTATTCAAGTCTAATATATATTATTGATGCGTCTCGAAAGCGAGCCTCGAGTGAGATGCTAATTTAAATTATCCCGAGCTGTTGGATTTTAATCGGTCATATTACTTTCTCTAATGGAAAATATGATCCATTCGCTGGCCTCTCTCTCTCCCTCTCTCTCTCTCTCTCTCTCTTTCTCTCTCTCGCGCGCGCGGTCGCCACAGAATACCACTTTGCCTGGCTGCATACCACTTTTCACTTTATATTTCCAACGTGTCCAGCTGTTTTACGATTCGTTATTACCTAGATACAGATCTATATGAAACGCAACACTTAAATAAACAGAAAAACTAACAATTTCAAGTATTTTAATTTTCAACCCGGGAATACTACATTTAGGGTGAGTGAATAAATAAGAAAATCATAATAAGCACAAACCAAAAGTATTCAAACTTTTAGAGGAATCAAAAAAAAAAAACTTTTATCAATATCGTACGTAAATCACTCATAACGCAGTGTCATTATTTCTCTTGTTATCTTAGAAGATAGTTTTCTTATTTAACAGTAATTCATACTTAGAGATAAATATGCTTTTTTATAAAATTTATAGCCGGGGTTATATGATTAAAACTCAACCAGAAACTGTTTAAATCTATCTTTTTAATAGGTAATTTTTTCCATTGTTTTCCACCACTTTACAAACAAATAAACTGTACTTTCGAAAATATTTCAATATTGTCATAATTTATGTTACATTTTGTCAGACAAGCATTCGCATTAATTAAGTTTTTAAATAATAATTTATTTACTCCGTATAGGAATAATCTTAAAAGATCTTAGAGAAAAGATTAGCAAATTTCGAAATAAATCAATTTCGTTAAAAATAAAAAAATCTTATTCAGAACTTATTCAGGATCGAATAAGAAAGCGACGTCGGCCTTCACCCATTTCCGCGGTCGGATCCTCAAACCTCGCGAGTGGCTTTCAGGTGAAACGCGAGCCTGAGAAGTTTGGGAATCGCCGATTTATGGTAAATAGTGTAGTAAACATGTTTGAAATAGTCGATATTATTATATTTTGACAATCGCGGGTTGTCATACTCAGGGTTGGGGTAAGGCATATCGAGCATAGTAATTAGAATAATAAAAAAATAACCTACAATATTTCAAATAATAAACTTTAATAAAGTAAAAATCTCAATATTCGAAAAAAAAAACGCGCAGACATTTACTTCATAAAGTAAATATATTACAATCAGCGGTGGTACTTTCATAGAAGCCGAAAAGCCGGGCTTGCCTTGATTTTTAACGACTTTTGAGACGCAACCGAAGGGTTAAGATGAAAAGAAGAGGTCTTACCGGGTATGAGGTTGGCGATGAGCGTGAAGGGCAGGCAGAGCACGTTGACGAGGAGGTCGGCGCAGGCCAGGTTGACGATGAAGAGGTTGGTGACGCAGCGCATGCGCGGCGAGCGCACCACCACGGCCACCACGAACCCGTTGCCCACCACGCCCAGCACGAACACCAGGCTGTAGGCCACGCTGCGAATTAGCATACATATTGTTATAGATTACATATGACATATGTTTTAAACGTATAAATCAAATAATTAACTATTATTAAAAATGAAAAAAAATACATAATATGAAAATCTGAGTATTCTTAATATTTATACATATGTATTGTACAGTGTACACCTGGAATATTCCCAAAAAAGAAGATTTTCACACGTGTAATAAATACACATAAAAAGTAAAAATATTTTGAATAATTTGAAATTAAAAATCATTATTACAAATGCAATAGCACTGTATGTGTTTAGATTTATATTTATTAAGTTTACAAAATAAGATAATGTCTACAATTTTAAATATTGATGTGTGGTGTGTGGTGTGTGTCGCAACTCTCGACTCCCCGGGCGTTGTCCTTGAACGATGCTCTTAATGCAGACACTTTGCTTTGCATTGAATAAATCAGTCCTCAAAATGCAAATTGATGCAAACTCGAATTTAGAATGGAGTCGAGCAGCCTTTTTGTACTTTTCAACTGAATAACTGAGGTTTTATCTAAGTGGGAGTGTCTGCTGTTAAAACAATTCTATTTAGTAACTAACGTGAGTGTACATCGCAATACGCGATTAATGTAGTAATGTAGTAATTGTACGGTGCATTCTATGAAAAATGTATTTAAATGTCGTAATTTGTGGTTGGAGCAGGACTAGAGGTCGCGACGATAATATGTATAATATGACGATAGTAAAATGATATATTAATATCATTTTACCTCTGTCAATTTCTTTTACGTCATTGTGAGGTCAACTATTCTCGCAAAGTTAAACCTCTTCTTGTAGTTTTTCTAACAAATTGTTACTAAGCTGTTGTTTCAAAAATTATTTCAAAACAATTATGCCTCTATAAAATAAATATAAAAGTAAGTTAGTTAATTAATAATCCTATATTAGTATTTTAGTATTTTATCTTCTTATTAATTTAGTAAAGCGAAATAACAATTAAGAGTTTCTTAATCCGAATCTAATTTTATAAAAACATCTCAGCGACATTCCGATATTCTTTTTTCAATCTATCAACAATTTCAAGCAATTAAGAAAGTAAGACAAACTTTCCTAAGCAGCTGCCAAAAGCACACATTCTGTCCATAAGATTATTAGTATGTAATAAAAAGGGCGTAATTGCGATTCCAGTAACTCGTGAGAAAAAAGCGCAAAATTTAGGGAAAATAAATTTTACTGAGAATTATTCTAAATGCAAAAATAATATGCAATTGCTTGCAATTGCAATTGCTTGCAACTGCATACACTTAACCATGATCTTATTGTCAGTAAACTTATATAACTAACATTAGACATGAAATAAATCACTCTATATGTGAAAAACTTGTAAGGATACAAGACTAACCTATATCATAAGTTTTTCTAAGTTTTCTTCTCATCTCTTGTATCCGTTGTTTTTCCGTGATTAAATAAATAAATAAATACAGACAAGTAATTGTCGCTTAAGTTCAAACTGAACTGCAGTAAGGCATTCCTGAAACAAAACCTGAAGGGAAACATAAAATTTACCTTAGAATAAATGTATCTCAATTTTTTTTATTTCTCTTAACTATACGAGTATGAGTGTAATTAGCTTCTGATTAAAGTTTTACAATCATAATCATAACGTTAACGTTACTGAACTGCCTAAAAATTCGTGTTACAAAACAGTCCAACTCACATTACTCCATTGAGAGTAAATAGCTCATCGATAAATTCGTTTATGTACAATTGACAACCGAATATTGAATTATTTTTGAACCATCTGAATATACTAAAAAGTTTAAAATAATGGTAGAATGGTTTTCACTTTAGTGCAAAAATAATGCACTTAAGTAGTACTAAAGATACGCTGAAATTATTATGAGATATTAAAATGAGGAGTACCTATATTTGGATTTTTACCAATAAAATTATGGTTTACTATTAATAAAATCTGCGAAGAAGTGCACTGAAGGAGAAACGTACTACTAGTGGTAGACGAGCTATAAGTCGGGTTGCATCGTAATACATAAACAAAAAGCATCTCTCTAAGCCGCGCAGTGTTTTCCAGTCATTTCATTCGAAGACGTCACCGCGAGTTTCCAGCGCCGAATCGAGTTCTTTGAACCGATCTCCAAGTTCACAGAAATCCTCAACTAATCCCGCTCAGATCTTGAGATAAGTAAATGCACAGTCAGATGCAGACGTTTTTGATGCCTTTCCTTGGAAATTAAATATAAAATCAAACTTTTAGACAGGCAACTGAATGGAAAAAGAGGTTTTTACACAGCAAACAAAAATTTGCTCCTATCTATAAATCATATTTTCATAAAATTGTACTTTTGTCTAGATATTTAATTATATATTTTTTTTTAACCATTTCTATTTTTCGAGAATTTTCCCCCGCGATCGGGGAAAACTCCACGGATTTTTCGCCGCCACTTTTCACCCACTTTTATTGATTTAGTATTTCTCTCACAAAGAAATATCTACAATGAAATTATATAATATTGTTTTGGTCGAATATAAATAAAATTGAGCTAAAATTATAAATATTTCGTTCACAAAAGCCTTATGCAGGTTACACTGAGATCATTATTGAGTAAATTTAAAGAGTTCCTTTTAGTTTATTTTGTAATATTAATATTATTGTTGTTACCGAAAATGTGTATAATTAAGGAATTCTATATAGATAATGTCGAGCGATTGTCATTGAAGTAATATATAAAATAGTTTGTAACAATTCATTGTACTATACCTACATTTCCTAGGAAATATATAATATTAAAATTAAACCAAACTAAATAGACATGTAAGGATGGTGGTTGCAAGCAAATAGAATTTCTTTGTAAAGTGTAGCATCATGAAAATCTATATTTTTTTTTTATAAAATAAATCCTCACGTCAAGCTTTAACAACTTAAAATTAAAAAATAGAGAATCTCTTTGATGATCAAAGAGAGGTTGAAGGAGAATAATAATACATGAGAACGCAGTTCAAATTCTGCTACCAAAGTTGAAGTTTCTAATGCTATTAGTACTACAAAGTTGATTAATTAGATATTAACTTTGAAATTGTTGAACAGGTTCATACTCTAGAATATTGCCTTAGATCTTTTGCCATTGAATGTACATTTATGGATAATATCTTGTTGCCTCGCGAGATAAACAAATGCACAACCTTAAAAAAACCAAAACCTGGTGATTCTCCGATGGTGGACTGACAGCGGAAGTCCTATTAATTTAGCGTTATAGGACAAATATTTATTTGGATACATTTCTTTAAGGGAGGTTTACTTCTTAGTTATTATGTCGAAGATAAATTTTGATGATTATAAAAGAATGGCATATAGAGGAACATGTTTACGTCGCAGCCAAGGTGAGTTATCTGCTGCGGAAAATGCAATGACTAGGTCCATTCTTCCTATAGACAACGTGACGAAGAAATAAAGAGAGAATGCTCAGGTCTGTCACCACATTAAGTAGGTGTTAGCACAGCGAAATTGCAATGTTTGTATGTCGGTGTAGGTCAAATCTTGCAAACTGAATCAGAACCACTTACTCTTATCTAACGGATTTGACATGTCGTTTCTGTTCCGATGACAATGCATTTTTATAAGCATGACTTTATTCTTCGCCCAGGAATGGCTCCAGATGAAGGAACTCCTCGACGGTCAACGGCACAGACACGAAATTTTGTAAACGCATTCAAGCACTCAAATAAAAGCTAGTTATTATAAATGTTTTTTACTATTAATTTATTGATTCTTGGTTTAGTGTTCTTTGCTACTAATTCTTAATATTATGAAATTCATTATGTTTTCCAAAACTCATCACAGCATACAAATGCAAAACGAACGAGCGATCCATTTTACTATACGCAGGAACGTGAAAGCAATTTACTAATGACAGCCAACAGCTAAATACAGGCGCGGCTGTCAAACAAACGACGTTGGCCATGTATCGATTTTAGTGATCGATCCCTTGCAAACGACATCGTTCTTATCGATTACATCTTTTTGTAAATGACAACCCACTCCTTGTAGAGGTATCCAAACGTGCAAAATAAACAAAACGTTTTTCCAATTAGGCGCTACACATTTTTACGACCTCAATATTGCTTTTTTTTTGCATATATTCTCTTTTCAGCCTGTAAAGTTCAATTTAGCGTAAGGTCTTGAAAATGCATGCATGCATCGCGCTGCAGTTTAAAACCAGTTAATGTCCAATATCAGAATGTTAGTTACTCAGAGGAACGGGTGTCACTCCAAGGAACCCACTAAATAAGGTATGAGTGATTCACATCTTACACAGTGGCTTTTGTGCTATTCTTCCCCTTCTGGGGGTATTTGATCTTATCTTTGCTTCATTATCAGATTTACCATGTTGTCTTATCCGTCTGTCCTTTAGATTTAAGATGTCGATTGTTAAGATAAAAATAATTGATTGTGTATAAACTTTGTGTTTTGTTTTGTTTCAAATAATGGCCTATCTTTGTTACGGGCAGACATAGCTATACTAATTGTTAAAACTGCTCACAACAGTGGCTGGTTTAAATGAATGTCACCAAACCTAACCTCCACCCCCCCCCCCCCATTCCCACTTTGCATAGTCACAGCAATTAATTATAAATAGTAAACTCCCTGCGGAGTGAACCGACCTGAGTATTATGGTGGCCAAGACGCCGTGCTTGAGCCCGAAGGGGTCGGCCAGCTCGCTGGCCGCGCGGCCGCTGTGTGTGTGCGTGTCGTTGGCGTACGTGTAATACGCCTCTGTCTCTGTGTGAGTGTAATTGGCCATCTTTTCACTCAGCTGCCCCGCTCGCCATTTCGTGTGTGTAATGGCCGCCTGAACTGGTGGTGCCGAGGCGCATCTGGAAAAAGAAAAAATAACCTAGTTTGGCTTGTCTAATGGGGGTTTTTAAATTTTAATTAATTATTTATATCTGTGTTAATAAACAGCATGTTTATTTACATTGCTATAAAGTTATACACCTAATATCAGTATATCATAAATTATAAAATAGTTTTTTATAAAACAGTGGTTGTCTGGTTTGAAGGAAGCGACGACCACCTTTTGTCGCCGTGCCCCGGGCAGGAGGTAGGCGTTCTATTAAAGTGCGTTAGAAAACGTGTTATTAACCTCATATGAAATAACATATAAAAAAATCTTAGAAGAGTAATTATTAAAATTTCCCCTCGTTCTAATGCAAAAAATAGTAAACCATTTCTTGGGATGCTGTGATTTGCTAGAGTCGCAAAGGAACGATAAAATTATCATTGCAGCCTTTGGCAGCAATAAGTTTAATCGATCGAGAGCATTCACAGCCGACTGATCGTTATTATTATCAAAATCGCTCGCTCGCATAGTCTCGAGTCATTTTAGGTACTAAGTTGAATACACAGTGTTCTATGTCCATTTCCGATAAAAAAGATCAGCTTATTGGCAAACGTGATATTTTCTGACCTCATGCCAAAATTCATCATGGCTTCCGGGAAAAAAATGTAAATTTTATGTGAATATTAACTCCTAAGTTGGTCCCCTCTCGAGGCCGAGGGGCAAACGGAAAACGAAGTCCTTAAAGGGAATAATAATAATAATAATAATAATAATAATAACCATTTATTTCTTTCTAAGTATATGCCTCACAAATACGTTTACTTCATTATACCTATCAATCAGCCTACAATCTTACATTATAAATATACAATTAACAATGATAGCTTAAAGTAATCTACCTTCAATTATTGTAGGTACACTAAGGTTAACAGTACTAGGCGGACTTTTTATTCATAGCTTGCCAGTGTGTGTGTGTGTTAGCCTGGATACTTTGATAAAATTAATAAATTAGGGCGAGAATAAAATTAAATATTTTCGCGTTTTTTTAAACAATTTCTTACGCGTAATAGGGAACATAAACACCCCCTAAGTGTGGTTTAAGGTATGCGTAACGTCGCTACTTTAAGGATTTTTTTTTTTCGACTGGTGAATTTCTATGAAGTTGTGAGTCGTAGCACCTCAAAGAGGTCGCCTGGTTTTCAGCAACTTGGAGGTGATTCCCTTATTAGCTACAAGAAAAAATCATTTCTGCGGTGCGATTCTAATAATCTTATTTCTCGTGAAAATAAAGCCATATTTGTTCTTGCTTGGTCGAGTGTATGTATCGATACTTTCGCAATTTTAGTACTTACAATAGAATATATAGAGAACCCAGTTTTTTACATATTCTTATATAGTACACAAAAAAATTGAAGAATCCAAACAATTTTCTAGTTTATAATAATTTAATCAAAAAACTCAAAATCATCCAACCCTGTGATTAATCATATTCCTCTTCACTCTGATTGAGAGAGAAGATGATTTTTAAGACGAATGAATGAGATTTCCGCCGAAAAAGATTTGATAAGTCGAAAATTTAGACGATGAAATACTGCCAAATGTCTACCGCCATTACTCAACGTATAAATGCAGGATCTCTAGAGCGATAACTTGACAAAATTGACTACACCTAAAAGCAATGACTACGTACCTAACTAATCCTAATTAATCCTAACTTTACAATCAAGAAATAATACCAATAAAATAAAGGGCTTTCATGCGATGGATTTGGTAGATTTTATGTTTATGTTCCTATGAACTAAATGTAAGCATGTAATTTAAATATTCCCAAATTATGACCTCAAAAATGGTAACTTTTAGACATTTTAAATTAATTTTCTATTTGGATTTATATCCAACCTTTTTATAAAAATAGTGTTTTTATGTTAAGGTCTAAAGAAATGGTTCGTACTATCAAAATATAATAACATCTATAGTAAAAGTTAAAATTCTATGGTGAAGCTTGAGAGAATCACTTTATACTAATATAAAATAAATAATTTATTAAAATACCGATAAAAATTAAAAACTTGTAATTATTTTAGTAGTTTCAATACAATTGTATTCGCTGCTTCTACAACTAAGTAAATATATATAGTTATAGTTTACAACGCACGTGAATTTTTTAACAAAAGTATTCGTTATGCGAAATAAAAAATTATTTCACCCGCAAATGGCTGCTGAAAAAATACGTTTATAAAATTTAAACGTGAATAACAAATAAAAAATTGCAAACGAATAATTTTTGTTCATTCATTTTTAATCCAAACGCTTAAATATAATAATTAGTATATATTATTTATTTAGATAATAATTTAAAATAATTACTGCATTTTTAAATAATGTATTTTTCCTTTATATATATATATATATATATATATATATATATATTTATATATTATTATATTAAATTTGCGACTAAAATTGTTTTACTAGATATTGTAACTTTTTTGAAGAAACTGTTTAAACGTATTTTAGAAAATTAAAAAAAAAACTTTTAATTTAGGTTAAATATTATAGATATAAGGAAGATAAGCTAGTACCTATGTTAAATCATAATTTTAGTCGAACCAACCAACCTCTACTTTTGAAAATAACAAAAAGTCCGCCATATTCAAAACAATGAAAAATTAATCATGAAAGTAGAACTTTTGAAATTCGCAATAAATTATTTTTGAAGATGTAATTACAAGCTCAGACTAAAGTTTTAAAAAAATAGAGTCCGCCATCCCGCCCGTCTGGTTAATGCATCTTTCAGCTAAAAAAGTACGAATGCGAAAGAGTTGAATTTGTATGTGTAAATTGATGCTCTTGAAAAACAACCATAGCCGTTTAGATCACATCGAAAGCTGGTCGGATAATAATGATGTTTAACATTCAACACATTTTTATTATAAAACTTACAGCGCTCATCATATTTAAATTTCAAACCTTTTACAAAGTTGGAGTGGAGTGGCTATTGAAGTGTTTTATTTATTGCTGTCAGTATAAGCGCAAATAGAAATATATAAAAGAATGTTTAGTGCCACGTTATAATTATTATTAATGAATTGAAATATAAGGTCCATGCTGTTTCATTACCAGACATGCTATATTTATAATGACTTAAAAAAATGACATGATACACATTCAAAAATTAACATCCAAAACGTACATCGAATGGGCTTTAAGTGCCGCAGGCACAAATAAAGATAGGAAATGAAGCAACCCATCACAAGTTGGTACGTACCACACGGGCTAGGAGTCTGTGTGGGAGACGCCGTTAATGACACCTATAGGACCTAGCTGTAAGACGTTAGGTACTGGTTAAATAATATAGTACTACTAAACAATGTTTAGAAAGAGTTGATATTATATGATAGCTTCAGGCTCTCCCAGCCATTCTCGTTTTATATGAAGTACCTATAATGTGTTTTCAACATGCTGGCCTAGAATTGTAAGCATTTTTTCACTCCTTAAATCTCTGGCAATGTCATTCTGTGACATTGCTAGAGATTTGTTATAATTTTAGCAGGGAATATTAAAATACTCGTAAAATGTCCTAGCTCGTAGACACTTAACTGTTTTAACTTAATTCTTAGTTTTCAGATAAAACATATCAATTGCCATATTTTTATGCGAGTAAGTAGATATGTACCTACTCACAAAAAGTGATTAAATTTAAATTAATTTGATGATCGATTTGCAGACCTTCAAAAATTCATTTATGAAATTATAATTGGCAAACAGACGCTGAGCCGCTCTTTACAAAATTTCAAGTTGGAGATGAGAAATATCTAACTAAAGGCATCGAAATTTGCATCAAAATGAGATAGCAGGTCTTTGACGTCGAGTGGACTTGTTTTGTTCGAGATAATTTTCATTCTAAGTGAGAACGTTTCTTTAAATATTTTCGCGGAATTTGATATTTTCGACAATTTTTTTCTCATTTTTAAAATTCAAATTTTGTTTGCATTGTTGCACTATTTAATCAATAGTCAGACAGTCAATATTTTCGGAAGCAACCTTCTAACGCGACTATGATGCGAAAAAACTCGCCTGTCATCAATGGATAGTAAAAATGATTTCATGCAGAGACATAAGAATATAATATCATAATTAATGTTATATAAAAGAAAACTTTAGCTTTGATGTGTAAAAATTGCCTCAAAGATATTCTTACTTACTTTTAACTATTGAGGATTTGATGCATTTTAATCTACACAAAATGTTTCTTTTAATTCTTCTTATAATTTTTAACTATTTTGTTAATCTGTTTAGCCATCTTCTGTTATTTAATATATTTTTCTTTAGATTTAATAGTAGTTAACTAATAAAAGGTCATAAAAGTAGCCTACATTATATTAATAATAAAAACAATGTTTTTACTTTAAATAAAGCCTATAAAAAAAGCAGTATAGTTAGTTCAATGCACTACATATTTTCAAATAAAAATCAATATTTACAGCTGCTCTAAATACTAGATTAGTGTGATTCTTTTCTCTTTACTTTATAAGAATCTTTAAACGAGTTAAGCAAAGCTAAAAATATTACATTTTAGTTTTTCGCTCTTGAACTTAACAGACCTCAATATGCAAGATCTCAATTCAGGTTAATAATTTTAAGATATTATTGAATCAAAAGGATTGTACAGCTAATAGATAGGCAGGACGCTAAGAGCTGATAGGTGAACTCTTAAGTTGTAAGGCAACTTAATGAGGCACTCCTGACTTGTTAACAAAGTTACTCCGCGGCGGTTCGGTCATTAATGGTATATTTCAAAGGCATATCAGGCCACTTTATCGACGTCACAACTCGCACCCTACGAAAAAGAGCACAAATGACAGTTATGGGATTCTGTAAAAAGACGAAAAGATCTTCATGCATCACCTTACAACCATTAATGTGATTATTACCAGAAATAAGGGTATTTATACGTGGTATATCATTCAAATCCGTAAAGCTGCGAATTGTTGTATATATCTCGATATCTGCATTTGCATCCGTTTGGGTCTGGCCCCTAGACTAGTACCTAGTTGGTTATATTTAAATCATTAAAATTTAAGATCAATTTCTATACCAACCAGTCCTAATCGAATCTTTGTCCTAAATGCGTCTGCGGGTAGGTCGGCACCCCCGTCCCCCGTCCCACATACCACATACCACACCACTGGTAAGTGACACCACGCGTCGAATTTAATTAGCCTCCATTTAATAAAGGCCGCCTCTTGCCTTCTCTTCGAAGTAGACTTTAACTATTCACCTTAACCTTAACAGTTCATTGAGATGATTCATTTTTAATAACCGGTCCACTCGTTCAATAAATTAAAATTTCATTTAAAGATTCGAAATTAATCAAGTAGAGATAATTAATAATTGCGTATATCTTTAAGAAAAATAAAATTCTAATATTCTTATGTGTAAACATTTTAGCGGACGCTTTCTCAGATACGAAAACTGAGACCCGCTGTCTTGTTTATGTGCAAAACTTCAACGAAATAGCTAGGTGCCCATAATATTGTGTAACAGAAATGGCGATAGCCGATATACCATTGCATGCAGCTAGCTACATCATGCGTGATCATCAAAGCTTCGGAACTCTGCTGACAAATGAAGCCTACATGACATCCATTACCCTCCCCCCTCCCTCCTCAATCATGCCATAATTTAGAATCATTAAGAATGGTTATGATACCCTATAGCTATCATATAATATCAACTACTTTTATACATTGCTTATTAGTAATAGATTATCTAACCAGAACCCGACCTCTGACAGCTAGGCCCTACAGGCATCATTAAAGGCATCTCCCACCCAGACTTTTCACCCCTGTGGTACCTACGAACTTGTGATTAGTTGCTTCATTTCTTATCTCCATAGAAGCGACAATGGGTTATTTTTTAGGTCCGAGTAGATAAAATGAAAAAGAAATACAATGGTTTAATAACATTCTTTCAATTCATCATAAATGTTAAAACCATTTAAGGTTTTTTTTTGTTAATTTAGACGCGCGGGTAGTAACGAAATAATACTGACATAATAGTTCAATTTAATTATAATAATAATTGTATAATATGGCACTGAACATTCTTTTACATGTTTCTATTTGGGCACAAAGATGATTTTTCAGTAATAAGTAATCCAAAAGCCGGTCTGTCATATTTTTGAAATTTGTATATGATATATGAGCACTCTATCGTACTGTCAAAGTTTCATTATTACTAAAAAATTGTTGACTTTAGTGTTAAATATCTATACTATTCGAACAGCCTCCGGTGTAATCTAAACGGCTATGGTTGTATTTTAAGAGCATCAATCTACACATAAAAATTTAACTCTTTCGCATTTGTACTTTTCGACTTAAAAGTAGCAACAGACGGCCAATGGTTGGGGATAGTAGTTCTTATACATAAATGCATAGAAGCTAAGAAAAAATCCCCGAGAGACCAAAGAAACATACGAACCCATTGGGTATTCAACCCAGATCTCTGCTTACTTTAAACGGATGGCCATTTGACTATGCGTTGGCTTATCATTCAAAAACTGTTTTTTTCATTTTGTATTCATAGTTCATTCCAAAGTTTGCCAGTGCAAATAATATATTATTTTAAAACAAATTGGGATGGTCAAATTAATTTTGCCATAGGTATCAAATGATCTGTATTTTTTGTATCAACGATTTGTTAAATTAGCAATCATTATTGGAATAAGATTTTCTGTTTTTTCTGAAATTAGAAATGAAATCTGCGCGTCGCATTCAAAACGACAAGACGCGATCACGTGTCATAAGAAGCGAGTGGGTCGGGGCCCATGTGTTGACCTTGACCTTGACCGCTACACTGATCCGAAATTTGCATGAAACGCACAGCCAGATTGAATAATTTAGGAGCGGACTGCGCGTGACATCTTTCAGGCATTTGTGAAAAATGTGTGGACAATATTACAAAGGGTCCTCAAATTTTGATGATTTTCGTATTCGCGAATGAATACAACTACTAATTCCTACATAAAGTGGGTAATCTAACAAATTATGCTTTGTCGCTCATCATTTTGTAAAGTTAGCTTGCGACTGCACATATTTTAGTAATTTTACGGTTAGCAGATATTCTTATAGGTGCAGACCTCGAAGGCATCTAAGGCATCTATATGGTGGAGCAGGTAAGTGCAGCATCAGCAATGAACCTGTTCTGGTTCAGGCGGTCATGGGTTGGATTCCTCCCACATCACGGTATAGCCCTAACCCTTGCCGGAGATCCAAACTATCCAACCCATTAGAACCAATTGAGTGGTTTTGGAGAAGAGTGACAACGCTAAAAGCAACTCTTATTTATAGTAGGTAGTTATAACTTCTATACATACATTCATGTATGAGAAGCTACTATCCCCGTCTGTTTTTCATCCGTCAGTTACATAAAATAACAGTTTAGTATGAAACTAACAGTGCTCTTTATGAGTGCATCATATTCAAATTTCAAACATTTGACAGTGCTGCGATTGAAACGTTTTATTTATCACTGGTCAGTTAAAATAAATTAATATAAACTCATTTATGACCGCAAATAATAACATGTAAAAGAATGTTCAGTGCCACGTTATATATAGTTATTATAAATTGAAAAACTATTGTTAAAAAATAATGAAAAATATTATCTCGATTATTAACAACCGATAGTTAGAAAATCTTGTCTAGAAATATCCTGAAACATGTTAACATGTTCACTACTGAACGACTATTGCCAATGTTGGATGTTGAGTCGCGTTGAGTCCTGTGCCTTCACAAGTGCCTTACACCGGATGTGCGCGAGCTCTGCAGTTTTAACCCTTATTTCTGGGGTAGTCTTTTGCCAAAGATTTGACTACTTTGACCTGGAAACATCGAAAAACCTTCCATGCACTCGAGCGTCATAGGGCATAGAAAGGTTGAGACAGGCAATTTCTAACAGAGGAGCGAATACTCAATTTGTTTGTTAATATCACCAATATAGAAACGCATCATAGAAATTGCATTGCAGAAAGTAAATGCAGTTTCCAGTGGTGCAATCCGCGACGCCGGGTGTCTGTTACCCATGACTTTAGAAAAAATGAAAACCTGACCGTATTGACATTTAGAAAGTTGAAATAAACTTCTTTATATTTTTATTATTATATTCATAACTGTAAAAATATTAAAAAGTTGATTCGACTTTATAAATGTCAATATTGTCAGGTAGTCATATTTTGTACGTAGCGACGTTTAACGTGTAATGCGTAATATATATTTCTAGAAAATTTAGTTTCGTTTCGTAATACTGATTGATTTATCTAGTAAAATCGCAATTTTATTTATTTACTATACAATAATAATTTTGTAGTGGCCGGATGGATGGAAATACAATTCTCGAATTTATGAAAGTTAAATTTTAAACGACATCTTATTTAATCTCATCATTAAATCTGTAATATTATTAGCACTTTATAACCTCGCTTTACGGTGATTTTCTAAATGTCACTTTTTTTTATGCTAATAATAATTAGTGAAGTCTTGTTAAGTACCTATTTGGATTTTTTTTAACCATTTCAACTACACAGAGCGCGTGTTTTTGGCTGTTTATTGTGGTGAGAATTCTTTTTCTAGTGTCAATGCTCCTGAAGTCATTTCTGTCAGCCATTCCTAGCATCGCAAAGTCATTATTCCGATTACAGTAAACGCCCGCAGATAAACTATGAAAATAAACATCGCCTAACAGTCTCGTAACACTTACGAAATGCTCACAAACAAATAGCATTGGAAATACGATAACATTTTATCGTACGGTTATATCCTCTACGCCGTACTGGCAAACAATTCCGCTACCAAAGGCGACGGCGCTCGACTGAAGGTCAGACGACCGCTGCTGGTTTCCGGTCCATCTGAGAGCAGAATCTGAGTTCGTCCTTGAGATGGAGACGCAGACTATTCATTTTCCAAATTTTATCCCCGATCTCTTGTCCCTTAACTTCCCCTCAATTTATCACACTTGTTAGCATCTAATAATTTTAAAATTCATCTCTCTTAACCAGCTTTCCATTTATTTATTTTTATTTCCTATTTCACACCCGTTAAGTTCGGTTCTACGTGGTTATCTATATAATTATTTTAAAAAAAAGTAAAATTTTCTGGCACACAGCCTAAACTAATTGCCATTTTAGGTGAATAAAAAGAAGAAGAAGGTAGACGGACAACGGACGGAGATAGTAGCTTCTCATACGTGAATGTATGTTTAGAAGCTAAAACTACCTACTATAAATGAGAGTTACTTTTCGCTTTGTCACTGTTCTCTCTCGAGGCAAGGTATACCTTATGCCTAAGTAATGAAATAAAATCGTAAAACTAATTATCATGAGCACGATATCTTGACCCACATTCTCTTATGGCAAGGCAAATGTAAATATTCATGGTTTTATTTTGGAAACCGTAACCAAAAAGTGTATAATTATAAATATTAAATATGGTCATGATTTTATGTTGCGACTTTAATTCTCAAAATGTTCAAAATGATGAATCGGTCAAAGGATGCTGTGTGTAATTCGTTTGCACATTCGACAGATCTTAGAAAAGTCGTTAAATGTGTAAATTGGCAAACGACAGCTGGCTAGTTTGAAAGCAATCGAGTTAAAGTTTTCCCTGTAAACTGTCCCTAAGCGAAGGATATCTAGACCTATCATTGACTTTGTATATTTTAATATTACAATTATCGAACGTTCATCAGTCGCAGGAGCTCTGGAGGAGGTTTAACACTTCAAAGGACATTCACTCAATATATTGGACAATGTCGCGCGCGGTGTGGGGGCGAGGGGGCGGGGGGTGAGGGAAGGTGCATGTCGGGGGTCGGCCAATCGCGCCTTCGGATTGAAATGCAAATGGCGGTCAAACATCGAACGGCCTGCAAACACATTCGATGTTTGCTTCCTGTCTTATTGGCGTCGGGCGCCGGACGCCGAGGGACGCCGCGATCTTTCAGATTATTTCAGCTCAGCTTGGAAAATTTAGAAAATTGTTTCGATAAGTTCGAGCTTGTCTGTCAAGAGCACATTTCTCTAAGAAAAAGTGTCCTGCAATTATTATTATTATTATTAAATAATTACAATATTTAGGAGCTAGCTCCGGTGATACTGTTGAGTTTAGTAGGTGAGGAAAAAAAATAATGCTTAACAACTCGCAGTCAAGGCTTAAAAACAGCATTGGAACAAGGAAAAAGATCAAATACTGACCTATGAAGAGTATTCTACTGGCGAATTGATCTGTAAAGAAACGAATTAAACCCAATGTTCCGTTTTCTCAAGACAGGTTTTATCCTGGAAGGATGCTTGATAAAAAAACTTAATTAGAGCTGAAAAATTTTGTAGCGCTGAGTGATCGAGTGGGTAATTAAAATTATTATTTATTCATATAATTATTAATTAAATTGTGTATAATTTTCACTTAAGTTTGTTATGTATGTACAATTAGTAGTTTTAAGGATTTAAGGAGTTAGCCGCTTTAAGAAAAACATAAGTCCTATTTGAGTTTCTGCCAGATGAGCCCTTCAGGATCTGGCAGGACAAGATGTATTTTTTTTTTTGAAAGATAAACCTGGTGAAAAATAAACGTCACTTATGGTGGTATTGAACTGAGCTGAACTGATGGTCATTACGGCCAATATAAGGAGGCTTAGATAGTTGCGATCTTAAAGCAGACCAGGTAGGCTCATTCCTCGCAGTCTTATATAAACTAGTTAACCTGAATTCAAAACGCCTTCTACTTAGTGGCTTCCAATTAAGAGTTCAAATTAATTCAGACGGACTAAAACGCTTAAAGACTTGCTTTTCTCTGAACTGCTTTAATTCGTCTTTAAGACATTGGGTCTAAGGATCCGATACTGATTAGCAGTATTCAAGGGTAGGACGAACCAACGTTTTAGATGCCAATGCTCGCGCTTTAAAATCAGCACCTTTGCAAATATTAGCAAATATTAGCAATATTATCAATGCACTTTTACTCACTCTCATGCTGTTTGAATTAAGTGATCTTTGTTGGTCCTTTAAACTTTTCTATTTATATTTACTTTGGAATTAAAACAGTTTCGTATCAAATATATTATATACACGTGGTACACAATAATAAAATAAAAAAATTAGAGAGAACAATGGTACTTACCCACTAACAAATAAAACCAATTAAATATTTCCACCGAGTGTTTATAAAATTAGTGTTTAATCTGAGAAATGCAAGTTGAAGAGAAGGGGAGGTTAAGTTAGGTTTATATAAACTTTTTGAGCGCCACTAGGTCAACATTAAATATTTCAATTACTGGATAATTCAAATTTAATGTTGAATACATTCTATAAATAGGTTTATTTTGCCCATAATTAGTTCTAAAACATAGGATATCTAGCTAATCTAGAAAATGGACATAGTGAATGTAATTAGAAGACCTGCCGAGTGTAATATCACTCTACATCCTCAGGTAACTTAAAAATCCATACAACTTACTGTAATTTTAATTTTCTGATTAACAGAAACTGTAAATTGACGAAACACCCAAACTTAATATATTTACGAGTTCTACGCTTCTACGCATGCGTAGAGCACTATGTATGATTGTAAAAATACCTATGAAGACAAATTTGACAGGTTTTCTGATTTTTAACAGGACTAGAAAACAATGTTGCGAATATACACTGAATCGCGAGACCAATCCTGATACGAAATCTAGCTAATTGGCCCTGCAATTTCAAATATGATTTTTAAAGACGACATATTAAAATTCATCATATCATTCATATTAAAATTCATAGAGAAAAAAATTGTAAACTTTAGTTGATACTATTAAACGTTTGATCTAATAAGAACGTCTGCTGATCATACTCTCGTGACGAGCGGGTCATTAGTCGCGCACCTACGAGTTATCCATCGCGTGACGGCACGCTAAATGCAAATTACACCAGCACTTTATTAAAAATAATAAATTTGAGGATGGATTATTTTCACATTTCCTTGTATAATTTTACTCGTAGTAGAGAACATAAGCACCGGATTAAGTCTGTGGAAACCTGGAATGGTCTCAGGACATCCTATATATAAAGAAGAATAAATATATGGTGTCACTAACATTTTATGGGATCCAATTTTAGTTGCATTAAGTGAGAGGTAGAAAATAACGCAAAAAATACACTTCCCATTCTAAATTCTTTTCATGATGATTTTATTAGATGATTTAAAAAAACCTTTCAATGTAAAAAAAAAACTCGACTTCAAAATAAACCTACAACCAAAATTCAAAGAGATACAAAAAGCAAAAAACGCACCCATCTTGATGCTTATTTTTCATTACAAAAGAGACTTCATAAATCATGAACAGAAAAGTAACCTACCTACCTCCTCCTTACCTACTCGTATTAATATAAACGTAAAACTGCCTAAAACTTTACTCGATTAGTTTACAATGGAATAAAACTCGATTGATGATGTGAGGAGTTCGTGCGTCCGCCCCTAGCGTGGGTGCGATGACGTCACAGCAGATCCTGAAGAGAGTCCACTTTTGAAGCGATTCTTGTTTGTATAGCAAACACTCTGCTCCTGTAATGCGTGTCACTTTTGCTTCAGCCTTCAGCAAATCGATTAAGTCCATTTCTAGTAAAAACCCACTCGAACACTTTCAGGCGCCAGTGCAAAATTATGTTTACGGTCCCAGAAAAGATTAAGCGTAGGTGCTTGAAGGGGTTAAACTCAGGGCTTTAATGTATGTGCCCTTTGTATGTGTGGGCTTTAATGTGTGTGTACAGCCCCTAATGTATGTGTGCCGTATGTATTGTGAATGTGTATGTATTTTACTATTGTGAGCGACAATACACACTTCTTTAATAGCTGGAAGAGGGACTTGACATAGAAAACGTTGATGAATGAAATTAGCCGTGTACAAAGTTATTCATTGAATCTAAGCTTTGCATT
This sequence comes from Neomicropteryx cornuta, assembly GCA_020383195.1. NCBI lineage: Eukaryota > Metazoa > Arthropoda > Insecta > Lepidoptera > Micropterigidae > Neomicropteryx > Neomicropteryx cornuta. The sequence continues at coordinate 183,110 of JAHKQU010000028.1, forward strand.
CAATAATAAAACAGATTATTGGACTATGCATATTTGAGGCTGCCATTTTCAATTTCCTTCGAGGATGATCAATCGGTTTAGATCAACCTGTATATACAAAATAGTAAAGAATAAACATTTCTAACGTGAAAAAAGATCGTTATATTGTGGTTGCAATATTAGCAATAAAGGCCGAATTGACTAAGATGAATTTCATTTTTAAAAGTAGCAGTAATATTTCTATACAGCCACTTTATGCGAGCGTGAATTTGGCAACTTCTTTTTCATTTTTAGTTATATATATATTTCCAAAATTCTGTCGGTCATTCGCAAAAAAGTTTAATGTTCTGGTCTTTTATTATGTTAGCTTATTTGATTTTAAAAGCTCTATGTTATATATTAATATGAAACACATATAGTAATAAAAAAGAATGGTTATAACTTCCTGTAGCTATCATATAATATCAATTGCTTCTATATATTGACTAGAACCTGACGTCTTACAGCTAGGCCGTCATGAACGGCGCCTTCCCTACTAGATTACTCACGCCTCTGGTACCTGACATTACATATCATTCTTTCAAATGATCTCAAATTTTAACAGCATTTTAATTATTCTTGTGTAAAGTTTGAGACATAGCTAGTAATTTGTACTGAATATATGATTTATTTAATACAAACTTCTCCCAAACTGATCTTTTTCCAATAAATCCACAAAAGTTTTGCAACACTCTTAAAATATTATACGAATGCAAAAAACCACAGACAAAACTACTAGTTTAGTTCTGTAGTATATGAGTTTTTTTTTGTTTCTATATAATATTAATAATCAAATTAAATTATTTATTTATATTGTATGAAATATGTAACATTCATTTGATTTTTTTTTTTATGTGGGAAAATTTTCAGTTAGAAAAGGGTACATTTTAAAGAAACATCGCGAAATTTGTAAATAGTTCTTACTGAAATTATTAATAAAACTATTACTGAAAAGGGATATACAGAATATTTCAAGACCATTCACAAAGACTTAAAGAGGTGTTTATTTTCCCTATTACGTGTACGAAATTTTACAAAAAATGCGAAAATAAGTCATACCCAAATTTATTAATTTTATCAAAGCGCTCGTGTAAATTCACGTTTTGCTCGCAGGCGCTCGACAAGGCCGATCAATAACCCGGCGCAACCCTCGCTAGCAACCGAACTTATTACAAGAGCGATTTCATATTATCACGTAAAGTTTTTACTCGGAAATCATGATAAATTCAAAACAAATCATGTTTGATATCGCAGGGCCAATAAGCGGGATTTTTATCGGGAATGATCTTGGAACGTGTACTAGATATATATATATATTATTAGAAGATGCCGCCTTGATTAAAAATGCGTTATTTTTAATTATCTTGATTTTTGTTTTCCGCGTAAAATTTTAAATGGCCGCCAAATGACCGATTCATTTGTTTTCATCTGTGTTAACACTTTCAAACAGGATTCAAAATATGATTCAAAATATCTGAGTGTTCGTTCATTAGTTACAATCCTCTTCCCCCCCCCCCCTAGTTCGCAACTATCCTAATAAAATTCATTAAAATACAATTATAAAAATAAAAATCTAAGAAAGTAGTTTTAGACGCGAGCACTTCCCGGGATACTAAACAATACGTTTTGCCGCGTTTTTCATTTCAACGCAAATATTGTTTCATCATTTTATTAGAACTTTCCTATTTGATTTTACCCGAGTTTGAGTTTTTCCTCGAGAATATAAAAGGAAAAGAACGAAGACCAATAAAGGAGAATTGTTTATTTCGCTGAGATTAAAATGAAATACTCTTCTACAGCGATTCCACTATTCCTGTCTCTGTCTCTCCTCCGTATGTCTGTTTGTTTTAATAAATTTTCAACAAAAACTTTCATCTAGGAATGTAAAATTATTGTGTATATAATTAATATCTTGCGAAAAAATATTAACCCAAAGATCATAACTTATATTATTTTTTTTTTGTATAAGAAGAGAGAGGGGGGGGGGGGGGCAGTAGCGTAGTTATTAATCCAAAAAAAAACAAAGAACAATTATAAATTTGTAAAAATACTTACTATTTAATCGATTATGAATTTCCAACATAATTACGTTTCTATAAATTTAATAAAAATATTGAACACAGTACAGGATTTATTGCATTTCTTAATAGCCTAGAATGCAGTTCTAAGTTCAAGGAACAATCTCTTTAGTTAAGAAATAATTCAAACATGTTTTTATAAATTAATACTAAAGTTTTTTGGTATTTATTTATTTATTTTCTTATGGGAAAACACACAGTAAAACAATAACATTAACAATTAAGAATTAAGTAGATAACAAAACCGATTATGGAATTCCTACATATTCACAAACATTATACAATTTACACAATACAATGATACAATGATAATGATGTTTACAGTATACAATGATAATTAAACTATTCTAAAATACAAATAAGCTAACTTATATAAGACATCAAAAAACAAGATAATGAAATAGTCTGTGACTTTGTGAATAATGCTTGGGAAAAAAGGTTTGAGTTTGCTTTAATTAAGACTTTATTTAATCAAAAATATGCCTGATTACAATACTTATCCAACGAATTTTTGTTTCTGTTGATATTTTTATTTTTTTTATACCCTGGGTGAAGAACACGGGTTCTAATGTTTTAAAAAAGAATTTCGACTATATATTTTTATAATTGTCATACAAAGTTCCAGCTGTCGTCAATTATTTTAATTTAAGATGGAAAAGAAAATGCGAAACGTTCTGATGCGTGATAAATGTATGTACCTACTCACATCCGATGTCGCGTGGTGGCGTAGTGGTATAATTACCTGCTCTAATCGAGAGATCTCAAGTTCTGGAAATCTAGGTCAAATTCGATTAGGTAATTTTTCGTATTTTTATCAATACGTCCTCAACAGCCACAAGACAGTTTATCCATTACAATCTAATGTGAATTCTTTGTTGCTAAATCGTAAGAATACCAATAAACATACCTTCTTTATATTAACCTCTATTTCATTTTCAAATTGAAACATTCACATCAGATCCTGGTGAATACACACTCGTACACACCAAATTACCTGCGCACACATCACATCACACCCACTCACGCATTTACCATATATGATTTCATATTGGCCAAATTATTGCTACTTTTAATTGACATTATATTTATTATAATTACGCTGTGCGTTTACCTAATCATAATAATAAAAAAATGCATATATAACATCCTTATCTATTCTCTCACAGTATACAGTTTGTCCCAATACCATTCCCGATAAAAAAATCTGGCTTATTTGTACCTGCGATTTCAAACGTGATTTGTTTTGACCTCATATCAAAATTCATCATGGTTTCAGAGTAAAAAATATGTAAACTTTACGCGATAATACGTAATCGCTCTTGTCATAAAAGGTCGGTCGCTCCGCGCCGGATCATTGCCTGGCCTTACCGAGCGAATGCGAGCAAAAAGTAAATTTACGCAAACGCTTTGATAAAAGTAATAAATTTTCTGGTATATTGGTTTTATTTTAGACACTGTGACGTCAGTTATTTAAGTAATTGATCAGTTTTTAAATCTTGTAATATAGTTTAACCTAATTGTGTAAAATAAAGATTCAAAATAAATAAATTAGCACATTGTTTAAGATTGCGCCTCCCTAATGATATGACTCAAAACTCATATAAACGAAGAACCTATAAAATAATCTGCTTTCAATTCTCATGGCCAGGAAAAGTTATGTGAGTAGTGACAATTATGTCAACCTTAAAAATAGCATTAAAATATTCTTTACGGCGAACACCTTCGTATAGATCTTCTTCAACCGATCGTCAAGAAAACAATAAAAATGGTTTAAGGTAAAAGCTTTTTACTAAAATTATCGCTTACAGTCTATAACATACTAAAGACTAGCCTTATTTCGGAAGTAAATTATGTGTAGATGTATCTTCTATTATAAAATAGAAGATTTGCTGTATAATCTGCGACAGGGCTAAGGCTAAGGCTAATACTAGGAGACGAAACGCAGCCTCCCGCGGCCAACAGAAACGACGAAATTATCTCAAAACGACTTCTAAAGGCGTAGAAATAAAGAGTAAGGCAAGAAGGGAATTAACTGAAGGAGTTTATTGCAAATGGATTTCGGCGAAGCCTTCATCCGGAGATTATTGCGATTTACTGTCAAATAGGAAAATTGGACAGTTTTATGCTTATAATTAAATACATAATCCCTTGGCCTGCAGAAGTATCAAAATGTTGACAATAAATAACTTAAATTCCATCCCAATTGCCGCATGTACAAGTACTTTGAACGCCAAAGGCGCCTGTTTAGCCACTGGCTAACAAGCCATAGGCTAAATATATTCTAGCAAATATTGCAATAAAAACTTAAATTCAAGAATTTTTTTCGGTAACGGAAAAAAATTTCATGAATTTAAAACAGGTTTTTCCTCTTGGCAAATTCCGAGATCACGTGTAACCAGAAATCATGTAAAAAGCGTTGGGCGTAATATGAAATTCCAAACCGCATGAAAAAGTTTTTCGTGCCTCAAGACCGTTAAAAATGTATTTCTCTAAAATAATGGCAGAGAGAATACGTGATTTAACAGGGGAAGTTTTCGTATGTTCCGTTAAAAGCTAACTTTGTAGTCAAAATATACGAGTATATTCCAAATTAATAAAAAATTTCCAGAATAAAATAGTAAAAACCCTTATTTACGTTTTAATTAATACACTTTTTTTCATAATTTTTTAACGACTTTAAATATAAATGTGACGATTTCCTTAAAATTCAACAAATAATATGACAAATACTGTTAACAAATAATATGACTGGAAAAATATTAATTAAAAAAAAAGTAATATATTTTTGTTTCGAGTTCCAAAATGAGTTCCAAATAGAAAATTCGACGGTTTAAAAAAACACGAGTGAGTCTGTATCGCAGGTGCGGGTATAGTATTCGCCAAGAGATCGTTTTATTGTCATTGTTATCGGAATGGAAGAAACGTAGGAAATAAACAGTAAAACTGTGTGTGGCCGTGTTAGGATGGATACACAGTCGAGGGATAAGTATCACTGGTTTGCTAAGAAGACGGTTTCTACTCGGTTTTTTGACTAGGATGTGTAGTCCAGGTATTTTTTTATAGGCATCGACAATCATATCTTCTGTAGAAATTAATCGTCCGTGAAACGATGTTTTACAAAAACCTAAGTTTTATTAAAATTGTACTCAAGGGCTAGAGGGAGCTAACGGGGGAGGGGGGGAGAGTATTTATGTAGGGTAGTTTGCTGCGCACCTGAAGGTAATTCAAAACAGCCGCCAGCGCCGTGGACGTTAATTATATTAGGGAGAATTAATTTGATTTCCACGGAAGGCGCATCGTGTATAATGACGTCGAGGGGATGCGATCTGAAGATACCCCAGCACGTGCCGTAAGTGTGTTGTGTCATGAGCAGCATGCCACGCAACAAAACTACCGAGAGGTATGAACCGTTTATTTTGCGCTCTGTGACCGCGATGAACACATATTTCCGTAAAAGCAATTGTTTTTAATAAATTGCAATCAACAGCCTCTCTGCTTGCTGAGTAATATAATTTTAAATATTCAAGATATTCCAGTAAATTTTAGGCCGCCATTTTGACTTTAGAAACATCAACAGCTTTAGAAAAGATGAAGCTCTTGAATGCTTGCCGTGTTTTGGATAATGCTAATTACTCATTTAGCTATTTTTTTTTTCGCTGTAAAATAAATGTTTCTTTAAAAAAAAACTAAAAAGAATAAATAGGACTTTTTTTATTTTCTCAAAGTCAAACAAAACTATTTAATTTCACTTAGAACATAAGACGGGCTTCAAGAATGTGTCAGATTTGTCAGTTTTATCGTTTCCTGTGCTCTAAACATTGAAATGTTCTAAAAATTGCACTTTTAAAACTTTGAACTCGCAATCTGGGGGATACTTTTCAACTTTTAAAGTAGGTATTTTGAACAGTAAGAAATAGGTATATATCTTATTTCTTTACAACATTCTTCAAATTTAACTCGTAGCTAAAACTTATTTTTTTTTTATCCCACCTACTGCTGTATATGTGACAGTAAAAATTCGAAATAAACCCCGCATTGAAATGGCTAATGTTAGACGTGTGTGTCCATTTATTAGAAACCTAAAGTATTAAAAACCTAAACCTGTGAATCTGTTTGAAGATTTTATTTCGCACCATCTGGGTTGGTAGTCGAAAATAATAACCATGTCCTCAGGTTACAGGGTTAAGTTTTTTTTATTTATTTGGAAAACAAATTCGTCACACCACACAAATTCAATGTAAATAAACAAAATGGCACTCGACTGCAAAATAAAAAATATTAATAATATATAAAGTAAAATATTTTTAAGGTAACTAATTACCTAAATATTTTTAGTAATTTTAAATATCTCCTTTGCAGTAGGATTTTTTTTTTTATACCCATATAATGTTTTTAATAAAATATACATTTAGCAGAAGTCGACCACTTTGCGCAGGCATTTCTTGCTTTACGGTTGTCGGTAACTTAACACCCTAACACCTTAACACCTTAACACCCTAACAACCGAATAAGGCGTTAAGATTTGTGCCCGTTTCGCTTCACCCTCCGTAATAAATACATCCTCTCCTGGCATTGAGGGCTTTTATGAGTGAGAGAGACGCGCCGACGAATGTGGTGGTGTGATCAGTCAGGCACTGCTACAACGAATTCCCTTACTAAATGCTACATAAAGGGGTTTCATATTAAAGGAATTTCTTGATGTGTAAAGCATCGTATATTTATACAAAGTCCAACAAATTAGATAGTAATTGTTTTTAGTTATTTAAAGTTTGCATTAGAAATATGTTTTCTAATATGTACTGATTTTTATTAAAAATTATTGATTACCTAAAGGTCGAAATTCGACCGTAATTCATTAAACTTTTTAGTTTAAGCTTGTTGAGGTTCTTAAACCTCTGTAATTATTTCATATATCTTTTAAAACTTTATTTTATTACTTCAAATGCGAGCGTGTACAAATACGTCATTATGTGGCTAATTCCCTAAAATACCTATAATATTTAAAAAATAATATAGTTACAATTGAAAATAAGAACACAATTCTTGCTACATTGACATTGACAGACTATTAAAAAAGAAATATTTGAAAACACACAAAATTAACAGCTCAAAACTCATTCAACCAAACTTTTACTATGCCAAATGTCACGCAATTTGCTTAAAAAGAAGTACAAAGTTCTCCCTTCACCTATTAAGATTTAGATAACACATTATAGCATATGAGAAATGGAAGAATCACCTTATCTTTACCTAAAATGCGTTACAAAGAGATAAGAGGATAATGATAAAATATGGTAAAAAAAATAATATGATGTGCGCCCGCTCTAATGTCAAGGTGAATGTTTAGGCAGGGCCTAAATGCGTTTTACGGCTTATTTTCGACTAATGAACTAATTTGGCCTTCCTTATTGCAGGGTCTACACTTTCTCCCCTTCTATGATTCAAAATAGGGTCTACGTTTCCTTTTTTATGATGTTCACGTGGATGCTATCAATATTTCGAACCTTTAATGAAACGCCGACCCTTCTCCTTCACCAAAGAATGCCAAGGCGAGGGTTCCGCACAAAAAGATATGAATACATTTATATTTCGTTTTACGTGTGTTTGAAATTACATTATTTTTTTTAATATTAGTAAGAACTCTTGAAAATCGTTATTTTTGGGAAAAGTAAATGAACGCGATTTGTATTTCTTTCAATAATCTTAAATGTCGATATTATTTCCCTTGAAACGTTTTTATTTGTTTTAGAAATTAATATACATAAATTAGTATAAGGTGACGAAACCAATGCTTGAAGTAATGACCTCGTGGTACTTACCAACTTAGGAAAGAACGGAGAAAATTGGTTCTCTCAATGCTATACTTGTATAAGGAATTTTTCATTATGTTGTCCAAAATATATTAATATTAGGTACTTGTAATAAGTACAATTTCTTTTCAAACTCAATTGAAACAAAAATTTAAAAATGTATTTATTTAGCTTCTATACAGACATGTTTAAAAAGCTACTATCCCCGTCCTTAGTTTGTCCGTCTGTCCGTCAGAGTAAAAGAAAGCACAAATGCAAATACATTTTCTATCTCTTTCTGCTACAGCCTGATCGTGGTTATGAGTCGTCGTTTTGCCCTAAAAAGGTGCAAAATCTCATTAAAAAGTCATTAAAAAAAAAGTTTTTGTCGTCTATTCACAAAAGTCGAGTCACACGACGCATGGCGTTGTGAAAAAAAGTTATTAACTAGTGATTATATCCTCATTCACACCAACTCTGAAGGCTCACAATATAAGCCTTTGTTCTTGTATCGCTAATGAAAGTAGGAATTAATTTAACTTTTTGTGAAAACTTTGAGGTTACCAAAAGACAAAGACCAAACTCTCTCCGCGCCGAAATTTGCCTTAATTCCGCGGCGGCTTTGAACCAAACGAACATAATTTGGAAGGACAAATTTCAATGAGGAATGCGTTTGAGGTTTCATATAACCTAATAATCTTCGCACCTTTCCTTCTTCCTACATTGAGAATTGAGGAATATTAAAACCTTATGAGTTCGATCAATTATTATATCGTTGCGTATGCAGAATGTCCTCGAACGATCGAGCATATTTGAGGGAAAAGACATGTAGATATAACTAGGCTTCTAATATATATACGAGTAGGTAACTGTTTTGCTATTTTTTGCCCAAGTATAAGAAGTTGGAAGTTAAAGAACTTCTTTCAATTTGGAAAGAAGTTCTTAACTTCCAAATCTTCTTCTTTGAATAAATTTTTATTCAATCTTCTATGAAAAACCTCGAAAGGTTAAGTATCTTCTTTTCTGGCCCCTCTCACTCGCTTCATATGCCTACGAAAGAGAAGTAAACTTTCTGCTTTATACTTTTTATTCATTTATCAAAAATATATATTAATCTCTTTACCTTAGCAGATACTAAATTTAAGATAATTTAATAAAGTATTAGTAGGTACCATAGCTGCCATCCTAATGCCTGTAGCAACACATTAAAAAGCAAATTATAAATCAACTCTAATGTTTGGTCAGCGTCGTAGTGAATTTAACCGTAACTGTTTAAAAAACCCCTAAAAAACTGTCGGTTCATAACAAGGTAATTTTTGTGCAATTTTTTTTTTTAATAAATGGTAAGTATAACGAAATATCAATCTGATATTTATAAATTATTATTTTTAAATAAATAATCGCTATGACAGGTCATATACAATTATTTTGGGCTCTACTCAACTAGACCATATGTGCCTATCCTAGAATCAGGGGAGATGGTGGTAATGAAGCGTTAGAAACCTATTACTTACGATGTTACTACTTTTGATTTCTTTATTAAATACATTATATAGTATTTTAAACACTTATCGAATCAATTTATTAGTAAATAAACGTATATAATAAAACTAACCGAACATACATGTTATATATAAAACAGAAACGTGTCTGCGAGCGCCAATTTTGTAAATTAAAAGCGTAACCTGACCTCCGACCTGACCTATATGTCTGAGAAATTCTAAATTAATGGCATATTTGCAGGCACTCAGATTGCGCGTAACTGGTTCTAGGCGTCGACCGCGTGGCCGCCATTCATCTTAAAAGAAAGTTGTGTTTTGGCCTTTATTTTCTCTTTTTCTTAAATTGCATCTTCATCGCCTATCTCCCGAATGTTAAAAAAAAGCCACAATTACGGTCATAACTGATTAAAAGTTTTCGCGGTCGTCATTCATCTTAAAATACCAGACATCGCTCGAATAGGCCTCAAGTACTAACCTTCACCCCCCCCCCCTCCCCTCTCCCCCCTGGGGTACTAGACTACTCTACCCACAGTAAAAATTAAAGACTTAAATCCCATCAAGAAACTTGGAAAAGTATAAATAAGAGAAACATAAATTCACCTTTTTACTTGTATTAGATACGTTTGACATCACTGAGTCATAAAAAGTAAATACAGGTATCCGAAATACATTAATGGGTTGTTTATGTTCCATATTATGAGTAAGAAATACTATAGCAATGGGTACTATGTAATGACTTTCGGAAAATTTAGACATATCTTCGCGCGTCATATCCCTAGAACCCAAAATCACCCTCAGTTTAAAAGTGTATATATCTATCTTTATCACTTTCTTGTGGACACGATAAATGCCGTAATTTTGCACCAATCACTTTCAAATTTAAAGGCACAAAATCTCGGTCAAGTTTGTTAATGGAAAAAATCAGACAACGGGGGAGGGAATGGCGAATGGCGAATGGGAACCTTCGCAAAACACTTAAGTAAAGTATTAAACTATTAATATACATTATACGGAGATTTATACGATATATTGAGGTAAAAATAAAAGGGACGCATCTTCGAGTCCTATCTATCGACGTCCGAAAGAGATTGGATCCGCGCGTCGCCTCCGAGCGCCCCTAACTCGTCCTGCGGGCCCGCGCGACGGGAGGACAGAGCCCATATTTGACAAGGCGGCCATCAATTATGATAAGGGTCCCACTGCAGTATCCATCATGGAATTTGGAAAGCACACTAAACAATACTCGGCCGGTACGCCAAACTGGTATAAGAAAAAACCAGGCAATTGTAGGTAGTTACTATGAAGTTATTTTATTTTATGGTCACATAAGTATTCCTAGCTGAACACAGGTAAAATGATTAAAACAGTATATTTATTTTCAAACATTTCACCTGTTCGGTACACGTTTCAAACAAGGACATTGCGATTTAAATTCTGATTATGCTATAAAAATAATGCAATGGAATGGCTTTACTGATTGTTAATATGTTTAATAATTAGGTACCAAAAATCAAAATAATTTTTTATAATTATCGAATAATAAAGCAAAATGTAAGTAATTTGAAAAAAATACCTTCTAAATATTTTTTAAATACGATACGATTGTATGTTTAAATGTAATTATATCTATTTATTAGATACCAATTATTAGGACCAATAAAATGTTATCTTAAAAACACACAGTAGGAACTTATAATAAATGTATATATGTAATTAGTAAATTAATTGACCGACTTTTTTATTCAATATTAAAATTTGAAATATGTATTTAGTTTTGTTAAAAAATGATAATTTAAATAAATAATATTCTATAGATTTTGTAGTTTTTTTATGGCGACATCGAAGCGGTCCGTTTACTTCGAACTGCTTCTTGCCTAGTTATTTATTTATTTATTTGTCTGCTATTCATACGGGTTCCAAAATAATATACTAGACACACACACACACACACATATTCTAATATTTGTGGTTTGCAAAAGTCGTATTTTATATTATTTCAGACTTGTCTGCGGCCCTCCGATTGAGAGCCAATAAAAAGCGCTCGAATTGAACTCGCAGGCGAGTCCATTAAGAGGTTTTGAGCGCAGGCCGCCGTCTACTTTAAAGATCGTTCGTTTAACTGTTGAAAGGTTTTTTAATAGATTTATCCGCTAATCTCCAATTAAATAATACTCCTACACTTAATATTAGATCTTTACAGAAGGGTTTTCTAATTTAGCATCAAATGCTTTCATTCTTTAGGAGGACTCAACCCTGACATTTTTCCATACAAGAGCTGCGCTGTGACTTTTGTATTTGTGGACATATAAGAAAAATAATTAAGTTATTATTATCTAGACTTAAAAGAGCCAATCATATGATTAAATACAATAATCGAGAAAATAAAACTTAAGTTTATTTACGTGGAAACAGTAAAAGGATCATGTTCTTAATGTCTTTGTTGTAAGCATTCAGCTTTTGCCTTACGCCGTAAAGGTGTCAAGGCCATTATTGATCGGCGAAGCATCGGAATTTACACCAACTGTTAAAATATATAATCAATTTGGGGATGTTTTTTTTCCGCATTTTTTTTTATACTCATAACAAGTTACATAACACCCCCCCCTCCCCACCTTTAGTCTTCGGGAATGGTCGTGTATCCCAAAACCATTTCCGAGAACTTAAGGGCGACGCTGTGTACCCTGTATATATTACAATAATATAATAAATAGTTAATAACTAATTTTATAAATTTGTTTTTATATTTTATACTATTTTAATATTTCTATATATACTAGCTACAATATTCGTGAATTTTGATAATTACAGAAATATTTTAATCCTAAAATTTTTCTGCATAATTAACGAACGAAAAACGAAAAAACGAAAAAAATATTTATAATATATAAGGAAAATTCATTGTTTCGTATGTTACTAGATTCGGATGACAATGACGGTGCCCTCTTTGCATAAACAACGTTTGCGCTTGCGCGTAAACCATATATCGTACGTACGAGTATACTATAATCAATCCAAGTGCAAAGCCGATTCTATCAGATCTATCGTCTGTCGATCCGCGCGGCTGGCAACCCTACTATTTATCACTCTTATCTTAAGTCCGAGCGAAGAGCCTTCCAAAGTCTTCGACATATTACGAGCATATCAAATTTACTGGAAACTGAATTTAATGGAACAGATGTCTCCATAAAAAATACAGTCTGGCAGATACTGAGTTCGCTCGATGCAGGTTTGGGAGACTGAACAAAGAAAAATTGTAATCTGAAAAGACCTCAATAGGACCTTAGGAATCTTCAAATTTTAACATACCTAAAACCACAAAATGAAAGTAAAATGTGAGCTTTGATTCGATTCGACGACTTTTCGTTATCGAATCTTGCTCGATTATGTAAGTTGTTAGGTTTCTTTAATTATATAAAATTACTTAAATAATAAAATAATATTAGTTCGATGTTTAAAACTAAATACCTACCTACCTATAGCCATCAAACTGTGAAATCGTTTCTGGAAGGTTCACGATAAATAAGAATTCAAAATAAAAATTCTGTTGCAAATGTTATCAAACATGCTTTTGTTATTTATAAAATGACTTCTCTGACAAACTTTCAGACAAGCGACCGATTCTCTCGCGTGACTTGAGCTTTACGATATTAGTTGCAAAACTATTTTTCATTTCCTAGTAATCAATATATGTAAAACAAAGAACAAACCAAAAAGTTCCGCGTTTACAAAGCGGGTAACTCTAAACTCTTAAATGTATAGTAATATTCTTACTATCATATTCAGCAATAGATATAATATATTATATACAGGTGTAAACATATGCTATTATATGTGATTTTATGTGTTAGGCGATTCTCCTTTATTATATTATCTTTTAAATAACTGTGAATCTCCCGAAGTACTGTTACAACCATAATTTGTTACATTATATGATATTTGATATCAAAAAGATTACGCGGTTATATAGTAAGTTATAACTTTATACCATTTTAATCCTCGTCATTTTAGTAGGTATGAATGTAATATAAATATTTAAATGCCCTAATGTATGTAGTATCTTTAACGTATTTATAAGCAAATATTTTATTTTGAAATATTCAACATAAAAAATAAATAATAAAGCTAACCACAAGTGCAGGCGGTTCAACAGGCTTGCTTTTTGGCGCTCCTGCAGGTGGTTAAACTGGTGCCTTCGGCCTCCAACAAAAATGACTGCTGTATATTAATTTAATTCATTCAGTGTTATTATATCATTTATTGTTGTAACATCTTATTGTACCATATTGAATAAAATATATAAAATATATAAAATATATAAATATATAAAAATATATAAAATATATTCTTGATGGGTTATTTCGCTCACCGCCTTTAGGGTCTCAAACATGTTGATACCTTTATATTACAATGACGAATTCTTAAGAAAATACATAGAATTAGTTTTCACGACCAAGGGTTCAACGACTGACACGCAAATAGACACCAGTAGGTTTTTGTAATCTTTACAATTCCTTCAAATAGGTTTTTGAATCCATAAAGTACACAAAAATTATAAAAATATAGATATTTCATAAAGTACACAAAACGAATATTGAAAGCACGTGAAAATTTAATTATTTAAGTTCGTTTTAATTTAAATAACGTCATCAAACAATAACTGAATGCATAAAATAAGCGTTTTAGTATCGACCTGCCCTAAGCCCAGAATTAATTCTCGAAGTGTATCATTTAATTATTATTATCAAGGTTGCACACACGTTTAATAAGCACTATTCTGACGGGGATACATTTGGAATGAATTTATATCAATTTTATAATTGAAATAAATGTTTAATGTACTTTTTAATTTTGTAAGTAATGTAAAATAAGTAAGTCCTCATTTTATTATACTTAAAGATAATTTCATTAAGATATTTTTAAAAAATAAAACAATCTGCAAGCCATTTCTTTTATTAAAGTAGTATTTTTTTTAATATTAAATCTATAATATCTGAGCAAACGGCAAGTAAGACTGGTCTAGTGTTGCTAGTAATAAGGCCTCGTAATACAAAGACAACAACAAACACAAGCAACAAATAAAATAAAAACATTAAAAATAAATAAATGACAATACAAAACTTATAAATTAACTTACCTTTCACCTTACCTTACCTTACCTTTAATTAAATTACTTTTTCATTGCAAATAAAACTTTAGGTTTTTTTTGGACCTAGTGAAATTAGACGGTCTCAATTATTTTCGTTTCTTCCTAATTTTGTAGGTCTATAATTTAAAAAACACCAACACAGCATACCGATTGATGAGCTGACATTTTAAAAATGTTATAAGATTTACTCACAAGACCCTTACAAAGCGAAGCAAAACTCAATTGTTACGGAAATTACGTTAGGAAAGCTTTCAAACTTTCAGCGAAACTTCCTGGCGATACGAACGCGGCGTTTCTTTGCTTTTTTAAATTTATATTCAAATTATTTAACTTACTGAAGACATACACATAATGGCGATGATATGACATAAGCTAGAACGCTGAAGGATTTCAAAATGTTCTGCTAACAAATACCGATTTAAAGGAATTCTCAAAATTTCGATAATTTGAAAAGCTGACAAGAGGAGGTATTAGTCAAAATGGCGAGCCATTCACCTCTATAAACATACTTTGAATTTGAGTTTTTGAGAGAATATCAAGGGAAAGTTTATATAAAAATCACTCGTTATGTTTTTTAATTAAAATAAATTATATTTATATAAATTAAACATTAAGATTTTTGCCTTTATTCACATATGTTACCTCATTTTATTATGACTCATAACAAAAATATGTAAATAGTGCTAAAAGGTACAAACATTAAAAAAACGAAAATATGAAACGACGTTGCAAGTAAAATTACCTATCATTCCATTTTCTCGATTTTCCAAAATGATTTGGGCTAATGGTGAACGCAAATATTTTATCTCGTTTTCATAAAAACATTTGCATTGTATGAACGCAAATGAATTTAACATTTTTGTTGACTATATTTTATTTTATAACTACATTAAAACAAATACTTCTTGGCAATGCTAATATGTCATTTGATTATTAAAAAAAATGGTCACTTTTTAAAGGTTGTAGCTCTCAGATATTTCGATTAATTACCTTTATCATTATTTTACTTATAGCTTTATTCCTACGCTTTATCAAAAAACGAATCAAACTTTTCTCGAGTTTTTAATTTGATCAAAGATAGTGTATTGTCTTTTCAAGTTATTTGGCGTTAAAAAAAATAACTATCAAATTTATATACTACACGATTATTACGATTGTAATTTTCGAAATTTCTGTTATTTATTTTTAATATATTTTATTATTATATTTTATAAATAATATTTTCCGTAAATTGTATTTCTATATATTATGTATCTGCTATGTTATCGCCTTTCCCACCTATACAGCCACAATAGCCTTCACCTGTATTGGCACTGAATAATACCCGCGTAAGATATGACATCGCCATTGACAAAGGCAGCACCTTCACGCCGAAACGTCTGGCAATTTATTAGTAAGCCTCTTATACTCTTTTCTACCACCTGTCATTACTAACACTAAATAATAAGTCAGAAAAACCATCTTGTACAGATCTAGATGACCATATAAAATATTGTCAACTCCAGCTTCGGGTGTAGCTGTACAAATTAGTAGTCTCTAGCTTTGACAGTGGTCTGGCTAGTGGCCGGTGACGGATGGACGGATAGACGGACGGTCATCAAAATAAATAAATTCATAATGAAATTCGTAACCTGGATTGACCTCCTTCTACAAATTGTTATAATAATGTCGTAGCATTTTTTATTTCCCCTTAAACAAGGTATAAAATGTGTTAATTAACTTTATTTCGAGCAAAACGTGAAATGACGCTCAATGAATTTGGATTCGCTGGGCGCGTAACCTAACCCAGCGATATAGGGATGGAGACAGGGTCGCCATAAAAATAAAAGAAATTCAACAATAAAAGTTATTATTGTTACTGTTTATAAATACATATATTTATACACATATATACGCATAAATCAATATAAAACTAGTTGACACGTTTTGGCAAAACAACTCTTAAAAAATAGTTTCGGAAATAATTGTTGAAAAAGTATAAAAATGCAATTTGAGTTATAAATTTTAAGTTCAATTTATTCAACGTGTTGCACAAATATATATGTTTTAAAACCATGTATATTTCATAATATCTGGCTGAAAATAAAACAGATATAGATTAGATTACTGCACTAAGTACCCCTTTAACTAGACAAAAGTGTGTCTGTACCATAGAAGGCAGTTCCGTCTTATTCTTGGAAAAGAAGAAATTAACTATGCAGACATGATTAGAGATAGTTATTTTATATTAAGATAGAAAAGTTTTTTATTATTGAAAAAAGCAAAAACAGGTAAAAAAAATGAATTATACAAATACTAAACAATGGAATTAGAATTACTAAACAAATGATCAAGTATAAATATATAACTAATAATATACAAATACAAAAAATGATTAAATAAATATGAATATACAGGGTTTTTGAAATCGTAGGACTGGATATGAATATAGGTACTGTTTTTTTGTTCGGTAAAGGTCTTGGGACGCGGTGTATATTTATATAAAATAATTTATTAAATATAATAAATAAAAAACTTATAATAAATTTACATTTCAGTAAATAAGTTATGACATTCTTTAATAACTGCATCATGTCCAATCTCTTTCCAAAAGCCACAAGGCTAGATTTTTAGAGAAAGTATTCATATTCTCACTAAGTCTTATTTCTTTAGATAATTGTATATTGAAAAATAATAGTTTTTTGAACAGGTATTCACTATAATACATTTATGTTCCTTAGCGTTTTTCGTTATTAGATAACAATTTACTAATGGATGATCTTTGCGAGGCAAATAGCAAAGGTGACGCGCAGTTAATGCATCATTTATCGGCTGATTTGCGGTTTCATTCGAACGCAATGTTTGATGTTCGGATGGCAATTGCTTGTTGTCTGCCTAATCAGCCAAACAACTGAACCTGGCACAAATCCGCTTAGCAACGGGACACAAATATTGTTTAAACGTGACTAATTTTACCATTTGCTATTCATATTATTTTAATTATGTTACTACTTCAGTAGATTTTTTCAAAAGATTTTTTGGAACAATAAATATAATGTCTACCTTAGCACAGACATCGTCTAGTGAAGAAGGCAGGACTCATAACAGAGCAGTAAAAGTATAAAAACAAGAAATAAAACTGTATAATATAAACATTTATTACCATCATAATTATATAACCCGTGTCACCGAAAAAGTGATCACAATCACAATCGATTTTTGAAAAAGTGTTCTTTTTCACAAACGTGTAAGAAAAAAATGTTACATGTTTACAATGTGTGTAATATTTGATGTGTTATCTATAATAAATAATAAATAAAATCATCCAAAATTATACAAAACTTTGAATATTTTTAAAAAATATATATTAAAATCAAAAATAGTGCAGTACATTGCAAATTCCATTGGAATTCTGAGGAGAGCAAAACGCTTTCAAAATGAAATTTCTAATCATTCGGTAAGTTATTGAAGTATTTAATTAAAATGTAAGGATTTATGTTGGCCGACATGACTTCAAAAGGAGCCTATTAGAAATTTCAAATATGTCTCATTTCACAATAAAATTATACTAATCTAAACTAAAAAAACTAGGTTTACAACTTGAACAAAGTTTTTCAGTGCCACCAGACTAATAGATTAAGAAATCTTTTAGTTTTTCAGCATTTAGTTGACGGCAAAAGGACATTATGTGTTATTTTTAGTTCAACTTTCTGATCCAGTTAAGAGAATCGTTTATTTTTTCTCTACTGCAAATCGCATGCAGTAAGTCTAAAAACTATTAAGCTACATTCCATGTACTCCACTTTTTTGTAGGTAGTTTTGAATATTTAAATCTGTAATTAAATAGTAGGTATATATTACATGTATTTATGAAATGTAACAACATTTTATCAATTTAAGTTATTATTGTATATACCTTAAACCTATTAAATTATATACGAGTATTCAATTAGATGTTTTGATGTGAAGAATCAAACTTCTTACATAACTTTTATGAGAATAAATGGTTACGAATCCAATCGACAACCCTTCCACCCTTCGTGGGGTCCTCAAGTCGAGAACGACTAACCGCTCATTTAAATAACAAGCGCTTCTGGGCCGCTCCGCGCCAGGGCTGTGCCAACCGCTTTCGGCCTCCGCCGCGCGCTCCATTCTATTCTGATGGATTTATAGAACACGACAGAGGCTTTTAGCTCAAACGAGAAAAGAACTTGAGCGAAAGAAAGTCTGGCGAACTTAATATCAAGGCCGGGATGAATTTATCAATTGGCCTAAATAGATGGTTAACATATTTGCATTGAATCATGTTACATAATAAATTTAATATGTTATTACATAATTCCGCCATCTTAAGCTTTGCAAAGTATTGTCGTCAAGGTCGATCGATATACTTATTATGAATAATAATAAAATAATTCATAATGAATAATTTCATAATATGTACACAGGCATGGCAAATAAAAGATTTTTTATTTTTTTCCCCCTTTAAAGAAATGTGTCGCTATTAAAGTCTTCTTTCTACACAGTATTGACTAGATAATATTTGTTTTAATGTAGTATAAAAAGTGTTTCCTTTCAATTTTTTTAAATATTCCGGCAATTTATTGAATATGTTTGGTCCGTTGTAGTGCAAACTATTTTATTTATTTATTTATTTATCGTTTATTCGGAAAACCAACAGTATAATATGAAAAAATTGTACATACAATTGTTTGTAAAATTAACTAATGACAGGTTTTCGCAAAAGTACAGAGATACATTTAAAGATTAAAATAAATTAAATTACACTCGCATTAGCACTCTAAATACAGAAATATATATATTTTTTTTATATATAATTTTGAAATATGTTATGTTTTAGAAATAGTCAGCGGCCAAAGAAAAGAAAAAAAAATACTTTAGTTTTGTTAGGTGCAATAGGGATTTATTTCTTGCATTAGTGTGTGAATATCTTCTGTAGTCTTCAAATATTTATATTTGGGTAATGTAAGTAAATTTAGTTATTTAAAAATTGACTTACAACTTTCTCGTTTTGAAACATTTATTTTTTTTGCAAAATGAAAAGTTCCCTAAAATCTGTACTATTTCCCCAAAGTATGATTTCATTTTTCTGCCATGATTAGATGGATGCATAATATATAGATATAGCCATTATTTTATTAGTGGTCCTACGTATGCCTTTCAAAGCAAAGCAAAATTTAGATAATTTATCTATATGGCCTTTCCAATTTAGATTTGAATCAATTGTAATGCCTAAAAGAGAGAATGTGTTTGTATTTTCTATTAAATGATTGCCTTTACCAACATTTAGCGCAAACGACTGCTTTTGGTGCGAACTTAACTTATTCACTTATATCACAAGTAACGACTAAATTATTCGCGTTTAGCCAACCAATAACATCTGATGAACAATCGTTGACTTCTTGTTCAAAAGTATTAATCTAAATAGGTTTAATAAGGCTTGAAATGTCATCTGCAAACAGAGTCATTTCGTGTTGAAACAATTCCGTTGATATATATGCGAAATAAGGTGCGCCCAATTACAGTACCCTGCGGATGCCGGTAATTGCGATTTCTATTTCAGATTTAAAGGTTCCCAAAGATTTGTTTTTTTCGTTAAACTAGTCAATTTTGTTTGCGATTTTTTAAAAATGAACACATCTAGTTATAGACCAAGCCACGTTCACCGACATTAAAAA
Source organism: Neomicropteryx cornuta (assembly GCA_020383195.1). Classification (NCBI taxonomy): domain Eukaryota; kingdom Metazoa; phylum Arthropoda; class Insecta; order Lepidoptera; family Micropterigidae; genus Neomicropteryx; species Neomicropteryx cornuta. Next base: position 203,321 of record JAHKQU010000028.1, read on the forward strand.
TCAGTTTTTGAACTGAATTTTTTTAGGCGCGAAGTGACACGATTTCATGCAATTGAAAACCTCCAAATTCTCGCAGAGTTGAGCTAGAGTGGGGGGGGGGCGCTGTGACAAGTCGCCGTAGTAATGCGGCTATTATTATTTTTACTCTTTGCAAAAATATAATTAATAATTATATAAATAATATGCACATTTAATTATATTTAAATAAACAACCAATATTATCTGCGTGTTCTAATAAGGTATGCTTTCGATTGGATGAAAAAAAAAGATAATTAAAGCATCTTCAAATTTTTCTGGCCCAAGGGGATCAGTCTATTTTTAAATCAGTCGACAAATAAAAGGTATGGTCTGACAAGCGCTAGCCATATGAAATTTTGTAGAATAAAAAATTTCCAGAATCGCCCCATGTCCAGTTCATCCTATATAGGTTATTATGTGTTTTTAATGTTTTTTTTTAAAAGAGAAGGTAATAAATTTAATTATTCAAAGTGTTAAAGTGTTTCGAAAGGTCGTCTAGAATTTAAGCAATTTTTCGTCTCGCTAGCAATTTAGCTTATCGCCGCGAGCACTAACCACAGTTGGTAACCCTCCCCTCATCTTGCTATAAGCTGTACTTCAATCCAAATAAGGGATAAGTGCAATTTTGAGTCGTAATAATAAGCCTATGCTTTTATTAATAACATCACTTTTGTGAAGTTAAAATAGAAACATGTTTAGGATGTCTGGCGTTCATAAATGTTTATGAAATTTTTGGTAAAAAACAACTTTTTTTTATATTTCTTTGTGTAGGTGATTCTTTTCCGATAGTTTTCCAATAAACATATAGGTATATTCTACGCAGCTTTGTTAGCTATAAAATTATTGACAGAACACAGCAATGCGTACTTGAAATGTCTCCTGAACTATTATTATCTATTCTCTTATTTTATTTTTTTTTGCACTGGTCACAATTAAAATTATAATATTTTTGTGAGGTATTTAAAACATTTAATTTGCGAAAACTTCTTTGATTCATTTTTAACGACAGTCCTAGAGTTTTGTGTTCTGTTTTATACAAAAGATTAAAGTAAATAGTTAATTTTTCCAGAGAATAAACTAAACCGAGAAGGTGGCCATATGAGGCACGGGGCTACTTTGACTGTCCCATAGATGAAGCGCAGTTCGGCTGCTGAGGATCTTTTTAATGTAACGTTTGAGACCTTTCGGGCACTTAAGGCCCCGACAAAAGTGCTCCTTCGGAGTTGACGCAATCTGTTGGAAATATCACATTTCTGAATGTTGAGGGAGGCGTTGAAGTTCGTCATTTAATCGATTATGGACCGAAATGTATTTATTGCAAAAGTTATTTGGTATTGGAAAACCGTTGGAGAAGATTCACCTACGTAAAGAAATTCAACCTCCAAGTATTTATAGTCCTGTCTGTCCAAGTAGTTTCGTTATTTTATAGCGAGTATTATATCCCACTATTAATAAGCGCTTTTTCGACGACATCTCTCTTGCCTGTACAAACAAATTTAGCTTAGTATAGCGGGTCCAAAATAATTTAACCTGGGCCTTTAATATTTTTCTGCAAAATATAAAACCTCGTACGAAATTTTAAAAACGCTTTTCACTACCCGCTAAATTTAATTGTTAATAGTTTTTAGAGGTGTGTATTGAACTATCTTAATATACTAAGGCTAATATTGTATTTCTTTTAAACTGGACCACTTTAAAACATTGCTATCTTTTTTTTTAATTTATGATTAGTAGTTAGAAATATCATTATTATTCTTTCTCATTTACTATTCATCTCTATCTCAGTTTGTAAAATTGAGTTATTAAATGTTTACTGCGTTTACTTTAAATTAGGTGAGAAAGGTGAAAATAAACAAAGAGGAACTTATAACTGCAGTGGCCAAAGTAATTATGTTATAAATAAATGAATATTTATATAATAATACGTCCTGCTCATGAAATGGTAGAGCAACTTTTAATGAGATTGAGTGAATAATTTCCAGTCGGATGACGCGAGGCCTAATGCTCATCTCAACCGCAAAATGAGCCTATAAGGATGACCTCAAAGCCTCACAGCCTGGCTAAGGAAACCATCGCCTATCCATGAATAAAGCTGATTTCAAGGACGTCGAAGTTAAACTCTCCTTGAACACAGTACATAAATCGCAAACATGCTAAATAAATTAACTTTGGAATGTTATTATGACAGATTTGTCACATATATTTTTTTTAATATACATTTTTTTTACTAAAATCGTCAAAAGACAGCCAAACAATAAATTACCAATTAATAATTATTTTTTCATTTGTATTACACGAATTACCTAAATCTATAATTTAAATCAACAGCAATTTCATCATAAACAATAAATATACAAAAATGTTTTGATTCATGTGGAACTTTATTAAAATATCAATGAAAAATATATTGGATAGTGAAAATAACTATCTAGTCAATGATATAAACACTAAATTATATCTATATATACTGCATTATATCGTAAATTTTGTTCACTATAATTGAACTTAACTCATATTATATAAATAGATAGATAGCTGACCTTTTTTGTATTTTTTTTATTTTAAATAAATAAAAATAGATCACTCAAACGTAAACTTGAGGGTAGTCATAGCGCCTACTTCCAGACATATAAATATAAAGATGGCAAGTAAGAGTCTCAAATTAATCTATTATTGTATGTAAAAATAGTGATTCCTATCCTGAGTAAATTTATTGATTAGGAATTTCGGTAATGATATTCAAACATTTGTAAGCAAACTAAAACTATCAAATCAGTTTTGTTTCATTGTGTTCTTTGGGGCTCTCGAAAGTGGACATAAATTAAGGGAACAATGTTTTTATTAGGGTTCTACATCTAACAAGATCTGTCTATCTTACAGTTCGGCGAAAAAGGAAATAAGGTCAGCGGGTGAAGACCGCAGGACCCCAGCATACGGTGATTGCTTGATAGATTCTTGGCCTAAAGTCGTACCTCCGTCTTAATCCGGTTGCTAAGTAGCTTATCTGTCAACTGGATTAAATTTCACAGAAAACATTTTACCACCATATCTACTAGCCTATTATTATATTAGACTTAAAATCGGAAAAAACATTGTTAAATTTTGAGTTTAATATTATAAATTGTAAGTTATTTACAGAATATTTAATATAATCAAACATAACGAACTTATTGCTATTCAACAATAAAGAAATATATGTATTGGTTAATGCATTGGTAAAAAAGTATGAGTCTCAAAATTTTTTGTCACTTTCAAACAAAGATTTTTAAATAGTTTAATTTTGAAAATGTTCTAAAAAAAACTGCTTTAAACTTGTATCTAAAATACTAAGTTGATCAGTAACCGCATTTGATTGTACTATTGGGGAAAAATATTACGGCTGCTACTAGCGGTCCTTTCGAAAGAACGAACGAAGTATATAAGCTAATACGAAACTAGTAAACCATTTTTAGAATAATGTCTGATCGATCGTTTTGTATCGTGTGACAGACAACGTTAGGAAATACATTAAACCTTGCATACTATTACTACCTTATCAGCATTTGAGTTATAAATTCAATCTAAAAATTAAAAAAAATGTAATTAATTAATCTATACTTCCGAGCACAAGCGATTTAGACGAGGTTCTCTCCACTAATAACCAAGTCTCGAACAACCCGTCGCTGGTTCGCGATCGAGGGTCCATCGCTGCTATTAGGACTATTAGGAGTTTCCCCTCTCTCTACACAATACGCCGTTACATTATAATCGAATTGGCTTGTTTTTATACAAAAGCGAAAATAATCAAATTATAAAATGTTAAAAGCACAATTAACCGCTTCCACCCGCTAATTAGTAGGCCTCTACCAACTGAGTACCTTTTGCCGGTGGCATCCGGCACTTTGCGAACTAATTGAATAATAAAAAAAACACATACAATATACGCACACCTTGTTAATTATGCACAAACAAGTACACAGACGAACTTACATTGTATTAATTAGGGGTATGCTATATTGCGAGTATACTTATATATGTGGTTCCAATGAAAAGGGGTTTAAATTTTTTTTGGGGAAAAATTTTTTTTCACCAAATTGCTCATTATATATAGCCACAGTTAGAGAGTTCTATCCTTTTTTACGAAGAAAGCCGAAGAGTAAACAATAAGTAATCAGATAATTAATGTTTAGTAGTTATTTTTTTTAATTTTTAGTAGAATTTTAGTTTTCATCGATTATAATAATTTATTGTTTTGCTATATTCTCTTCACCATTTTTATAAACCAGAGAAAATGTATGCGTTGTTGTTCACATAAGTGTTCCTTTATAGATAGACTGAGTTTTTTTTTTGCATTTTCTTACAATCTGTTTAAGGAAATTCAAAAGAGGGTTGTCGGTGAGACTCGTAGAACCGTCGCGTGCGGCGCCGAAGGAGCGTAGCGCCGCCTACAGGGCCTAGCTGCCAACCCTGGTGTGAAGCCCGGCGGTAGCATATTCAGTTAATATATTTTTATATTTATAAATGACCTTACATAATATTGCTGTTAGGGTATATCGTATAATATTTATCGAAGCGTAGTTCCCACGGATCGACTCCAATAGTGAAATGTTTGTGATGTCAGATCTCAATGATTTCACTACCGATTTTAGTATTTTAAAGTTTTAATCGAATCTACGTATAAAATACTAGGTTGTGACAGAATTTTATAATTCGTACTAATAAAAAAGTTATGTTAAAATTTATTCAAACTAAATCATAATTTAACCAAATTTAATATGTGATGATTGGTATATTTAAGTCCCATTTTTATCTCATTTCCATGAGATTCTATTTTATCATAACCCTATTAAGTCTCGTTTCGTTTCGAGAGTGATGGAAGAGTCGCTTTTTGATACGAAAAGCTTTTTAAATGTTAATTCTACACGGATATATATGCCACTCGTATAAACGTATCACTTACTTAAAATTTACATGTTTTTATTGAAAAATTATAGCATTTGTTACTTTTGGTTTCAAACATTCTCGATTGTGACGGCTAATCTTTGTCCTGGTGATAAGGGTCGCAGGTGTTTGAATAGTAACAACCAAGGAATTAGGGAGGATTTAGTAAAAGCCCTCTTGAAAACATTGAACATGTTAGCGAGCAAAATTAATAGTTTCTACACATTTCGAGAATGTCTTCATTCGCTAATATAACGATAAGTCTCTGTGTCCCTCTGTCCACTGCTAGCACACCTTTACTAACATACCTTTACTTTATTAACATACTTTACTTGTCTTACTTAATTCAAATGAGTTGGATGTATCGTAAATTATCAAATTTATTTCGATTTAGAGTGGTAATAAGACACAATATATAAGAAATCATATAGATTAGAAGTGAAATGATTATATTATATATATGTAACAATTGATCAAAATGTAATTTTTAAGTTAACATTTTTTTCATGTTATACCTACTTACTTTCGTGTAGTACGTTTATATTTTTCTTTTTTTTATTTTGAACTGTTTTATGTTTTTTAACGAATTTTTTTGTTTATCTATTTATTAATAAATAGGTACATAATATAAAATAAAATAAAACACTTTCTGGATGAATAACATAAACATTATTGGCCTTATGCATAGTCGCATGTCGCGTTATTTAATTGCTAAAGTGACATCCCATTAGTGTTAAACTTGGAGCATGCTAATGCCTGGGGCATACGTCTGTAAAAGTTAGAGGCATTGTCTACGCTGTAAAAAACTTTTATAATATACATAATATAATTAATCTAAGTGCTAATATAATAACTTATATAACTTGATAAACAGTATAATATTGCACCAAATGATTGTTATGTTACATGACACGCATTCAATTTGGTTCCCAGCTCATACGCAAACTTAGCTCGTAGGGACGAAAGTACGAAAGGGACACTAGATGCCGATCCCGGAAGGAAGGCAGAGCCTTTTTCGTACATAAGAAAGAGATAGATACAGACAACGCTTTCATTTACGTCGCTATTGTCTGTATCACTGAAAGGCAGCCCTTCTCTATCCTAACATCTCTCAAATTGATCTATTTTCAATAACTCAGCAAAAGTGTCTTAAAATACTACACCAGTGCACAAAACTACGAACTAAATTCCTAGATTAGTTCAATATAATATTGATTATTTGTTCTACGTTTATATAGATAAGCAAATTGGTGAACATCATGTTCTCTTTTGTATTTTTGTTTAAATTTAAAATCGTTATATTTTCGTTTATAAATAATTAGGCTTCATACATAGTTTTCTCGTTGTTATTTTTATCAAAATGTCCAAAAATATTACATTATTGCATATGTCTAGGACTAAAAAAAATTCTACTATTTCCCAAGAAAAATAGGGAAAAGTAGATTTTCAAACGGTGCTTTTTCTACGCCGGGATTCGTGACTGTGTCGCTTATATGCTAAATTACTGTGCGAACTTAAACCTAGTTGCTAATTGGTAAAACATATTTGCTCTTTCAATATATATATTATAAAACTAAAATAAATGAAGAATTATACCGAATAAATGACATGCACTATTTGATTTAATGTAAAAAAATAGACTTACCCTTTAATTTCTGTACTTATTCATAGTCATTCAAGTACCTTTTAAAGTACTTATTTTACGTTTTGTTGTCCACCAAACTGTTAATTAACCATTTTCTCAAAACTTTCGCAAATTTCACCATCAAACAAATATTATTATAGTATTTTATTGTGTATTGCTTCGAATAAACATTTTTTCAATAACTATTCCTAAAAAATAAATAGCTTGATTCTGAAATACTAGTCTCCAAAACACAACCAATTAAATATAGTAAGTAACACTAAATATAATGACTCTTACTAATGTTAAAAATAAGTTTAGATAATTATTTTAAAATTTACACCAAATGTATTGCTTTATACAATGTTCCTAAAAATCACGGTCGGACCTGGGATTTTTTTTTATTGACGATTTCGAAATGTTTATACAGAAAAGTTCCCGGACTCGCATCGAGACTTCAGGCCTGAACGAGTTTCCCGCGAAAACTGATCCCTAGCAGGGCTGACAACTTTTTAGATGGGCTCTAAGGGTAGGTGTAGACCTGCCTTATTGGTGTGCCTTATCCCCGATTCGCAGTCACCATTTATTTACACATAAATTATACAAGGGTTTTCTTTTGAATTACCTTTTTTTTGTTTAATATAAATTTTTCATAGATAAAAAGAGTTTTATTAAAAAAAAAATATTTACTTCTAAAAAACTTTAACATACATTTTTCATAAAGTTTAACAATGTTGAATACCAACCTATTTATTTTATTTATCAATGACTGAATACTTATTATTTTTTTATTGTTTTTTATTTATACATTTATATGAGAGAAATTTGGCAAAATCAACAACTTATCTTTGTCTCGTTTTTATTGTACGATATTTTTAACCGATTCCAAAAACATGAGGAAGTTCTCAATTTGATCTGTTTTTCTTTTTTGATGTAAATTTACTCATTATTTAGAAATGGTTTAATGATTTCGTTGACGTCGTTGAAGTTAATACACGCGAATTGGTTTTTGTATTGTTTTTATTGTTTTAAGTTTTTGTAATATTTCTTAGGTTCTTTGTTCTATATTTATTTTGAAGTTGGTTTTTTTATTTGTTATTTTCTCATTCTTCGAAAATGATATTTATATTTTTTTGTTTGGGATTAATCACATCTAATCAATATTCACGGTCTGTAAACGGTTTCAAATTTGAATAAGCATGGCCGCTCTTACTCATATTATCTGTCAAATCTTTGCAGTTATAAGTAAGGAATGTAAGAAATTGCAAGATTTGACAGTTAAGCAAAGCGTTTGAAATAACCCAGGAGTAGTACATAACTCAGCAGGAGCTCCTAATTGTGCATATGTGTGCTCATCCTTAGAGCGAACTGCGCCTGCGCGCGAGATTCAATGTCAACTCGCCGGCTGAAAGGGCTCTAAAGCCCAGATCTGGTGATTTACGGAGGGCTCGAGGACTTTCACGGAGGTCTGTCATCTCGTGGTCATTATTGCAATGCGCTCGTGAAAGACGAATCACCAACTTCAGGTCGATGCAATAATTGACGAGCTGTTTTCTCTTGTTTATATGATCATCAACAGCCTTTTTATTGTATTTAAAGATGTTTCATCGGCATCTCATTTTGGATAGATAAAAGTCGAATTAGGTCTTGAAAGGAGTGAAAACCCACCTTAAATAACTAATTATAATCTTGTTACGTGTTATTGAATGCATGGTTAAAATGATTTTATTTTGTTAAGTTTAAGTATCATGAATACAAAATTTTATTAAAACTTAATTTTATTTATCAACGTCTTCCCTATTGAGTCCTTTATTACGCTTAAAAAATATATTATAATGGCAGCAAAAATATAGTATTGACAACCATAAAGTATGGTTGATATAGTGACCGCAATAATTTTTGATGGAATTACACAACGATTATTGTTAAACTTACTTGATTGCAAGTACCATAATTTTTGGTTGCCTTTAACATAATATCTAGCTATCGCTACAATAATTTTTGCAAATTGCAAATTTCAGGTTTAGCTGTTCAGTCATTTTGATTTAAATCACAGCAAAATAAAATGATATCAAGGCATGTTTTTTTTTTCTTTTTTTATTATAATTTTTTGCTTGTATGTTACGAATTGTAATATATACACAGCGAAACCTATTAAATAAATATAAATAACTAAATACATGCGATGTTAACTATTATAGTTTCTGAGTTATAAGGGGTCAAAAGGTCTACATGGAAATGAAAGTATCTTATGTTAAACATTAAACTAGTCCAACTGACAGTACGCCGCTGGGCACAGATAATGTGTGTATGTGTTTGTATGTTTGGGTATGTTTGTGTATTTTGCAGTGAAATTATCCCCGGAAGCAGCAAAATAGAATGGCTAAGTAATAAATAGTTGTGTCGCTTTCACTATTCCTTGTGGTTTGAACGCGTCGCAATAACTTTAAAACGGGTAAATAGTTGTCGAAATTCTCTCTTGGGAGGACTTTCTAGTGAGAGGTCATTGACCCGGACATAATTACGCAATTGGGTACTGAACTCAAAGTAAAGATAATGTCTTCATACTGTACAACTTCTTATCTGTATAATTTAAGTTATTTATCATATATAATGTCACATTACACAAAACGTTGCTTTCTGCCTGGGATTATTTTTTTGTTCTTCTAAAGTCGCAATTAAATAAAGAAAATGGAATCATTTATAGTAAAATCAGAACATATTTTATATTACTATAATCTCTTTGTGAGTGGTATTAGTATAGTCCTTAAGCGTGTTTGTCGAATAAAAAAAGATCTACATAATAAAAATCGCACTATTTCTTCGCTATAAACGACAAACTTAGTGACGCTGCAAGTTTCCTTAGAAATACTCACCTTTATTTAATGACAGACTTGGTGCAAGTCAAGTCATTGACTCCCTGTTTTATAGCGGAGAATAAAAGCTGTCGTCAGTTATTTATTAACTTGTCGCCTTCGCCTTCGCCTTCGCCTTCGCCTCTGAGTCCGATCAACCAAGACGTACTTATCTATGTGTCAACAAAATATCTCCTTAAGGGAGAATAACTGTAGGTGAATATAATTTAGATATCTTTTTATACTTAAGTGTTTTTGTAAAAGCGTCACCAAATAACTTGAAATTTCACAAACGCCTTCGAAGCAGCTATCTACATATAACACATTTGTTGGCATCGCATTAAATTAAAATATTAAAACTGATTAAACTGTATGCGTAGGTTGTCCTAAGATGTTGTCGTAAGATGAAATTGAAGATGACAGCCTTTCCGAAAGATAAAGTCGTGTGAACACATCGTATTAGGGATTTGTCAGTGATTTTGCGACTTTTGATGCAGTGCAATTCGTCTGCGCGTTTATTTAGCCATTTATGATATTTTGACGAGGGTGACCAAGCGAATGAATAAAATTAAAAAAATAATATACGATTCAGACTATTTAGAAAAGAAAATTATTTTCAAACTTTAGATAAACCTAAGGTATATGCCATATTGACAGTATCGGAAACATGTTCCAAATCTATGTATTTGGTCATGAGATAAATACTAAATACGCATTATAATACTCGGTGGCATAAAATATATATGTATTTGGAATAATGTTGAATGTAAAAATAAATTTTATCTAAAAGATTAAAGTATATTTAAATTAGTTTTCTTACCCGCACGGGCGAATTAAAACAGATAAGAATTTCATCTTAGAAAAGTACTTCATTCTAATTACATGGACAGATTGAGATCTGATGTGATTTTTAATCTAGAGTTCTTAGCAAAACATTTATATTTACTTAGTGAAAGTAGAAAGTAAAAAATTGTAAAAGATAAAACATTGGCTGAATTAGGAGTAAATATTATTAATGTAGTGTATAATAAATTCGAACCAATTATGACATTTCGTAAATCCCTATAATTTCCTGCTCCTATGTCCTCAACTTTATTATAAAATGTACGCCCTGTCCTTACCTTAAAAGCAAATGTGTATTTTATCTGGGGGTAGTTTCGCACGAGCCAAACGAGGAATAGCAAAACAAACCGCACGCGACCAGTCGATCCGATACGATTGTACGAGCTGGTGTGCACGGTCCAGGTCCACCCGTTAGAATACTAGATGCCGATCGTCGCCACGTCGTGAATTGTGTCGTCTTGATTATTAGTCGTGCACTCTGCAACTGGGTCACCAGCCCTCGCCCTGGTAAAGTAGTCGCCCGGTTGCAAAAATACGAACATTATTGTGCGTGCATAAGCTAAAGGTGTGGAAGTGTGGCAGACAAGCTTCAGCTGCAGCAGAAACGCAAAGACATCAGCATCATCAAGGTCAGTGATTTTGTACTATTTGCTAATACTCTGTTAAATTCCATCCGATGGCCTTTACCGTCAGATTTCTGTAACCCGACTTGCCGCCAATAATTAAATGTATTAAACGTTGGCCTTCCGCCAACTCAAGGTCCTTCGAGAAAAACGCCTGACCCGCCGTCAGACCCTGAATCCAGACCCATATGCCTACAGGTATATCTAAGTGAATGTGAGGGGGGGGAGGGAAGAAGGAATGTTTTTTGTTATCGTTCATCGCTGATAAGAAAATAGTTCTCTCTGCAATATTTTCTAATTATATGTAATGTTTCTAATTGTAACTTCGTAAAAAGGCGTATTTTTCCATCCTATTTGCCAACAGTGGGATATCGCGAGGCGGTCGTTGGCAACTACGCGAACTACGAATCTTTTCCAAAATCGATGCGCAAATATTGGATTTGTACGACGCGACGGCGTATTTGCAATGAAATATCAGTCGTGTTTCCGTGGGTTTTACATTTCTGTAAAAGGAGGCAGAATTCGCAATTCGTACTTGTATAGTCTGCAAGTAGTCATTTTTCTTTCTTGTTTCTAGGATGATAAGTCTTCATACTAGACCTCTATATATTACATACTGATTATAATTACTTTTATATATTTCAATACAAAGTTCTATTGGAATTGAATTACTTATTTAAAGTCATATTTTAAGTTTGTACATAAAACGTAAATGCGATTTGTGTAAATCTAAATGCTTCTTTATAAATTCTTCCCATTCGTTTTTGTTATTTGAAAATACTGGCCAAAATTTTACTGTATTTACAAAATCTGTATTTAGCCATTTAGTTCGCAATTAAAAAGTCAAGAGTCTAAAACAATATACTATGTGGCAATAGAACTTAAAAAGTTTAAAAGATTTTTAAATATGTTTTATATTTCACTGTTTCTATTTATCAAAAATATTTTCAAATCAAATTCTCTATATAAAGATATCGAATTCATTTAAATTTTATATTATTTCTTAGATAAGGACCTAAGTAAACTTTTTTGAGAACACCAACCATTGGTCCTGAAGGTGGGAAAAATTGTTTTTTCAAAATTCAAAATTCATACCTCCCTTAAAAGATACAAGATCAAATTCGTTCGAAATGTTAATTGTAAGCCTATAATTTCTCTACATTTTTTAAAATCATTTTTAATATGAGTAACCTTACGCTAAGAGATAACCAAAATCTACTTCCGCCCTCTTTTTTTTTTTTATATTGTAATCACTTTAAATTGTGAGTATCTTTGTGGAGCTACGTGGAAGTAAATAAAGGTGTTAAAGATCGAAACTTCATGAAATACACATCTCCTTTTAGTTAACAAGTTCATGAAAATTATACAATTATATAAAATCAAAAATTCTATTCTCAAACATTTGGCTCTGCATCGGCTTAATTAAGAGCGCGACACACACGGTGCGCGATGTTTTCCGCGACCCGGAAAAAGTAATAGATCGCGACAATTCTTCAGGCGGAAACCGGCCTTCGAGTAAGTGAGAGGGCGACCTGCATATCCCGTCTCCCTCCCTCCCTCCCTCCCTCCCTCCTCTTGGGGCGGCCGGAAATAGTCAGCACGCTCCAAATTGAAGCCTTTCCGCCTGGCGCAGGATGTGATGTGATGTCAGTAAAAGGTTTGTTCTGCTCCGAGCAGACACTCGTCGCGCCACGGAGCCAATAAGTTGCAAGAGTCGCTCGACGTGGAATCTGTTCTGTGGTGTCATCTCAATTACATCTTCTTACATCGATTCATTTAAATCTTTGTTTATTTACGTTCAACTTAGAACCATATTTTACCGTTTTAAGGTTTCATCGTGAGAGGTTGACACGAATATAAAAAGTAGTTCCTAAACTTTATTTGAAGATCCTTACAAATGTCAAAACTGAGGTTTTTAATATTAATTTCGACTCGTTCAGTCCTACGGTTTCAAGTATCATTTGTAAAGGCACTATACCAAAATTCAGCTACAAAGCAGGTGAATGACCGCTATCAGTTAAGGTTGTAGCCTACCAAAACGATATATAAATCGCCTTTAATAATATTATTAATGTTGATGTATAAAATAAATATGTTTGAATTGATCTTAGGAAATCCTGCATATATGTATATATCATACAATTATGTGGAATATTATAAATTTTAAAATTAACAGAAAATATACCAGTATATGTTATTAATGCTTTAAGTACCATGAAGTCTTTATCTTTGATAAAAACCTGTTCTAAAACGGATTTTAAATCATTTTACAGTTATTTGGCATACAATAATATAAATACTACCATATATTGCCTTAGCAAAGCGTCTGAAATTTCTTTTCTCCAAGTTATTGTCAACACGTCTTGTAAGTAACAGAGCTATAAACTCAGTGAGACTAAAAATTATAGACAAAATTTTTATTTAAAACACAAGAAAAGTGTTATAATATATTATCTTTTAATTAACCTTATTCTAAAATAGGAAACAAAAATTGTTTCATTCATGTTAATAAAGTTCTTTTAGTTTCTGTATAAGAAGATACTGTCCCGTACTCTGGTTGTATCTTCCAACTCGAAAAGTACAAATGCGAAAGAGTTGATTTTTTGTGTATTGATGTATTGATGCGTATTTTTGAATTCGAATTGCTATTTGAGCGCTCTGTCGAACTGTCAATGTTTCATTAATTACCGCTAAAAAAATGTTGACTTGAATCCGGACAGCCTCCGATGTGATGGCCTAAACTCTTTCATACATGACAATGTTTCTATGATACAAAACAATAAATAAAATCCATATCATGGGATGACAAGTTGTACCGTACCACCTTAATGAATTAAAAACACAGGTGTCCCCTAAGTTTCATGGGATGACAAGTTGTACCGTACCACCTTAATGAATTAAAAACACAGGTGTCCCCTAAGTTTCACTTATTTGTGGCACTTGGAGCAGAAATGGGCTTTTCGGGTTTTGGCTGCATATTTTTCTGAAAATGTCTTCATTCACCATTGTTTTTGCTGTTTACAATACAACAATCATTAACAATACATTTCGTCACATATTAAAGCATATTTTGAGAAAAAATATATATTTTAAATTATGTTAACCTTGAAATAAACTTGCTGTTAGGTTTATCTGTGGAATGCAGAATTGGAATAAATTCGGGCGCTCGAAGAGCGTTCGCGCCGTAAATCTTGGATTTTTTCATTAATTTGCAATTTGTAGGGCCGCTTGGGCGGGCGCCGAAGGTTCCATTCTATATAAAATATTCACTTTATTTCAAATTATGTTTTAGGTTATATTACACTATCTTTTCTCTTTTGGCATTTTTAATTTTTTTCGGTCTAATTTCAAAAACCCAATGTCAAATAGAAACCATTATAATTTGATATTATTCTATTAAAAAAAAATGTCAGAAATACATAATTGGTTTTTTAAATACTAGAAATAAGATAAGTCTGTAATTATTTAAATGAATATACTGTTAAATTTGTTACATATAAGTTACTTACGATAAATAGCGGTTTTATTTTGATATAAGTTAACAAAAAATCGTATTTGTCATTATTTAAATCTTAAAATAATGTCTTCTGCGTTGACCTACGAGTATGTATCTACATTTATCTATAGATCAATGTTGGCAGTTTCTGTTTCAAATGGTATGGTCTCATCTTTATCTCGGAAACTCCTGCCAGCAACAAATATATATATATATATGTATATGATATTTAAGCTTTTGTCATTCGGCGTCATCAGAAAATATATGAAAGATGACGTTTAAAATGCAACCTTCATAAATACGAAAATCGCATTTTCAACTAAAAGATAAATATATCCAGCCACTACAATTATTATTATATAATTGCAGTTTTGCTAGATAAATCAATCAGTATTATGAAATGAAACTAGTTTCTTAAATGAATATATCAAGTATCACGCGTTAAATGCTGTTAAGTTAGTTTAATTTTGTCTATTTAGACCTACAGACCTGCAAGCGCCCAAGACCCAAATATGAGAGAGTTCCCATGTCTTTAAATCAATTTCGCGGGCAAAGACTTCAAAACTTTTACATTAAAGCAAGCATCGAAATCCCTGCCGTGAGTTCTCGCGTGAATTGGAACGGGTAAAGCGGAAAGTAATTTGTTACAGTAATTTGTTATATATATATATATATATATATATATATATATATACATCAATGTCACCAACCGTTCCTCTCCCCTGCCCCTACGTACCCCTACCCGTGTTCCCTATTGTAATCTGTTTCTTACGGATGTTTGTTTGTATGATGACAATTATAATGATGGTTACATTTTTCATAGTAATTTCTTAGTTAGACAGATGGTAGAAATATTAAAAAAAAACTTTGGTTTGGTTATAAAAATATTTGTTTTTATTTACAGGCAAGGCTTGAACGTCGTCGAGATAATACATGTAAGTATTCCTAGTTAGTTTATTACTTTTTAAAAAATAGTTTAGTACCTACATATGACTGATATATCTGACAGTTTGGGATTTAGTTATTTGTACTATTGGTAACATTTTGTTTTTGATAAATATTTTTTATAAAAAACATAAACTGGGTGACGTTTATAAATAGGTATACCAGCTTATAATTGAATATATTTCTAATTAAATAACCTAATGATCGATATTTTATTAAATAGATAAATAAATAATTATTAACAGTAGTTCTCTAGTAGTGTTAGTGTTCTTGACGTTTTAAAGGCCACTTTTGTTTTTTCTATAATTAAAAATAATTTAGTTAAAAAAAAATTGTGTGAAGGGAGCATTTCAGTGCCGTATGAAAATTCTTCCTTTTATGAAATAAATTGGGCGTCGGTCCACGAAGTTTTCCCGACACGAAGGTCTTCAAGAAAAGGAAAAAATCAATCGTATAATGCCAAGTGATTTATGCATAATGGACATTTGAAATGCCTCACTGAGGTTATCCGGACTAAAATTAACAACTTGGAATGATTACAGGGGTGCGCCCTAAGCCATATTTGAACCACTCGGATCACCATCTGTCTAGATTTGGTTTACAGACCTTTTGATCTGAAATGTATAAAATTGTTAGCTGCATTCCTTCGTTAGCTAAATCTGAATAAAAATAACATTTTTTTAAAACGTTTAAAAGATAAAAAACGTTTCACTAAAAAAGATAAAAAAATACTTAAGTACCGACTCCTTATTTCATTATTCAATCTAAATTTAGGGCGCGTGCAGTTAGTTGTCGCATAGTTGTATAGAAATAAGCTATTTACAAACGTCCACATTTAGTTTTAAAACAAAAATTACTAAGTGCATACAATTTTTAAAATATGAGAAAAACTATTAATTTTCAAAAATGAATTACCAGTTTCAAAAAAAAAAATTAAATAAATATACGAATAAAATAGGAGGGTAAGGGAATATAATTATTAAAATGACAACTTTATAGCATTAAATTAGTATGAAGTCGTACAATTGTTTAAGTAGGTACTTACTATTCCAGCGGTTGCTTTGAAACCACTCAGAGACCTGACAAATATGTCAATATTACAAAAGCCGTTAATATAGGTGATACTATAACAATGAAAAATGCACAACATTACGGGCATAGTTATGCGTTACCGATCGGTAAAAAAAACATTGTTTTGTCTACACACGAGAAGGTAGGACTGTATTTGAATTGATTTCGTTTGCAAAACGTTAACCCGAAAGCCAAGAAGCCTTTTAGTACATAACATTTATCTTATCGTAATCTTCAAGAGGCATATTACTAATATATATATATATATTTTTCTACTTATATTTTTTTTAAACACGGGAGTATCTGTACTGTGAATGTGTGTAAACCTGTTTCTTGGTCCTGGTAATATTATTCTTTTTTACTCCTAATTATCTTCATTAGTCAATTGGGCTACCCTAGTTTACGGATTATATACTTCAATTTATATTGTCTTTACGTCATTACCTGTATTGTGTATAATTTCTGTTGGGCAACCAGAATAAATAAATAAATAAATAAACTGTAACTGAGTCTAATGTGCTTGCCCCGTTATCGGTTTGAGGTGAATGATGGTTAGATGATCTTTATTGTCTATCATTTTTCACTTAAAGTTACTGTTATAATACTTAATCAACTACGTAGTATCTCGTATATATTGGTAATTACTAATAAGAATAGTAGTGTGACACGGAAGGTGTGTAGAAGGTTTGATGTTGTGAGAGTTGCCAGGCACCTATTTGGGTCAGAACACTTATTGTGAGAAAGGAATTTCTTGAGTATCCCACTGTTTGTTTCTCGTGACGCCAAACGGTATGTAGACTTCCATCTATCCATATTCGACACAATGGATTTCTAAAATATGAAATGTGAGACATAGTCGGCTGTATTTGTCCAGCCGTAAATTAAATTTCTGCGGAAATTTAAAGTGTGCGAATCGTCTATTAAGCGTTCTGTGCGAAACGAACAGAACGCTCATTGGTGGCCCATTTTCTGTCCCTCTCCCTTCGGAAATATAAAATTTTAAATATACTCACTCGTTTTCTAAATATATTCGTTAATTAAAAATTAAAAATCGTCTCGTGTTCTGTGTAAAAAGTGTTTTTTTGGCAAAATCATCGCAGCGTCGCGTCGATGGAAGGAACCGCGAGCGCCACTCGAGTGGAGATTGTGATTGTGATTGAGAATACGAAGATGCACAGATGAGATGAGATGAGATTTACCTCGCAGTCGCCTCACTTCCTGCCCCCGGGGATCGGGATACAGATCCACTTCCAAGGACATCGAAACTCATCCCTTCCTCCGAGATCGGGTCATTCAACCCGGAAATTTGTCTCGTAGCACCGAAAGTCTCGCTGTAGGATAATTTCTTTCGATCTCACCAACCAAACAAGTTAATTTTAATACACCCATCACTATCTGATATACGAACAAAATCATTTCTTTAATATCTAGTCATCTCCTATAATAATAAACATTATTTATATTTAATTTGCGTTCTAACCTAACCTAATTTTATAAAGCCACAATCCCCTACAAGTTTTTATATATATGGCGAACTTTTTCTCATGCACATCCTTTTTCTTTACTTTAAACTGAAGAACTTTTCCAGATAATGACATATTTTTTCCATACAAAAAAAATAACTTCCCAGAATATGAATGGGTTCAAAGTTTGGTTTGCCGCGCCGTGCCGTGCTCATTATGCCAATATATGGAAAAATAACCTGTTCATCGTCATAGCGCATTTAACAATTTGAATCTTATAAAAAGTATGAAAACGGTGTTTTTATAAAGTTATATCTCGATTTTAAAACGTATAGGTACTTGTTCATGGTTAATATCATTCAGCAACGTTTTGGCAATCAACTCGTTCAGTTTTGCCTTAATGAAGTGTTCCCGAGAGAAACAGCGAATTTTTTGTTTATATTTTTATCGCTTACAAATAAATAATAAATAACAGATAAATAAACTTTTGAAGCCTCCATTTAATCTTTTAAAGATTGCTTATCTGATTATTCCGGGACGCCTTGTATAAAAAAAATATATTTTAGATATGTAATAAATATTATTTTATGAATTAAACACTTGATGAAAAGTTGATTATGATCGACTTTTATTTGTGTTATAACATAGAATAGTTAAAAATACGTGTTTCTGAAAACTATAGGTGTTAACTACCATAAATTAAACTTTAACTATTAGATTTTTACAAAATGCTCTTGTCTAGCACAAATGTGGCATTCACTACATTTTGTAAGATCACATTGTCTATCTGCTCAATGCTCTGTCTCATAATGAAATTTTAGCAGGTAGATTAATAATGATATTTATAAAGAATCGACTATCAAAGTTTCGTCGAAATTGGTCCAGTGGTCAAATGAGCTCACCTCTTGTGTAATATTTTCAATTTTATGAATTTCTTGTCTGATAAAAGAATGTGGGCCTGATTTGGGAAATATGCTCGATGGATATTTAATATCTGTTCTTCCGAAGCAAACAATTTACTAAGTTTCATCCTTCCAAGAAATCACAAAATAAAGGGCAAGTCTTAATAAACGAGTCTCTTGTCATGGGCTTCCTTCCCCTCTTCTCTCCCCTCTTCCCTTCCCTCTTCTCCCCCTCTTCCCTCCCCTCTTTCCGTACCCCTCTATCGCTCGGTACCAGTTCTTTCTTTTATTTATTAGATGATTAATTTTTATATATTTGAAAGTTATTCAATTAATCTATTTTTAAAAATAACGGAATGTTTTGTGATCGATGGTTCGATTTGTCGAGATCATATCAAATCGCAACGGATGCAAGAATTGACAGCTGAGCAATCGTTTGCGATTTGTAATAGCCCAAGTGTGTCAAGTGTATGGCCCCAAACACAAAATGTTATCCAAATGCGTTTGAGTTTGTTTTTTTAACGTCCGCCGATTAACTTCATTGGTTGCGTGTGATGAATTGAATTTTGGCAGTTATAAAACTTTCGTATATTTTCGTCGCAATTGCAGTATTTCGGAAATACGTCTAAAGAACTGCTTTTTAAGAGCTTGTAATATACCTAAATAACTTTACGTTTATCACTGTGTTTTTTTTTCTTATTCAAAATAATAAAAAACATATGACCCTAATAATTCCTACCTTTTGTAACTAGAATCTTATGCAACTTAAGCAAGTAAAAAACGCACATAGTACCTACTCCGTACAAGTAAATTTAGCTCAGTTTAATTTGTTAATTCCGATTGAGTAAAATGAAATGGTTTGACACGATAAATAAAATTATGCATGTGCGTACCTAAATAGTGTGAATTGAAACGTTAGGAAAAGGCATCGCAATTAGCATTAGAAACTAGAAAGTCATTTTTTTGATCTGTGCTCGAGGTAATGTTTTGAAATCAATACTCATCATTTGATCTTTTAACTTTGAATGTACTTTTTTAATTGAATTACAATATTTGAGTACAAATATAGGTTTTAATTTTTAATAAAATAAAGCGCTTATGACGAAATTCGTGAATTTATAATGAGAGACTTTTATATGCTGACTGGCTTCACTTCGAAATGGTAACAAATCGTCATTCCCACCAAATCCGTTTCTTATCATTTATCATGGCTTGATTATAGTTTTGCAATCTTTTAAACAATAACTCATAGAAATATTGAATGTCATCGGGAAATTTATGAGGAAAATGAGTTAGGGCTGCATCGGGAAAAAGCTGTCATTTTAGGAACATTCGAAACTAACTTAGTAGTTATAGTAAGCATCTAACTTTATTCTATACCTCTAAACTATTAAATAGAAAAACCTGCTTTGAGTCAAATTGGCAATGGTTTGAAAAATGCCTGCGTGTATAATGTGCGTTAGTTAGTAGTAGCAATTTATGACTTATAAACAGACATATATATGACAATATTCGTCGCCACTGTCACACTTCTTTTGACATACGTTTTGACAGACGTTTGAACTGACGTTTCGAGGTTATGCTCTCAGCTGTAAGATTTAGTCGCGCGCGTTTGCTTGCCAACGATGTTCAATATATGCAAATCAAGTAAATTTTAATTAGTTAGAAAATATAAAATCAAGTACGAGACGAAAACCAAAGATGGCAATACACGCGCACACGGGTCACGGCGACTGTAGCGCCGTTAATGTACTGAAATCGCTCCTAGCAGCGTATTTTAACACTGACTTAAGTTTGATTTAAGTCTTCGTTGTTTTGATTCTTAGCTAAGGCGCACTTTTATGCTCGACCTAACGCTAAAAGTGAGTTAAAATACGTTACTTACGAGTATGTAGGAGAAAATGACAAACCAAAAGGAATTAAAGTATTACGGAAATTGATTATTTATCACGCTTGTAATACGCAATATTTAGTGACTTACAAACAATTGAGGGTTAAAAGTTGAACGTTATAATGCTTTATGAACTGCGAACGAAGAGGCGAGTGAATAGGTATTGGTTTATTTGAATTGTCAGAATATTACCTAAAGGGCGGACCATGTTTTGATAGGGCAAAAAGCTTTGTTTGAGATACCTAAATGGGCGATTGAGGGTTAATTATTCGGTTAGAGATAGCATTCGTCTGTGGCGAATCTGAAGTTCGCGTTCAATTGTTTGCGTCCCTCTCGCACGCTTAGCCAACAATAATGTTTATAACAATTACTGCCTAATTCTAAAACTTTACATTACTTTATAATTCTAAAAAAAAAATCCTCTATTTTAACTTCTATACATACATAAATATATATTATTTTTTTGGTGTCATAAAACTAAACTGAACTGAAAATCTAAAAGAATGCTTAGTGCCACATTATAATATAAGACACAAATGAAAGGAAAATGAAGCAACCGGGCGAAGATGTTAATGACGCCTGTAGGACCTAGCTGTAAGACGTTTGGTTTTGGTTAAATAATTTACTACTATTAAACAATATATATGATAGTTGATATTATATGATAGCTGCAGGGTGTCATAGCCATTTTTGTTTTTCTTATTGTCAGTAGTATGCCACACTTCCATTTTTTGCTGCTAGACACTGCATCATACAATCAATTTTACGATAACGATATTTGCTCAGCCTTGCGGCAACCCTGTGAGGCCTTGGAAGGCCACAATATACGCAAGCGCCTATCCATGAATGGCTGGATAGGTAGAAGCAGGGTTGTACTCGTATAGACACATAATAGATAGGCCTTTGCACTGCACCTCCAGCAACAAATCATCCCGCCGACATCGTCTAATATTCAACCGAGCAAAAATATCGAAATGTGTAACAAAGAATCCTTTTCATTCTTTTACCGCCGTTTCGGGGAGGATCACAAAACCGATATTTCACTTTAATATGCTTTTAAATAATAATACTTTAACTTACTCCAATTTTCAATGAGTCAATTAAGCCAAATGTTAGGAAGATGTGTTTGTTAGTCTGTGTGCGATGGGCTCAAAAACCACTATATCTATTACCACGACAAAGCCAATATATAAATAAATAATAACAGGCGAAAAGTATACGATGTTTTTTTTTAGGCAGCAATTTTAAAGAAAAATACTAGCGGTCGCCCAGTGGTTGAAATTCGACCGTAATTCATTATTTTTTATATTTTCCTTATTTGTCGCGAACTTTCCTATCCTTTACTCACGTATTCTAGACGCCAGCAACGAAGAACAGCCCACGATAGAAGGTAAAATATAGAAGGTAGACGTTTAAAGTTGAAAAATTTGAGAACAGGCCTTTGCCCGGGAAAATCTCCCTCAAAACGGCCTAAGGCGTAAAAACGCTCTTTCATTCAAGGATGCCTGATAAAGTTTTGCCAAAGATCGGAGTTTTCACGACACGCTTTAAGCTGTACAATTTTAACCGTCGCGCTGAACTACCTACCAAAACCGCAGGAGGCAATTTAGGTTGTTTTGAAGTGCGCTTTGGCGGGAAATCGCTTGAGTATGGAAGGCGCTACCCAATTCCTTACTCTAAGTAAGTACGACTTGTATGTTAGTTTGACTACCTAGGAAAATGTCTAGTCCGGGAGCGCGGTGAGTTAAGACTGAAGACTGAAAAGTAGTCTTCGATTATGAAAACTAAACCGCGAGAAAGGAATTTATAACTCGTCGTCGTGATTTGACGTCACAACGTGTGAAGTGCAACTTAGCATTTTCCCAAACTAAGCAAATGCTTGTGACTTCCAATTAGGAATATGCAAACTAATTAAGTCTAGTTATCTTTGACGTCAATAGAAAATTTCCACTTAAACTGGGCATGAGAACTGTATATCTGGCAATTTCGCAGGTGAGAAATATTTGAGATGTGAATAGTGACTAAAAAGTTTTGATGAATTGCTTGGAATTGTCAAGGTACCAGATTCTTTTAGCACAGGTTTTAAGCGCGCGTTTTATAATAAGCGGTCGCGAGATCGAATCCTCTCATAGTGATATCGTTTTATCGCTTTATCACCATAATCTCCTCTGGCTCTAACCCAAGCAAATGAATCTTAGTTGAATGGGGCTTAATTGACTTAGTTCACAGTAAAAAAAACAAAAAATATAAAATAAAAGATAAATTTATCAGGATGTAACGCTTAATAACGACGGTGATATTACTTGGGTAACTTTAATATTCTAACTGACCCCCCCCCCCCCTCCCCACACCTCCTCATGACTTTCTATCATATAAAAGGCTGCGTCCGTTAATTGGCTACCAATTTCCTAATTATCACGCGTTTTTAATTAGACAATGTTGGTTTTTATTTCTTTGAGATCCTGAAAAGACTGAACAAAATTTGTATATGAGATATTAGTAATGCGCTCGGCACGGACATTCAGGATTATTCCACTACGCTTCTATATAGTATGATGAATACTAGTAATATAGTAGTCTATGACCAGATGTTTAGTTTTAATATTCAGTCGGCTCAATTTCCGAAACTGTAAACATTTCATAGAAAGGGTTCTCCTCTCAAGTTTCCCTTGATTATTCTAAAAGCGGGTAGCTTAATTGAATTGTGAATTTGACTGGCTTGTCAATTACTTTTGACCTTATTTAGGGTAGAGTAGTGTTTGTTGGTAGACCGAAACTAATAATCCAAGGTTTATTGATTTTTCCCTATCCGATGTATTTAACAGCAAATAGAATCGTTTCTATATTGGACGGTATATCTTTTAAATGTTTTGTATATTGTGATGTATGTATGACCTGTCGCGCGCCTCACTACGATTAGATATTGCATAGCTTAAGGACGTGTCCCTAGCAGAAGGTACCTTTGTTTTATTTGCTTGGTTCAAATACATACACTTAAGGTTAAATATTTTTATAATAAAACGAAACAAAACGATCAACAACTGTAAGTTATAGTAGTAAAGTTAACGCCGTCGTTTTACACCGTGATATGTCTGTCGTTCGCTACTAAAGTGGCAGCGCATGCATTTTCTGTTGATTATTGGCCATTATTAACAGTATACTAACGCGTTTATGCATAAGGCCGATAATCATTTACTACCGAACCGTAAAATATTATCATTACTAATATGAGAGTTGCATGAATGGAGTTGTCCCTGTTAGATATCCTGACCCTTGATTTTTGTACGAAACGAAATATCCCTTTATCAAAACGTTCTGACAGCTGACGGCTATTTGGCAAACATTAGCTATATTTTTTGCAAACTGTTTTTTTTAATACTTCATTGTAAATATTATTGTTTTTTAGTCCTGTTGTTGCTTCTGTGAATATTTTGTTATTAGTTATATTTGCTATAATTCGTTGTCTTCTACAATGGTCTGTTTGCTTTGTTTTTAGATTAGTGTACCAAATTTTGGGATAGCTTGAATGTTTTGTTGGAAATATTTAATAAAAAAAAAGAAAAATGAATCCAGCTTTACTAGAGTGATACGAACAGAGACATCGTGGGTCTGCCTTTGTATGGACCCCCCTGATCGTGCGACCAGGTTTTGGCTTTGGTCAAGCATGCGCGTCCATTCTCTCTCTGACATTTATTTGGAACCAACTGTCAAGTCAAGTCAAGTCGAGGAAAAAGTGCTGTCTTATAAAAGTGTATGATGAAAATAGTAGCAGGTAGTATTTTATTTAGTCATCAGATGCTAGCTTTAGAGCATAGTTACTTTTTAGTATTACGTTAAATTGCATAAATGCTTCTGAAATATATATTTAGCTTATTGCGTTTTTAGGGTATCCCTAGAATATGATTTCAATGTCCGACCATATATTCGGCTGTTGCAGAATGTAGCTTCTAAATGGCTAGTCGAAGGAAGTTTTGGCATTTGGCATTACATAAAAGTAAATTTTACCAAAGTCACTATAGTGAGAATTTAAAGAATTATAATAAATATGATTATTTTATAATAATAAAGGACCAATCTTTTTGCCTCCATTAGGTCAGATCTATCCATCCACAGGTCCATATATTTCAACTAGACTACAAATGCCAGTAAGTAGGTACGTATGTAGATTTTAAGAACACCTTTGTCTAACTTCAATTTTGAGAGCGGCTCATTGCCGTAAAGATAAATTCTGAGGTTAGCTGGAATCCCGAAATACTTGACCTCACGAAGTCACTATAATTTCGAAATACTCAAGTATTTAGGATACTTATTTTATTACAACATCTATTATACCTAGTCGTTAAGTATCCTCCATAGACCATCGCTGAATGAGGAAAACGTAATTTTAATGTGGAGAATCCCATTATAGTATGATTTGTAATTAATTATAAAACGGAATCAAACAAAGCAATTCTATCCAATTTGTTTCGCAAACAAACCATCTAGGAAACGCATTAAAACGGCGACCATGTTTTTAATGAAACATCTCTCACACGTCACACACACGCCAGCCTGGGCAGCCGGAATCCGCTGCACAATCTTTGTGCAGCCATCGATACCTCGACGGCAGCTCGTTGTGGTATGCGGCGCATTCGGCGTCTCGTAGCACGGCCTTTCAGGCATCGACGCGAAGAAAAACATTATTTTTAACAGCGATATTTTGCTTGATTTAATTAACCGTAAATATCGACTAAGGTACATAAGCTAAATAGGTTATTAGGACTCTTTAAAACTCTGTTATCTTTTACTAGTAAAAAATAATCTTACTTTGTAAACTTCACACTGGTTTTTTATAAATATTTACCTTCGTGCCTCATTTAGCACACAAAGAGGAAGGATAGTAATAATTCAATTCAAATATAATTTCAATTTAATTTATTATAAAATTTTGTACAATTATATTTTCTTATGCCTCAATCAATGGGTTATGCACATGTTTAACGAGTTGTGATCACAATCCTTACAAATAAAAATAGATTTCAACATAGAATAAAGGAAGAAATAATGAAAAATGTAACGCAAGAATGCCTTTGAGGTAATAAGTTCGCCTTGAGCTCATTGCTAAATGCTGTAATTTTGTGTTGAAGTGTAAATAAATAAATAAAATAACGAGGAATCATGTATTAACATGATTCCTCGTTAAGTTAACGAAAAAATAAAGAATAAAGATGAGAATTTGTGCGGAGTTGAAGTAAGTAAATAATTGTGATAATAAACCTTTCTCATAATTCATAAGCACATAATTCATAAATATCACGAGCTTCACAGTTAAAAAAAATACATTCAACGGAAAGATAAAAAATATACGTAAATTACCTATATATAACTTGACTGCAGGTTATGTTAAGATCTCCTCATCAAGATGTTAAGATCATTTTGTATACAGCTTTTTGAAAATGAATAATAACGCCATATTACGAAAATGCCAAATATCTTGCGCTAGATTCCAGACTAGTTTACCTCTTCCCGAGACCAAAGATACGTCGCCGTTCCTTATTCCCTGCGGGCGCAGCTGCAGACTTCTGTTCCCGAAATGGACCCAGATAGCATATTCATTCCCTTCCCTTTGAACTAGGTTAGCGAATGCTATATTAATATGTGAAAACCGAGTATGGCTTTTAATTACACGGTTAAATTAAACCTCTCTAATGACAATTTTTAGTGATAATTACTTTGGCACAACCTGAAGAAATAAATTTTACAAAATTTGTACATAAATAGCACGACGCTTATGAGAAATATCAGATTACAAGAATGTTCGAATGTTTTAAATAATTGCATAATTAGTCAACCACAAATTGGAGTGTCGATATCTTTTATAATAGACGGCCCAATATAACCTAAACAGTAAAAAAATACAAATACTGGCTGGTAGCGTTAGCGGGTGAGTATAAACATCTTGCATTCATTAAAAACAAACAAAACAAAAATATAGATAAGTTGATAAACATTAGCCGAACTACGGGGTTACTTAGGGCCGAAATTTTAGTCCTTGCTTAAAGTCGTTCTTAGTTAGGATCAACTTAACTTTTAAGCATGACTTAAATTGAATTGTGTATTTCAGTTACTTTTTGAGGTCAACTTTGTTAAGAATATGTTTTCCCACTCGTGATCAGTTCGCTACTCGCCGCTATGGTTTGTGCATACAATATCTGTCGCCACTGTCGCATAACTTTTAGCATATGCCGCGTCATCTGACGTTTTGAGGTTATGCTGTAATGCTTGTTTTGATCTTGTGTTTACCGTGTTTCATTTATTTTAATGTTTTCTTTTACTCTAATTGGAATTACAAAATAAAAGAATTATAAAATTGGTGCGCATTCCCGCCGCCAATTTTGACATTTACACGCCCGGCGATAGTAACGCCGTTTAATGTACTGAAATCGCTCCTAGCAGGATATTTTAACACTGACTTAAGTTTGACTCAAGGCTTAGGTTGTTTTGATTCTTAGCTAAGGTGGACTTTTATGCTCGACTTAACGCTAAGAGTAAGTTGAAATACGATGTTTATCGGTTAAGTCCAACTTAAAATTTAGGTTAGTCTTAAGTAGGACATGAAATTTCGGCCCTTAGTGCATTAAACGGGTGCAAAAAGGATGAAAATCTATTTATATTGATTCCTTCACCGCTAAGAGAGGTTGTAGAATAGCGTGTAATATATAGAATAGCATTTTTATATGTGTAATAATAAAATTGGATTAAAGAGGGTAGATAGGGTGGGGGCTTAGGGGGAAATGATGTTCGAAAAATGAAATAGTACCTACGGTGTTGCATCTAAAAAAACCGAAATATTGAGTCATGAGACATTTGTAACCACTTACTCACTTTACATTCGGAAAATTCGCGCAAAAGCCAATATCAATAAAACAAAAAAAAAATGGTCATTCATATAAAGTAAATAAAATATCTTAAACATTAACCAAACTTACAAATTTAAATCTGATAAGAAAAGAATACGGCGAATTCCTGGTGGTTGTGATAAAAGTTGAAAATATTAACGATTAGAAAGGAAGGCATTTAGAAAGGAACTCCTCGCGAGGACGTGTTTTAGTAGGACAAAGTGGCGTTTTGGATTGGCAAACTTTTACCAAAAGCCTACTTACTGAACAAACTTCTAACATTACGATTACTCCTTCCTCACCTTCAGTAAGGTAGGGCCTTACCTTTCGTCTCGCCCCATTATGCCTTCAGATTTCTTTAGCAGCGCCTAATATATTAGATACTGTGATTTTATAGAAAATCGAAAGCCAGAGAAAAGTTTCGCCATCTCAGTTAAATGTTCAGTAAAATTTATTATTTAGGTAAGTAGGTACATATAATAATTTCATATATTTATCAATCTTCTGCGCAGCATAAAAAAAATAGTGTTATGGCCGTAGACAAATGTTAGTAATTCTGAGGTATTGGTTCATTAAAGAGGTTATTATGTATAAGTAAATTCATTTGATTTTGATCTTTGTAAGTCGATTTTAGAAGGTATTTTGATTCATCAACTGTTGGCACATTATGAACCAAAATTGGTAGCGCTTTATCTTCTACGTAAAAAGGTACCAGAGAAAAGATCATTTGCTAATTATTAAATAAATTACTGTTCAATTTGTGAAAACAATAAAATACTGTGGTCAGAAATAGAATCAGAAACACCGGATTATATGCCTATAAGGTTAAGGTTAAAGTTAAGGGTCCGTCTATCGAAGCAGATATCGAAGGGTCCTCCTAAGTTTGTCTATTGCCTCGAGGGCCACCGACAAAAATAATTACATTTATGAATGCATTATCAATCTAAGGCGGCGAACAAAGACTAGGGCCTATCGAGTAATTATAACTTCCTTCCCTCGCTTTCACCCTCGGCGGATAGGGTGTATGGTGGTAGGTCATTGGGTGAAAACTGGAAAGCCTATCATGTCGTCTGTGGCAGCAGGGTTAAAGATAGCTGATGGAACGTTCTTATCAATCCACGACCAATTCTATATTTTAAAACTAATGTAAGCATCAGGTTTTTTCCTATTTCTTGCTTTGTCATATAGGATAGGTACTAAATAAACATAATGTTTTTTAGTACAAGTCAACTCAGGTTGGAAAGGCAGAAGACAGCACTGAGAAAAAATCCTGTACGCTCTACAAGAAATTCCTGTCTATTACTGATCGTTTGGTTGACGTAACAAAACAGTCTTATAATGTCTACGTAACTGTTCATTTGAAAAATGCATCTACGCAGTTTGTTTAGTACAAGTTACAAGAATGTTTTGTAAGGTGTACGATTTATCAATCTACAGGAATTGGTTTATACAGTCTATCAAACACTACAATATACTTCAGTTGGGCCTACTAATATTCAGTAGCCACAACAAGTTATGATTCCACTGAACTTTTCGGTAAACTCAGAGCTCGATATATTTTTCAGTATAGTTACCGAACACGTTTTGTACTCGTTAGCGATTAAAAACAAATATTCATGACCTCCTACGGTTATGTTGAATGGAGGATTTTGAGGTTAACGACCTAACACAATATTATTGCTATTTTTCGATCCGCTTCATATTTAATGCTCCGAATATATTTTATTGGTAGCACTCAAACTAATGCCGGAATTAATCAGTCGGCTCTTAAAGTTATGAGAAAATCACTTCTTGTATAGATCGTAAAAAATATCGGCATTTAGCGATTAATCAATAAATACATGACCTCATAGTTATCACAAGTTAAGGGAATAGGTCTCGAACTTTGTCATTACTTATGGGTTATGGAGCCAGTGTGCTTAGGAGTACAAATGCGGTTTATGAAACAAATGAATTATAATAAGTACATAGTTTTAGATTATGAAGGGACTTTATCAAATCATAAAATGGTGTCACTTGAAAACAAACTGACAATAAATGAGATTCAAAAGCTGACTTTCCATTCTTGCTAAGTGAAATCTCTTTTCGTATACACCCGTCTCCCTCGCACTCCTCATCTGTTTCGTTTGCTTAGATGTAATTCAAGTTAGGTACGCACAGAATGCCGTGATTAATACTTATAATAAAAAGTTCCAAAGCATTGATTTATGTCATTTTAGCCGTAACCAATTGATTAAGGCTGTCAGTGATATTGTTTAGAACTAAGTATATGCCATCTTTTCTTTCTGAAATTATTAAATACCTATATTACTTTGCGATGTGCGCATGTTACTCATCCTAACATATGAACATTCCACTAATCACTCTCCTGCCTACACACATTACAGTCATTACATGACTTTAAATATATACTATTAGTTGTAAGCATGTGCTATTTAGCTGTTTATAATTCTTTGAACTAGGTCGCCGCAGTCGCTCGCATTTTGCTTCGCTGCAGCACATATTAGAGCGAAGCGATTTACTAAAATTTTCTAAATAAAATTTAGTCTGTGACAATAACTTTTTAACGACGGGATAGATTTTGATAATTTTCTATAATGAGGTATTTGAAATCTCTTTGATACAAATGCACAAAAAAAATTCATCCGGAAATCAACAGCATAACTTTTTAACGACGGGATAGATTTTGATAATTTTCTAAAATGAGGTACTTAAAATATCTTCAATACTAATGTACAAGAGAATTTCATCGGGAAATTGAAAACATAACTTTTCAACGAATGGATAATTTTCCAAAATGAGGTTCTTGAAATCTTTTATATACAAAAAGAGAAATTCATTTAACAATTATTTAAATATAAGACAAATGAATTTATTTTCGAATAAAAATTTTTCAAAAAAGCGCGTGACTTTTTTATAATGGATATTCCCATAGACAATTTTCTTTTGACCCCAAAAGACAATTATTATTTTTGACAATATTTAAAATCAAGCTCCGTCACGACCTTCACTTTTTCATGTAGATTCTCTCAAAATCAAAAATTTTTCAAATCGGTCAAGGAATGACCAAGTTAGCCCGTGACAAAGTTCTAATTGGAGTCTCCTTATGAGAGCTTCGCTCGCTCCGCTCGCTTCGCTCTAATTACAATACTTACGGATTATTTATCCAACAAATTGCGGATTTCCATTTTTTTATATTATTATTTTTCACATTTTTACGCCGAGATCAAAATAAAAACCGTCGTTTCTTTTTTCCGCCCTTAACTTAGGATTGATAAAAGTTGTCGTCGCAGTGTGTTATGGGCGGGGGTTGGGGCGGGCGGGGGCGGGAACACCTCTCTCGCATTTAGCTAATGATGGCTTCGGTGGCAAAGTCCCGAGTCGTCGGCCTCATTTGTCAGCGTCTCGCTCGCACGTGTCGCGACTCGCGAGGCGCGACTGAAAGGGCGACGTAAAACTTACCTTCGGAATTCGTTCAAGTTGGGCGGGCGGGCGATAAACAAAAGATATTGCGAACAAAAGCGATAATCCTGCGGATGCACGTTTCGTGTATAAATATTGTTCTCGCAAACAGCTGTTCCGTCCAATCCAGCTGGAGCTCGTAAATAATATGAATTACTTTTTTTACGGCATTACTTATATTGTGTATAATTTCTGTTGTGTAACCACAATAAATAAATAAATATCATACCAACACTAATACTACTAATACTATCGAAAAAAGGTCAATTTGGGACAAGTTAAAATAATTCACAGATTCATTATATAGAAAGGGTAAGGGGGGGGGGGGGCATTACTAGCCGCGAGTTACAATTTATAAAAAAAAAATAGCGTTAAATTTATGAAGAATTGAAAGAATGTCGTCGTATCTATGTTTTTTTTTATTTTAATCTACTGTACTCATCACAAGTTGAAACCACATACAGGCACCAGTAATCGGGGGACGCCTGTAGGACATAACTTATAAGCCGTCAGATCTGTTACATAATTTACTACTACCAAACAATGTGTAGAAGCAGATGATATTTAATGATAGCTACAGGTGTCATAGCCATTCTTGTTATGAAACATTCTGAATTTTATTCTGTGTTACTCTAACACAGAAAAATAAATAATATTTTTATTGAAAATGGGGCAAAAGAACGCAGAAAAAAATATTCAAATGTTACAAACATATTTACAGGTGTCAGGGACAGGGGGATGGGGATGGGGACGGGGACGAGGGGTAAGGAGAGGACAGGGTGTTACATGACCATTCCCCAAGACTTAAGGGGATTGGTTACGTCGTTACCTATAAAAATAAAATAGTTAAAATAATTAAATAATAACGGTGACATTATGAAGCTGAATTTCTTATACCTTTTACCATGTCTTTCTCAATACTTGTCCAAGACAAAAATACCTACCTGCCTCACTACGGGTCGGCGAATGCCGACGAAATATTGACAGCAGGCAGTCACTCTCAAGCTCTATTGCTAGCTTATCGACATTACGGATAGCGACCGCACGAATGCGCTAGTGACCCAGCAAAAGCAGTGTGCACCCGGAATTGCCATCGAGGGAAAAAGGTGAGTCCTTGGTCTAATTGCCCTCAGCAACATTTTGTCACCGCTAAAGTAAATTAACCTAGAATATAAGGAACAAAATTATACAGTCAAAGAAAGTATTAAAATCTTTTACAGCAACTGGCGACCGTCATTCGCGTCACCAGGGATGTTTATGTTCCCCATTATGTGTAAGAAATTGTATTAAAAAATGCGAAAATAATTCATTCCGAAATTTATAAATTTTATCAAAGCGCTCGTGTAAATCGGGTTAAATCAAACTAGGGGGGCGAGAATGGGGGCTTTTGGAAAAACTGATTTTTTTCTATAACTTTCTTCATATCAAAGATATCGATTTAATTTAAATTTTATATTATTCTTTAGTTTAGGGCCTAAAACTTTTTTACGTAAACTTTTTTGATACCGCCAACCATTGGTCTTAGGGGTGGGAAAAAGTGATTTTTTAACATTCAAAAAATCAAACCTATAAATAATAATAATAATCAAAAATCATATAAAAACTTATAGGGATAGGATGAAATCTATTCAAAATGTTAATTGTTGGCCTATAATTTCCCTACAACTTTCAATTGAAATAATTTTTGATCTAAACAACCCTTACGACACATTATAAAAAGGGATTCAGTATGTGCGCTCTCGCTGCGCAAGGGTACGGGCAGGAAGTGTATCGCGCGGCAGCTCGCGCAATGTTTTGATACAAGTTCGTACAATTAGAGTTGGCCTATCCCCTACTTTGATCCGGTGAAACTACCTCCGCCTCCGGCGTGCCGAAAGGGATTTTTTGATATGAGGTCAAAACAAATCAAGTTTGAAATCGCAGGGCCAATAAGACGGATTTTTTATCGGGAATGGTCTTGGCACGCGGTGTAATATTTATTGAACGAGTCAAACGAGTCAATGGCCTACCCTAAACTAGGTTGGTTAGGTAGGATAATATCTCATACTTGTTTTATTTAGCATTAAGTAAATTAAGTGTTTTTTCGTTAAATAATATTTTATTATTTGCCTATAACTATAAAAATATTCATATCAAAACACAAATCAAAAAAGACCATAAAATATTTTTTGCTATTCAGTTTTATGGAGAGCAAATAAACTATCGGATGTTGACATAATATAATAAAAATGTGTTACAAGGTTGGCCTCACGAATCGTAAAAAACGGAAAAAAACAAGAGTGTGTTATAGTTAGTTCTGTTGTGAGTCTAATCTGAGGGTAGGCAGCGATTTTACGTCAATATTATAATATATTAAATGATACCCAATGCAGTACTTCGATATAATTAGTATGGTTTTTACGATACGAAATCCTTAGAAAATTCGCTAAGCGAAGAAAAAAAATATTTTAAATTAAAAAAAAATAAAAAAAAACATGAAGAACACCAATTTAAACTTTGATTATTTATATATAGAGAAACAAACAAAAACGACGATTTAATATGGAAATAAAGCAGGAATATGGTCCATGGTTTTGTGCATTGGAATAGTATCTTAAGACAACGTTGCAAACTTTTGCTGAATTATTGAAAACATCAATTTGGGAGAAGTTACAATTAAATAACTGACAAATTCAGTAAATAGGGAAGCTTATCCTGAATGCTTATGCTTGGAATTCGTAAAGGAACCGACTATAGAAGGGCTGAGAAATCTATGTTATTGGAGGGTTTTTTATGCAAATATATCATATCTAGAAAACTGCCTGCCAGGGTGGACTTTTGTGAAACACAAAAGATTCGGAATATTTTTTGTCCTTTGAACCTGTTCTGTAACTAACAGCTCCAGGACCTGCAACCACGCATATCGGAGCCCAATTTTAACATTTCAGTATAGTTTGATAGGTCAACTTCTTTGAAGACTTCTTCTTTGTAGGAAATATTGGTAATATCTGGTGGCGTTCCACAGAACAAATTTATAAAGTAACCCCTTCCGTTTACTTTTAACGCGCATAAATCACTTTCTAGTGCCAAATATATAAAATTTTATATAAAACACTATATTTTATATTAAACAAGAATGTTTACTATGGTCAGATTATTTGAGGACGACCGAATGTTGATAAATCGCCGAGATAAATTTGGACACAGAACATTGAAAGCTCTGTTTTATGGCCATCATGGTTTTCACACGTCAAATAGGCGGTGATATATGGCACGTAATATTTATATATTTAATACTTTACTAATTTTACATTAATTAAGAAAGTGTTAAAGTGGTGATTGTATGCATTTGTTAAGATATGAATCCTTCTTTAGTTTACTTTTTATGAACTCTAAGATCCGCCCTACGACGTATTTATATTACAAATAATGAACGCATCATTTAAATTTTGCTTATTATTTTGAGCCACAAATATTAATATTTAAATTGTTAGGTTTGCCTGTCAAGAACTACAGAGTAAGCCTCATTTCCAAAGGAGTTTTAAAATGAGATTGATTTGAAAATTGAATAAATTATTTTCTAAATAATGATATATTTCTCTCCGAGTTGTAACCGCCTTGAATCAAGGTTTCGAATGCTGTGATGACAGACTCTTCTTTACAATCAATAAGTCCTCTAGTATAAATATACATAACCCTTGAAATACCTATATACCTAAAACTATTTTAATCTTTTAAAACAAAACCAAGAACAAAAATATAGTTGATTTTGCAAATTGCGTTTATTATCTTTCATAAAATTATATTTACAAAAATTTTAACCCCAACAGATGTCACTTAAGATTATTAAAATAATATTAACTGTAAGTATTTGGGGTCCAACATTATAAATTAACTATAGATAGTTTAATAGAAAATATATTTTATATTATAGGTACCTATATTAAACAGAAAATTTATCATATGCAAATCATCACAAAGGCAATAAAAATTACCAAAAAAAAAATATATACAGAATGTTTTGAAGGTCGATGCAAACCTTTTAGGATCTGATAGAAGACGTTATTTAAAACATATTTAGAAATACATACCATCGTACAAAGTTTTACGGTTTAGGAGATATTTACCATTTTGAATATATTTAAAATAATTCTGAAAACAAGCAGTTTTACGCGAATTGCACAATAATGAAAGTTAGAATCTTTAAACATTATTTTTTTCTATTTTAAAAGATCTAATGATAATTTAACAATAATAACATTTTACTTTCGCAAAAAGTTTTTCGCAAAAGGTATCATGGGAAGTTTTTGGTTTTCGAGTCAAATTTAGCTAAATATAGAGCAACCTTAGGTGTTAAAATACTTCTTAAAACCTGTAATTTGTACTCTTTCGAAAAGTACAAACCGTAGGCGGGTACCTAACAAATTCTTGGAATCGCAAACAGATTAGCAAAACGAGTTCTAAATTACGTTTTTATGAGCTTCTAAAAAAATTGCATCGACTTATCAAACAGCCTGTATTATAAGAGCGATTGAGTAAAAACAAATATTTTTTGTCACAAAAGTGAGAGAACGATAAGACGACCTTATTGATACATTATTCCTAGGTAGGTGACAATATCGTTAACCCATATAATTTACTTATAACTAATGAGTGGTTGCCCCCTCCCCCCCCCCCTCCTTACCCTTATTGCATACATAAGTATTGGAAAATCCTTATAACAAAAACTTATTCTTGTTTTCCTTAAATGGTTTAATATTTCTTGAAAATTAATTTTCGCATTACAGCGATTTTTCTGGAATTTTTGCACACTTTTATGATAGGGAGAGAAGTAAATCATTCTCAGTTAGAGTCGGGTAAGGAAATACTCGGGTTTAGTTTAAGTTATTGCTGGAATCATTCTTATACATCACGTTAACAAGGTAGCAGATATCGGGAGCATTAACTCACAATCTGTCACTTAAACCTCTCTTCAGAGCACATTCGGCTCCGTAAAATTGTCCAAAATGTTGTATTCTAGTCGGCTTCCTAATAAAAACACGGACGACTATAAACCATAACACTGACGACACCATTAATCGATTAGTAAGGGTTGCTATATCTCTGTGGTGGCGCAGGAGCTGTTGCAGGATTGTTGATCCTGGCGACAAACAGCGGGATCCTGTTGGCTCTGTCGACGATGATGGCCAAGAAAGGCTGATTGGCTCTGAAACGGAACTCTTCGTAATAATCCACGAGGCTAAGAGTGTTGACGGCCAGTGCCGTGGAGACGGCTGCCACGCTGCCGAACTCGTCGACGGTGATGGCCGCTTTCTGAAGGACCTTTGAAACGAAAACCGGCTGATTCTGGGATATGCCATCGAGGCCGGAGTTCTGGGAGAAGATCTTCGTTAGGCCCATCTGAAATTGTTGGAGGAAGCCGTTTTATTAAATGTTAAATGTGTTCTTTATGAGTATTTTATGGTAAATTTCAATTAAACATTCAATATCTTAAGAGTTATCATCGAGCCAAAGCAAGGAAATACTTATAAAGAACATAAAAATGGAATATAAAATTAATTTATTTCTTTTTTAAATATATATAAACCATGTTATATGCATTACGTTATTGTTTTTCATTTGACGAGAACGAGCGAGAACAGAAATATATATATATTATAGATAAAACGTTAGTAGTGAACTAGGTGTGGTGTGGGTGCGTGAGAATGCGATTGTGAGGATGTGTAGATGTGAAAGGTTTCTATGTTCCGGACCGTTTGACCAGATCGCAGAAGCACATGCTATTTAGGCAATATAGTCCAATTATTATTAGGAGAGCGGTCGATTACTAAATTCCATTTCAGTGGGGATTGATATATTCGTTTGTTGGCCCAATAGGATTCAAAATTTGCTTTCAATTTCACCTTTGTGAGATCAACTCGAATTATTTATTTGTTACTGTTCGCCTGGCAGCATTATTTTTAATTATAGCTAATTACTTTATATTTTTCTTGATTAGTTGTAGTATTTTTTTGTATTGTATTGTTATCGATTTTGGTTTTTAATTATATGTGTATATGGGAAACCTGTTAAATAAACAAACATTTTACTTATTACACCAACCTATTGCAATCATAAATTATGCTGGGGGTTCGTAGAAGTTTGTACTGCCTTTAAAATAAGAAAATCTTTTATATTTGCTTTAAATAAAGATGTTACTGACCTGCTTGAGAACGCTGTCCAGGCTGGATTCCATGCCTAATTCAAACTTAGGGATACTCATGCTGACTTTGGCGATCTTATTCTCCCAGTTGATGATCTTATCGAAGTCATGCACTGTCATCTTCTGTAGCAATTCTTCAAGGCCATGTTGCTCGCTTGGCAAAACGAATACCATAGCATAGTCATTTCCCTGAAAAAAAAAAAAAATTTATGAGTGTACATAGAGATACGGTGATTCTAAGACAAAGGGGATTTTATGTTTTACTTAGTTCTAGGTAAGGCAGTTTATACTAAAGCTATGATATTAAAGTATTTCTTAGTTCTTACTTACACGACAAAATTCAAGACAATTATAAAAATATTAAGGATCAGCCTAGAAAGAAGCAGAGGGAGGGATGAGGGCTAATGTCGCGATATAGATAACCTTATTTGCGCTTCAGTTCTAATCTAAGTGCTATTACTTTACTATAACTTTTACTTTACTTTAGCTATTTACTTTTGAAGCGTCTTGAGTTTGGGAACTTTTGTCGAAAATACTCTAAACTAAGTCATATGTCTGTAGGACCCTTACCTAAGTCATACATATAATATGCCTGTTACCTGTTACCAAACCTAACCTTAGTGAATAATTAAGTTGTATCTACAAACATACTTATTTGTCGGGGTATTCTCCGCGCACTAACCTCGAAGGGAAGCTCGAGCCACTTAGCTCCAAGATGCTTGTCTTCTCCGGCAACGAAAGATCCACTCAGGTGCATGAAGGGAGTCTCTTGGCCCGTCACCGGAGTGGGACTGAATGTCAGATTGACAGTGCGGTCTGGCTCGAAAGGCGACTTCCAAAGACCTTTGAAGTAGATCGCATTCACGAGAACCATGATGGTTGTATGGTCAATCGTACCTGAAATGGGAAAGAGTTCTATTAAATTATGAACATACATTTCAAAAGATTGCCCGTTTTCTCTTAATCTCATGGATATTTTAAAAAGCAGATATTTCATAATTCTAATCTATATTCTGCTGTTTATAATAAATGGCTTAATCAGGTTTATCATATTGAGATTACTGATGACCCCTGGTGCGTGTGCGGTGGGTACAGGATGCTAAGCAAATTGTGTGATCTTGCATCGTCATGGAGAAGGAAATCAACATAATGCTTAATGACATTGGTGGCCACATCAAGCCTGTTTGGTTCTCGGACCTGGTGCTTATAGTAAAAAGAGCTTATCTGCCTTCAAATATTTCGTAATGCTATAAATGAACGGTTTTAGAGGTCCTGGAATTCCCCAGCACGGGCCTCCAGAGATTAAGTGAATGTGATTGGAGACCGCGCCTCTCACCTGAAGTCGCCCGTTGTCCGTGTTTTGACCTTACTGGGCAACGATCTTTTTCCTGGGGTGTTTCTGACAAGGTGCGTTTTTCTGCACTGTATTTTAGAATATGCAACTAATGTAACTTAAATTTTAAGAAAAATGTTAATCAATTTAATATTAAACTTTAAAAACTTGTTCACTCTATCCTATGTTAATCTGTTAGTTAAGATAATCTCTCATTTTTTTCTCTTTCGTTTTGTATTCGGTGTCATCATCTCAAAATTTGTACCAGATCGCTTTCATTACCGTGTGTTTCAAAATCAAAATAAATAACAATAATGATCCCTATGGCGCCAGAAATGAAATATTTTTTCCCTGCATTTGATACATACCTGACTTTAATAAATTGGTGATGTGACCCTTCGTCTTCTCGTTGACCCACGAATTGATGGCGTCGATCGCATTCCCCGGGAAGTGGAAGTCGATGGCGCGGACTTCCGCGTTAAAATTTCGAATGGCATTCGACTTAAAACTCGAGCTGAGGTCAAACTCGTTGTCCACCCAGAGGCCATTCGCTGCCTCCAGAACGTTCCGCGAGCGTTTATTCTTATAAGGGAACAAAAGAAAAATATACGTTTTTAATCATTATTATCAAAAAGATAACGAATGTAGGTGCCTTTTATGACCAAGGGACGCAAGAAAATATGGTTCCTAAGGAGGAAAAGACATACACACCACAGAAACCGAAAATATTAAAGACGTGAACATTAGTACTTATAAAGTAATATTCTTCTTTAAAAATAAATAAACAAGAATTTTAACCATTAGAGGAAGTAAAAATGAAGCTGATGATGTTAATGATGATTTTAGAGATATGAAAATTAGTTTGCATATTCTCATTTAGAAAAAAAAAACACGTGTTTCACCATTTTTACACCAGTTCCGACAAATTTTGTTAATTTTTTATATTTTATTCAATAGACTTCCTTAGTATAAAAATATTAACAGCCTAAAATTTTAAATGAAATATTAACGTTCAGTAAAAATAAAACCGTTTTCAAATAAATAAAGCTACAAAGCTAAAAGTTGAATGTTATAACGTAATAAGAGTGAACGATTTCATAATGCAACGTGTAACTTATAATGACAGTTCACTTTACTTACTAGCTTTATTACATACGTTTATGTAGCAATAAAATCTAATAAAATAATAAAATAATGATGATAAAATTTACTTCAAGTTGAAATAGCCAAAAATTGTTATATGTAAATTTTACGGTAGATTTTGAAGATTAGTGAAAATATGCAAATTGACCTACCTAATCTGAAAATATTTTTTTTTACTTCTGTGGCAAATTTTCTAATGTCCTTGACATGGAATATAACGATCAAAACAATATAAAGTTCCCCACCTTAATGCTGGCCATCAGGTTGGCGTATTCCCTGCGTGAGTCCGAGCTGGACATCCCCACGACCCTGGTCAGCTGCTGGAGGGACGCTCCCTTCGCCCCCTGCTGCAACAAGGCCAGCAGTATCGAAAGCGACAGCGGGGAGATTACTAAATTCCCCGGAACTCTGGTTGCTATCAACTGTAATTATTAAAAGAATACTTATGTTTGCATTCAATGAAACCTCCACTAATAATATAAACATATTTACGTTATTATAGTTGAATGTGTGTTGAATGAGGTTGGCTCCAAAGGAAATTCCTAGGAAAAACGAGGGTTACAGGTTGTCCCCTTGCTTTTCTGGTGATTTTGAGGGCATTAAGATATCAGGCATAAAAGGTTAGAGTAGTAAATATATAAGTAAATATATACATAACAATGGCAAAACAGGAAGTATGCCAAGGTCTCATACGGCCTTCTTTACTATTAATCTATGTTTGACTCATAAAATAGTATAATGTATTATAATGGAAAGAATCCAAAGAAATCAATATTACAAAATAGTTAAAGTGAAACTATCTTTCCTTATCTATTATGGGTAACTGATATGCGAGTATATTTTTGCATCTATAATGTTTGTTATTGTTTGGATAAGGCAACCTAACCTACCGACTCTACCCGTTTATTTAACCATAAAATTTTGTATATTTGACCTAACCTAACTTTGGTCTTCGAGTTGTTCATCAGAGCTCTTTTAGCACAGCATCATTTACTAACACAACCTTAAAAGCCCTGATGACAGGATGTGTCCTCCACCATCACAGCTACCGGCATCACTATCAATAGCTAAACTAATCTTTTCCCTTTAACCATCAATAAAACACATTTCAGTTTGTGTACTAACTCGGTTTTGGGCGGATTTACGTGCAATACTCGTAGTATCAATCAAAATTGAAGTTAAAAAAACAAAAGCATAGTTGTCTCTTTATTTCGTTCAAGGCTAGAAAGAGATAGTATTTTTTTCCCAACCACGTCGACATGGATCGCAAAGGTCCGTTCTTTTATTAGCTCATTATGCACGCCTATAGACACGCCTTAAATGTGCTGCCATAAAATTCTGTGCCATAAATCACAACTTTTGGGTATTTTCGCTGAAGTGACAGCACATTTTCTGGTAGGTATATATGTCACGGGATTTAAAATAAAGTGTTTTATAGAAATTGCAGTAACTCTGTACCTTATGAGTAATGCATTTTACATTTATTCCAATCTGTGTCATCATTAATGAGCTTCCAGTGTTGTGAAATCCTAAGAAGGTACACAAAACCCATCAAATGTTAAAAATACGAGAAAAGACGCACCTTTGTCATGCTCAATGCGAAGCTATTCGCAGAAGCCGAAAGTGATCCTGGCGCCGAAGGTGTGTAGCCTGCAACCTCTGGAACTGCGGAAGCTTGTTCCTGCTGACGGTGACCCGCCGGCCTCGTGGCTGCCAACGGTGTGAAGTCATTCGTTTCCTGTCCATCATTCGGGAAGTACACATCTGCGTTCATCGGCCTGATAGCGGCTCCCGCATTCTGAGGGTTACGACCTCCCGTTGTGGTAACACTGTGCGGTTGAGAAGGTTGCTTGCCGCTGCTCGCTACAGCCGGCCTGCTATTTTGATAGTAGTCCTGCGTGTTGTAGTCCGGTGTTTGCGAATTATATCCCGAGTTTTGGGGACTGTATCCAGAATTCTGTGGTGTGTATCCATTATTCTGTGGCTGGTATCCAGAATTCTGTTGCGTCTGAGTAATATAACTTGGATTTTCTGCTTGCATTGGTGAGCCTTCATCGTCAAACTGACCTCTATTACCCAAACTGGGACGAACGGAGTTTTCCTTGGTTGGCTGCCGCTGGCCTCCCTGCACATAGATGTCTCTCGGCGGTTCTCGTGCTGGTAAATACGGGTCTCGTAAATTCGTGTTGGAGTTGTAATCTTGGGGATTCGGATTGTAATAGTATTCTGGGTATGGATTCTGTTGATCCCATACGTTGGCCGTGGGTTGGTAGGGGTTGGTAGGTTTAACGCGCTTCAGCGCCGATGTGAATGTTACCAGAACAACTATTGTTATAACCAGCTTCATTGTGGAGTGTGAGGAGTGGAGATCTTTTCTGTAAAGAGATAAATAGAGGTAATATATTCATGACAAGACTGTATAACATTGTTATTGTGTATCAATGTCAAGCTTATCTATTAAAAATCTTTAAAAAATATCAACACGGAAGCTAAGAATAAAATAGTGCTTTAAATATGTAAAAAAATATATTATAATACACATAAAAAAACGTAAAAATAAAAATCTTTAATAAAACTATTTATCTTATTGAAAATTTCATCGTATCAAATAATGCATACATATATAGGCTAGTGCCTTGAATCGGCTGCGCATAATTATTAGTTGCATAATGTTGCCTAAGTAGGTACTTTACGTATGTTTATATACTTCAAAATTAATAAATAAGATTTATAAAAATTGACTAGCGCTTGGGACAAAGAACCGCACAGCATCACTGCAGCATATGTCGGCTTCAGCTCTAAGCCGTTCCACCACGTACTCATAGAATAATAGTAGTACTGATAATTTTACAATAATAATTCTAATCTATACTAACTTCATAATATCACGTTGAACGGAAAACCCCAGGCCCGAGGTTAACCTCTTTTGAGGCGAATAAATTACAACAATAAGGTTATTATGTATGTAATGGCCGGCTACAATTATTTTTACAACGAACTACTTAGTCAAGAATTATACTTATTCGAAAATTATTTTAAACTTACGAAAATTGTATAGCAATATGTTTTCTAAATGGCGCAACTGGTTGTTTTTTGGATTTTATCGCAAATATAAACCTATTTCGGTCAGTACATCGAGCACCCACCATCTTAGAAAAAGGACGACGAAATTTACTAGTTTATGAAGTGAAGTCTTCAGTCGTCACCGATGCACCACAAATGATTGTTACTGTTTAGTTTTGGTAACTTAGTAGTTCGAAATAATAACAAGTTAAATTAGTAATATTAACAGTAAAGAAGTCAAAGGTAAAAAAACGTCTGAATCGGTTAAGTAGCTCAAAACAGGATTGTTTTTTAATAGCGGCAAATCGCCTGAATAGATAAATGACACAATCTTTGACAATATTG
This sequence comes from Neomicropteryx cornuta, assembly GCA_020383195.1. Classification (NCBI taxonomy): domain Eukaryota; kingdom Metazoa; phylum Arthropoda; class Insecta; order Lepidoptera; family Micropterigidae; genus Neomicropteryx; species Neomicropteryx cornuta. The sequence continues at coordinate 246,377 of JAHKQU010000028.1, forward strand.
AAAAATTTTGAAAAAGTTTCTCTGCGCTGGGTTTAAACCGACATCCTGCATTCTCAAGTACAGGACCTCTTTAGAACCTTTATAAATATTATGCTATCCAGCACTTTATCAAATAATTAAAAACTTTTTCAAAATTTTTCAATATTGTCAAAGATTGTGTCATTTATACATAGAGAGATATATATATATATATATATATATATATAGATTTGATGATTATGATTTATTTAAGCTTTCGCCATTCGGCGTCGTCAGAAAAAATATGAAAGATGACGTTTAAAATGCAACCTTCATAAATTCGAAAATCGCATTTTTAACTAAAAGATAAATATATCCAGCCACTACAATTATTATTATATAATTGCAGTTTTGCTAGATATATCAATCAGTATTATGAAATGAAACTAATTTCTTAAAATAATATATCAAGCATCACGCGTTAAATGCTGTTAAGTTAGTTTAATTTTGTCTATTTAGACCTACAGACCTGCAAGCGCCCAAGACCCAAATATGAGAGAGTTCCCATGTTTTCAAATCAATTTCGCGGGCATCCGCTGGCAAAGACTTCAAAACTTTTACATTAAAGCAAGCATCGAAATCCCTGCCGTGAGTTCTCGCGTGAATTGCAACGGGTAAAGCGGAAAGTAATTTGTTACAGGATAATCTATGATTATTAATTCTAATGTTTAGTGGCGTCGTAGTTTCACCAACATAAAACGCATCACAAAACTTACATAGAAGTTGATATACAACGTTTCTGGTGGTATATATATATATATATCTATATATATATATATATATATATCTATATATATATATATATATATCTGTGGCTTGGTAAAAGAAGTGTCTATGTCATTTTTTTCATTATAGAGTATCATGATGCAATATACTTAAAAATCCCCAAATTTTAAAACCCAAATTTAAATTTTATTTTTTTTTCTGTTTTTTAAATCTTTAAATTAGGAATAGGAATTTTGACATGGGCACTTGTACTGAAAATTTGGGGATTTTAAGTATATTGCATCATAAAACTCAACAATGAAAAAAATGACATAGGCACTTCTTTTACCAAGCCACAGATATATATGCTAATGCATGCTAATTTACTTGTATTATTTTGGATTCATTAAAAAAATCTCGGTCTCCAAGTCCCGCCCGAGGCGACCTTCGGGCCTATCAAGCGAATCCCATTTCCGACCCACGAAAGAAATAAACTTCCACACTTTCCTAAGTCTAAAACTGCCGGGTATATTTTACGAGCCATACCTTACCAAAATGCTTGGGGTGCTGCCAGGGACGAAGGTGGCGGCGATAAAGCTATAAAACTGAGTTACTACTGCATACTAAAACTCCACGATCAAATAAATACATAGATTTATTTGTTCGCTTGTCTTAAACTGGTTGTAAGATTACTTGTTGGTATTATTATAAAAAAAAAAACTTTTCAAACAGCAAAAAATTATATAGGCATGTAAAATGTTCCGTCAAATCGTTTCATCGCTAATATATAGTTAAAATAAATAATGTTAATCGAATATATTTTTTTAAACGATTAAGTAGTTACAAAACAGACAGAAAGCAAACGATCTGTAGTAGAATTTGAACCTTTGGCTGTCGTGATAAAAAGTCCAATTTCGTCGCCAGCCATACTTGGCTTGACTTACTAGCCATTGATGAAAATATAGAGAGACATGGTTTCCAATAAAATTCTTAGAAGATATGAATATTTAATTTAATAAAAAAAAAAATAATGAGAATTTTAAGATATTGCTATTTTATTAAATAAGCGAATGTACTATAAAAAAATCTCTGAACAGACAGTTAGAAACTTTCAAGGCTATCTTACCGATGGAGCTGAACAGAGAACAAAGGTGTACGGTAGGTAAATCGAAGGGAAATAACACCCCAATAACCTGCATCAGCTCGCCGTGTATCAGAAACGTTCAGTATGCAACTTCAGCATAAACCATGTTTCTGTGACGACTTTAACGTTATAGCGAATGATTTAACAAAAAGACATACTCGTATATCTGAGTATCTTAGAATCATATATATTAGTACGTTCGTATATATAATATTAATTTCTTATAAAGATTTCTTAGTACATATATATATATCTTATAATCGTATAATTGAGTTGTAAAGTTATTTGACTTATATTTGATGATTGTTTTTTAATAGCGGCAAATCGCCTGAAAAGATAAATGACACAATCTTTGACAATATTGAAAAATTTTGAAAAAGTTTTTAATTATTTGATAAAGTGCTGGATAGCATAATATTTATAAAGGTTCTAAAGAGGTCCTGTACTTGAGAGCGCAGGATGTCGGTTTAAACCCAGCGCTGAGTTTTATAAAAATGCATTTTTAACTCTCACTTGTCCTCTTTAGTGTAAAATATTAAAAATAAATATATCCATATCTATTTATGTTATAATGTTTCCAAATGGCAGCTTTTTAATTAATAGATTAATAGATTTAATAAGGAAAATCTCTTCCTTAGAACAAGCGAACCACTAGTTAGGTAAGATATTTTGCATTGTAACATTGTCTTTATAACATTTGCTGGAATCAAATAAATAAATAAATAAATATAGAAGCCCACTCTTTATTTTTCAGTTTGAAATATCAAGACGTTTTTCTAAACTGTAAACATATTTAATGCTTTTATGCGGTTTGTGTCTGGGCTATTTGCCAACGAAATATTAGTAATAATATGTCGTTGGCAATAATACAACTCCAATAGGATAATTTTTTGAGCGCCTACTAATTAAATAAGTTTGAATGTCTAAAACCACTTTATACCGTGTCTCAAGACCATTAACGATAAAAAAATCAAGCTATTTGGCTGACCGATTTCAAATATGATTTGTATTGAGCTCATATAAAAATTCATCATAGTATCCGAGAAAAAAAAATGTAAACTTTACGTGATAATATTAAATTTTTCTTGTTATAAGTTCGTCCACTCGCGACGCCGGGTCACTGACCTGCCTTAGACGAGCGAACGAAAGATCTATGGGAATTTACACTCAGTGTTTTTTAATGTGGCGAGTTGGTAGCCTTACAAAAGTGTTATTTTTTTGTGGTGTGGGTGATGTTTGAAAGACTCATATTTTTCAGTGAATTTGTTTGATGTGAAGTCTGTATTTTTCTTAGTAACATGCCCGAAACGGGGAGGGATATCTGAAGAGGTAATTTATCAGGTTTTCTGGGGGGGGATTGTTGTGTTATTTGGTTAACATATAAAAAAAAATAAAATCTAATTACTGGAAACAAACAAATGTTTGTTTATGTCCTCTGAATTGGTGTAAATTTGCAAATTCAGATTTATTTTTGTTATTAATTAATAAAACGGTGTCTGTCGAGGATCTTTCTTTCTAATTAAATCATAAATAATTAATACACTTGTATTTATTCGTTACAATATTTTTAAAAAATAATAGAAAAAACACTTATCTATCAATATGATAGACGCGCGAACTACAAACTGCAAGCAGATTAAAAGTATGCTATTACATGAGGCGAGCCTCGTGATAAGCGTGTGCGGATAAGATAGAAACATTGAATGCACGAAATAGTTACAGGAATCTAAGCTATTTCCAAGAGCCTTACTGTTATATTTTTGAAATTCAAATAATGTATTTGCGATTACTATGGAACTGACAATATTTAATGTGTAATAAATATTAGTACTAAAAATTTGTTCACTTTAATTTTATATGAGGAAGAAAAATCTTTTATTTTACTATATAATAAAAATCTACTATACCCATATAAAAATATGTAGTTGCCAATGTTTATTACAACGCAATTAACCATAAATAGTAGATTAAAGACTAAATTTTTAAATTCCCTTTTCAAAGTCTCTTTTCTAAGTTCAGGCGGTCACAAAAAATCATCAAATATTTCCTTCAAAATGCTTGCAATACTCAAGACTTCATGTCAACGATGTCATCCCATGATTATTACGGTCTTATAGATAAACCAAAATTTAAAAAAAAAGTTAAACGATAAAATATGAACAGTAGTCATCGTTTTTTATGCCGTTTTATAACTACGATATTTTGTCAGTTTGAGAGTTAACGATAAAAAAACAATATTTGAAATGTTATCAAAAACGATATTTCAGCGAAAATTTTGGTTACGATGTTTTGCTTGAAATGGCTCGAACTTGTTACTCCAACAGAATACTCCTCCTTGGAGGAACTCACTTGCCAGAGTACTGACCTATCCTAGCTGATTAGTTTCTGTCCCTATTGGAAAAGGATATCGAATTCACATGGAAATACCTAACTGGCTACAGGTTCAATTATATAGGCCGGTCGGTGGAACACCACCCGACTGCGCTACTCTCGAGCCACACCAATTGGAATAGGCCAAGAGCTCACAGCATGATGGACAGGAACTCCTGGAGTGGTGAACATGTCAATTAAGTGCTCCGTGTTGTTTATAAAGATGCAATATAGATTACATTATCGGTTGTCGGCATTTAGAAAAATAATGTTTCAAGGCCTGCAACAGTTTGTCATTATAAATATTGACAGCACAAAAATGTTATGCACGGTGTTATAACCCGTGTTATAACAAGTTTAGCGAGAAATCATTCAAATACATGGCATATACTGCAGGTATATAAAGGTAATTTCCTCAATTTGTATCCATGGTATATTATGTAACAATCAGTTTTATAACTAAAATATCGTAGGCAATTATTGTAAAATGAGACAGAATAATTCATAACATAAATCCTCTAAATCCTGAATCCTCCTCCTGAATCCTGAATTCCTGAATCTCTTAAAATTAAAAATTCACACAAGTTGGCAAAAATATTAAATAAGTGGTTAATGAATGTTGGACGGCAAGCAATAGCTAATCTAGTGTAGTTAAATAAACTTGGCAATTGTAATATAAAATTATTTATAATATCACGCTTACTAGAGATACCCATGGTTATATCTTTTACTGATAAAATGTATAGTTATATATTCATTTATATGTTATATATATAGTACATATACTTTTATATATTATAAATTATATATATCTATGTATTTATAATCGCTTATGTATTATATAAATATATATACCTTTTATTATGCAAATGTTTATAAATTTGCAATATTTATTCTTATAGTTTATTTACGCGTGTAACTTTTTCAAAAGTTTTCCTTTGAGTTAATACCGAAATAATGTCAGATTAACAAAAATCGACGGTCACTGCCTTCTTTGGTACAGACGGCGTCTAGTTAAGAAGGCAGGGACCGACCATCAGTGCAGTAGTTTAACTCTATATAATTGCATATATATTTTTTTAAATTGTGTTCTATTACGGCGGCTGCGAGCGTGTACAAATACGTCATTAGCGTGTGTTGTTTGCCTTAACTCCCTGCAATACCTATGAAATTTAAAATTGAATGTTTCATTAACAAACTACAATTACAGCTTATATTTGAATATATTTTCTGATACAATAGATTGTCAGTTTTAAGTTTTTCATATAAAAATGAGACTTGAATTCATAGAAATATAAGATGGTATTAATCATTATTTTCGCCTTGACATTACATTGACATTGAGAGACTATTGAAAAAGGAAACACAAAATTCGCAGCTCGAAACTCATTCGGGCAATCATCTATCAGTGGTAGGAACGTTTTATTTTATTTTATTTTATGTATTTGTAACACATATTATGGCTCCATATATACTTTTACTGTGCCAAATCACACATGCTTAAAAGGGGTACACATTTTTCTCTTCGCGTATTTTAATATATAGATTTGTCGTACTGATTTTTGTTTTTTGAGGGTTCAAAACCTTTAAAAAAATGTTTTTTTTATTTTTTCATTTGAATATAGAGGCAATTTCAAAATCCAAATACATTAGTAACCGGAAATAAATTTTAAATGTAGATATAAGCGACATAAGTAACAGTCGAGTAAAATAAAGACGTCTATTTGCATACATCGACGCCATAAAGCTTTCATAGTTTTCTGTTAGGACGCACACATACACGCGCAAGTGACTGGACGCGAGTAACAAAATCTAAATGTCAATTCATCCTAAACATTGCATACCTTCCTATATGTCTTGTTTATTTCTTTATTGATACTTTTATTAGCATATGCAATGATTCAATAATTGTAGGTAGTCATAGTCATAGTCATAGACACAACGAAACGGCCAACGTAAGCGACATTATTTAAGTAATTTGTGATCAAAAACCATTCGTATAGTTTATACAAAGCCAAGCGCAACTGACTGACCTTCGCTCCGGAGACCCGCTCAGCACACTTCACCAATTAATTACTATTATTAATATGCGAAAGCGTCGAGCCAAAAACAAAACACATTAAAACACAAAAAACGAGTTTCACTGATATTTTTTTCCAAAGCGACGTAAAAAGTCGAACGGCGAACAGCTCAGTACTAAACCGGCATCGCGACTATAATAAGGTGAGAAACAGCCAGACATTGAATTTTTGTTATTTTCCTGTTTCGTATCTGCTTTAGGGAAGCCGTCGAATCGATTTTATAGAAACAATCGATTGTTTTTTGCCGAAACCGTAAATTGAATCTTTTTTTTTTAAACATAATATAGTTATTCACAAAGATAAAAAAAAACAATCATACGTAGCGATTATTTATTCTCAAACTTAAACTTAGACTTAAAAAATAAGTTATATCATAGAATGCTTTTCATTCGAAATTTTCTAGTAATTTTGATAAACGGTGAATATGTATATTTTTGTAAAACAGATTTTAAGCATCCAACTTTTGGTCGTAATGACCATCCTTCCAAGATAAAACCTTTATTGAGAAAACGAAACATTGAGTTTAATTCATTTCTTTCGACAGTAGATTTTTCTTCGTAGGTCAGTATTTAACCCTTTTCCTTGTTCCAAGGCTGCATATTTTTAAGCGTAGACTGCGAGTTGTTAAACATTAATTTTTCCCCATCTACTAAACTAACAGTATCACCGGAGTTATCTCGTAAATATTGTAATAATAATGGTAATATTTTAATGTTCTTTGCTGATTCAAATTTATTTACAAATTTTTTACGTAGGTTATGGTTATTTTTTTGCAATTTCTCGTTTCGACGCCAAAGAATTAAATGATAAATAATTTAACGAGAAAAATATTGTTTCGTAAATTTCACAAGATGCCTAAAAGTATATTGAAACGTCTTAATTGTAATTTTTCTGTAAATCGAATATTCACAATCGAAGAATATTTGATCGATTGAAAATATAATTCCGATGCACATCCTTAGGTGCAGCACTAGTGCCTGGTGTATTTAAAAATAATGATTAAGAATCGGCACAGCAGCCGACGCCTTTGGAAAGCCAGGCTATCATTCGGGCTGATCTGCGCTGATGGCAGTACCGAGAAGACGGCGGTCGGTGGAAGGAAGTACCAGCGGCTGCCGGGTAAAACCCGGCCGCGACTGGCGACGGCAGATAACCTCAAACGAGCACGAACTTGCCTCAGTTTATAGGCTCTGAGTGCTCTTATCGACTAACTGCCTACGAAAACAATTAATTTACGCGCTGATAATTCATAATTAACGATATGAAAATAACATTTAAACTTGAAGCTGTCATCATTATGTTACGATGAAAATGCGAACCCAGTCATAGACTTCAGGTGCGATTTCTCTAATTTCACTTTATATATTTATTTATACATCTCTATAACTTAATTAGCTGTTAATCCGTCAGTTTGCATGTCTCAAATTGAAAACTACAATACCTAGCCGTATAAATTATGTCTAAGGCGAGTTAAGATACAGAGATATGTCGACTTAAAATCGGACATCGTTGCATCCACTTTTAACATTTTATACTACTCAAACATTTTAAATAATTATTATAAGTAACTTACACTAAGCAATAAGGTATTCTTAATCGCTAATTTGAATAAAAAAACTTTTCAAGAATTTGAACCATTGAGGAGAACTTAAAAACCCCTTTTTGCCTACCGATTGAAGGGTACTATGAAGCTCTGAGTGAAAATGAATGAGACGATTTAATATTCCATTCTCGCTGGATACTATTTTATATACTATATACTATTTTTGTCAGTAAACGGTAGTACAACACATACTTTAAACCAAATTATTTTCAAATAAACATTCTTTTTTTCTGACTTAAAAAAAATATGAGGTACTCAACTCGATGTGTTTGTTCAGTAGTGGCTTAAGACGATTTTAAATAGTTTTTTTTGCATATGAGAGGGAATTTGCCAAGTCGGCTAGCTTAGTGTTAAAAATCAATAAATCGCAAAATACTTTTTTCTGTTCAAAATGTTTTTATGTCAATGCCATGTCACGCCATGACATGACATGACTTGACATGATACGGCATGTCATGTCAAGGTTTTTAGGTTTTATAATGTTCGGTCCACCAATAAGCGCTCGCGTTGACCTGACACTGAACGGCAGACAGTCGTAAGCGCCGTCGGGGACTGCAAGCGACATTCGGCCCACTTGCATTTGGACTCGATAAATCTTCTCGGCTCCATTCCTTTGCAGCTCATCAAACGGTATTCACAATTAGTCACTCGACTAAAATCGATGGAAGGCGACGCGCTTATCGCGACCGCTTCTGATTTCGTTGCGGTAACCGGAATGGCGAAGTTGCCAACGACGAATCAATTCAATATTAGTGCCGGAAAACACATCACAATATAAAGTAGGTTTTTAATTTAAAATAAGTATTTCATATTTATATTTATCTTCATTACTCACGCAGCCGCCGAAACCTTTGAGCTTTCAGACCCTTTGAGGCCCTCTTGCGGGCCGTTTCAAACATTAAATTCATCAGAAGTGATCCTTGATTCTCACCACTTACGATCTACTATGAGTATAAATATTACCATCTTCGCTTAGAATTATAATTTTAAGAATTAAAAAAAATCAGTAGAATGAAATACCTAAGTTATGAGTTGAATAAAGATGGTCAAAAACTAATCTATTGGCACCAGCAGCAGTCGATGACAAACGAATAGCAAAACCCCTGCGGGGAAACACAAAAAAAAAAGCTGGTCTTCAGAACGAAGAAACACCCGAGTATTGAGGGATTCTTCAGTGATATAGATTCTCTAGAGCTGACAGGAACGTGTTCATCAGCAACAAGATCTTACACCACTGCACCATCGGTGGAAGGTAAGAGGACAGAAGACGACTTGGGATGAGTCGTTGCAGTCAGCTCTCCTATGGCATATACTCGTCGCTATTGGCAGATGTGACCAAATTACCCATCCTTCTCAAAAATGGCGCCTTACGGAGACGGATCTGTCTGACATAAACGTATCGCGGAGACAGAAAAACAGAGCAGCTATCAGGACAGCAACCATTGTGCTAAGTGTTGGCTGATGGGAGGCTAATGGGGAGCAAATCTTTTGAGCTTACAGACGAGAGCTTCTTGACGCATTTGGCGCGGGCAAAAAACTTCAATAAATAAATACCTAGGCGAATGGTGATTGTATGTAACAAAAAACATTACTCGATAACTATGAAATTTCTTAGTTTTTTTTTTGTAGGTATGTATTTATAGTCTTGTCTTTATTTATTAGATAGGTCCTTATAGAGAGTAAAACGTGAAAAGATGTTTATAAGTTATTCGTATTATCATTATCTGATTATATGGTAGTTTTTAAAAGCTCAATCTCAAACAATTAATAGGCACCCAAGAATTGACGCCGACATGTAGATGGCGCTATAATATTAATCATATATTAATATATTAATCATATTTCGTTTGACAGATACCGCGTAGAAGTCGATAATCTTGTCTTTTCTCAATATATGGCTCATGACTACTGTATTTTGATATGCGGTTTATACTTACTCCTACCCGTCATTTCTATTAATTCTGTATGCTATTTTTTTACAAAAAAATAACGTTGTTTGTTTGTGCGACATCTGCTACGTGTTTTGAATACTATGGAGTGATTATCATTGGTATCTCTCGGTGTATTTACAAAACTAATTTAACTTACCGTAATTCGTCGTTCAATTGAGAGTTTTCGCTACATTTTAATAGATGGCGCAAAAGTCGTACATATGTTAGTTTGGAAAATTTCTATATGAAAGAAAATATGTTTTAATATAACTCAAAAAATAAAATAGGCAATAAAATTCATTTCAGATATTCTAGCGATGGTAACAATAATAAAAATAAACATTTCTCGCGACCCTTTATTTATTCATTCTGGGTCACAAAATGGGCCAATCACTGGCAAATCTTGACAAATTGCTTGCTCGATTGAGTTAATAATTTTTACTTTATAGAGAAATATTACAAATTACATATTTTTTGGAACCAGAAAGTAATTCGCACGTGTGTATGTACGATCAGTGTAAAAAGAGACGTTCTAAAAGCTGTATTTAATATTGGCTTTATTTTATATTTTTTTCTTTACAATAGGTTATATTATTATACAAACTAGTAAATTACCAATACCGCTTCAAAAATAAGTACTATTTTTTAGGTACTTTTTTGTTTTTTAAATGTTAATACTACTTTTTGATTAATTAATCCTTATGTCCTCAAAACCCCTAGGCAAATTTATCGTACAGTTAAAACAACATATTAAATAAATATTTTATTTCATTAAGAACATCAATTTAAGTACATTGTGACAAAACATATATTTTAACACTTAAACATATTTTATTACTTTACAAAACCATTGTATTCTTTACACATAACGGTCCTAATAATAATAAATAATTGTAAATCATATAAACATAACATAATAAAATAAAACCTACTTAGCCACTTAATTACTGATTGTGTACTTTTTGCTATCAAATGCGTCTGGTATGAAATTTAAGAAATAAACAATGCAAAGATCATTTTAGGTGAATATAACACATGTGTTTGTAATTGTGTTTATCGTAATCGTAACAGAACTTGGGACAGTGTATTACCACCGTCTAAAAATATTATACTTAAACAGAAAGTGAAAAAAATGTGAAAGTTTTATCATGAATGCAGCGCTTAAACTTAACCTAGAATTATCACAATAAAAATAATATAATTTAACTTATAAATGTACAGTCTGGAATGTTTATATTATAATTTGGGCAAGAAATAACATTTAGGGTTTTTTAAACATTTAAAAAGTCATAGGATGTTTTTATCCGTTATTTGAAACACAATCCGCGTCCGAGCCACGGTCGGCGTCGCTGAAAAACCCGGTCCTGAAAAACTCCCCTCCGCCCGAATAGGAAATTCATCATTTTCATAATATGTAATAATGTACCTATCTTACTTAGTATGACATAAGCTTGGTGATTATTTTAAAATAAAAATAACTATGCATATTTAAATGTTTTAGTGGCTTCTAAGTGATAAAGTTTGACTTTATTATTTACATAAAATATATTGAAATATAGAAATATTTGTATAACGGGGTTCCGAATGTTTGTTATAAGAATAAAATTGCTGGAAGCCATTTTCTTTGTGTTTTCAACGTAATTTAGAAGAAAATTCATTAGTTTGTCTAATTTAATCCATTACCATAAAACATCCCAAAAATACTAATTTAAACCACCAGGCAATCAAATAACACACAGATTAATATTTTATTTATGAAATTTTCACAGCTATACGCTTAGATTTTATATTCTTCTAGTTGTAAAGGCTTATCTCATACATTATGGTAGTAAACCCTGGTGTTTCCAGCATCCCAAAGATGCTCTACTCTGGGTCTTCGGGATTGACAACTTTTCCCGCGACGACGATCAGCTCATCAATGACGTCACGGACGAAGTACAGGAACGGGTGATCCACGGCGAACGTCTCCAATTCCTCGACATCCTCGGAAGGTTTCTTGAAGACGCCTCGCAGACCAGGCAGCGGCTGGGAAACCTCTCCGGCTGCAATTTATAATAGATTAAGATAGATTTTAACAAGAATGGCTATCAAATAATATCAACTCCATCTAAATATTGTTGAGTAGTAAATTATTTACCGAGAACCTGACGTCTTACAGCTAGGCCCATTACAGGCGTCATTAGCGGCATCTTACCTCTAGACTACATGCACCTGTGGTACGAACTTGCTATGGGCTGCCTCATTTCCTATCTCCACTTGTGCCTGCAACACTTTCAGCCCATTCGTTGTGTGTTTGTGATAGTTGTGTGAGGTGAAAATGTGTTATTTTTAGGTCTGAGTATAGTATCATGACATTCTTTCAATTCATCATAAATTTTGACATCATTTTAGATTTTTGTTGTAAATTTTGACGTGCGGCTAGTAATGAACTAACCCTCCCCTAACACCCCCTTTTTTAATTTGTGATTTATTTAATATTAAATCCTCTTAACTTAATCTTTTTTCAATAACACCGCAAAAGTTCCGTCTGTAAATACTATACATGCACAAAACTACGGATGAAATTCATAGGTTTGTATGAAATAAGTTTTTTTTGTTTCTATATATAAATATGGCTTAACTTTGTGTATTTATTTTTGTCTTATTTATTTTATCTTATTTAAATTTGTTTAATATTATTCTTTTTTACGCTAAAAGAACGCTTCTCCGTTTTAAAGTAAGCTCAAACCTATTATCTGGCAAAACATTAAAGTTTTCAAAATGGGGAGTAAAAGAGTGACTCCTTCGAGACGGATTTGAACCAGCGACCTATGGATGGCAACGCGTTTCCTTTATAGTCCACCTCTACAGTCTACCAACTGAGCTATCGAATGCTTGCTGTTCACGAAGCAATCGAATCTATTTACCCGACTGAAATGCGAGAGATGAGATCGCGACAGTCGCCCATGAACTTTCACATTTTAACCATAAGTAGCACATTATTAGCATCGAATTTACTATACGAGTATGTTACAGTGCAAGTCCACATTCCGTCAATCTGAAGCATAACACTTATTTAGGAACGGTAAAATGATAACTTATACATGAGAATAATTAAAAATCGAAAAAATTTATTTACCAAAAAAAAACTGTTTATTGAATTTACAGGTAACAGTAACCTCACATATTTTTTCGTAAATAAAAAAAATAGTTACAAAAAAATGCCTAAATTTAGGCGTGCAAATGGCCCGAGTGAATCTCACAAAACGACTCATCTCGAGTTCCGCAGGCACAAGTCGCCGCGCATCGAAGACACCATTATAGCCGCCTAGCTGCCATCCCGGGGCAAAGTACAGATTGTTTAAATCAAATATAAATGTATGTATATAAATATATATATATATACTTTGTTTATATAATTGTATAATTGAGTTGTAAAGTTATTTGACTTATATTTGATGATTGTTTTTTAATAGCGGCAAATCGCCTGAAAAGATAAATGACACAATCTTTGATAATATTGAAAAATTTTGAATAAGTTTTTAATAATTTGATAAAGTGCTGGATAGCATAATATTTTCATGAAAATTCATGAAAAAAGTTCGGTTGAAACCAGCTATGCAAATTAAGATTTAAGACAATTAAAACAATTAAGACACAGAAGAAGAAAGAACGGGACCCGCCTAGAGTAATGTAGCTGCCCTTTTTAAGAAGTATATATTATAACTGCTATTTTTAGTAAAACTTCTTTAGGCGCAACTCTTACAATCCTAGACGAGGAATGAATCTAATTCGACTCGGTGATCGGGTAAGTTCGTGTCAATTCGGGGTCACGGCACACGCTTACGATGCGACACGGTGACGATACACGTTCGGCTAATGCTGAAGTCGTTTCGTCGGGTAGTTCATCATTGTGTTTTCATCTATTGAAATAAATAGGCGAGTGGAAATATTGTCAAATTTAAATGCCAGTATGGCCTGACAATTAAAATATAATATATCAAATTTAATCAATTTAATTAAAATGTATTCAACACACACTTTTATTTTTGCAGCGTTTTCGGAATTTGTAATGATTATATTTAAATAAAAGCTTTCTAAAATCTGAAATTCACGTTTTTTAAATATATCATTATTTTTAATAAATACCCACCTCAATAAAAATACCTTTTTAAAGATTAAATAAAGAACGACTCCGTTTGTTGTTAGTTAGCATTAAAAGAACTGCTTAAATTCGATAATTATGTAAAATTATTAGATAGCGTTCGCATTTAAAACGAGGTCAAATTAAAATAATTATGAAGATGGTCAAAAACGGATATAATTAACAAGTTATCAGCGAAAGAAAAGTACTTGCAAAATGAGGTTATCTTACACGTGCTTTCGGTAGGTCAGTTAGTAAAGCGGTGGCCTGAAGAAGATTTACATAATATATAGTTAAATCCATGTATTTTTCGTACAAAACTGACTCCTTGGAGCAATTTTTTTTTTATTTTGATTTCATCATTGACCACATTTTTATTTTTATGATTTTCTTAGAGAGGCTTAGCAACGTCGTCGAAAAGACAGTAGCCGAGATATTGAGATGGTCGGGAACCATAAAAAAATCCCAGCGCTGAAAAGCGGTCATGTTCTTTAGGTAATTTCAGTGGGATATACCCATTTTCTATTATTAATCACAGGTTACCTGATAATTGATTGTGTGACGTTTCGCCCGGGACTACCTTCAGAGAGACGTGTTGAACCATTTCCTGGACGAAGAGACCCTCTTCCTCGGATATTCCTGACAGATCAGCATCCGGACCGAAGATGGAGCTCACGCCGAACTGAAGGATATTAAGAATTTATAGTCTTAGTCGTCATGGTGATGATGTTATTCTAAATTCTTCTTGATGATAAAAAATATAGCTAGTGTAATAGGAATAAATATTTGTGGCTAAATATATACCTGACTTGTTACTTCGCGCAAAGTATTTATTTTTTTAATGGTCAAATAGTACAGACACGAAATTTAGGCACCAAAAATATTTTTTCACTGCTATTGAACTAACTTTATTACAGTTTATTATATCGACATAATCCTGTAATCTGCGACAGGCTTTTGTATCGCCAGGGCGTTTTGTAGCACCTGCCGCTTTTTTTAAGGATGAATGGTCAGTCTAGCAAATTCGTAAATTAAACTTAGTAAATGCCTCCAAACAACTAACCTTGGCCAAGGCGGTGAGCGGTTTGGTGGTGGTCTCCACTTGGAACTGAGGCATCCTAACCTCGATCCTCTTCGTTTGCAGAACGGTCTGGAGGTCGGAGAGCGGCGAGCCGGGAAGGTCGGCCACCAGCCGCGTGAGGCCGTCTCTCTCCCGCGGGACGACAATCAGGAGGGCGTAGCGTCCGCCCTGCAATTCATCACAAACATGTGAACAATCATAAACCAATTCTAAGTTGTTCCGTCCCCCATTCAGAAGCTTTTTTTTTTTTAATAAATAAAAAAAAAAATTTGGGAAAATAAATTATTTGAGTCGTATAGAATCAAAAGCAATGATCTGCCCAAATTATCATTGTAAGGTTTTATACCAGCCCCTTCAGATATTTCAGTCATTCCGTATGGTTCGTACTGTTTTATGCATTGCATGCATTGCAATTGCATGCAGTGCACACTTTTGTGCCGAGTTTGAGCTCAATCCATAATCGTCCCTTTTTTAATAAACTGAATAGTATAAGAGATAAATATCATCTCAACGAGGTTAGGTTAGGTTAGATCTTACGGCGGCGCGTGCGCAGCGCAGAAATGCAACTTCCTCAGGCGAATGTGGGTCGGCTGTAGATCTTTCCTCTTTATCGCATTCGCTAGATCTTTTATAAATTATTCATTCAGCGCGCAAAACGGCAACATTTGGTATTGTTCTCGAAGATCTGAACTTGAGATTAATCCGGATTTGCGCCGCATTGACTGCCACTTCTTAACTGAAAGTTCTTTTTACGCCCAGGCGCGTACACTAGTCCGAAGGACTACGAACTACGGAATTATGTTTACGAAAAGTTAAAGTTAGAGGATGTTAAAGTTAAATATACTTTTATAACGTTATAGATTATTCAAGTTTGGCATACAATTCATGTCGAATGCTTTTATATTAAGTCGGCCTTAATTTCGCTCAGCCTATAATTACTTTTATTCTCCTTTATGCAAAGTACATAAAATAAGTAATATCACTGTTCTTATAAACCAGTCGTCGAATATAATGCATATTAACTAGGTAAAGTTGAATATAATATAAATAAATCTACATTTTTTAATAGAATAACGAAATCATTCTTGAATTCGCCACAAAAACAAAAACACATTCCGCGACATCGCATAAAATTAATATATTTTTACCGTATTTTTATTTAGGTGCGACCCGAAATTGTTGAGCGATTCGTTCGAGAATTAATTTAGTCAGTTCCGGATAATAAATAAGATTTTCCGCAATGATTTTATGTCACTATTAATGTGATTGATGTTTTGCCTAATAAGGATATAAAATTATAGCTGATAAAACCAGCCATAAATTGATTGTAATTTTACATTTTCAGTAATTATAAAAGTGGCCAATTTGTCCGATTACAAACTTGCCCACCACTAATTCTAAGAGCAGTTATATTTTTTACCCCGATAGTACCTCTATAAAAAGCATCGAAAAGATTTAAGTACCTATGATGTTTTATTTAAGTTGGAGTCGAATTTTAAAATGCGTTGAAATGCTCGACTTGGCCATTCTAGCACAAGTAGGTCATGACACTTTAAATGAGTAGTAGGTTGCTTCAAAGGAAAACTAAACGGTAACATTAGCTATAGCTTTTACCGTCCTACTCCCCCATACTCCCCATTTTCCCATGTGGACATGATCCAGGAGCTATTAAGGAAATTGCCTCAGCCTCTTCCTAGACATCGAGAGAACGTCAACCTGGGGAAGCACTCTACCATATTCCATAACCTATTACCGAAACTGTGCGTGAATTCTGTAGTAGCAAAAACAAGCCAAGCAGCTCTGAAGGTCATCAACTCTAGCACTATCACATCAAAGATATGAAAGTAGTTGCACCTACTCAACACCCTCTCAGCGCATACCAGGACATTCAAGTATTGATCGCAACGAAAAAGCAGAGGAACTGGTCAGAAAATGTGCTAACGTGCCTATGATCGGTCTAGAACCGGCCTGTAGTATAACAAAAAGCATTTTTTTGGGCTATAAACGAAAGCCTAAAAGACTAGCAAGAACTGCCCAGACTAAAGCAAGCCAAAAAAAAATATAGAATTCTAGCAAAAAGCTTGTTTGAGCTACTAAAGATATGCCGAAACCAATTAATGACTATAACCATAACTTTAACAGACTAACCTTAACTGCAAGCTAAACGAACACCTAAACTGGATAAAAATATCAGCAAAGTGGTGGTTCTGTTAGAAAATCCCAAAAACCCCACTACACCTAATCGGTGAATGTGGACCTCTATTTTACTAAATATACCAGCTTTTAGGCAATCATCTTCTCAACCCTGAAGTGGTACAAACCATCGCACCCAATAAGATACCTAACTTTATCAACAGGCTAGGTCTAGAGGGCGAACACTTAGTTAAGTACTGCTATCGAACATAAAAAATATTACACATGTTTCTTCGGCAAACCATATTTATTTCCACATAACCTAAAGCTATGTTTATTAGCTGTGTTCGGACCAGTTATGGCATTTCATAAAATCCCTATAATTTCCTGCTCCTATATCCTCACCTTTATGATAAAATGTACGCCCTGTCCTTACCTTAAAAGCAAATGTGTATTTTATCTGGGGGTAGTTTCGCACGAGCCAAACGAGAATAGCAAAACAAACCGCGGTCGCAAACGACCAGTCGACCCGATGCGTCGTACCCGCCCATCGTCGCCGCGTCGCGAAGTATGTCGTCTTGAGATGGTTCGTGCACTCCGCGGCTGGGTGACCAGCCCTTGCTCTGGTAAAGTAGTCGCCCGGTTACAAAAATACGAACATTATTGTGCGTGCATAAGTCAAAGGTGTGAAAGTGTGGCAGCCAAGCTTCAGCCGCAGCAGAAACGCAAAGACATCAGCATCATCAAGGTCAGTGATTTTTTACTATTTGCTAATCATCTATGTTGAATCCCATCCCATGGCCACCCAAGTATTCAACGTTGGTCTTCAGGTCCTTCGAGAAAAAGTCTGACTCGCCGTCAGACCCTGAACCCAGGCCCACGTGCCTACAAGCTGGTTAGCTGCATTTTGGCTTAGCTACATTTGGTTAGATTAGGTTTACGTTAGGTTTTTATTTTCAGTCTTTTAACTATGAAGCTGTTAATCTGTTTCTAAATTATCTGTGAGTTCAAATAGACCAAATGAGCATGCAGTCGTTCTGAATGAACGAACTTTCTATCAATAGTCATGTATTGTCATTCATATTAGAGTATAGAAACTTTAAATTGAATGTACGATTGCAATGTAGGTATTTTATATTATTTACCTCATACGGTAATTCGACAGCCGTACTGTCAAGCCCCGGCAAGGATCCAGATCGGAAACTTCCTGACGCCCTCATGACGGGAACCAGCCTCTTCTCAGACGGAGATACATAGAAGGCTTCGGGTAAGTCGACCTTCTGGAAGGGTATGGCCCAGGAACCGCGGAAGTAGAGGCCATTGAACATGAGCATAAGAGAGTTTGATGCTGGGAAGTGGAAAAAAAACCAAAAAAAAAATCAATTTCACCCTCAATTATACGATTGAGGGTGGTGAATTGATGGCAATCTTACAAATACAATAATATCTATTCGAAAATCATTCACATGCATTCTTTAGCACAAACATGCTAAACCTAGTAATGAAAATAGGGCCAGCTGTTCTACTCTTGTCATCTCAAATCTCAAACGGTTCGCTCAACTGTCAAATGTACGTAATTTCTAAGATTTGACAACCCCATCCTTTGACAGTATTTTGTTTCTTTGTTATAACTTTATTCTTTGTTCAAAAAAAAACTTTTATATTTTTATTAAATCAAGGGAAAACAACGGTTATAAGAGAAAATAAATCTTATTAAAACAAACTATCTAGGTTAGTCTTGTATCCTAAAAAAATCATATAAAGAAGGATATACATAACAAGAAAAAAAATAAAAATAATAAGGAAATTGATAGCGAAATTATTTTAAAATAATAACTATAGAATATTTTATGTTGAGGGTTTTTTTTATAACTAATCGAAATAATGATTACATATATTGTGTAGTAATACGTATAAATAACCGTCTGATTTATAAACTGCGAAGTTATATTTTTTGTTTAAATATTATATTTTAAACACTGATTATATACTAAATTCTATGACACATATAAACTTTTTCTAAAGCATTTCTAATATAAACAATTCTTGTTGTGTTAAAAGTGCACATGTACTCGTACTATCTAACCCATGTATACTCCTAACAGTTTTAAATTTATTAATTAATTTAATATTATATTAAAAAAAAATACAAGCAAACGCTACCTTCTTCAGGAAAGTTAGGTAGCGAATGGAGGTTGCAGTGGTAAATGCTCACCCATATTTTTACCATGTTACAAATCGTTATCTGTATCCTAATTTTATTAATGTCGAAATGTCAAAGAAATTAAAATGAAAAAAATATTAATATGAATACCCTTCATAGAAGGGAATCCATGTGTCTAAATCACTATAACGTTTAAGGTGGAGTCCCACCATTTCACAATAGTTTCAGATAATGATTTCACTTAAAAACCAATATGACTTAAAGGCCTTTGTATACGACTTAGAATGAAACAATGGACAAATTAAAAAAGTTGACTTTTTAACAATGCGAGGCAATGTGGGAAATTTGTAATACATCACAATTTGTGCCAGAATCGATTAACATATTCGTTAGCAAATTTGAGAGATTATATTGCACAATATTAGAGGATGAATATATTTTATGATTTTAGGATTGTTATATATTTAGGGGTGCATTATTTTATAACATTAATAACTTAAGTAAAGTAAGGTTTACAACGATTATATTTTAGCATACTTCTGAACTAAAACACGGTGATCGTTCTGAGGTAAATAAAATTGTAATTGCCATTAATCATGATTTTTTTTTCTTAGGAAACGATACTCGTACACGATTAACAATCTTAGAGCAATGAATAAGCGTATTAATAATATTTTGTCTTTAAGGTTGTTACAATGTGTGGCTAAACCGGTGTATTAGAAGGCTCTGCCCATATTAATGAGATTTGACATGAAGGTCAAAACTATTTTGTCTATATTAAATTGTTTGAATCGCAGTTAATCGCATTTATTTACCGGAATCTGTATTATCCACTAAAGTTATTTCGCATTGATATTTTAACAAATGACGCGTCGGTGTTTATTCAATTTAAACATGATAAAAAAAAGAAATATTCTACAATTATTATTGATTTGTTAAACGTGTTTATAACTTATAACTTGTTTATAATTCTAGTAATCCTAAAAAAATAATAACACAAACCTTTGCTGTTTCGGCTTCCAACTGAATTAGCCGATAAGCTTGACGTAATATCATCCTTTCCATAAAGACCTTTGGCAGTCCTCTGGTGACTTCTGGCCTCAGCTGCTTCCATAATTTCTTCATCGTCTTCATCATCCAAAGGCTCATCATTTTGTTGTCCAAACGTCTTAATCAGCTTAATCTTTTCGTTAATATTCTTCGGCGCGTACTTTTCAACTTCTTCTGTTTCCTCAGGAGTGTCCTCAATAGCAAATGAAATAACCTTTTCTTTTATTTTTTCTGAATGCATATCTTTTAACCCTTCCTCTGCTTCCTGTACCTTATAAGAGTTAACTTTCTTTTTATCTTTACTTTTATATTTTAGATTTTTTGGTGGTTCAATTTCCGAAACGACTGGATCTTGAATTTCAACTGACGGTAATGGTTCAATTTGGTCTACTTCCTCTTTTACTACTTCTGGTTTTTCATCATTTTCTGGTATATAATCGGAGTACTTCTCAACGGACTTCACTTCGGTAAGATAGTACTTCTGCAGGATGTTTTCATATTCTGACTTGATAGTGTAATTTTTGTAAACGTAAAACCAATTTTTGAACTCCGGACGGTTCAACTCATATTGGTTGACGTTTTTGAGTCTGTCCATGATCGCGAAGTACGTGTTTCTAGTGACGCCCTGATCGGCGGGTAGTTTGAGTGCCGTCACCAGCTGTTCTCTGGTTTCGCCATGGGCGCCTTCAGCCAAAATTGCTAGAATTACTGAATATCCAAGCGGTGAAAACGCCAAATTTGAATTATCATCAACGTAGCCCTATAGAGAAAAAAAACGATAAATTAAACTTATATGGTTTTTTTTATTATCAGACGTAAACATACACTGAGAAAAAAACCTGTAGATATAGTGATAGCTAAACAAGTCTTGTAATCTTAACAGACTATTTGGTTACCGTTGCTAAAGTTTTTAGTAGGCTCAACCAACGTTTGGTACACTGAAAACAAACTGCTTTGTACCGAACTGTTCGGTAGAGAAACAATATGTTGGAATAGGCGAGAAGCGCAAGGCGCGTTTGCGAGTGTACTACTGTTTGTTTGGTAGACTTAACAAAACAGTATTGTGAGGTTTACATAACTTTTCATTTCAATACTGCTTCTATAGAGATTGCTTGGTATAGGTTACAAGAAAGTTTTGCTAGGTGAACGATTAATCGATCTACAGGACTTGTTTCGTACAGTCTATCAAACAGATTATAATATGCTTCGGTTGGGCCTGCTAAAGTTTAGTAGCCACAACAAATTTATTATTCTACTGAACTTTTAGGTTAAATCAGAGCTCGATATTTTTTGTTGTTATTAGATTGTTCTTTAGTGATATAAATATGACAATAATTTATGGTTGTAAATAAAGTACATATATTATTATTGTATTGTATTAAAATATGTTATAATTAGTGGTACAACCTGGAAAAGATCATTCAGCTTCTTCGTGAATTTTAACTATTATCTAATCTAGTACCTATTATTATTTAAACCTTTTTACCTGTAAAATTGCGGAAGACAACTCGTCTGTGGCATCTCCTATAAAATTATTAGCTCCAGGCCCCTGCGAGCGCGCCTTCCTGGGCCAAGCGTTGGCAGCCAATGCGGATGTTAGCAGCAGCGCTGAACCAAACGAAACACAAATTCAATATAAAACACGTATCTAGTAATTCAGTTATTATTTTACGAGTAAATTGTATTTATTGTAGTAAAGTTTTACAAACATTTAGCTTTTGTGTGTTGAAAGCCAGTTATTTTACCAACCTATGCTGATTAATAAGTGAAGGGAAAACTACGGATTCCTTTTTGAGCATGTTGCGTGCACGGAGGAGTATGAGATTGGCACGATTAAAGTTTATATGGAGATGGATTGCGAAATGTTAGAATTATCTGTAATATGTGTTATAAATACATTAAATTAAATAAAATAAAACGACTTTTGACTAAATGAGGTTCGAGCTGTGAATTTTGTGTGATTTCAAATGTTCCTTTTTCAATAATCTGTCAATGTCAATAAAGTAATGTCAAGGCAAAAAAGCATAATTATTAGGTTAAAAAAAAGTGAATACATTTTATTATATAAAATAAACCCTTTCTAATCTTAGTTTCAGTAATCTAATTTTACATTTTACATTTTTAATTACAGTAGTTTTTTTTTTACATCCAGATATTCCCACAATCTTCCATAGTGCCTTAACACAGAGCTAACGCGAAACACAAAGAAGAAGGTAGGTATATTTGCGTGAAAGTCGAAATCATAATAGGATAAATGCAAATTTAAATATTATAAATAGTATTATAAAATGTTGAAATTGTTTTGAAGGATTCGTTTGGAGGACACTGAATGTCATTCCAAGAAATTTGAATACTATTAATTGTAGATTAATGCATTTACAATGCAAAACATTTCGAATCTAAGTCATTTTAGATGAAAGGCTGCATTCACCTCATATTGTCATAAGGGTAAAGCATATTGGCCATATCATAATGAATTCTTCAAATTAGTATATGATCGACTTAGACCACACGAAACTCTAATAAAAAGAAAGTCAAAAAAATATTTTGAAAAGATTCATATTTACAATTCAAGCGTTCTGTAATTGTGTATTTTTTCGACTGTTAAGATTAAATTTGCAATTTCATAAGTATTGCGGGGAATTAAGGCAAACAACATACGCTAATGGCGTAATAAAACAAAATGTATGCAATGATTAATTATAGAGGTATTAGACCCTGAATAATCCTCAAACTTAAAAGTTTAATGAATTGCGGTCGAATTTCGACCACTGGACGACCTCTAGTAAACATTAAAAAAATAGGAAGTGGTTAAAATAATTAAATTGATAATATAATATAGTTGCATAATATAAAATACTCGTGCTCATCAAAGCGCTGAAAAATATATCTTTTTTTTATTTATCAAACAGGTTTCCCCATGTACACATTACAATACAAAAAAAAACTACTGAAATAAAAAAACAACATTAAAAACCAAAAATAATAACAAAAAATAAGTAGACCCCAATGAATAGAATAATGTATAGACTTGCCGCCTGACATCCCTAATACAAATGCTGATGGATACCTATTGGAAAAAAAACAGGATAATATTCATACCTACGAAGATAAAGGCCGTCCGCTTTCTTTCCTTCGCGCTCCATCTCTCTCTCTCGCCGCAATATTCCGATCGGAATGAAAGAAAGGTGAAAAAAGATTTTTGTGCTCTTTTTGCAATAGATATTGTTTTCTTGCGCTTGTGCCAACAAAACTGGGCACTTGGTATCTATTTAAAACACGGAATGGCAATACTATATTTGAAGGGTGGATATAACTAACATTATAGCCAACAAAGCGAGGTATGAAGCTTGTGAATGTGTGAATGTCTGTGTGAATGTGAGTGAACCAACAATTTCTTTATCTGTTATAACATTTCTCAATTTCTTAGCGTGCCATGTGCTTATATTATATATAGTGTGCCTTGTTAAATACCCAGTTAGGTTAATTTTATATTTTAGATGTATTGTTGTTATGTAATATTTAAAATAAAAAACAATTGATTTATGTTACGAGTACCCGGCCTTAACAAAATGGCCTCAATCCCTAAATAACCCCTTTCAGTTTCTATATCACGTAGTAGATCCATTAATTGTTCAATATAAACAAATAAAAAAAATAGATAATGTCTATTTCAACTACAATTAAATGGGCATTTAAAAGTCATTATTATTTAATAACGTTTTTAGATGGTAAAATTCTACATAACGATAATTATTAAAAATGTGGATTATGATATTGCTATGACTAAGATTTTTTATGACAATTTTGCTTCAATTAAAAATAACTACATTATTTAGAGAATAATTAGTAGTTGTATAACATCATAAAATAATAATAATATCAATTTGAGTTTATTTTGCTATTTACTTTATATAAACCACGTTTTCATATATTTATAATTTGAATATAATAAAAGAACACACACACATGCATATGTTTATTTATATTAAATATATAACATATATGTAGAAAATATTATCTATATTTTTAATATATTTTTTTATGTATTTATATTTTTAAATGGCACATAATTATTATTATGTGATATCATTTTTTTTGCCCCTTTGGTATTATTTTTTTTCCTCACATTCTAAATAATGTAAAAAACTAAAATTAAATGTATTAAACTTTTATGTAAAATTAACTTAAGTTTATGACAAACAATCTATATCAAACACACGTCGTGTCGACAGTACTAAGTGCTGGCCATGAAATGTAATATTTGAAAATTATTGCGGTTACTCTCTGTATTTAAAATAAATAAATGATCTATACATTATGTTATTATCATTAAATACATCCTCATTACATATTAAACTCTAATTTAAAGAAATCAGAAAGATGGTAGATATATTGTTATACGAAATTCTCCAAAAGTATTTCAATTGACTGAGAGGGCAAAGCACATTCTTTGTAGTTCATCTTTTCATTGTAATTTAAAGTTATATTAAAATTATTAGCTGTTTGTTTTTGTGTTATCGCTTCTACTTGACGGTTAGATTTTATTTTGAAAATAGCCGCGAGTCATTGATAGTGTTCCGATTTGGTAAAACTATTTTGAAATCAACCACAGGTGTCATTAAAGGTATTGCCCACCTGTGGGTAGCTTCATTTCCTATCTCCACTTGTGGCTGCGGCACTTTTAGCTCATTCGACGTGCGTTGTGGATGGCCTTAGAGGCGACAATGGCTTCTTTTTTAGGTTCAAGTAGACCAAAATAAAAAATCATTCAATGTTATCATGGCATTCTTTCAATTCATCACAAATTATAGTTCTGTTTTTTTAATTTGACGCGGGGCTAGTAAAAAAATAACAGATATAATATTTCGTTTTATAATAATTGAATGTGACACTGAACATTCTTTTACAATTAATTTATTAATTTTAACTGGCCAGTAATAAATAATCGAATCAGTATAAGAAATGACATGGTCGTCGCGAGCGGACGATCAGCTGGTGTTCTTATCACAACAAATGTTTAGTCATATCACGTTAACATTTTTTTTATATAAAACCATGATGATATTTTGTTATCAAAGACAACCAGGCCTGAAGCAGTCTTGGAGTGGTGTCTCCGAGTAGGTTTTTGTTTAGCCGATGGAACCGAGGAACATAGACAATTTTTATCAAAAAACTTTTAATTTTGAAGTTAGTCAACACAAACCCAGATATATTGATATATTTATTGTGTATAATTTCATAATTGGCAATAAAATAAACACAAACTAAGATAAATTTCAGTCATTAGAGAATTTATATTTTGACAAACTTTTCAAATATTAAAACTCTCATTAATACTTTAGTAATAATAAGGCTTATCGTAGCAAGTTTCACCGACGGTGAATTTGACAGAAATTGTGTCTGCTTGTATCCCGAGATATGTTGGTCGCACCTTTGTCCACTTGCGGTCAGAGCAGGACATTCACCGAGCCGTCTCGAGATGCAGTTCTGCACTTCCGGGAGACTAAACCTGACCAGGATTCTCTATACACAACAAGGCCATCTTTTGGATGTCTTGATGAATACATTTTATAACATTGGTTTGCGACATTACATTAATTAGACTTTCAATTTATTTAATTAGTAGGTCCCGGGCGAAAGCGTAAAACTCGGGTAACAAATTCTAAGGGTAATTACTAACTAGAAAATTGATAAACTCAATACATAACCTAAGGGACCTTTAAACAAGAATATGTTTTGTTATACTAAACCTAGATTTATAAGAAAAATGTATGTTTAAATAAATAAATTCTCTGTTCAGGGAGTGAAAATGAATATCCTAAATGAAATACGTTTTAGAGAGAAAACTATATCCCTGTCGGACGAGACGGTGCAGGCGCATTTAAGGTTTCTTTATTTAATGATGTCTTGAAATATTTTTACGACCTATTTGCCAATGAACTTCCACGTTATTTTCTGACCGCTACTTCATATTTCCAGCTAGATATACAGGATGTCCCAAGACCATTTCCAAAGGCTTAAGGGGGGTGTTGTGTAACCTATTGCGAAAAAATGCGAAAAAAAAATATCCCCATTATTATATTTCCGATGCCGCGCCGATCGATAATGACCTTCACACTTTTTTGAGTAGTTCCAACTCTGGTAAGGATTACGCGAACGTGCAATTGAACACAGCACTTTTGTGACGGTCAAAATAAAGAGTTTGTTCCGTGCGGAACCCTTCCGCGGACCGAATCATGACCGGACCACCTGACCGATGCTGCTTCGGAAATGTCGCGTTGCGTAAGCCGCCAATTGGTCGCAGAATGTTGAATTCCTTGAGCAGACGGAGAATAGGAATAGACCTCAGTCACGACTCGCGGTGGCGGTCAAGTGAGGCTATAATGTTGACATACTTCGCGCTGGCTGAGGCGAGACCTCGCACTATACACTATACACTATGCATAGTGTCTCATCTCCAACTACCACACTAAAGTGATGGCGAGAGGCCAACGCTTTTGGCGGGTCGGTTTTATTGTTGTTTAACAGAAAAAAGTTTATTGTATTATATTTTAATACTTTTAAATTCATCTATATCATTTTAAAATAATAATCGTATCAGTATTGATCAATTCGGTAAGGAAACATTTTGAACAGAAAATTTAGTATTTATTTATTTTCCCTACCTTACACTGGACGCAATTTAACTAAACTAAAATAGCGCCACCCCTGAAAAATTCCCTATCATATCCAAAATAAATATTTGTATATTCATAGCCAATATAATCGATGAAAAAAATCAATATAATCGCCAATATAATCGGTGTTGGGGACATGGGACGGTGGTAATAACAAAAACTAACAAGAACACAATAGCCCACATACCTTCCTTAGTACAGACTTAGTCTAGTTAGAAAGGGAGGGAACAGAGTACAAGGAAGTTATATTTAATGCGTGTTATATTATTATGTTAACTTCTAAAAACAGTAAATAATATACTAGTGATGAAAACAAAATGTTTGGAAAAACTGCTTAATAAGAAAAAAACAGATATGCTCCTATATAAGACGCGTTATTACAGTTATACACGAAGTCTGTACATATATATATTTTAAAATACGAGTACAATTATTCGTTTTCATACAGGTATTACATCTTCTTTACAGTTTAAAGAATTATTTCTTCGGGTAATTCTTTAATCAATTATTTTAATAATTTATCCGTTCATGAACCAACACAAATATAGTTCATCTAATGCCAAATATATAATATTTAATTCATCCGAGAAGCTATGTCGTCACAATATTTAAGGTGGTCTGGGGTAATTTTTAAGTGAAGATTTGTGAACAAGGCAAAAAACGGAAGCTAAGGTTTTCCTTTAAATGGCATTTGGCTAAAATTTATTTATAGCTTGCTAAATCTGGGAATAATTTGTAGGGTTGCCAAATTATAACGTTTGTATGAACTGTCCGTCGATACCAACAAAACTATCATAGTACCGTTTACCAAAAAAGACGAATCTAAGCAAATTAGAAATTTCGTACTTCTTTAACAAGGCCATAGTATTCTCCAAATAAGTCAAATATTCTGGAGTCATACTAAATAGTAAGCTCAGATGGAACTCCAACATCTGCAAGATCACATAAAAGGTAACCAAAGCAATCTGAATATGTTGCCACTTTGCAGGAGCCTTGGGCATACAACCCAAAATGGCTCTGCGGCTTTACACAGCTGGATATAGCTGCTATTATCACAAACGCAGATGCTGTATGGTGGTCTAAAACCTTACAAAATACTTGCAGAAGAAAATTCAATAGTCTACAAGTACTAGCCTGCAGAGTAGCAACCGGAGCCATCTTCTCAACCCCAACTGCTGCACTTGAACTGCCCTGTTAAACTTAACGCTCCTCCACATGCAAGTGTGAAAAGAGGCGATGGCGGGCATGATACGAATGATTCAAAGAATTGGCTCTCGAGTACAGTCAGAAGACTTAACGACCAAACGATGCTCAACCCATTAATGGTTTGCACACACAATCTGACAACCGAATACTCCTTCTTCAGAACATACACAGCGGAAATACAGGATAGAATCAAATGGGACAGTGAAGGACCCAACTTCGGAAATGAAGCCATTAAATGGTATGCCTAAGGATCTAAGAATAGTAACAATATAGGGTCAGGCATATCTGGGGCAAAACCCAGGTTTGAGAAATCGATCAACCAGGAGAAGCACTCCACAATATTCCAAGCTGAACTGTGCATCAAAGAAGAAACAAATCTATTTGCATACTCTCAGATACCTAAGCAGCTCTGAAGGCCAACACTATCAATTCAAAGTTAGTACTAAACTGTGTGCACCCTCGCAGCACACTACAAAGTCACACTAATGTGGGCACCAGGTCACTCAGGTATTGATGGCAACGAAAAAGTGAACGAGCTGGCCAGTAAAGGTGCTAACATGCTCATGATCGGCCCAAATCGGACATAGTGGCATAGTAAAAAGTACTAACAGACGGCTAAAAACAAAAAAAAAAACTGCTAGAAACCAAAGCCAAAAATACTGGCAAGAAATGCCCGGACAAAAGCAAGCCAAAGGACTCATAGTAGGATTCTCGCAAAAAAAACCTTTCTGAGCTACTCAAATTAAGCCGGAACCAATTAAGAGCAATATTATCATTTTCTTTGTAAAGGGTAAATTGTAAATCTATAATTTATTGATTTTATAGTAAGAATAGATTTGACTTTATAGCGCTTAGAACGTTTTAAAATCTACCTTTATTCGTTCACTTCCGCAACATCCGTGTGGTTGACTCTTATCATTCCTTACCTTGGGTTGATAGCTCGCTTTTAGGTAAATTTTTAGGTAAAAAGCAAAACTCAGGTACTTTTCCTGGTATCGTTAAGTTGGAACTCACTTTAACGAATTTAATACGTTTTTATGTACCAGTTTTGTACCACTAATAACAACATTAAAGTTTCTTAATATAATATGTGGGTACTAAGCAAATAACTAATAATATAAGCACCGCTGCTCTCGTCAGCATTCCAAGTACGGTATGCATTCGCGGTTCGATGAGGCACTTTATAAATTTCCCTTGCAAGCAATGCGCTGTCAGCCTCATCTGATCGTTGGCTACTAATTTAAGCATCACAGGACAACATTCGTCCTTTGCAGTAAATACATTTATGTAGTTATTATGAACTGTCAGGTCAATGATCCATCTCCCTCGCTCGGCATTTACGATGCAGTGTGAATGTAATATAACGCCACAACCAATTCGCAGCAAATTTCTATGGCTACCTACATAGATAATAGGTCATTTATTAGTTATATCTGCGATCGCATGTTAAATGCAAAATAACGTTTATAGTTATGCTAAATAGGGGAAAAAACTGTTGAAAAACGAAAACCATAATATTTTTAAGTATGCGTAGATTAACTTTTCGTTAAAGCTGTTACAGATGTTACATACATTTATAAGTGCACTTGAAAAGTAGCATAAAAGTATCCCTCAAACTCAGATTATTTATTTGAAACTCAAAGACAAATATTATTTCATTCAGCGGGCCAGTTTTGCAAGCCAATGCAAAATATTTACAAAATATAATTACCATTGTGAGTTCAAAATTAAAATACCTACATAGGTATACATTTTTAAATCCATATAATTTAATTCTACTTCTAATCTTAATTCACTTTACAGTTAGATACACATACATATTTGTTTAAACGTGTAAATACAATTTGTTTATTAAAATAAAAATATTCTTACTTTTTAAAAGAAATTGTGATTTCAAGTCTTAAATTATGTATTAAGCAATAGCTACTAGGTACATTTCAAAAATATATGTACATAGAAAAGAAATGTCACGTTAAACATTAAAGTAGGTGGTTTATGATTTTAAATTTTCTTACTAATTTGCGATAATATCTTAAAAAAATATCTATCCATTATTTTTAATTTTACCTAAATTAATTTATAAAACTCAAACATTTTGTAATGAATAAGTATATTTTTACGTCTCAGGCTAGGGAGACTAATTTATTTAAATGCATAAAATGAAATACCTGTTAAAAGCGTGACCTTCATTCTGTTTCTGGCAGCCCTGCGGCGGGCGACGAGCTCGGCTATTCGAAAACGGAACGCGGTTAGTTGTCCCGCCAAAAACGGTTGACCTCGAAACGGAATGACAATTGGATCGAAATTCAAATAACGCACTCTCGTTCCAGTTCCAGTTACAGTTCCAGCGGGTCAATACACCGTTCGCTCTCTCGCTCTCTCCTTTCTCTCTCATAAGGCGAGGCGCGCACGAGCTCCTTCCGCGGCGGACTCGGAGGCAGTGGGAACGGCTCTCGGCACGACTCCGTTTATATGAGAGAGAGTTCAGCGGCGAATACTTGTAGGTAGATTTAGATTTCATTAGAAACGCCGCTACTTATTGTCATGACTTCCAGAAAAATATCAAATCCCCTAGAACCCAAAACCACCCTCAGTTATATGTTTATATATCTTTCCATCTATCTATATCACTTTCTTGTGGAGACGAAAACTGCCGTATTTATACTAATCAATTTCATATGCATAAAATTTAAGGGCACAAAATCTCGGTCAAGTTTTTTTTTTAAAAAGTTTTTTCAAAAATGTGAAATTTTGGTATAACTTAATTAGCGTATAAGATGACGAATTCATTTAAATTTTATATTATTTCTTATATAAAGGCCTAAAACTTACCTAATTAAACTTTTTTGATAGCACCTAACATTAGTCCTAGGGGTGGGAAAAATTGGTTTCAAAATTAAAAAATTTATACCTGTCTTAATAGGCACCGGGTCAAATCAGTTCGAAATGTTAATTGTCTGCCTATAATTTCCCTACAATTTTTGAAATCAGCTTACGGCACAGTATAAAGAGGTATTAAGTATACGCACTCTCGCTGCGCAATGGTAAGTACGGCGCGGCGGCGGGTTGCGGTTAGGCACGGCAAGTGGATCGCGTAATGTTTGATACAAGTTCGTACAATTAGACTTCGCCTATCCCTTACTTTGATCCAGTGAAACCTGATTTTTTATTTTGAATTATGTACGTAGCTACTCTGGGGGGGGCATTTCTGGAAACGGCCTTAATATTTATATGTATATGTAAAAAGCAGCCCTATTGATCGTAACTTTCCCGATAATTACCTGAAAATCTCGTCCCAAAAGCAGCCACCGAAGAAGATGCTATCTTCGGCGGGCAGTTTATTTTATTTGGCGTTGTTTATGTTTGATTCAAAAGACATCAAAATCACATTTTATTTTGGCACAAAAAATGTCACTTCCGCTAATTTCCGTAATGCTTATTTAAGTACCTACATATTTTGTTTGATGTAATTTTTTTAATTCGACTTTTAAAATATTTAGAATGTTATCAATTTAAATATTTTAATGTCAAGTTCAAAGTAATTATTTAATCAAATCAAATTCAAATTCAATGTCGCTGTCGAGACCTTTAGGTATTTCATATATTTTAAGTAAGCAGTTCACATGTTCCGGAAGAGCCTGCCGACTCGTCAACCAGATATACTCACTCGTATAAACATTATATCTAGCAACATGTTACTTATTTTTTTTTACTACACACCTTAACCTATCGTTATGCCAAGTGGATACATGTAATTTAAAGCGTATTTAGGCTAATTTTATCTATTAGTTATAATATATACTTAAAGCAGGTAATTAATAACTATGGTGACATCACTAATTGGTTTCAAATGAGGTAGAATAATTAAGTTACACGTGTTCAAATTGATTTTCCAGTAAAAACATTTTAAAACCAAAATACTACCTTAAAAACTTATTTATAATTTCTTATCGTGTCTTGAATGATACGAGTAAATTATTAATTAATTTGGGTCTAAATTTGTACCTTCATCTGAACCCATTTCATTTAAATTGCAGGTCTTCGGGGCCCAAAGGAAACAACTGCGAATTTCTCATTTCTCTTACTAATATCACAGTTGTTACTCTTGATAATTGGTAATATTACATAGCAATGCACCTCTTATCGATAACCCAGTGTTTTGCAACAAAAAAAACGGATTATTCGAAGTCCATGAGACTCATTTGAGCTCGGAGGTTGCCAATGCTGTCACTTTAGCAGTACACATTTTTTTTTACGCAGTACACTTTAGCGTACTTTTAAAAAAACTCATCAAAATGTAGACTTACTTAGTAACGCTGCAGTACTCGCAAATTGCAAATATAATTCCGCGCTAGCAGAGAACCATATGCGATATGCAACCTTTTTCTCGTATGATTTCATAATTAAAACAATTAAGTGTTGTATTCTTATGTAATTTAAAGAATACGATGAACTTGGGATGCAATTTAATATTAATAAGCAACTGAGTAATCAAAGATCAACTATAACAGTGTTACCAGGAGTTGTGATTTTAAAAAGCAATTTTAATATCAGTAAAGGCGCTAAATAAGATAACGAACGTTTTATATTTCCCGTCGTGGACGAACCACTTGCTATGACACCCTAAAACTATCATACACATTGTTTAGAAGTAGTAAATTATGTGACCAGAACGTGACGTCTTACAGCTAGGCCCTACAGGCATTATTAAAAGCACCCTCCGCC
Organism: Neomicropteryx cornuta; assembly: GCA_020383195.1. Lineage (NCBI taxonomy): Eukaryota > Metazoa > Arthropoda > Insecta > Lepidoptera > Micropterigidae > Neomicropteryx > Neomicropteryx cornuta. The sequence continues at coordinate 279,391 of JAHKQU010000028.1, forward strand.
CAGCTACACGCGCCTGTGACACCTGCTATGAGTTGCTTCATTTCCTATCTCCGACATTTTTAGCCCATTGGATGTGCATTTTGGATAGCCATAGAGACGAAAGTAGGTTATTTTTAAAATTTTAGTAAATTAAAATAAAAAAAACTTGGAATCATGACATTCTTTCAATTCGTTATAAATTTAAACACGATTTTAGTTATTTTTCTAAATTGCAAATTTTGACGCGCGGCTAGTATGAAACTACCCCACCTATTTATTTACTGAAATTGTGTTTTTTATTTAATAATAACTTCTCCAAATTGGGTTTTTTTCAATAACTCCAATTCCGATTTCGTTCCGCTGCACGCCTCAGAAGGGAACTTCGAAGGGCCACTTCGACTGTCAGCAGTTCGACTGACCGCGCCTGGCAACGCCGCCGGCGAATCGCTTCGCCTGCTTCGAGGCGCTCTGCTGACTGTTTTTGCAAAATAGCGAACTGTTTTTCAATTGTTTCCTGTCCTTCCTACGAGATATTTAATTCCAGAGCGGAGCAGTCGGCAGTCGGCAAATCTCGCCATTTTTGTACTAAAACGTTTCGCTTTGACCACTTTTACTCTACCTAATCTAGCACATAAGAAGTCTATACAAAGGTACATGTCAAACACTAGGAAAGCTACCTATTGCAATGTCATGACTTCCAGAAAATTTCTGACATATCTTCGCGTTTCACATCCCCCAGAACCCAAAACTACCCTCAGTTTAAAAGTTTATAGGTAAGTTTATATCTAACACTTTCTTGTGGACACGATAACTGCCGTAATTTTACACCAATCACTTTGAAATGAATACATATAACTAAAGGGCACAAAATCTTGGTCAAGTTTGTTCACACAGGTCATATACAATTATTTTGGGCCCTACTCAACTAGGCCAATTGTCTATCTAAGATATCGAATTTATTTATATTATTCCCTAGATAAGGGCTTAAAACTTATCTAAGTAAACTTTTTTGATAGCACCAACCATTGGCCTTAGGCGTGGGGATCAAATCCGTCATGTCACAATGTCAAATGGGGGCTTATAATTTCCCTACAACTTTTGTTCGAAACAATTTCTGATTTGAGCGAGCCTTACGGTAAGAGATGACCAAAATGTTTAAGCACTTTGATCACGGGAAATCTACCTCCGCCTTCCGGCGCGCCGAAATCTAAACATAGATATCTTGAGCGAAAGATTATCACAAAGTAGTTGACAAATTTTGGATGATTCATATACTCTATGCAAGCAAATTTAGTTTAGTTTAGCGGGGCAATTATACAGAGTGTACCCAGACCATTATCGAAGACTTAAGGAGTTGTTTATATTCCCTATTGCATCGTATAAATTCCCTTTGCTCGCTCGTTTGCTCGCTCGTTCTCGGCCAAGGCCGGACAATAGACTCGGTGCGGCGCCGCGTTTTGAGCGGACGAACTTATGACGAGAAAGTTTACTTTTTTTTTCTCGGAAACCATGATGAATTTTGAAATGAGATCATAACAAATCATTTTTAAAATCGCAGGGCCGGTTGGACGGATTTTTTATCGGCATCGTCTTGGGACTCGGTGTATTTTTTAAAGAAATTATACAAAATCAGTCTACCAATCACCTTTCTTCTAATCAGAAGTTTGTCCTTATGTTTTTTTTCTCATTCCGGCCCTTATTTGTAGTATATGTAGGTAGGTAGATGGCGCGGTGCCGTTGCAGGAGTCGAGTCTCGAGGAGTCGACGAACGGGACAACCAGTTTTGGCCTGATGCAATAATTCGCAAAACCAACAAAATCTCCCTCCGCAGGAGCGAGGAGTGCCGAGGAGTGCCGAGGAGTTGAACGCTTTCTTTATCTCCGGAGTGCCGTTAAGATGGCCGCAGAATCTTGGCCCGATAAACGCAAAAGTGACGCCGAACTGTTATTTAATAAATCTATTTTAGGCTCTGATTTTCGACGGCATAACGGAGTCTTACAGAAGCACTCTTCAAAATGGATAGAAACCTTTTTTTTCTCTGTCCCCATAGAAACTTATTTTTATTTTTTGGCGTTTTAATTCAATTCAATTCTTAATTGGGAGCCACTAAGTAGAAAGCGTTTTGAATTCAGATTAACTAGTTTATATAAGATTGTGATGAATGAAGTTGCCTGGTCTGCTCTAAGCTCCAACTCTCTAAGCCTCCTTATATTGGCCGCAATGACCATCCTTCCAGGATAAAACCTGTCTTGAGAAAACGGAACATTGGCTTCAATTCGTTCCTTCCCAGAACAATTCTCCAGTGGAATACTCTTCATAGGTCAGTATTTGATCCATTTCCTTCTTCCAAGGTTGCTTTTAAGCATAAGCTCCGAGCTGTTAATTATTTTCACGTCTGCTAAACTCAACAGCATCACCGGAGGTAGCTGCTAAATATTATAATACATTACTTAGTTCCAAAGTTTTTAAATGATGACTGCAAGTAATGACAGTTTTTGAAGTGCACATCCATATAATATGTTTAAGGAAGTGTGCTGTTATACTTTTGTAAAAGTGCTTATAGTTATAGTGTATTTTCATTTAAATAACTCGTTATATTCATTATCATATTATATTTTAACTGGTATAATTTTAATTTTTTTATATTGTCTGCTCGCGTAGCGGACGTCAGCACCCTAGCGGCAGGGAGTACGCCTCTCGTCATTTATTTAAGATTTATTTATAAATAATTTTGGCGTCGACCGGACGTTTCTTCGGGTAGGCCGTGGAATTGCGGCGAGAGTTGAGAAATCGCATTCGCACGTGGAGCCTTCCGTGGAAATGTACCTGGAGGGAAAATAACCTTTGTTATGTGCATATTTCGTATTTTTAATGCCATAAATAATAAAAAAAACATTTTAATATGCCCACATGTTACGCTTTAAACTTAAGGGCTCCCACTTAAGGTCCCCTTATTTTTAATCAAGTGTCTACCATCTCCTTTGAATTGGAGTTCAATGATCTGATCAGCTGACTGAATTATTCTCTCCTGAAGGTTATATTTGTTATTTCTTTCCATTAGAGGTATTATATAGTTTGGAGTAGGTACTAACTTTTCCTATCATCCAATACATAGATAATTAACCTATCCAAATCAAATTGAACTTGCTATAAAAATATTGTTTGTATGTTTGTAATGATTGTTACAAAAATTGAATGAACCACAACCTTATTATGAAAACAGACGACCACCTTTTTTCAATCTAACATTAACGTCACCATATTGCATTCAAATACTTTTCAATCTGCCTGCCGTTGCAACATTTGATGAGTTTGGGGACGCTTTGAGTGACCTCCTCCGTAACAAAAGAGTGAGAAAAATTGAATCCCATATAAAATTATAACTCTTAAAATACTGTCGCTTCAACGCCACCGCGAGTACGGCAATTTGCCGTATTGTCCGGCAATAAGTGCGTCGTAATGCCGTACGCAAATACGGCAATGGGACCATTACCATGCAATTTGATTACTGTAAGTGAATTGTTTGCCAGGCCGCGTGTTAAATTAAGTAATAAAGGCGGTAATTGCGTGCATTTTAAACCATCGCAAAAAGTATTACGTAAAATAAATTATTTCATATTTTAAAGTGAGTGAACGTTGTAAAAAATATTCGACCTTATGAGGTCAACCCCGGGCCAACAGGTTTGTTCATCTTCCCGAGTTCTTTTTCGAGACGAAAGGTGGCCTTTGTCCTTCCTCAGGATCGAAATCTGTTCACCGGTTTAGTCGTGAAAAACGATCAGACAATCAGACAGAGTTACTTTGGCATTTATAATATTAGTGTGGATTTTGATTAATGCCTTTGACTTATAAGAACGCGATTTGTGTCCGGCAATTCATATTATAATACGGTTATTTTAAATTTTAAATACGGTAGTTTATCTCAAGCTCGCGGCAACATCTTAACACTGAGAGCATCTCAATTCAGTACCTATTTAGAGTTAGCACTTGTTAGAGTTAGCTAGAGTTAGTTAAGTCTTGATGTAAGTAGGATTTTTTTTATATCTTTATAAAATATTTTTTTTTAAACCAAAAGTACCAAGAGCCTTATCAGAGACTCGGACACCTTTGGAGGTTCTTTTTTATGACGTAAAGAATATATCGAAAACGTTCGATGTTTTAAATACCCAATAACTTTCAAAAAAATTTTTTTTTCTAAATTAGTTAAACCATAATTTGGGTATTTTTTTTTAATAAAATATATTCTAGATAATGTTAGGCCTGGCTATGCACGGTTTTACAGGTGTTTTTTTAAAGAGTGGCACTCTTTGAATGTGTTATTTGCATGTTTGTAGACCAGTCCAAACATACCACCGTAAGGCACTTAACACACGGAAAGATATTTTGTATCTCATGAATAGGTAAAATTTACAAATATATTGTTAAATATCTAGGATAAAACCGATGCTTTATTGTAGCTACTTATTATCATTGTCAAATGTTTATTAAATCTTATTTTGAACTTCATTTTTTTAGAATTGTAATGCAATACAAGTAACCAAAGAACTAATTATAAAAATAAATAGTTTCTGATGGTTTCTTATAATATATCAGCTATAACTTCACATTCAATGGGTGTCAACGCGGAGATTGTAATGAAAACCGCACCATGTATTATGGGGTATCACTAACCCATTCAAATGGTGCTACTTGTACTCAGCAATCATGCATTATAGCATGTTTGCAGAGAACGGATGATAGTGAGAATGGACAGATACATTTCTCATTTTATTAGTACTGAGGTAGGATTAGACCTTAAGTAAATATAAAGTACCTACTAAATATTGAGAATGAATGATCCCAGCACATTTTTTTCACACATTCACCACAAAGGAGGTTTTCGCCAGTTGACAATAAAAAAACCTAACCTTGCATTCGTAGAAGGTAATAAAATATAAAAGTATATTTTGAAGAAAGTGATTTAAATATAAATTTAGGTCACGGTCGTCTCAAGTAAGCTGTCACGGTCGTCATACATTTTAAACATATGAATACATCCTATAGGGTTAAAAATTATTCTTTTGTATATAAAAGAATATTTTTTAATCCTGTCATTTTAGTTTTGAACGATTTGAAGACATGTGTGACAGCGCCATGAATACATCAACTTATATACGAAGGTCAGTCGAGAGACTCCGACCGTTCCCAGACTGAAAAACCCATTTAAAGATACAAACGAAGACGGGACGCGTGATCATCTACAAAACATCAGATTGAATTGTTTTATAAACAGTATGTGTTTATTAAAAAACATGTTTATTTTTGTTTTTTTTAATGGACTTATCTAGTAAATATATTTTCTCTTATTAGCTATTAGTACTCTCGATCATTAAGAGATACTATTTAAACTACATATTATATGATCAAACTCTAGATAGATGAGCGGCTATCCCAATTCGAACGACATCTATCTCCAACCCGGGTTTATTTCTTTATTTGATTTTATCTAGCGGAACGGATCCTATGTTTAGGCTGTCGAACCTGTGAAAAAATATTAATATGAAATTAAAGATTTAAATAATGTTTTTGTTAATAGAGGTGTTTGTTATATTATTATTTAGTTCAAATAACATAAATACGATTGATTTCGTAAAGTGTGAATACACAACGTCTTGACTCTTTCGGCAGGTGATAAATGGTACATAGAAATGAATGAATGGATAATGGAGAGGTGACCCATGGACGCAAAAAATTAGGAGCGGGGTCGCACCCGAGTGCCATAAGGCAGTAAAGGCACCTGTTTAGCCACCCGCAGGGCCAAGCTGCGGAGCTAGATTGCCAGCAGCTTTGAACTAAACATTTTCTTGATGTTATTTTGTGTTGGTAAACATGACGAGTGCAGCTCGCTGCTAAAATGCACTGTTTTCCAAATTATTATTTGTTTTCGTGAGACCGGTTTAATTGTCGATATAGATCAATCTCTAAAAAGAACAGTAATTATTTTAAATACTGAATTAACTGCAATAACTGAATTTACAAAAAAATGTATCAATAAAAGTCACAATATTTGTAAAAATATATCAATAAAAATGCAAATATTTAAAATGCTTACAAACGTCTCTAATAATAACATTATTTTATAACTGAGTTCACAGGGCCCGAGGGTTCTGTACCAATTATTTTTTATTTCAATAAAATTTTTAAATACCTCATTTCCATAGTATACGAGTATATATTAATGAACTAACGTGAATAAAAAAAAATAATTAAAGCTTTAGATTTATTAAAAAAAGATATTAAATGATAATAAACACAGAATCAGACAAGTAAAAATATATTTAATAGACGATAATATAAAGTATAAAAACAGAAAATGCTAAATAATGAAACAAAGACATGAAAATAATAAAGCAACATAAACATAAATGAATAAAATAAATTTCACATAACTTTTGTGCCCTGGAATTTGTATCGAGTGTGAAGTCACATATTTTGAGTTTCACTCGGAAAGTTTCAATTACAATGCAAAAACAATTACAATGCAACTTACTGACATTTTAAGTTTATGAGTTGGAATTTTAAGACTGAAATGGACAGAAACAAACGAGTTTTCCTGTAATTTATACCAATATTTCCATTGGCCTAATTTCTTTCCAAATTTTATACCTTAAACTTTAGGAAATAAAACGGGAGCGGGAACATACTTCTTTTGGTACATTCTGATAAAAAAAAAATATAGTGTAACGCTAGATGAAAACGGGTCCTCTATTGTACTGACATTTCGTTACGAACTCGCGTGAATAAAACTTGTAGGGAACTCAAAGGAATGCAAATTAGAAAATAATAAATGACCGGTAATAGTTTCGACTCGATACAAAGGAAAGACTTGTATCTTAGTTTGACTACCTAGGAAGGTGTCTAGCCCGGGAAAGTACTGTCTTCGATTATGAAAACTAAACCGCGAGAAAGGAATTTACAACTAGTCTTAAAGGCATTAGGTACATAGGTATCTTTTTATTTCTCATAGCGTTGTCTCACTTGCACTTTTTCCGATCCCTGGACATGACGATGTGAGGGTTTTTTAGTTTCGGTTGGACAATTACATATTAAAGACTACCGCATTATACTGAATGTAACAAAACTAGATGAAAGATATTTTCAAGCGAAAACTGCACATGAAAACCCAAATCAAACTATTGATTCTTATTTCCTATTAAAGAAATATTTACTAATAGACATTTGAAGGCTCATAATTATTAAAACAAAGAGTATTCAATGTGTTTTTAATCGATGATTACTTATATCATTTAAAAATAAATAAACAAATAAAATGATGGTGAGCTTTTTTGATCTATAATAGTTACCCTCCCCTGTTGTTGTAATAAGGATAACGCAAGGTAACTATTTGAGGGTCCCGTAACTAACAAGACCATATCTATCGGTTTGTGACACATAAACTATCAATTCTATGGACCTTTAGCTCATGTAATATATTATGCACATGTATGGCAGATGTATGTAATTACAATTTTATTTCATAGAGGGTTTTAAGCATTTTTTTTACTTTGAGTTTAAAACCGTTTCTGGCATGTTTAGTGATTTTTTAAATATTTCTAGTATTAGCTAACATCAAACTCGTAAATCGTAATACTAAATTGTCATTTTTGTGAACAATTTAATTTGGGACGTTTAGTTTATTTTGTTTAACACGTTGACTGCCACGGCAATTTTCAGAAATCTGGTCTAAAATGACAATTTGATTTAATCACATTATATTATTAAAAACTCTAATTCGTAATGTTTTGTTCGTGTTTTAATAAATTTTCTGTTCATGCAAGCCAGCATTGATTTTTTGTTCTTTTCCCAGAAGCCATCTATCGATGTTAGCACTGATCTGCACAAAAATGGCAAGTAAACACAGGACGAGCTAAGTCATAGTTGGCGTCCTACAAAAGAACGCAATCGACGAGTTATCTCGTAGTTGGCAGTTAACATGTTAAAGTAAATATCAAATAACATAGAAGTAACTGGAATTATTGAAAAGACAGTAGTTTTAGTGGTAGTTGTGTTGACAATGTAATGCATTTTAGTCATTGAAAATCGCATTTAAAAAAAGTGCTTAATCTTTCAAAAAAAAAATTATATTTTTAGCTAAAAGACAAAAGACATTAAAGCCATTCAAGCCAAAAGACATTAAAGTGGTTAATATGGCAGTGGAGGGGCAACTTTTGCGTTTTTAACTTCCCCTCTATTTTTAAAGTAGGTATCTTAATGAGGCCTAGCTTTCAAGCTTCAACAAACATAATATATCCAAACAGTAATAGAAATAACCTACCCATTACCTACGATATAACACCTATTTCACACAGACCAAAAATATACACTGAACAAACAATATCCACCCTTTTTATACCATAAAAACTTTAAACGCACAATATTATGCACATTGTGGTTAGATCTTGGTTTCATCACATATTTATAATTCTGTGAAATAAATAATGTAAATAGACAACTTATTAAACTTTATTTACAAATTATTTATTGCTATTCTTAAAATGGTTACACATCACAGGTCTTCATTCAAATGACACACAGATTACAAAACAAAATACATTAAGGGTATATCCTACACGATTCTAAATCTAGATTACAATATTCCTATCCTCCACACTCAAATACATGAAAATAAATACTATATTACAATAGGCTAACAAATAAGTTAAATTAATATTGATTTTTATTCTACTTAAAAAGTTTTCCTTAAGAACTATAACATCTCAAATACCTATTGCATTTAGCATAAATCATATAATTTATTATGTTATGATATCACGTTTCCTAATTAGATTTTATTATTACATACATTTTATTATTACATCTACCTACTTATATATTGTAAAATCAGTACTAAGATAAACTATTTTGTAATTAAAAATACACAAATGGCATTTAGAGGTCAAATTTGTAAAAATTACAGGGCGCAAAATAATAAGACATGATCCTACAAATTGTAGATTCCCTCATTATTAGTTCAATCTTTTTAAAGCTAACGTCAATATATTAATATATATATTGATTATTAATATATACTGCCGTTAATCACTAGAGAAAAGATTTTTAATAAAAGAGGAGCTGGGCGAAGACTGATCTTCTGAAGATTCACCGATTTAGAACCGCTGCAAAAAAATGGAAATAACCCTGTTGTGGCTACATCTAGACCAGATGGGTTAACCTCAATGTGAAGATATATTTAATATTAATTTTATAATAATATAAATAAAATGAACCAATATAATATATTATGTAATAAATAATTAAATCTATCTGTTGCGTTATTTCATAAAATGTGTATTCTATTATTTTATGGGATCACGTCTTTTGTTTTACACCTGTACATATAATAAATAACATTATTTGGAGGAAGTTGGATTGCATCTCCGGCTCGGCAGATGGTGCCGTCATTATTATTGCTTTTTAAATCTGATGCCATCTCTATCCTTGGGCACGGGTTGCTGAAACTGGCTGTCAAATAAATCCTGCGCTTGTAAATAGTTTGTGTTATCCGGAACGATAGAAGGATAGTAGGCATATCCATAGGCGCTCTGCAAAGCATCGATTTCATTACTGTCCGCACTTAGGGCGTTACTCTGAAGGTAGGTGAGATGATAGTGAGGGTCTAAAGCGTAGGGATGATAGCGAGGGTACACGTGCGGGTGATTCACAGCGAGATGATTGTCATGATATGTGCTATGGAACGATACGGGATCCATGCTAGTGAACGCTATTAGTTGCATCTGTTGTACATATGGATATGGTTTTGAGATGATGTGAGGTTTATTAGCGATAATTTTGTTAGATTGAAGATTTTTTTTATTTAATTTTTTTAATCTTACTTGAGCATCATCATCGTTGGCAAATCTGTCAGCCGTGCCGAGAGCCTCCTCATGTTTTCCTGCCTGTGACGAGTACGGCGAGTTTGAATTTGTGTTGACTGGCTGTGCAATTTGGTTCACGCTTGCAGGAAGATATTGTACTACTTGCGGCGGCGCTGCCTGATTGTTAGATTGGAGTGGATTCTGTTGAGGTGCTATATTCTGACCTTGGCTCTGAGACACTCTGGAGGGCGATTGCTGTGAAGTAAACCCATGTGGCTGGTCGTTATTCACTTGTGTAGGATTCGACTGTTGCTGACTAGGCCTAGTCTGTGTAGGATTCGACTGTTGCTGACTAGGCCTAGTCTGTGTAGGATTCGACTGTTGCTGATTCAATTGTTGTTGAATGGGTCTGGTCTGAGCAGGATACGATTGTGGCTGGTTCTGTGAAGCTGGAGGATTCGATTGTGGTCGACTTTGCTGTTGGTTGTTCTGATTAGTTCCCAGCAATTCACTGATCGTATCATAGTCAATGCTAGGATACGGTTTTTGAGGCACTCCTGGTCTCTCTGCTATAGGTTTAGCAGGTGAAAGTGGGGCAGGTTTTTGTGTCTGTGCGGTCGCCAGATCGGGTTCGTCGACGCGTCCTTCGAATAGTACGGCTCCAGTCTTCACGTCTCTTATGAAGAACAGAAACGGGTGATCGGCCAAGAACCTTGCTGTCGAAGATCCCATTAAAGGAATGACCATTGCCCCTGTTCCAGCTGCAGCCACAGAGCCTTCTTCATTTACCTCTATCCTGGTCTTATGGAAGATATTGTTCACCAAGGGGCTTATATCCCCTTGTACTATTCCGGTTAGATTTGAAGATGGGGTAAATATGATATTGATTCCAATCTTAAAAAAATACATATATTGCATTAATATTTAATTAAATTAACATCTAAAAAGCTGTTCAAAACGTTTCTTAATATAACATTCAGATAATAATCATTGTATTGTAATAATCATGCTTCAAAATTTATGTGACAGCCCATCGGCTATTCTAACCAAAGTCGTTCTTTAGATTAACATCATCTTTCCTTAAAAGTATCCCCCATTAGATGTCTTTTTCAATAGTCTGACAACGTCAATGTAATGTCAAGCAAAAATAATTATTAATGCCACCTTATACTTCTATGACTATAGAAGTCTTATTTTTAAATAAAAAAAATAAAACTGATGATGAATTGTATCAAAAAATAAATACAAATTCTTTTTTTTTTAAGTGTTACATTACCTATATAGTACCTATATAGTATTAAGTATTAAGTATATTGAGACGTTTAATTGTTGAATTTGTATGCTAAGATACCCACGGAAAAGGCACCAGCCTTCGTGGGGTTGTATATGGTGCATTACTTGAATAAAAAAAAATAAAAAAAATGTTAAATTTCATAGATATTGCAGGGAATTAAGGCAAACAACACATGCTAATGACAGCTGACGTAATATAACAAAATTAAAAAAAAATATATGTAATGATTATAGATGTAAACTCATTGTATTATAGCCGTATAATAACCTCAATAATACTTTTAAAAGTTTAATGAATTACGGTTGATTTTCGACCACTGGGCGACCTCTAGTCTTAATTAAAGTTTGAAAATGATTCTTCTGCTAAAGTCCTTGGACCTGCTGGAGACCTTGGAGACTAGTTGGGCTGTTTCATTCTGAGCCAATGTTAATCCTCGCTTGACTCCGAGTTTACATCCTCGGTATTTCATATTTTTACTATTAGAGACACTGTTCCTGTATTTTGTAAAATGAATTAAATACATTCCGGATTCAACGATCCCAATTTGATTTGTTTAGTTATTAAAATCGTATCTTAAGAATATCGATTTTTGGTTACATTACTTACTGACCTTCATTATTTTATAACAAGTTTTAATATTGTTAATGTCAATGCAATTGTGTATTCATATATAGAAATAGTTAATAGCATAGAGCGCTGTAAGTGAACTACAGTGGATATGACAAAATCATGAGATTGCCGTCAGTTGAAATCTAAACTCCGCCCCATGTCAGGCAGTGATTAAGTCGGTGTTATTTGTCGGTATATTATCACCGATGTCTGAAATGGATACTTTTGGCTTACGTGTACCTTCTTCAATGGTCTGTACTCATATAGTATGTATTTCCCAATTAATAATACTTTCGACCTATGGTGTACTATTTGCATTGAAGTACTTACATTTCTCAGGATAGCTACGAGGTCTTCGCTGAAATCAATTGTAAACCTGGGAAGGGACACTTGGACATCGGATAGATCCATTTGATTAAAGATTTGTGGCAGCGACACGAACGGCAGGTCTTTGATCAAGGCCGACACGCCGTTACGCTCTTTCGGCAGTAAAACTAACATGGAGTATCTATTGCCCTGAAAGAGAAAATATCTATTTCTCACTTACGATAATATGCACCATCATGAGCGGCGGTGTCTGAGTGATCACAGTGTGATATTGGTTAAGTATTTTATGTGTGCTTAGCAGCCATGAAATCACTGAACGAGGTCAGGCGCAATATGAAAGAATCTGTTCATAAACATCGACCCTTTCATGATGGGCCAAGGTCATTCATAAATCGTTGCATGTATGAAGAGTGAGAGTTAGGTGTGTAATTTGTTGTATTTGTGATGGTGTTTGGAAGATTGTGCGAAGACAGAAATGTGTATAAGGGAGTGTGTACAAGAATAATACGAGTATAATATATAATTATGTAATAATACTAAATTTGGACAATCATTTTATAAAAATAAAATAAATGCAGCATTATGCGTAAATGAAAGACAATGCTAATATAATTTGTGATACTTTACAAATTCTTTTTAAACACATTTCTGGTAAAATCGAGAAAGGTCTTGGGATAAATACTTATTAAATTGTAAGGTAATTTGATTTATCTTGAAATGAATACTAACTCATACGGTTGAGTTAGGTAAAGAAATATATGGCCGACTAAAAAACTTGAAAGGCGATGCTTCCTTGAATGACCTTCAAAAACTAAATATGGAAACACCCGACTCTCCACTCGCTCGCTATAAGTTTGACATTTTTTTAGTGCATTATTGCAGTTAAGTCCTTTCCAATCTTCAAAGCATTCCTGGAATGCACTTGTAGGGTCGGTGATAAATTACCACTTACGTAACCATGACCAGCAAGCTCTAAAAGCATATATTTCCCACGCAAATGTTTAAGACAAATTTTCATCCTAGTTTTACATAGAATTTTTAATTAGCAAGGAAAACTCAGAACTCACAATCTTTATATAATGAATTGTTTTAACATAAAATTCTTAGTTAATTCAAGAAGCCGACATTTCTCCATGAACTTCCTTTCAATGTATGGCCTTTAATTCCTTCAGCGATTCAGTCTTTTTCTCCCCTACAGTCGCGAAATGTCCTCATTCCATAGTTTTCTTAATTTTTGGGAACAGGAAACAGTCAATTAGGGCCAAGTCCGGCGAATACTGTGGCTGAGGCATCAATGCGGTATCGTTTTTTGTCAAAAAATCGTAAACAAGCCGCGAAGTGCGAGCAATGGTGTAATTGGTACAAGTTGTTCTTCTACAATTCTGGTCTTCTTTTGCGGGTGGCCTCACGCAAACAGCGTAAAACTACTAGGTAGTATTCCTTGTTGACAGTGCAACCTGGTGGTAGGAATTCGTGGTTTACAATTCCATTGTAATCGAAGAAAACAGTAATGAGAACCTGACTTCCGATTGAACTTGACGTGCTTTTTTGGGCCATGGCTCTTCTGTAGTCTTCCATATATTATTTTCCAATTTTCTTTTAAAAATGAAATTCCGATCGTAAAGAAACATGAGTTACTATATTAATTATTATATGTTAATACTCTAAAATTTAAAAAAATATTGTTTATTAAATTAACAAATATATATATATATATATATATATATATATATAATATATATACGTCATCTTTCATATATTTTCTGATGACGCCGAATGGCGAAAGCTTAAAAATAAAAATATATATATACCGCTAAATAAATATATATCACTGACCGCACGCAGCAAAGCCTCTGTTGTTTAGTGACGGATGTAATTATTGGCTATTTATGAATGTTATAAAATTATCTAAAACTTACAACATAAGGAAACTCGATAGCCTGTGCATTTAACTCAGAAATAAATCCATAATTGAAGTCTCCCTGGTTCTCCATCATATAGACGTCCTTGCAGCCTGCTTCGGTGCGGAAGCATTGGAGGTGGGTTTCATTTTTTTCGAAAGAATTCTCCCAAACGCCTTTGAAGTACAGAGCGTTGGCCAGCACCAATACCGCCGTTGACTCAATGTTGACTGAAATGGTAAACGAACAAAAATATTTTATCTATCAATTATTAAATACGGACTAAAGTCAGTAGACTCAGCAGTTAAGTTGCGGATGTGCAGAAATGCTTCTGCTAAAGAGTCTCTGTTCTAAATGATCCACGGGAGTTATTATTCATGCTCACTGTTGCCCTCAATATCTGGAGACAGCGATGCTGAGGTTGGAACTTGCACAGCAGCTTTACAGCCCCATCAACTAAAAATAATAATAATTTGTGTCCACATTTCTAAGGAACCAATTTAAAAATAATGATGTTTAAATATTCTCATCTCTTGACTTCCCACTAGTAAAACATTTTACTCGCTTTAAATTAATATTGGATCCCTATGATACCAACAAATATAAAATACCCATAGCGCACTGTCACGGGACCCGCCAAATAACTCGAGGGTACTTAATAATACCACGACAAATCAATCACAGCGGTGATAGGAAGGATGTTTAAATATACAGGATGAACTTTTTCTCATACACATCATTTTATGGGGTCATTCTATACTTCGAACTGATCAACTTTTGTTCTAGACTTTGAAAGTGAAAATGCTTGATACAGATCATAGCTAGCTTATTTCAGGTTATCAGGAAAATGCTACTTATCACTGAACTAGAAATAATGTTTGCAAATCATTTTTACCAAATCATCCCTTCCTCACTCCTTCACATTTAAGGATGTAGTTTTACTTTCGCTTGCGTTGGGTTAGGGTACCATTTGTTTTTAACAAGTTAGTTAGTTTTAATAAGTAGTTAGTTTTAGTTAGTAGTTCCTAATTAAGAATAGAAATTAACTTCATTGGACCATTGTAGCCACTAAAACCAGCTGCTTGCTTTCCCTCGGATAGCCTGTGGACACTGGGTGAATTGATTGTATTAGATGAGCAATATTCCAAGGCCAAACAGCGTTTGAACCCATCGGACAACTGCATGAACTGAAATTTAATTGAGGAATAATAAAAACACATGTGACTTACAAGGGTCAATGATATGCTCAATAAGTCCATAAGTTTGCTTGGAAATCCAATTGTTGATGTAGGCAGCAGTGCCATCGGGGTCATCGAAGTCAACGGTTTGTATATCGGAGTAGTAGATGTCGTTCAGGAGCTTACGGTATTTCTTCAGGACATTATGGCGGTTCGACAGGAAGATCCTATTGGCATTCTCCAGAACTATCCCAGGAGTCAATATCTGAAAAAGATAAAAAAAATGGCATAACGTATAGTCTTTACAGCATGCTGTTGAGAGGAGTTTTTGTTGGAAGACGGAAGAACTTCCCTATGAGGCACTTTCTAAATATAAAGATGGTTGTATTTATAATATGTGACAGTGACAAAAAAAACTGAAAAGCGTTCCAAGGTACTCTATTTCCCTCTTGACCATGATGGTAGACCTGACCTCTAGCTGTGCTTTTATCAAATAACCGACATCAGAAAAATCATATATTCTGATAGATATTGGAGGAGTAGAGACATAAAAAATGGAAGAAATTAAAAAAGGTTATTTTTACAATTTGAGACTAATCCCGAATCCCGATTTGTCTACTAAGCACCTACTCGAAATTTTAGCTAATTATTTCGTTTATTCCTTATTAAAATTAGATTTAACTTATTTATAAAGAACATAATTTTTAGATGACAAAATTAGATTTAATCAAAAATAGAGCATAAATAAAACTATTTCTGAGAATTAAGGAAAAAATTTAAAATATGGAAAAACCATTCAAACCTAAAGCAGTTCCCAGTTAAATCTTGCATGTCATGTTATGCATGAGGCATGTCTCAATTCTCAAGGCGAATCAGACATCCGGGTATAGAATTAAATAATGAGTTATAGAAGCGACACGCCAGCACTCCAGCGTGTCGCTTCTGTATTAGCTTGTTTGCTCTGCTCCCCGGTGCGTCAGCTCTCTCCGCCACCGCCTCGCGCAAAACGGAAAATGGCCAAATTATAAATGGTCACGTTGAATGCCATTGTAAACTATTTTGCATTTCTCTCGAATCTATCACTAAATAAACCATTTTCAGATAGTATCTCTGCTAGATTGCTCTTTCGCGGTTAGCTCGAAAACTGTCATAAATTTTGATCAAAAGTATCACGCTGCCAATTGAAGCAGGTCGTGGAGATAGAGGTGAAGCGACTCATCTCGAGTGCCACCATCGCGCACGTTTTGACCGGTATCAGACGCACAAATGCTATTAGACGCAGAATTGACAATTTCTCGCTTTTTTTTTCTTTTCAAATGAATGGCCTTCCTAATAAATGACTATGGCCAGTGTCAGGTAACAATATAAGTATAAATTACCTATAACTATACTCATATAAGTATAGTGATGAGTAGGTAGGTATGACATTGATAAGACACTGAATAATATCCTCTTGGATATTATTTTTATCGACAAGTGCGAACATTCCTGCGATTCCCGGCGCCAAACTACCCGCTACAACTTCTTTATTGTAATTTCCCATACATATGTATGCGTTATGCAACCAAGTTTATAGCGACTATGCATAAGGTTTGGCAAGTGCTATACATACGGGATTATGCATTATCGCGTCATTACGCTGATTGTTTACTTTCGAAATGTCATCCCGTCACGCACGCGCAAAACAGATGATGAGCATTCTCTTTATAACACATTTTCTCTATTTCCCTCCATTTCATTCTCAAATTCAGGCACACATACACCCACACATACACCCACACACACGCTAATTTTATAAATACGTAATATATTTTGCTGACAACAGTTTTTCTTTGCAGCAAAGATGTCAGTTATTCTTTAATTTTTATATTTTGTAATTTAGTATTAGTAACTTTGTAGCTAACATATGTAAAATATAAAATATAAATAATGTTGAACTTTTTAATAAGTTAATAATTTCGTTTGGAACCCCGTCTGTCCGTTGCGTCTTTCAACCCGGAAATTACAAATACGAAAGAGTTGATTTTAGGTAGATTTCACCAGGAAAGCTAGTTATTGCAATGGGCACCATGTTATGACTTCTGGGAAATTTCGACATATCTACGCGTTTCACGTCCACTAAACCCCAAAACCACCCTCAATTTAAAAGTTTAAATATCTATCTACCGCATTTAGATGATTCCTTGCGTTATAATAGGTATTCGCCGTAAGTTTTCATTGCTTATAACTATAAGAGTGTGACAGTATATTGGAAAATTCGAATTCTTTTTAATATTTTTAAGGATTGAAAATTTTCAAACAAATGTTTAAAGAAAAATTAATACTGAACGTACAGATAGTTGCATCGCTTGAGTTATATTTTATGAAAGCTTTTTCACTCTCACCTATTTATCTGTGCGATATGCAATACGGTTAAGGTTTCATTTAAATATTTAAAAAATGATTTAAAAAGAAACAATAATTATGAAAAACGGTGAAAATATAACGAATATGGCGTATAATGAATGAGAAGTGAAGGGTTTAATGAATATTTACAAGAATAACTTACGCCCAACATCTCCTTTTTTCCCTGGGCCCGCCCGCCCTAGTTTGGGCGATTTTCGAGCGTCGATTGACACGGCATAAAATATTTCGTATGGGCGTATTTGACATACTACAGTAATCGAAATGTCGAAAACTGATTAACATATAATATGTATCAGTTTTAAAAAATCGTCGAGTTCATCATTGCTGGTTCATAGCATGCAGGGAGAGGTTATAAAGACTCATTTGTCGCTAAATTTTCATGTTTTTGACCTCATTTAGGTAAATTTCGTAGACGCGGCTTTGCTAAGGCAACAGTTACAAAGCTGTTAGGTCTGTTGCACATATGGCTTGTCACAGAAAAAAGCAATAATTAATTTGCGGACTAAATTAATCTTATATTACCTTCAAAGTGGCGAGGAAATTGTTGAGTTGATCCCTCATTTCCTGCGGATCCCCGGGGAGCCTCAGCGCCCTTCTGAGCTCATCGGCGCAGTTCCCCATGGCGCCTTCGAGAAGCATCGCCAGCACGGACTTGACGCTCGCCGGGGAGACCATGAAGTTCCCTTGGATCGCTTCCGCGGAGTACCGCATCAGCTCCACGTCGAAGAAGTTGAACCTCTGGTTGAGGCCGCCACTCGGAGCGGAGCGGTCGCTGCTCTGGGACAGGTTTAGGCAGGAGGTGCAGGCCAACGCGGCTGCGAAGGCCGCTGCGAAATAAACGAGATGAGGATATTACTACTCCCAGTTCAACCTGCCCGACCTGCCCTGATGCAGAATTTTCTTAACTTCATTAAAATAACAAATTAAAGCATTGAAAAGTCTATGCTCATAGCATTGGACTTACAGCAAAGCCTTCGACTGCTTATCTCACGGATGTGAAGAGTTCAAAAGTTTTCTCTTCACGTAGAGATGACACACAGGTAGGAAATAAATTCTCAGCCTAAAATTGTATTAACCGGCGTAACTCCGAAACTACACCATTTCGGTTCTAAAAATCAAATAGACAAATGAATGGATTCTCCTCATCTTAACATCTCCCTCTCAGGAATTACTCTTAAGAGGGCCGGCCGTCTTCGCTCAGAATCTTCATACAATCGCTGTTCCCAATTTAAAACGTTGTTGTTAAAATTTGGCATAAATATTTCTTATTACAAAAAAGACTCATAAAAATCTGTTTGCCGGGATATTGGTTTTTTTTAATATATAAATATATAATTAACAAATGTTTTAAAAATCATTCTTTATTCATAACTTTTGAAATCTTTGCATGCTCCATGTGAGTAAAGAACTACGTAGAAAAAACAAGAACGCCTCACACCCACCCTGCAGCAATTATATAATATTAACTGCTTCTAAACATTGTTTAATATTAGTAAATTATTTACCCAGAACCTGACGTCTTACAGCTAGACCCTGCAGGCGTCATTAACGGCATCTTCCCCACAGACTACATGTGCCTGTGGTAGCAACTTGCTATAGGTTGCATCATTTCCTGTCTCCACTAGTGCCTGCGGCACTTTTAGCCCAATCCATGTGCGTTTTGGATGGTCATAGAGGCGAAATAGGGTTATTTTTGAAGTCCGAGTAGATTAAAATAGAAAACATACAATGGTATTACATTCTTTCAATTCATTATAAATACTTTTAATATATTTTTAAATTATTCTTTTTTACCTCTATCTTTATTAGTCGGTTGGGCGGTGCCCAGTTTAGAAATGTCGTTTGTTGTAAGACGTCGTGTTCTGGTTAAATCATTTCCTAGTATAATACTAAACAACGTATAGAACAGTTGATATTATAAAATAGCTATATTCAGGATGTCATAGCCATGTTGTTATATTTATAATTGTTACTTGACACTTACTATAATCATATATTAAGAAGACAATTAATTTGAAAGAAGAAAAAGAAGACGTGCGCAATTGACAATTATTTCCAAAAACATTTCCACGCGTGTCTGGAATAGTGATGGGTTAAGCGACTTCGAAGCGAAGCGCAGTTATAGTTATTATCACCGCGTTAACGCCCGCGCTGAGACCGCCCCTATACACTATACACTAACCTAATCTTCATAGCTCCATGGCCATGGCCGACGCCAGCCCATTCCAGTCCGGAGACGAGGAAATGCCTCCAACGAAACGATCTGACCGCGATTGGAACCCACGTCACCATCAGCGTGGCCCATGGCCTGATCGGCGGTTTTCCCCGCCATTGGGTATTATTTTTAACTTCTCGTCGGCGTCAACAAAAAAATATGACCTTTCTGGCGTTTATTCCAGTTCACTTCACCGTTGAATATAATTAATGACTTCACACAGCTTTTATACGGCGATTGAATAATTCAGTTAAGTACTTAGGTATGCCTAAAACACAATTTTTGTGCTATAGAAACAGCATTGTTGACTATGTAGGTATTTTAACTCGATTAAATTTTGACAGCGGGTAATCTAATGATCCATCTATCAAAAACAATAATACCTACCTTAATACCTAAACAAAACATAGTGGTGCCTAGCTACACACATTTTAAAATCTACAATAATTTTTTTTTTTTTTTTCGGACATACTTTTCTTTCATTAATTTGGGTACATAAACAGATTTCTAGCTAATAAAATAAATAGGAATTATCACATGTCGCCGATATAACATGTGAGTCAAATTTTTGCACGTCCGGTCACTAATTTTGTTTAGAATATTTTATTTTAATTGAATTTTGAGGCCGACGGCCACAAATGCAGTTTGACCCGAGTAAGATAAATTATTGTTTGTATTTATTATGTATTGTGTTATTGTTTTAGAGTTATTTGTATTAATGATTAACAATTCCAGTAAATACGAGTATATTTATGATTGTGTTTATAACAAACACCCGATATTTAATATAAATAAACTTGGTAAGCACATGATTATTTTAGATTTTCAACTTTAGGTAAAATCGAAGTTTCAAAAAACGAGTAGATTTTACTTTCCTAGTAGGTAACGAACTCAGAAAAGTACTTAACTATTGATTTTTAAAGGTACTTCATTATTCAAAATAATTAACATTATTCTGTAAAATTTAATGAAGCGGATTCGTTTCGAAACTGTTTAATTTCGATATCAGAACTAGCACTTGAAATAAAACTTGTTTGTTTTGTTGAGCATACAAGCGCGTCAAAACTGGTAAAACAACTTTAATTGAGTCAAGTTTATGCTAAGTAATTAATTACGCTCAAACCAAGGTAGATTTGGAATTACATACTCGTACTCTGTCCTCATATATTTTAGAAAATATGTAGATATACACTTACCTAGGAAATTAATCACTTTAATATCCATGTTTGGCGCACAACACTCGATTCAAACACCAAAATGAATAATTATTATTGTCATCAGTTCATTTATTAACTAAACACTGCGAAAACACAAATACTTAATTAATATTGTAAAATAATTAACCACAAATCAAAGACGATAAAATTAACCACGAAAGTTTATCTTCGAGCACATAAATACACGACCGACCGACCAACTTTCGGCCGCAACGCGCCCGTCAAAAGCTGATGACAGAATGACGTTTTGTCCGATCAAACAAATGGAGTGACCACAGGAAATGACGAACTGCGACGTCTCGCTCGTGCTATCATGCCGTCTCGCTCGCACGACGCGTTGCGCCCGCGGTGCGAAGGGGACAGGAAAAGCATGTTTTGATTGGAATATTTAATGAACTTGTCGGATCCAATGTTACGTAGGTGTTAGATCTATATTTTTAATTGAATTGAATTGATTTGAACGATTAAAAAAAGAACTTCATAAAAAATAAACCTTCAATCTAAAAACTAAGAAATAATAAAATTAACAGTTTATGAACTGATTCACCAAAATCTTAAAGTCAACACAGAAACACACCAATGCAACTTCAGTTTAAACTATGCTTTGCGCCGACTTCAAATAAGAAATTTAATTTATAAATTATTTTTTTATTATAATGACATACAAAGTATTCGAGATATAAATAATTAATATTTTTTTTTTTTATTATAGTGGGCACTCTTTTTTGATTCATCCGACCTTTGGCTGGTACGCATACGTTCGATACGTAAAAAGTAATTATCATAAAAGTCATTAAATCCATTATTGATAATAATGTTATTATTTGGTTCTATTTGATTACACAATAAAGACATCATTTTAAAAAAAATAATTTCAATTCATTTATCTAAATGATTCTTAAAGATGATATAATCGAATAAAAATATTTATATTTTGATAAAAAAAATAACATTACACGAAAACATTAACGAATGATATTTTTGAAGTACATTTTCGACTCGGTAAATATTTAAACATTGATATAAAAAAAAATGATACGATAAACAAAAATAGTAATACGACCACAATAACCAAAACCAATAACAAAAAATAATGAACAAAATAAATAAACCTCACATTCCAGATCCGAAACCGATTTAAGAGCGTTGATTTAAAACTCTACTTAACTATTCGTCTTCGTCGTCAGTTTATTGATTTGTAAATTTTATATAATAATATTAAATCGTTCATGTCATTAGGTGGTCCGCTCTCGAGGCCGCGCCGCGCCGGGTCATTACCGGCCGTGAAGCAAACGGAAGAGCGTAGTACAAAAAGGGAGTTTACACGAGCGCTTTCATAAAATTAATAAGTTTGGGTATGAATTATTTTCGCATGTAATTTGTAATCATAGGAATCGAAGTGCGGACCCTTGAATAATTTGATTGTAACGCGTTTTACAATTATTTTTTTGAAGTCGTTCCGCAGACTGCATTATAATTATTTAGGCGGGTTACATACTACACTCTCAAATTCCAACTTACTTCTTATAAGCGAGACAAGTCGAGGTTATTAAAACTATTAAAGATTTTTATAAATCCTATCAAAAACATAACGCACCAAATAAAAAATATATATTTTGAGAGATATCCTTTCACTCAGAAGGCACCGAAAAAGGGAGGCATCTCGAAACGTCTGGCATCCACTCCATAAGCCCTCTCTATTTTCTACGATCTGTATTAACTGACCTCATTAATTATTATTTTATGTTTATTTGTGCATACCTTCCTATTGAACAAAAAAACGATAAACTAATTATATTAATTGCGCAAAAAGTCATTTGTAGAGGAAATACCCACCGCAATGTCATTCTACGAGGAAATCAAACGTTTGCTAATCGCCTTCATGTTTGAGTAAAAATACCAATAAATTATGTTTCGTCATCTTTGTATGTGTGTAACATGAGTACCTACCGGCCCATGAACCTTTCCCAAAGTTTACCTTAGAACAAGTGTTTACCGAGTGATACCATTGTACCAATGTTTTTTTTTATTTTAACTACTGAGACGTAAAAAATAACACTTTCACTTCCTATGGCCATCCGAAACGCTATTAGGAATGAAGCTACTCATAGCAGATCCCGTTAATGACACATGTAGGAAATAGCGTCAAGTTCTGGTTAATAATTTACTAGTACTAAACAATGTATAGAAGCAATTGACAGCTACAGGGTGTCATAGCCATTCTTGTTTGGTAACTTATTCCAGAATATCTGCTTAACGTCCGGTTTCGCACTGGGATACATTTATATTGCAGTGGTCGCGATACTCTCCATTACAATAAAATGAGTGTAATGCCCTACAAATGTATAGACATCGTTTATAAAAACAAATATTTTATATTAATCTTAGCTCTCTCCTCTCCTTACACATTTGCAGGTGTCAGTTGTTCTAGTAGATATTTTGCACTTGACTGTACAATAATTGTATAACCTTAGAATAGTCAAACATACTTGGCTCCCAGAGGCCAGTACCATCCTCGACTCGAAACGCCCACCAGTCACCAGTCAAAAATACTTATCCAATCCAATTGACATAATCTATGGTAGCAATTCACCCGGAGGCCAAAGAGAATAGAAATTGTAAAAATAATATTTATATCAAAATTGCGATTGTGATTTATATGTAATTGTGACCCACCCTCTCGAGTCGTTGACATCACCAATTACAATTAGTAGACTACATTTATGTTTGCAAATTCTACCACATAAAATAACAGTTCACAAAGCGCGGGTGGAATCCATGATCAGTTACGGGCTGATAGATGACCTGATGACCTAGGTCATATACAATTATTTTGGGCTTGTACCAGAGTCAGTGGAAATGATGGTAATGAAGCGTTAAAAATATATACCGATTTGAACCCGCGACCGTTGGATCAATAATTAAACGCCTTAACCACTAGATTACCACGATCGCACGGTTCTTATGTTAAAGTCGTATATTTGCAATAAAGGTCAAGCGAGCGACATTTAATTCTATTTGATTTTGACCTTCTGACCTCTTCAGAAAAAATCAGATAAGTTAAATCAAAGCCAGTTTTCAGATAAAACTTCAACTTCAGTAATATATTTTTTTTCGTTTGTTCCAAGTTCCAAGCGTAATGTTTGTAAAAATAACATTTACAATTAATTTAAATAAGTCGTTTGATATCCCGCTAAATATACAAAGTTTTTATCGCAATTTCAAACTACTTTCCGTTAATACTGTTTGTTTTTATATAAATTTGGTATGTTTTATTAAGGTTTGCTTTTTTATTGTTATTGATTATTGTTGTTTAAAATTACATTTACTTTAAATACTATTTCTTAAATATATTGTTAATAATATAATTTTTTAATTTAAGTAATATAATTTCTTCTTATCATAAATCAATTTTTAAAAAACCGTTGGTATTTAAGTACTTGGGTACTAACATTAATGTTCTGTGAACGTAAGAATAATTGTTTGAATATCAATATTTATAACTCGGCACGCCGTAAAGAATGCAGTCCATTATTACCAATTGTTAAGGCTTCGGATTTCGTTGGTGGAAGCATGACAGGTCATTAATTCTACTCGGTGGGGTAGGCGGGCAAATAAAAACACGGTCCACTTTAAATCATTAAATGTAGTAATCATTGTTGTAATATTGAGCCACTGAATATACTCGTATTGTTGTTAAAACTTAGTCTGTGTCTGTGCTAAGTTGTTTTTTTTCTCTTTACGGCCTCAGAAATATCCCGGATGTTTAGTGTTTAGTGCCTGTAAAAAATAAAATAATATTAGTCAGATTTTTTAAAATTATAATTTACAAACTTAAATTTTAACTTAAATAAAAAATGACGTAAAAGTTACGTATGATCTATTTAATGATTATGTACATAATAATACGTATTCTAATACTAGGAGACCTTGACCTGGCAAAAGTAGGCCGTACGGGTGGAGTTTCGCACCTACGGCGCCTTTTGTTCCGACCCTTTGCGCCTCGTATAACGTCGACTACTTTGGCTTAAAATATGTGAACGTTAGACGTACAGAAATATCCGTGCGTTTAAAAAGCTGAAACTCAAAATCTCCAGCTGTTTTAGTTTTTGAGCTGATACATTCCTACTGACAGACGGAGAGCTATACCTAGGAGGTGTTGGCTATACCCCTGGACCTGCGGCTGTCACTCAGGTACCTACTTGGCTATAATTCGGGAAGAAAACAGTTAGGTTTAAAAACATATTTTATAATCGTTACACCTTGCGCAGTAAATAATTTTAAAAGCAGTAATTATCCAAAATTATCATTTTAGAGTTTTTATCGATTTTGAAACTTCTTCATCTTTATCACAAATTGAAGGAAGAAATCTTGGAAGGAAGAAAATTGAAGGAAGAAATCTAAAACAGCAATCTGATCCCATAAAAAGTGTTTAAAATATTAAGTTATTAATATCGAAACAAGCAAACTGCAGTCATGTTAGAATTACTTATAATACTAATATTAAATTATGATTACTTATCTACACCTTTGTGTTTTATTGTGACATCATTATTGAAACCAAAAACAGCAATTTGCAAAACTCACTTTCTAATATTACTTATTCTAGGTGTAAGTAATTTTATTAAATTACCACAAAACACATTTACTACAGATTACTGCTTCTGACTCTATACGACTCATATACAGGTGTAAATAAGCATAGTGCATTAATTTTAATATAGCTTTTGTGTAGATAAACGTTTTCGGTAAACCTTATCGGATAAAGTCTAATCAAATTTGCTGACAAGTTTTCCATACACGTTGCATTTAAAAAATATACTTTTGAGACGAAAATTCATCTACATATCATAAAATTTAATGCACTATGGTTACACACAACCTATTCATACCTACATTTACATACATAAATTTACATTTATAGTTTTTGACCTCAAAACACCCGATTCGACGGACTGATGGACAAACATCTTTAATTTCGTTATAAAGATATAAACACCTCCTTAAGGGGCATATAGTCGTAAGATGATATTTTTATGCATTTTAGATAAAGGATTTCTCGGAAGTGATGATGATTGTAAGATGAAATAGAAACAAATAAATACACTGAACCTTTGTCTAGTACCATTCCTGGCTATTTCTTTATAAATTTATTCTTTGTGCCGAGTAAAAGAAATAATCTTGCGGTGTCTATAATTATATTTATAAGGTTTTTTGAGCCATTTTTAGTCGTAGGTTATTGAATAAAAAAACTCATGTAGAGATAAAGGTAACAAAGGTTCATTCCTGAAAACTTTTTTTAAAATGCGTTTTGATAGTTCAAAATAAATTAATTTGTGATTATCCGCATTGGGACCGAGAAGAGAGAAGAGTGCAAGTAGTGTGCAGGACGCTCTCTCGCACCTCGTGAGCGATAGAGTAGGATGCTGCGATAAATGTCTTCTTACACGACTGTATGCCTCTTAATCTGCTAATAAACAAAACATTTAAATTATCGTATTCTAGAAATACGATTACTGTTATAAAAGAATATTTGAATAGTATAGAGCATTAAAATTACTTTAAAACCATCACCTATGAAACATACATTAAGATAAGATTAGGGCGTCAGAGAGAATAGATAGATGACTCATACTCGACTGCAGAGCAGGACTGAACGAGTCGAGCCATCTGAGGTACCAATTGTCACTGTCGCCCTTAGAATATATATAAAGCAACCTTCGTTACCCTCTCCCCACCTCCAAGCCATAGTCGTCCTCCGCACACCTGCAATGTTTGAAAGCGAGACCTGCGTCTGCCTGCTGTGACATCAGCGCCAAAGCTGCACAGGTCAAAACCGTTTGTGCACAGAATAAACCTGTTTTTATGACGCGTTTACGCTGTATACAAAATGTCTTCCCTAAACTACTACTTTCCAAATCGCAAATGCATTTTGAAGTCGAAGATAGTCGAGTTAGGCGGTATATTTAGCATTACAACGGTATGTTTTTAACATATATATACAGAATGAACTTAAAGTCAGCAGTATCATTTTAAGGGGTGATTATGGATTTGAAACTCAACAACTTTTATTCGACTAGTTTTCATATCGTTAACAAAAAAAAACTATATAAAAATATAAACACTCTATTGACTTATAAATTTGACCTATATTACAATGTTTGCACCCGGGAAACTACCCGTCATTCACTGTCGTCAAACATTTTGTTGACTTACAAAATGTATTGACGACCGTACGTGTAAGGTGCCCCGTGGATATTTTGTTAGGCGTATTTTGCATTTTAAACGTGTTTCTTTGTTTTATTTACAAAATGATTGAACAAAAGTTGTTCAATTTATTGTCAAACATCACCGCTAAAACGATTCTGCTGACTTTAAGTTCATCCTATTTAAGTAGAGAGATACTATATTTAATTGTTTAATTTTAAAAGGAGCAATACTATATTATATTTACAATACTATATTATTACAATTATATTTAGATACTATATTTTACAATGTTTTTTTTAAATCTCACCAAAATGTATGAGTTTGATTCCTTAGTAAAACTTGCATAAGATATTATTAAACATCGCTCTTTTAAATACTAGATTTTTTTTTTTAAATCAGCAACAAGTTCACGTTAGCATTAATTTGTTAAGTTGATTTTATTGTTGTACCTAACCTAACCTAACCCAACCTTGCCTACCTACGTTTGAAAGGGTCGACCCTTTGGCTTTGAAAGTTACAATCAATAAATTCTAAGCGGATATGCCTTTCGGAAAAACCTAAACACCTCTCAGCAAACATTTAATATATTTTCGTTCCGACATTAACCTAATCAAACAATTATTCTATCAATATTATTGAACATTAATCGTGTTAAGTACCTACTAAATTAATTTGTGAATTTTTCTACCTTTGCATAATTAATGTAATATTATTTACGCTCCAAACTTAACAGGTAAACTAATCTATTTTATAATATTATTTCACTGACTTCACCACAAAAATGGCAAAAAATATAGCTAAGAAACATTTCAAATTTAGTTCGGATTGCTCTCGAATTGCCCAACAAAAATAAATAAATGTTTTTTAAAAAAATACATATTTAGTTTAGTTTTTTTATTATAAAAATTATATAGTTTTTAAATAAATATAGATTTTGTATAGGACTTTTAATTGAATTATCAGCCCATTACATGTTATAAATTGATCGCAACTTTCAGATTTCTTGAATGTAATTGTTTATAATATGTTCAGGCCGCTCAAACATAGAATCACTATAACGATACTTCGTAAACACCGATACAGTTTTTCAGAAGTTATTGCAGAAGTAAATTGCACGATTTCCTGTGGTAGTTAATTCTTTTGATGTGGTCTGGGTTTCCACATTTGCCAGTGTCGTTTTTTTTTCTAATATGATATTGAATCCGCTATTTCTTTTGTTGTCACTTTCATTAACTACAATAACCACTGGTTTTCCACCTTCATATTCCACGACCACATCGCTCCGCGCCTTTCGTTGCCCATAATTAGAAAATTTATTCATGTTTTGTAGGTATTTATTTTAAATTTTTTGACAAATAATTTTGACATCTAAACTATCATTCGATTTACAAAAGGTTATATGGCAGTTACTACATTAAATGTTCTAAGCCAGTTTGTAATTAAATAGCTTGAAAAAATATTTATTTATTCACTATACGATCTATATGAGTGTTTTTGACATTTAAATATGACCCTTCCCCCTTTAATAATGGCCTGATGGCCTAGCGCCTTCGATACAAAGGTCCTTAGCTGAGGGCCTAAAACTTATCTTGTGAACTTTTTTGATAGCTCCAACCATTGGTCCTAAGGGTGTGAAAAATTAGTTTTTCAAAATTCAAAAAATTAATGATTTAATGATGCGAGTTCGTACAATTTTTTTTAAACGGCACTTCATTTTCGATCAAAAAAGTAATAGGTCGTGTTCAATTTTTTTTTTGTAAACCCGTCTCAAACGGTTTTTGATGCGAACCGGTTCGAAACCTGTTTCAGGATATATTACCAAACACTAGTCCAAAATGTCTGAATCAAACAGATAGGTAAAGAGACTCTTTACGAGAAAATATATTTAACTCATTTCGTTTTTAGTCTCTGGAGCGAACGGTTCAATTAATATATACTTATTTTAGGCAGCCATTTCGTACCCTTCAACGTTCCTTAAAACTCGTAACCTATTGGGTTTTTGGTGATCAGGTTCATCTTGTCACATGTCATCGTGATGATAGATCTACACATTACACGTAACGATAATATGAAAAGCGTAACAAATTAATATGATTCTGCTTTTTAAGAAGATTGAATTTCAATTTCAATAAAATTTTTTCGTATGTATGAGAATTTAAGCGTTCGCGCCGACGAAGAGTTCTTGACCTTAGCTACATATTGTCTAAGTTAAATTTGACCTAGATATGGTGGGCGCGGCGTATCGAACCGCGCACCGAGTTTAGACATATCTTTATTGGAATATGAGACTATCCCAGTTCTTCAACCTTCTGTCCGTTGCATCTTTATACTCAAAAAGTGCTAATGCGAGTTCATTTTTTATGTGTAGATTGATGCTTTTTTAAAACAACCAAAGCCGTTTAGATCACATCGGATAATAATATTCATATTTAACATTTAATTAACAACATTTTCGTACTAAATAATGAAACGTTATCACTTCGATACAGCGCAGCGATATTAGATTAGAATTTCAAAAATATGTCACCACGGCTGTTGGGACGTATTATTTATTACTGGCCAGTTAAAATTATTAATACAAAGTCATCTAGGTGCGCAAATAGAAACTTGTAAAGGAATGTTCAGTGTCACGTTATTAATTATTATAAATTGAAATTAATATTAATCTTTTCATGTATTTCTGTACTTTAGTGCCAACCTATCATCAGTCAACTTTATACGTAATTGTATGTACCATTTGTTATACTCGTATATTGTACGGTTGGTTTTCCAAATAAAATAAATGGAAATATTATATCCGCGTATTTATTTATTGTGGTTATTCAAAATATTTTGTACACAATACAGGTGTATACTCGTATATGTAAATATAAATTGAAGTGAAATTCCTTAAGGTAGCCCAATTGATTAATAAAGATAGAGATTTACAATAAAAAACTGAACTGTTGTCAAAAGTTATGATGAATTGAAAGAATGTCATGTAATGTCAGGTACCACGGCGCAAGTAGTCTGGGGAGATGATGCCGTTCATGACGCCCGTAGGGCCTAGCTGTTAGACATCAGGTTCTGCTCTGCGTATAGAAGTAGTTGTAATTATATGATAGGTACAGGTTGTCATAGCCATTATTTGATATACTAATAGATCATCCCATTAAAGGACACCTGGATAATTTATGGGTTTATTTTACGTACAGTTCAGGTTTTGCTGTTAAACGATTCAGGTTTAGGAGACGAGCATTGCAAGGGAGGCTGGTTGATAAACTTGGCTGTCTTCTCGAAGCGATCTTTTACCTGTTCATCCATGAGCATTCCCAGCGACAAAAGATGACCATTCGGGTTGAACTCGCGTGGAATAGTAATTGAACTTTGAGTAGGTCAACAGCGTTACCGAGGACACAACACCTCCGAGTGGTTCCAATTACCGCGACGGAACCCTACGTTACTGACGCTGCAAAAAAAGGGTGTGTAGGTTTCGAACTTATAAAATGGGCGGCGGGGTGGGATTTCCAAAATTTTGAATTACACCAATTCGACGGATAAACCAAGCGAAATTATAAGCCGGATATATTTTACGGTCATAAAAGTTGCATCCGCTGCAGAGGGTTATGATAGGGTTTTAAAAAAATAAATATGAATCCCTTTTGAGGATTTTGAGGAATAAAAATAAGAATTGGTTCGCAAACTCATAAAAAGGACGCATTTATTTATTGACGTTTTTTCCAGGTATGCCCAACTTTTACGATGTCGTATTAAAGCCGGTATCCAAAAAATATACGAGTCCTGAGATCATTCCTGCTAAAAAAAACAGGCATTTGGTCATTTCTAGTGCTCTTTGCTATATCAAAATTCATCATGGTTAACGAGAGAATATAAATACAAACTTTAAGTGAAAATGGCAAAAGGATCGTGTAATAATGCTTTTTTGTGAGCGCTTAGCTGTCGCCGTACGCCGTAACGGTGTCAAGATGTATTCTAGACTACGAAAAACGCTCAAAAACACCTTCCTAGCATGCAGCCTAAATAATTCCTATAACATAACTTAGCTCTTACCATTAATATCTATTTGTTATGGGTAGAAAATTATAAAAAATAATTGAGAGTGGTCTAAATCATCATTTACTATTTGCATATTTAATTTATTTTTACGTCATCTATTTATCCGTTAGAATTGAACGGCGCTCACTAGAGACATACCTACTTCCTTATTCAATTTAAAAGCTTTCGGAATGATGAGTGAACTCTCGACGTATATACTCGTATAACCGACACGTTATATCATTCGCGTAATATTTTATATTAAAATAAATAAAAACATATGTATAAAAATTATTTTTAGATCAGATTTGCCGAAGTAATAAAAATGCCCAATTTGTTATCAACAACGTTTCATTGGTGGTTACATATCCCGTCTGCAGGGAGAGTTCATACGCCCGGCCATCAACACTACCCTGATCTATAATTCTACATTAAATACCTCGGCCGTCAATAACTCTACTTTTCGCTAGATCCTTTACCTTATTAGATCCACGAAGTAAAGAGGAAAAAAAAAGATTGTAGATACACAAAGATTATTGGCTGAGCCAAATAAAACAATATTTGCTTGCAAAGATATAAAGAAGAAATCAGTCATACTTGTCTTACGAGTATACCCATCCCGTTCTACCCCACCTGGCTGATACGCCAGTCTCGGCTGCCAGTCGACAATCGACTCGACCCTGGCGTCTCTTTTACTCGCCACCGACGTTCGTAGGAAAAAAGGGATGGCGCGTACAGTTGAGTCGATTTTCGAATGTCGATCGTCAACCAGACAAGCGCTGCTCCGCACCACCAGCTGGCCAACCCTTGGCAGCTGACCCCCCGCGAAAGTAAACTTTAAGACCCGCAATAGCTGGTGGAAGGGAGTGAAATGCTCCTGAGAAGTTAGATCTAAACTGATCTTTTGGTACCCCAGCTTAAGTGGGAAACACTTAGTATGAGGCTGTAGATAATTAACCCGATTGTTTTGAAATAAATTCTCAGCTTTAGCACGATAAACCAGCTAAAATTAAACAGCGTTTTAGGGAATAGAAAGTTGGCTCAAACCTATTCAAAATATTATTATAAATAAATCTTAGTATGGGCATGGCTTAGTAACGAGTAAATTAGGTTGTTATGAATAACTGATCTATGAAATGATAATGATTATTTTCAGTGTCAGTAGTCAGTGGATGCGATTGAACTGATAGACCTGTAGTTATGCAATGAATTGTGTTAAATTTTAGTTGACAGCCGCCAGCATACCGATGATCATGCAAAAGTAGGCCATCGATGCGGAAAAGCGCATCAGATTCGAAAAGAGTAATCGTTAGTCACCAGTGGCAGTGGTCCTATCCGTAGTACTCCTGGTAGCTTCGGACGTAGGGCGGCGACGGCGGCCATCTGTTGGGCG
Organism: Neomicropteryx cornuta; assembly: GCA_020383195.1. NCBI lineage: Eukaryota > Metazoa > Arthropoda > Insecta > Lepidoptera > Micropterigidae > Neomicropteryx > Neomicropteryx cornuta. The sequence goes on from JAHKQU010000028.1 coordinate 312,009, forward strand.
TCCTGGGCGGCTGTTGTATTCCAGGTTGGACGCCTTTCCTCGCATACCAGTAGTAAGGGTTGCTCTTGCCACTGTACTCGTATGTGTAAACGTCTCCTGCAGCCCCCGGAGAGCGATTTCAACCATTTAGTAGTTTCAATGTTCGTGATCGTTTCAACCCTACTCTATCGTGCCGAGTTAGGTTAGGGTAATAATATATTTGTCATATCCTGCAAAATCTCCAGTTTCTATAATAGCACCAAATGCACTGAAATTCGTTATACTTTACAGCCCTACATCATTTCTGCAGAGTTTATATTGTCAACAATCTCACCGTCAACCCCTATCAGAATGATATGTTTTAAGGTAGATCACCTAAATAAACATATGGCTACAATCTACCCCTTGTATGTTATTTTCTAAGCCAAAGTTTTTTTTTGGAAAGGTCGATTTCTAAAACGTGTTTTGTAAGGGTTTTTCTAAGGGATTCGCGCGCACTTACCTCCTGATTTATAGCTGATATTTGGAACACAGCTGCCACTAGAGGGATAATTTAAATTATTTGAGCGCCATATCAATTAAGTGAATATCTTGCCAAGTCATCCCGTACTACCGTCCCGTACCGTCATCGAGTACATCTGTCATCTGTCATTGTTCCGAGTCATTAGTAGAAGTGAATGCAGAATTAGGGATGACGAACTGATGTAAATTATTTTGATTTGTGACTTAAATGTGACAGTACCAAAACAAACAAAATGGTCGTCAATGATTTTGTTACCCTATTTTGAAATTAGTTAAAACCAGATCGAAACTGCACCGTTAGTATATTTTTGTTTCTAGATATTTTTTAGTATGAAGATAGGTAACTAGAAGCATTAAATGGAATGAAGAGTAGGTACTTTTATCACTTATGTAGGTATTCGAAAGGGATTAGGTATTATTCAGCTAAAATGCGACCATAACGCCTCAGAAATGATAGTCGCTACTTTGACGCCATAAAAAACAGAAAAACATGATCGCAGTTTGGGAATTTTAACTTATAGATCCAACTTATAGATCCGATAAATTATTACCATTCGACGAGCGCTATACTTCCGACGGAACGGAATGTGTGAACACCTCTGAAACGTTGATGTAGAATGAATGCACGGTTAAAATCTGTGTTTTATATATATTCGACTATATTCAAAGCTTAGTGAAAAACTACTACATGAAAATTAAAAATAAAGTTTAAAAGAATGAAACGGTTACACATTTTAAAAATATTTTACTAGGCAATTGATACAAAAGCTATAGAAATATATGTACTATAGTAAAGAACTACGTACCTAGGTTATTATATTTACACAGTGATTAACCTAACTAGGTAATCTACTAGCATTTCTAAAAATCTATAGAAAAATGTCACAATGAAAAAAAAACACATTCATATTGAAATATGTTATAAAAAAGGTAGTAATGCGCATTATTTCGAGATCGCTAAATACATAAAAATGTAAACCCCAACCCTTATATTTAAATAATTATTTCAAACACCTTTTTGTTATGAAATTACCTAAATTACATTTTTACGAGAAAGAAGATACTTTATAAATATAAATATTGTTGGGAATAAGACTTCAACAGACATTTTACTAAAATTTGAATATATAATAAAGTTAAAATATTGTATCATTTTAAAACATTTTTAGTTTTTTTCTTACTATTGTTTTGTAATTGGTAAACTTGATAAAAAAAAAGTACTATGTAGTACAATATTACATATATTTAAAGTAGACTCTAAAACTATTGACTATTTGAAAAGACCCCTTTTACTTTAATACAAAAAAGATGTAGCACTAATAGAACCATTTCAAGTAAATTTTAATGACATTTGGAAAAAAGACATGGTGTTTTAATGAGATATGTATTTAAAATTTATCAGAAACCGATTACACATTTCTTCTACCTCATTTTAATAAAGAGACCTCATTTACCTTAGGTCCTAATGTCCTAAGGCTTAGGACATCCAACTAAAAACTCGTAAAAGTTTGATGGCTCATTATTGAAATCCTAATTGATAAGGAAATAAAGAAGAGTTTAGTTCTTATCTGGTGCAGGTTTTTTTGACATAAAATGTTCGCATGTCAAATAATTTTTAAAATGCTGAAATTCTCTATATAATATGTAAATTATATACATAATGGATATATATTTATAATAAATACTATAAAGTGTACATGATTTTAAATGTATGTTTTTCTAGATTCTATCCTAGTCTTATTCCCGAACAAGCCGCAAGATAATTGACAATATTGAAGCAATTTGCCAAGATCGCGAGTATACTAAATGCTTTGCTCCTAGCTAAGCGTTCTATATCCAGTCCGACGAAAAATAATACCACCAACCGGTTTGGCGCTGAGCCGTAGTTTGGGGCGTTTCGAGCGGAGGCCGACTCGGCTGCAGGCTGGCGACAGGCCTGGATGCCTTGGAGGCGGGGCGCAGAGGCTGTGGCTCCTCCACTTCACCAAACCTGTTGCCCGTGCTCACGGGCGGAGGGGACCCACCTGCTACGGGCTTACTACTCGGCGCGCGAACGGCCGCTGCGGGCTTGCCGGGTGCCAGCGGCACCACTGACTGGTCCCTGGAGTCGGGCACGTGGGCCGCCGGCGACGGGCCGTCGTCGAGGAGACCCTTCATTTGCTGCGGGTCCTTGACGGTGCCGATGAAGAGGATTTGGCGCGTGGACTCGTCCTCGATGTAGAAGACGAACGGCTTATTCACGAAGAAGTCGACTTCTAAGTCTTCTTCGCCGCCGAATTTGTTCACCAGGGATACTTCTGCAAAGAAAAGGTTTTTTGAAGATACATATGTGTTAAACAATAACAAAACGGATCCACCAAAACGTCGAAGTCGGCGCGGAAACACACCGTATCATCAACTGCCGAAAGGCACTGGAAATATTGTTTTCAGCATCAAACTTAGGGGAAAGCTGATTTAACTGTAGATGTAAAATTAGTATGTCGACTAAGGATAGTTACGCCTTCTTCATGCACCGCCAAGAGGGTGTCAATGAGGGTTTACTCCATGTCATCAATATAGGCCAAGAAATGTCCCAAATAGTTTCTTTTAAAGCATAATACGAACGACAGAGAAGTTGCCCTAATAAGTAAAACAGTGTCTTAATATTCAAGTGACACCTCAAAAACACTGGAAGTGAAAAAAAAAGACTTGGAAGTTGGAAGTTGGACTTGGAAGTTGTAAAAAAGACAAAAGCTGCCCGGGCATACATAACTATGCCATATTTGAAAGTCGTCTCACGTCTTCCGCGATACCAAACTGTATATCTTTTGTGTAGATGTAGAAAAATGAAAGTGCGGAAAGACCCTTCACACCAATCTGCAGTTATTTCCGACGATAATATAATTAAATTAAACCCCAGATTAAATATAAGAACCTATCCGCCTATAAAATGTCTTATTTTATAAAAATGGATTCCCTTCTACTTATTCCAGGACAATAAAACCATGCTAGATAGAAACCCATAAAGTCCGCCGCAGGACTACGAAAAAAAAAACCAAAAATGTATGCAGGTCTACAAAGTCGTGATTGCAAACAAGTGGCAAATCTGCATGACATATCAAATAGCACAAAGTCCTGCTGAAACAAGATAAAATTTTGTCAGCTTTGTGGTGCTGGGTAAATAAAAACAGGAAGTAATTAAAAAGTTACCAGTTGCGGCATATGCCGTGCTTCCGATTTCGCTGATCTCAATGCCAGCTTTCTGAATGACGTTCGACACCCGGAGGCTGGAAGCCAGCGTACGTCCGCGGGCGATACCAGGGAATGATGCTGTGTCCTGGAAAGCTTCGCGAATTCCCATCTGTTTAAGAAAGATATACAATAAAACCGATTAATGGTCACTGGACGCCAAAGATAATAACTTCAAGCTAATTTAGGATAGAAGATAAACGGTAGGAGTTTTATAGAACCAATTTCCAAAAAAGTTAAAGCTTCATTGAAATATTAAAGCCTATTCTAAGCGTAATTCATCGTTTAGTTCGTGTCATCCTATACGGAGTTAAGGGTAACTCTGACAGCCTTGTCCTTGCCTTCCTGAGGGAAGTGCATTTACTACAGGCTCGCAACATCTGTTATTACAAGGATTTCTAGATATTTGAAGTCTAAAAATACTTTATTTGGCTTTATACTTTATTGTGACTAAAAAGAGTTATAATATGTTTTGGCAATGCGGCTAGTGTCCCAAATACAAAATCAGCGCCTTCATGGCTCGATTACCTGTTTCTAATCAGGATATGTAATAGGTATTATGAATATTTTCAAATGTGATCACCTCTTTGAGGATTGGTGCCAGCTGCGAGAGGAAGTCGAACTTGATTTGAGGCAAGGTCACCTTGACCGTCTCCTCTCTCAAGAGGAACAGTTCCGTCCTCAGTTTATGGGCAAACATGTTCTTGACCAGGTCGTCCAGGCCGTTCACGGCGTTTGGCAGAAGGATGTACATGGCAAATTTGTTACCCTGTGAATAAATAAAAGTGGTTTTGACCTCGAAATATCAAATAGGTAGATTCTACCTATGGATCGGAGGCTAATTTAATTACCTCGTAATCAGGGCGATCTCATGTAGATACACGATTTATAGGTAGACTCAAAATAGCCTCACATCTAAATCTACTTAAAAACATGAAATATTACCAAAATTTCTTCTCACGTCAAATAGTAATAAGCATACCTCCCTTTAACGACACAGGATTAAATCCATTCAAAATGTAAATTGTAGACCTATAATTTCTCTACAATTTTGGTTTCAAACAATTTTTGATATGCGCAACCCTTACGGCGCAGTATAAAGAGGGATTCAGTATACGCACTCTCGCTGCGCAGAGAGTTGCGGTGCGGTTTGATACAAGTTCGTACAATTGGAGTTCGCCTATCCCCTATTTTGATCCGGTGAAATCTACCTCCGCCTGTCGACGTACCGAAAGTTTTCAATTTGGGAGTGCATAGTCGCAACAAACTGCGGATGTCCGAGCGTTGACCTACAGAATGGACCAAATGCAGATTTCTATCCCTTCCAATACGAATAAAATGTTCTTGTTTGAGTCGCGGTTTCGTCAAACATGTCAAGCGATCAGACGATCTATGCTCATCATAATTGGCAGATTTAATGCCAAAGGATAAATATTAATTTCTATAAGTTTTCTATAACTTTTTCTATAAGCTACATATTGTTTTATTCCTTTATTGTTCTAATTCGACTTTTAAAATAGGTTTACATAGATTTTTTTCATGACACAATACATTAAGATAATTTTCAACAATTAACAAATAATATTTATAACAATAGAGATAGTGGTAGTCTAGTGCCTTAATGACTATTAACCATCATTCGGCACCTTCAGTGCCACACACCTTAGCCCTTCGGACCCTATCCAAGGTACACATACAACGTGCAACGTGTAGAAACGTGCATATGTTATATTATTGCAGTACTTGACAGTAAACAATGCATTTTTATTTTGGTTCGGGTCAAGAGTCGCGCGCTGTGAGTTAATAATTTGCACATACCTACAAATATATCCTTTTAAAGTCAGTGTTTTAAAGTCATAATAATATAACGACTTTTTAAAGTTAAAAATGATTCAATAGAAGAAGAAAAGAGCCCAATAGGTCATTCAAAACTATCAGTTTTCAAGTTATGTTGTGATAAACATACTATATATATATATACATATATATATAACGATATGAGGTCGAACATTTGCCAGATATCACTACCTACTCACATTCGTATCATTTAAAAAAGAAAATATGACCGTAAAATAAATACTAAACAGACAAACATTAATATTTTGTATCATACAACTCTGCATTTGTCTGTATTGTAATCACATTGCGCACATGTTAACGATTTGTAAGTGTTGAGAAAAATGAAGTCGTTTGGAAATTCCAGATACTCAAGTTTCCTTTTTCGGCAGACGACGAATTACTATATTTATCTAAGTGGACCACGCATAGTCGCGCTAGAAATAAACAAGAATGGCTATGACACCTATAGCTATCATATACTATCAACTGCTTCTATACATTGTTTCTATTCAAGTATTCAATCAGAACCCGAAGTCTTACAGCTAGGCCCTACAGGCGTCATTAACGGCATCTTCTCCCCAGACTACTCGCGCCTGTTGTACCAACTTGTGATGGGTTGCTTCGTTTCCTACCTCCACTTGTGCCTGCGGCCCTTTTAGCCCATTCGAAGTGGGTTTTGATGGCCATAGGAGCGGCAGTTGGCGACAGGGACATAATATTGCAATTTAATAATAACTATTTTAACTAACTATTTTATAATAATTATAATGGCTTCTTTCACATATTTCCATTTTCGCACATAGATGTATTTGTATTCATTTTAACCGGCCAGTAGTAACTAATACGTCCTCAAGGGTCCAACAGCCGTGCTGTCATATTTTTGAAATTCGAATATGATATTTGATCTTTGTATAAAACTGTTATAGTTTCATTAATCAGTACTAAAAATTTGTTGACACTAATGTTTAATATCTATATTTTCGACCAGCCTCCGATGTGATTTAAACGGCTATGGTTGTTTTTCAAGAGCATCAATCTACGCACAAAAATCAACTCTTGCATTTGTACTTTTCGAGTTGAAAGTTGCATCAGACAGACGGCCAAAGCACGGGGATAGTAGCTTTTTACAAATGAATGTTAGAAGCTAAAAGAAAAAGAGAACTACTCAAGCAGATACGTATTACGTAGGGAAGTGGTCTGTAAGGCCTTGTAAAAAATGGTTGTTTATAATGTTGAGTATTGCAAGAAATATTCATTATATTTTTGTTTAAATATTTCAAACTCACCAAATAAGGCATCCTCAATATCTTACATTCGAGATTAGACGAGTCGTAATAGAAGAACTTAGCTTTCTGATACATCATGGGCACGGAGACCTGCCTCGTCGAATTCAGATAGAAGTTGTTTGGGGTCGTCTGGTTCTTGGGGAATTGGTGTCTCCACTTGCCTTTGAAGTAGATTGTGGTGAGAATCAACATAACCGCTTCCTCGATGTCCTCTGTGAATTATTTTAAAATATTTAAAACAGTTTATCGGAGAACGGGTGCAATAGAAAAAAAAAGGGATGGATGGGATGGGAGATATTGATTAATGAACTCCTCCAACGTGGTCAGCAATGGCTACTTAAAATTCGCATCAACCCACGAACCGTATCGTACCCTAATATGCATTCAGAATTCCTACTGCTAATTCCAGCTATATCAATCATGGTGTATGTTCCAAACAATGTATTTTAACTAGTCGAAAATTTCATAGAGTTCTGGCCACTTTTATAGCGGCCATGTTACTCCAACAGTAACATTAATTGTAATTGTTGTGTCTCCATAATAAATGTGTTCAATTTGATTATGATTATTTATTGTGATGATATGTTCTTAAATAATAAATAATGTTTTCCGGAATCTGTTTATATTCAACGTTTATAAGTACTTTCTTACTATAATGATACAACATAAAACAGGAAAACGATATAAAATATTAATATATAATATAAAATAATATATAATATAATAATATAAAACAAAAAGATAGGTTCTTTTGAATGTTTTGTTTAAATTCATTTGCTGAATTCTGAAATTGTATGCAAAATATTTAAGTTCGGTTAATCTTATTGTTTATAATTTTAAAAAATACCCAAAATTTTAACAAAATAATCTTCATATATTCGTACCTTCCGTAACGAGGTCCTCAATATGTCCTTTGGTGGCCTCTGCAACCCATGCGTTGACCTCAGCCGCTGCTTGTCTGGGATTTTCGAAGTTGAGGTTCCTGACTTCAGTCTTATAGAACTCTTGCGCGATGGCCGTGTACTTCTGCCTGGGCGCCACATCCTTGGCCACGTAGATCCTGCTGCCGAGGTTCACTATGTAGTCCGGCGATGGGGTCTACAAACGATAATTGGCGAGACTGTTACTTCGAACTTGTCTAGTGAACATTTGAGGTGTCGCTCAACTAGGATCTTCGTCATGACAAGAATTTCCTTTTAACCATTTGTAACTAGCAATTTATCACGAAGAGCTAGTTACAAATGGGTGAATAGAAGTTCTTATCATGACGAAGATCTTATTAAAATATCTCATCTCTAAAGATGAAACTCGAAAAGCGTAAATAAATGTGGAATAGAGCATATTATTATTCCATTTCAATCAACTCTTAAACTAAAAAAAAAACTCTTAAAACTACTTATTGAATTTAGATATTATGTTATGTATGTTAGTGGATATGAGGGTTTGTTTACCCCCCCCCCCCCCCCGTGTACCGCGTCCTTTGCAGAAATATTGTACTTTTAAATCCACTTATAGTTCGCCCTCTAGTCCCGTACTGTAGATAAAGTTAAGTATCTTTTTGGGTGCGATGTTCTAATCTCTTCTGGCTTGAGAAGATAGTTACCTTTTGTAGATGAGGCCAAATTCACCAAGTAGGTGTATAGGGATTTCTGAACTGTCTTTGCAGAATCTGCACCTGTCGTCGGTCGATAGGCTGAATTTGCGTTGGTGTTTCTTCAGCTTGCAGTGGCCTGTTAAGGTTCTGGTTAAGATCCTTAACGGGCTCAGATAGTCTTTTTGCACCTTTCTTGGCCAAGTCATCTGCTTTTTCGTTGCCATCAATGCCTGAGTGGCCTGGTACCCACATAAGTGTGACCCTGTTGTATTTAGCAGCTATCAATTTTATTTCGGAGTACAGCGGTCGTGAACCTGAGTTTTTAGAGCAGTGAAAAAAATGCTAGATGCAAAATATTACCGATAAGGAATTAAGAAGAGCGGCAAACTTTTCCCTGTTAGCATTGCGATCCAAGGGATAGTTGAGGACATCCAGGATCTCTCGCCTCGTGAGTCCTGTGCCGGCTTCTCCCAAAATCGCCAGGGCAGTCTTCAGGTTGAAAGGCGACAGAAGAATGTTGTTGCCGTCTCCTGCACTTATGCGCTGGAATGAGAATGCATTCGTACAAAAAAAAACTCAGTTAAAAAAAAACCTTACAACGCTACAGAGCTGTACTAATGAAAGTATTTCGAATCAGAGGCTCTATATATTATGAAATACCAACATACATATGTTAAAACTGATATATACTTCATTTATAATAATGATACAGAGATAAAACCAAAAATATCTAAATTTGAAAGACTGATCGGGTATTTCATAGCTTGAGTAGAAGTTTTTGAATAAGAAGAAATAAGTCATGAAATTAACCTTTAGAATATTCCAATCGAACTTTTCATACTCCAAGCTGGAAACCTTAAAATTGGAATCATCATCCCAGTAGTCTGGATCTATGATCTCCTTTTCGTCTTTAGGGTTCTTTTCAGGTTTCTTATTAGCCCCGTTGGATCCGTAGACCGCTTCGATCTGATCCAAAACCTGCGGATCGATATTCGAGGGTGGCGTTTTCGCGTCGCAAACGCCCAACAGAGAGCATGCTATGGCTGCCAAAGAAACATAAATATGTTATATTAATCTCAAAAACTCGATTGTACGCATATTGGCGGCGTTTGCAATAGTTTTTATTACTTAAACATTATCTTTAACTAAATTATAACGATCGACCTTTAGGTTAATTTTAACAATTAGATTTTCCGGTGTTTCGTCGCCGAGTCGAGTGATGTTCATCTTTTATGAGTCGTTTTGTTAAATTAATTAATTACCTAAATATGTGGCCCCTTGTTTATGTTTATAGCGTTCGCATTTAATACAAATATAAGTGACTCAGGCCTCTGTCGAATGCCGTGGCAAATTCAAATTCAAAGTAATGAATGAATGAATGATGGATGAACGAAGTTTGGTATTTCCCAATCAGACCCAGACCCTGGGACTGAGGTCGACTCGCTGGTGTCCAAGGACAGAGGCAAAAAATATGGTGTCCGCAGCCCCAGCACAATCTAGAACCTGAGAAACAGCCGGCATCACGCCAGTTACAACTTGTTCTGTAAAAATAAATCCAAGTAGCGAAATGTAAGTCTTACATTACAGTTATTTTTCTGAACTTCCGGTAAAAATATCTCAATTTTATGTAAAATAACCCAATAACTAATATCGTTATAAAGTGCCTGTATTAATAATATAATATAGGTATATATTTGGTAATTAATTACGTAAAAAAAATGGTGTTGTCACAAACGAGTTTTGGATAAAAAAATAATTTTATGTATTTTTTGCACCACTTCCAGTTGATTCGTATAAGGAACCCGATCAGCAAATGGCATCCATTAAATATATTATGTTAACAAGGAGAAAAAATACACACTTCATTGTAAAATAATATATATATGAATCTGAAAAAAATATTGTACTATGCTGAGATATATTCCGAATCTTTCATGGATCGATATAGATTTTAAAGATCGATAGAAGTTTTGTATAAAGAAAAAATATAAGTTATATTTTTGACAAGTCTATATTTTGACTATTTTAACACCAAACTTTTTATTATCTATCGCCAAACAAAATTTAGGCATTATTCACTAAATTGTTGGCATTCACCTAAGGCTGGTTCACTGTTTCCTAGTGCGTACTAAATTAGCACTCCAAACCAGAAATAGATAAAAAAAAAACATTTGTATGTGTTAGCTGCGATTGGAGCCCTCTTAATATGTACATACTTACTTTTATTTAACGATATTTTTTAAGACTTTTAATGAACTTTTATTACTATTTAGAGATTTATTTATTTATTTATTTTTATAAAGTAAACATACAGAGAGTAATCGTAATCATTCTTACATATTTCATAAACAGGTTGCCAACACTCGACACTCTCCAATTTCATGTTTACAAAACATGCATTTGTATAGACTTAGTTAGTTATACATACAAAATTGAATACATTTGAGTTTAATTTTTTTAAATAAGAATTTGAGAGAGAGAAAAAAAAGAAATAAGATAATAAAAAGTAGGTGCCATTTAAGAGATATAAAGTAATATAAAATAGTAATAATAAGTTATATATATAAAATATAGATAGAGATGAAACCCGGCTGTTTTTTTTACGTACAAAGCTGGTTTACCGTTGTTTTTAGTTGTGATTTAATATCCAAAAGTAGGATATTTCAGTCTATTGTAGTTACTTCGTTCCGTCTAACGAGACACCAAATCAACACAAATCTGGTTTTTCCCGAATGACGTAGTCCAGCGAGATACAGTCAAGTTTATCGAAATGTTATAACACAAAAACCGGTACCACGAGTCCAATAATGACCGACCAAATGTATTTGTGGTTGTACACTTATTTAAATATGTATTTTTATATTTCGGCCAAGGCATTGGACAATTTGGACGCCGTATAGTTGGTAAACCGCTGCGCCGCGGTGCAAAATTAAATTTCACTACAGCAAATATAACTTCAGAACTACACAATGACTGGCGTGGGAAGTGCGTTAAATACACATCTCATGACATCGACAGTAAAACCATTTGTGCGGAAGCTTACTTTTTAATTTATTGTCACCTTACACAAGATATAGGCAGCTTTACGAATCTAATATTGGCGCCCCTGGAAACTTCCTCGGGCACTACGGAGTGAAATAATGAAAAATATGTAACTATTTGTTCGAAATTTTGCTCCTTCTTTTAAAGTCGACTAAAAACGAACTGAAATAAATGTAGTGGTTTAAACTCAAAACTCTTACGGTTAAAATGCAGGGTATCTAAATCATCCTAGGTACATTTACATAACTTACTCATATAGTAATTAATTTGTGCTTTGTTGATGCTGTAAAATAAGCAGACATTACGAATAAATATGTATTTAAATAGAAATGTAAAAATAAATAAAATATTGCTACTGAATTTGTGATTAAAAAATGTCCAAATAAGAAACTGCTTTCCGTCCGAACAATATCGCACAGATTGTACTTTTAAAAACGAACCTCTCCATAAATAGTACAGAGCAAAGCTCTGCAAGTACTCTAAATCGTCTTATTGAAGAAAGTGTGTTTTTATTTATTTACCAGGTTCCTCGTTTAATTCATAGCATGCAAGAAAAAAACAATATTTAAAATAACAATAAAAGTGTATAAACACAATAACAATAAAAAACAAAGAATAACCACAACTAAACAATAAAATACAAAGTGACCCATACCTATGATTAATAATATCACTCCCAGGCACACAATAACAAATAAATAATTCACGCTGATCTCACAGAGATTTTTATTCTGGGCGAACAGACAAATGTATCAATCTCCGCGGAAATGGAATTTCGATGATGCATTTAATATTTGACATGAGTGCCAAAGAAAATCGTAATACCTTCGACTATAATTTCAAACCTTTGCGCATACTCGGACCTATTCGCAGATGGAAAGTGTCGTTTGTTGGGAAAATATAAGAAAGGAATATCGCCTATTTAATCTTTACGTGCTCGGAAATTCGGCATTAATCTCGGGAACCAATGAATGATTTTTACTATTTTATAGATCACCGTTGGAGGCAATTTTATAGTTTTACACATTTATCTATAATATATATATTAAAATTATATATAAAATATATATATAAATATATATATATATATATATATATTTAATTTTAATAAGCATCCCCGTGCAAAGACGGGACGGGAAGCTAGTACCCAACATATATTCTGATTTATAAACACTGGCAAAAAATAAGTATTAATAAAATAAAGGATTTACTTAAAAAATGAATTGCACTTACATATTCACTAATTTAGTCATTGTAAAAACAGAAATCCTAATAAGTGAATAATATAAATACGACGTTTACTGGACTACCCTCAAAAAGAGGTGAAATAAAATTAACTCAGAATTAAGGGCGAAAGGTTTGCGATGACAGCAATATGCAATTAATAATTTATGTTTTTTCACATATTTCTTAGAATAATTAATTGCATACCGAACCATACCTAACTGGCAATGGTCCGTACTGAGCTAGTCTAATTTGAATAATTATTTAATTGATTAGGTAATCAAAAGTAATTGCGCTGATTGAAATGATCGACGAGGTTAATTGATTTTGTAAAAAAAAAAGATATTTTCCTTTGCGTTCTTTTAAGGGATTCAATAATAATACTAATTGATAGATTATTTGCGATATTATAATGATAACGATTCGCCTTCGGGTATGTAGTGTTAAACCTCATTTCGCATGTGCAAACATTGAACTTGTGACATCGGGTATTCGATAACTGGTCAATTCTCAATGGGCACTGATTAGGTGCGGCCAAATAAGACAAGATGTCATCGAGACGATGCCATTGCTATTCAAAACATACTGTGTAAGTGATTCCTGTCCTGACAATGACCAAAAACCTGTCCTTCAAGGCCGTAAATATATTCGAAGCGTGACATTTAGACGGTACCGATGCTAACAAGTTATACAGCATTCGGCATAAAATACAATTTTATGAGAATGAAATATTCTGCATCGAATTACCTCAAGCCTAAGTACAGGCGACACGCGAACTAAGAATGTCTACTAAGAATATTTAGTTGCAACCTATACTTGTCATTAATATTAACTTCACAGAGGTGTAAAATCGTTGTAGTATCAATGTTTAAAATAGCTTAATTCTTTAATCCAATTCTTAAGTATTGATCAGCGCTCAGGCAGGCGTTTGGCGTGTTGATAAATATTCTCAAACTTAACCTCGGGAGGAAATGTTAATCTTTGCCAGTGAAACATAAGAGGTTCAACTTCTCATATCATTGCGGAGTTACATTTAATTCTGGCTTATATTATTTTGGAATAATTGAATGTAATAGCATATATTTTGCATTTAAATTTTAGCGGTTTAATCATCTAACAAAATTTTTAATAATATTTTTTTAAAAGCTGTGAATAAAAAATCCATGGATGTATTATTAATAAAGGTGAGGAACAGTGATTCGTGAACTCGCTGAGTTTTATAAAAATAGATTTTAACTTTGGCGACTCTTCTTTATATTTTATATACAATGTATGATTTATGTGTATAAATTACATATTAAACACAAAATAGACCCGTAAAATCCTTATAATGAACATCCTAACTATTTTTCATATTTAGCTTATTTATTTAAACGATCATAGCTGATTTAAAATTAACACCAATAAAAATAGGTTTACCCAATGCAATCGCAGCCAACCGCATGTTTCCAAATAAAAGTAAACCACAAAGTTAACTAACTGTCAGAAACACAACTTAAAATAACTTTTGTAATAATTTTAAATGCATAAGAGTATTTTAATTATCGAATAAACATTTATTTGTCATTTTATGTGGAAGATTTAACGCAGTTTTTTTAATTCGACGACCGTCACTAGCACAGTCGTAGTTCCCACTAACTGCCTACCTATATGTAGATATGCATACAGCCGAGATCAAACGACCGGTTGAGTCACTCGTGATGCGATCGCAAGGTACGATAGTTGGCTATATTCATTTTAATTAATCGCACTTTGATGTGTTCATTAATAAACTCGTAACCAATGGGAATTATTTTAAACCCGACTCAGAATATCTAAATTTGCTAAGTAACAACTTTATCTTTCATATATCAAACTTTATCTCTTTATAGACCATCCACCTTTTCGACCACCACAAACCATCCTTTTCGTTAAGTGATATAATAGTTTATTAAATAAATAACGATTCAATTTTTACTAATTAGATTTAAGTTATTATTACATGCGTATTATAAGTTCACATCACATATTGTTTTCATATTAGCACTTTATATATAATAAATATTTCCAAAGAAAAAACATTTGAAATAAAGTAATCAATTTTTATATGTATTAATTTAAAAGAAATAACTTTATAAAAAATTGAAATAACTTAAATAAATGATATTCTAATGAAGGGTATAGTGGATATTATTAGACAAGTTATTATTAATCAAGTTTATTTTTTTAAATACATTTTAAGAATATACGCTTTTTAATTTGATATATGTTCCAATATATGTCCAAAAAGTGGGAAATAATTTAATTTTGTCTTTTAATACAAATATTCATGTAATTGTGTCATTTGTATTTTGATTAAATTAATTTTTATTTTTATCTGGATATAAGAATCGCTCTTTGGTGTTGGATTCAAACCTGCAACCATTATGTTATTAATAGTCAAACGCACTACGTGATTTAGACTACGTGAACTAGACTACGTGATTTAATTTTTATATGTTATATTAGGTAAGAATAATTTAGGGTAGTGAAATGACGGTGGTTTATTACATTATGTTGTAAGGTTTTTATCTTGTAATTATAATCACAAAAACGATTAAACAAAAAATATGGCGATAGTTACTGATACATAATATAATACCAGGTATATTTCAAATTGTAAAAAATGTAGAAGGAAAATCATTAGGAATAGGTTAATTAATCCTAGATTTTGAAGTCTTTCTTACAGGTGCGATATGAATTTATTTTTCTTAAAATGAGCCAAAATAGATCGAAAATAGTAATCGTATAAAATCGGTAATTACCGTACAATCGATCACTGTCCGCGAAGGACGGCGTTGCCTTTGTATGCCCGGCCGAAGATTCACAATAATATCATTTTATCGACCGGTACGATAAAATGATGCTATCGTACCACCGTTGGACCATACTAGATCACTATTTTTGCATATTTCTTAGTAAAATTAATTTTATTTTCTTTTTCTTCCATTAATGAGAATTTCGCGTTCAAAGTGCGTCATTTGATAGGTAACATTATAGGATTTCCAATAAACATTGAGTCTTTATAGATATTTTTGTTTTTTTTTTAAAAAAAGTGAACTAAGGAATTATACGATTATATTGAACAAAAATGATTACCGTGGGATGGTGTAAATTCGATCAGAGCGCGAATTCCAATGCCGCGCCAATCGATAATATTTAATATATATAAACCCAAAAGTTTTTTGATAGCATTAACCATTGGTCCTAGGGGTGGGAAAAATTGGTATTTCAAAATTCAAAAAATCATAGATCCCTTACCTCCCTTGCACAGGATCAAATCAGTTCAAAATGTTAATTGTAGGTCTATAATTTTTGTTTGAAACAATTTTTGATATGATACAGAGCAGTATAAAGACGGATTTAGTATGCGCACTCTCGCTGCGCCTGTAAATATATTTCTGGCTAAAAACTCAGTTTTTTTGGATTTTCTTTTAGGAAAAAGACGATTTAATTTGATTTTTATCGAATGCGAAATTTGAAAAATAACTAGTAAACAATACGCTCACGTATTGTCAAGTATTGTAATTAGGCATAAAGTAAAAGACCCATTTAATTACTTTTTTATATGATTGGTCAATTTCACATGATTATGTTAGCTATAACATTTGTTAAGTTCTGATCCTGTGCGATGACATTCAAAAAGCACTTCTTTTTGTCAATTGAGACACTCGCTCCAGTTCTCGAGTGTTTTTCTCGTAATATACTTAAAAAAGGCCACGAATGCTCTTCAATTTTATTGATAGTTTAATTAATTACTAGTGGTCGCCCAGTGGTCATAATACTTTTAATGAGGCTCTATAATCATTACATATATATTTTTTTAATTTTGTTCCATCATGTCAGCTGCGAGCGTCTACAAATAGTCATCATTGTGTTGTTTGCCTTAATTTCCTGCAATGAAATTTAATGTTAGTAACAATTGAAAAAAAAACACAATTACAGCTTGTATTTGTATTTATTTTTTGGTACAATTTATTGGCAGCTTATATTAAATATGAGACTTTCATAAATGTATAAGATGGCATTAAGAATTATCTGTCAGTAGTATGAACGTTTTATTTTATTTAATTTAATATAGTTGTAACTCATATTATAGATAAGGTTTAGCTTTCTGCACTCCTCCATAGAAACTTTAACTATGCCAAATGTCACAAACGTCCGTGCGCGCAGTTTTCTCTGCACATATAATTAATATACTTAAAGGTTTTAGAATGGTCTTAATATCTGTCATTGTGGTGACTTCTGCCGTAGTATAAAAATGTCTTAGAGTGTGCATATAAATAAATAAGCATTGAATATAGCTATTATCTCGTAGATAGATTAGGCCAGCTGGTCTGACGAGGAAAATAAACCAAGAAAATAAGTCACCGCCGGCGCCGTCTTTGAAACCGTGAAAAACCAGTTCGTGATAAGCGAACGTGTCGAACCAACGAACAAACGCGGCGACAGTCTGATGACGTGACGTGACGTGACGTGACGTGACGTGACGTGACGTGACGTGACGTGACGTGACGTGACGTGACGTGACGTGACGTGACGTGACGTGACGTGACATTATGAATACCGATCGCTCCTAGACGCAAAGCCGCAGTCGCGCTTACAACAGAACTCTGGCAAAAGAACTTAATAACAGAACATAGAATTCAAAACACTCAATGGCCGGTTTTGTTGAATATGCTAAAGTCACGCGTGACATTCCTCGTGACATCTCGTGGACTGACAGCTTCTTGGCGACCGCAATGACGAAAAAACCTTCGCATTGCGCACAAACACGTCATATTAATATGCTAATACGAAAAGCGAGTTTTCATAACAAAAATACTGTAATGTGAAGTAAAAAAATAAATAAGATATGCTGTTTCATTTAAAAATAAATAAAACAAACTTACTAAGTTATATTACTAGCCTTACTTAACTTTAAGATTCCTGGTGTCCAACGCTAGGACAAACTTACTGAAATTCGCAACTATTTGCAAATGATAAAATTCTGCTGAATCATGAGTCTTCAATTATTGATTTTGATTCAATTTAAAAAGAAATATATCTGCATATCAACAAATAGAAAGTTTTATATTCGTTATGATTATCGTTATTTCTATATTTTATGTAGTATTAAAACTGTTTTTTGATTTGTAAACATTTTAAAACGGAACCCTTAGGATTTTTCAAGGTTTTTTGTTTTGCTATTTGATGACATTAAGGCACTGGTACGCTCGTGACGTCAAAGTAAATCGATAACATCGTATGCGATGAGAGAAGATGCGCTCGCACTTATATGGAGCTACTTACTTGTTCTCCGTGTACTTTGGACCTAAACCGCTAGAGAGCGTTTGTAATTTTATATACATATATTTTATTGAAAGACTTAACCGTTAAATAGTTTGTTGCCATGCGTTCGTCAGCTGATCGTCGCTACGAGCCGGGACGTTGACCAAGCGGGAACGATTTCCGTCCCAACGGGATAAATTATTTTCGCATTTTTTAATGTACTTTTTATGCCTAATAGGGAACATAAACACCCCCTTAAGCTTTCGGGAATGGTTTCGGTGCATCCTGTATATTCTGAACATTCTGGTGAACAAACAAAGTTTCAAGAAAATTTCATTCTGTTTCATTTCCAAATTCAAATTCATAACACAAGACATTTTTCTGTAATGTTATGTGATAAAATACTAATGTAATAAAATAATATTAATTATAGAATGGTAACTTCAAAAACTTGAGAACTCCGCGATTGGTTGAGCTTTCTATCTATTGTCTACATTTTCGATTATCTTCCATTTATGTGAGACACAGGCATTATGCAGGAAATTTATTTGAAGCTTCCTACTGTGGTATGCAAAATAGAATATTAAAGAATTTTTATTAATTACTAATGCGTCATTATAACCTAACAACAACCTATTCTAAGGAATAGCAGGAAAACTAAGGTGTAGCAGTTCTCAGCCACTCATCAAAATTTCCAAATAAAAACTAAAATGGTGACAAAATTTATGATGAAAATTGAAAGAATGTCATTTACCAGGAAGTGAGTAATCTGAGGTGGGTGCCCCCCCCCCCCCCCCCCAACGTTAATGACGCCTGTAGGGCCTAGCTCTAGCTGCATACAACAGCAGCATTATTGCAGCATTATTATTATTGCAGCATTATTATGCAGCAGCTGCATTATTTAACTAATAATTTAAATAATTTGTTATTTGTTACTAGTAACTAAACAGCAGTTTATATTATAAATTATTATAGCTACACATTGTGTCATAGCCATTCTTGTTTTTTTTTATTTTGAGTAATAAATAAGAAGAAGTTGTATTAAAAAATAACTAAGTAACCTGCTGTCAAACTGACATTAGTGATAATCTGACGACTGTCCACCTTGCGTGCAACAAAGCTAACCTATTTATTTATTCATTGTGTATTGCATGCTAAAGTTATATTATAAATAAGTTTCACCTAAGTAAATGTATATAGTTAGTATTGTTTTTTTTAATAACCAGTTTAAATTTAAATAAAAAATGAAAGCTTTAATACAAAGAGTAATGAAAGCACAAGTTACAGGTCTCTGAATAATTACTATTTTATATTTTACATATTCGTTTGGTAAATTATTTCTAAAATGTGATTTTAATTTTCTTCTAGTTGGCGATGAATTAGTAAGCAACATAGGACAAGGCCTGTGTATACTAATCGGTATCAGTCATGAAGATACACAAAAAGATTTGGAATATATGTGAGTAAATTTTGGAGGTCATTATGTGCTGTCTAAATTAAGTCTAGTTTTAACAGAAAAAATATTCATTTTATTACGATAAACTTGATAAAATTGAGATTAAATACAGTGAGATCAGTGACTAAAACTCAGTCATCAAGACTACAGAAACGTGAGTTTGTACCGTCCTAAATAATAACCAAAAGTTCAGGCCACAATTTCATAGGTTAATTGTTGAGAATTTGGATTGGGTATTGGGCTTGCCTAAACAATTGGCCTAATTTACTTTTAGGATGAATTAAATAAACATTTAAAAAAATAGATTAATTTTATCTAGAGGAATTCGGGACTAATTTTTTATTCTTTAAAATAGCCAGTTAAAACGTAGAGTACAATAATGACTAACAAGTCCATTTTCAAAAGGGACGAGTACCTTAGGAATCAATAAAAAATAATATATACATTCTGGAGTAGGTACTAGATCTAATTTAAAGTGTTATTCGTGTTTTGTGTAACAAGATCGCTCTATCCCGTCACGTCTGGCTAGAAAGAAGGGGTAAGGAGGTAGCGGACTGTAAGAGCGGCGCCTATAACAAGATTAGATTGGGAATTAATATTTCTCATATTTTTTTTATATAATTTCTTATTCGTAATAGGGAACATAAACATCCTTTTAACCTCCAAACGCTGTGGTTTATTTTGGCGCCAAAACCCGCTGAGACTGTAGTTATTGACCTTGAAAAATCACTCACTACTATAAAATCCATAGTGCAGGCATGAGTCGTTCAATCTTTACAAATCTGATATCATCGGATTCACCGTAAAATTTTCTATTAGGCCATATCACTTTGATTATGTTTGTCTCGTAAATTAAAGAAGAAAAAAATAAAAATGTTGCCATTTTTTTTTTTTTTTTTTTTTTTTTTTTAATTTACGAAATAAACAAAATCAACACTTTTTTTTACATTTTCATATATTTATAACTCGACATTATAATTTAAAAGTCTTCCAAAATATGTACAGTTTTCGGAAAAAAGAAAAAAGTTAAAAAAAAGTTATAGATATTGGAACGGTAGTACATTAGTGTATTTTCAATACACATTTATAAATAGTAGTAGAAACTGCATTGAAATGAAAAAAAAAAAAAAACAAAATTATTTCGTTGTGATTTTCAATGAAAAAAACGTCAAGTTAATGAATAATACTGAAATAAAACCAAAAATAATCAAAATCAAGCGCCCAATGCGGACGTATATATACGTCCTACGGTTTCAACGGACGAGAGAAGTCCGCGCGGTTGAACGCATATATACGTTCTACGGTGTTAGGAGGTTAAGACTTTTTTAGCACTTAGTGTATGTATTATTAGTTTTTCTACTATTATAATTAAAACCTATGTAAAATTGTATTATCTATATAGTCAAATGCAATTGACCGTTGATAAAACTTTTTTTAGAATTTAGAATAGAATAGATTTTTTTTAATCTCTTTTTTAAAAATATCAAACGTAAAAAATTGTTTTAGCTCCTCTGGTAGTTTGTTGAAGAAATGTGTGGCTGAATAACTGTTTTTTTATATTTAATTGATTTGGGAAAGACCAACATATTTATCCTTATTGTATCAAAGAATTCACAGAAATATTAGTGTTTTAGATTTTAAAGGTCAGCAATTGGACCTCCAACCTCCCGTTATTTTTATTCTATACTAGCTGTTTAACCCCGGGATTCGCCCCGGGTTGGCAGCTAGGCCCTGCAGGCGGCTTTGACAACTCGTGCCTGCGGGCACTCGGAATGGGTCTCTTTGCTCCCCATCTCTAGCTCCTCCCCGCCCATCCGCTCGCCTTAATTTGTTTTTTGTAACGACGCCTTCGGCGCATGACAAGTCGTTAATTTTATGTTTCTTTTAATTCGCAAAACTAATCGGGTGTGCTCACGACAACTTCCCAGACTTGTCATCGCAATCGGACCGACGGTTTAGGAATGCATAAAGGATAAAGAAAGAAACAGTAATTTATATATATATATAGATTAAAATATGCTCATGGACAGATTTAGAGACAGATGTGTGGATAGTACCTCTCTATACTTAATATGTATAGAAGCTGAAAAACAAATCGTTAACAAATATTTACATTTTCAGATAAAAAAAGGTCTCAACTGGACTCAAACTGGGTTTGATTCAATTAAATCGCTTATTAACCATGAATCAGTGCAGAGTTGATCGCGGTATTTGTTTTTATTACATAAATAATTAAATTTTGTAGCATATTTTCACTAAATATATTGTATTTTATAATAAAATATATGGTAAAATAATAAACAATTTAAATTTTTACATTTTTTTACAGGAAATGTTTTTTTCATCTCCTGTAAAATTATGAATTTGATACTTTGGTAGTTTTTGAACAAAAGGAGATTTTATGCATTTTATAAACTCACAAAAAAGACATGTATTTTAATATAAGAAAGCGAAATAAACAGAAAAAGTTTTTTTGAGAAAGTTGGCATTTTGGTAGTTTTCGAAATAAGCGATTCAATTGAAACATTTGTATTTTCACATCCGGTATACAAACCGTCTCATAGATAAAGGAGTTTTCTGTTTTCTAAAAACCCTTCTATCTAGTACCATAATTTAAACTACATTGAGAGGTCTGGGTTTATTCCTAGTTGTGGCTGTAAGGGAACCTTTCTTGAGCATACAATGTTCATAATAAAAGTTTTTATTTTTTCGCATAACAAGGTTTTTATTGTTTTGGATTACACACACGGTTGTTAATTTTGTAATATTTTCAGATATTTTTTTTGTTCATTTTTTATCTTTGCATTTTCTTCTATCATATTGAACACTTTTTAAAATATCTCAGTGTTGGGAAACAAACATACCATTTCTATCAGAGTACGAGTATATGGAGGAGTGGAGAAATCTCCCGGAGAATGTAATGCACACCACTTTCACTACATACGTTAAGAAAATGGTTAATTAAGCGTTCTTTAACGCTTTACTTTTCACTTATTTCAGTTGATTAAAATGGTTTTAACTTGAATAAAATAAGTGTTTATCATTCTTTACAGAGCAAAGAAAATATTGAGTATTCGCTTATTCGACAATGAAGAGGGTAAACGCTGGGACTGCAATGTCGTTCAAAAGCAATTGGAAGTGCTCTGCGTGAGTCAGTTCACTCTGTATGGCGT
This sequence comes from Neomicropteryx cornuta, assembly GCA_020383195.1. Classification (NCBI taxonomy): domain Eukaryota; kingdom Metazoa; phylum Arthropoda; class Insecta; order Lepidoptera; family Micropterigidae; genus Neomicropteryx; species Neomicropteryx cornuta. The sequence goes on from JAHKQU010000028.1 coordinate 334,641, forward strand.
GCTCAAAGGAAACAAACCCGACTTCCACAAAGCCATGCCAGCGGAAGCATCCGAGAAATTCTACAATGATTTCCTTAATCGACTGGGCAAACTTTATAAGCCAGAAATGATTAAAGGTTTCTGACGTTTACATTGCTTTTTTAGTATTAAAATGAACTCGTCATTATGTACACAGATTACAGTGATAAAAAAATCTTTAGCAGAAAAATGTCGTATTGGCTTTTTATGCGATATTAGATGCTACTTTATATATTTGTATGCGTAATTGTTGATTTTGGCATAGTACAACTGTAGAATGAAAGAAAGAATATTTATTTTGATTTATGTTTCATTTTACTTCAAAATTTAGGTGCTTTGTTACCAATAGTGACTAAAAATACACTCTTAACTAGTCACACCTAACGTTATTCCTTTATATTCTAATTCTTATGAATTAATTAATTACAGATCAAATTAGGTAGATCAATGATGTTCCAGTTACCCACTCGTCTCGGAGCAAATATTCAAATCAAAATGCCCTTCGATAAATCCAGCTTGCTAGGTCAAGAGAACTCCTCGCTGGGGTGGTACAATGAGTTAATCAGACATGCTAAATGTTATTCTTGTTGTTACTGGATTTTGGTTTTTTGATGGTTATGTTATGTGCTTATCTCATTTCATCCATAATTATCTTATTTACTGTATTTTATTTATCAGTATCAACCAAAATACATATATAGAGAGCAGTAGTAACAGTTCAATGTCAAAATATTTAACCAACAAGCAACTGCCACTGATGTTCACTGCCTCCCTAGACGCCGTCTGTACCAAAAGAGGCAGTATCAAAAGATGAAGGATTAGTGTTAAATGAATGATTTTATGTATGAAGGTGATGAAAATAAAAATAATAAAAATTAAAACGTATGATCATATTATTTATAAATTAAGTAAAGGTATTTTGACTCATTATATTTGATGATTGTTTATTAATAGCGACAAATCGCGTGATACAATGATGAATGACACAAATCATTGACAATATTGAAAAATATATTAATTATCTAATAACTTATTATTTATTTTTACAGATGGAAAGTTTGGTGCTTACATGCAAGTCAACATCCAAAACGATGGTCCTGTTACCATAGAGATAGAATCTTCAAGGAAATATAATGATGAACTGAATAGTGTAGAATAATCTTTGTGATGTGGTGCATTACTATTATACGCATACTTTTTAAACATGACAACTGTTTATTATGCTGGTTGGTGTCGTTGATGTTAAAAACGCGTTAAAAACTGTTTGAATAAGTCATCCGATATATATAACGATGCACGTGGTTTTCCGCAACAAATGAACAGGTATATCTAAATAAGACTGAAAATGACATATCCGGGACAAAAGGACAAAATATTCCGGTCAACATAGTTTTTCTATTTGATTCCCGTAAACATGCTGCCATGAGAGCGTTTGTATCTACGGTTACTGTAGTGATGATCCTATCACATGATGATGATAATTATTATTATTTCATACACCGTGTTCCAAGACCATTCCCGATAAAAAATCCAGCTTATTGACACAGCAATTTCAAACATGATTTTTGATCTCATTATGGTTTCAGAGTAAAAAACCTAAAATTTACTTGGTAATATGAAATCGGCTTTTGTCATAAGTTCGGTCGCTAGCAAGGTCACACCGTGCTGGGTCGTGGTCCGGCCTTGCAGAGCAACTGCGACGAACGCTTCGATAAAATTAATTTGGGCATAAACATATTTTGCATTTTTTTATACAATTTCATACACGTAATAGCGAACATCTTCAGGAATGGTCTCGGAACAGCATTTATATATTTATTATATAGCTTTGAGGCGATTGAGGGCATTTGATATTATTTTTAGTTTGTGTTATTCTTGTTTAAACATTTGTGAAATTTGTTTTCAAAACAACAAATAGCACCACTTCCTGAGGTAATTCATTCCAAGAGTCCACCTCGGTTGGACGAAATGCTTTCTTGGCCTTGAACTACAACTATTTTTGTTTAGTTTTAAGGAGTGTTCACAGAGTCTCTCGCTTATATTCATTGTGAACGTTAACACACTCAGCGCCGATGACGAGATATCTCGGTCACAATATAGTTACATTGTCTTCTTTATTCCAGAGTAGTCTATATTATATTATATCAGCAGAGGGGCCTATATTAGGGGCATCTAAGCAATTTATACCTCAGGTGCATTACCATCTCAGTAGTCCGTCTCTGTGTTTTCTCTAGTAAGTTGATATCCTTCCCCAGATCTGGTAAGCGTATTTCTAGGTGAAAACGAACATCTTTATAGTTTGATAAACAATCAACTGTGCTGTAGGAGAGCGCTTTCAATGCTCAACTCAATAGATAATCGAACTATTCCCAGTGTATTTTGTTCACATAAATGATCAAATCGCTAAAAATTTGACAATGAACAATCGTTTATGTTGATTTAAATAAAAAGAAGAGAAGCAAAACCAAATAAAACAAAGTGGGTTATTAAAAATCTTTATTTATATATCAGTTATATGTAAAATCTTAGCACAATGCAAATGATTTAACTCACGATAAGGTCTACAAATACAAAAAAAATCTTAATAGTTTTATAATCAAATACAAAATAAATGTACATCTCTCGTAGAATAATCTGAATTTAAAGAAGCGGTTACAAAGAGACCAGCTTGCTATATATAGTTCCACGGATACGAGATCTATATCCGGCTTCAATTTTCAAATTATCATACAAGAATTGTACAACACTATACGAACGTCGTTATTTATGTAGTAAGTTACGCAAATATTTAATTAAAGAAAATTAAAATGAAACTGTTTAATCATTAACCACGAGAAAGGCTATTCGAAGTAATCCGATGCACTAAAATGTCTAATTTTGTGCAAACGTAATACTAATATATTCGCATTCCATATAATAAATAAATGCATAATGGAATTACAACATATAATTCAATATACAAAAATGTTCTCTCAATAAATACTCTATGTAATATAACCGAGTCTTACGACAAAAAGGCACTATATACTAGAAATTTGGTACTTTGCTGAATTTGGAAACGTGTAGGGATTTCGCACAATTTTTACATTACGAATGTATATGGTTAATTCTATGATTATGTCAAGGACTGGATATGAAAATTGATAAAAAATATCACTAAAATGATTTCTCGTCTCTTAATCTTACAGAATAAAAAAGCATTGAAATTATTCTGAAGCACGCCAATTTAGTTTTGTATAATGTTATATATTTCCAAATGCTTAAAACATAGTTTCTTTAAAAAGAGTTTTTAAGATAGTTCAAGTTAAAAAACAGAAATGAAGTGGAGGTTCCTCTTTGTTGAGATTTAGTCGTACTTAATTGAATAACTCGATTATTGGATTATATTGTTTATGTTGATTTCTTTAACTCCTTAGGAAAACCTATTTTCAATTTGAAAACTAGGCCTAGAATCATTAAGCATCTTTTGATTAGTAAAATCCACATATTTGTTATTTAGTATATAAGATCATTTTTTTTTTGTAAAATTTTAAATACTTTCCACAACATTTTTAATCTTTTTTAGTAAAGCTAGGAATCATTAAATTAATTTACACTGTAAAATGGGATATATATTAAATTTAGTATTAATAATTAAAGATTGTCGAGTTAATTGCTAATGAGTACAATCCCAACTCTAGAAGATGCGAAAGAACTTAAAACAATGGGCATATAAAATAATATAACCGTACAAAATTTGAAAATGAAAAACAAAACAACAATGTAAATAAATAAATACGGTCTGTAAATAATTTCCAACATAAACTCGCCATTGTTAATATTAAACCAAAAATAATCTCACGAGATTTCACTAAGATCCGAAAGATTCATTAATGTACTTTTGAAAGTAAATTAATTTTCATTTTTTTTTTAAATTGATATGATCTAGATCACACCAATTATTATTGCCTGCTCAACTAAGCTAAATTTGCTTGAACATACCCCACATACAGGGAAAAATGTACCGATTCAAACCTGCATGCATTGGATTTCAGCTAGGGTAATTTATGTGAATGAGATACCCTATATATTTTTTACAAACAAAACTTAGGTAAGGTTTGCTTTACTAATAAAATAGGCTGATTTATCCATATCCGATGGATAATTTATATTAAAAACAATATGAACGAAGGAGCAGTTAAAAAGGTGATTAAATGTGTTTGTTTTCTCTTATGGGTAATCCGCAGAGAATTAATGTTTTCAGAAGTACTTACTCAAATAGATATGATTTATTTATCGAAATGTTTCATTAAAAAAAATCTTTCACCTGTGTCTAAAGTGAAATCAAGTGAACTAATCTTCAAGGTGGGTCGGTACACCCCATGCCCGCACTGCCATTAGCGATACATATTTTTTTGTCCTCTTTCTTTACCACAATCCGGAAGAATATCCGCCCGGTGGGATGCGATTGTGATTGATCGGCATGGCGTTTCCATTGAGAGCCGTCACAGAAGTGTTGATCTCGCCGTTCATCGATTTGTAGCCATCACCCGTCACCGGATTGCCTTCTGGAATAACGTTTTATGCGTTAGAAATTTGTTTTTGAATGCCTTTGCAAAATGTTGTTTTGTAAAAATAAAATTTAAAAAAATACTACCAGTTTAGCCGGGTCTCACAGCTAGCTTTCAAGGCACTTTGGACCTTGATACATTATAATTCTGTTGATTTTAATTTAAAATATTCCACAGACAGAGGACGTATTAATGTATTTAAGTGATATCAAATATCAAGCCAAAGTTTGAGGTGAAAATATAAATATATAATTCAGTTAATAAACATATCCATTAAAGTTTAAGCTTCAACATTACCAGAAGCAACTCTTACTCAAAAATACACAAAATATAGGTGGACAAATCCGGCTAAGACACTTATCTTTTCTGCCCGTTTCTTAGGGTCGAAATTTCAGTCCTTGCTTGAAGTCGTTCTTAGTTTTAGTAGGATCAACTTAACTTTGAAGCATGACTTAAATCGAATTGTGTATTTCAGTTACTTTTTAAGTTTGACTTTGCTAAGAATACGTTTATGCACTCACGATTAGTTCGCTATTCGCCACTATGGTATGTATGTACAATGTCTGTCACCACTGTCGCATCACTTTTGGACATGTGACACGTGATCTAAGGGTTTTGAGGTTGGTAACCTCAAAAAATCCTAGTGGATTTTGTCATGCATGTTTGCTTTTGAATCCAAGATGTTCAAAATATGCAAATCCAGTCAATTTTAATTATTTAGAAAAAATAAAAACAAGCCTGAGACGAGAACCACGGATGACCACACACGGGTCATGGCGATTGTAGCGCCGTTAATGTACTTAAGGTAATGTAGCTCGAGGGATCCTAGCAGCGTTTTTAACACTGAATAAAATGGTGAAGTTTGACTTAAGCCTTAAGTTGTGGTTGATTTGATTCTTAGCTAAGATAAACTTTAAGTTCGACTTGAAATACGTACGATGTACTTGGAGTACGACTAAAATTGAGTTGAAATACGATGTTTATAGTTTGTTTGACTTAAAATTTAGGTTAACCTTAAGTAGGACATGTAATTTCGGCCCTTTATTAAGTATACTTACAGAATATTACAGAAATTATAAGTAAGAATGTGGGCAACATCTCAAATAATGTCTAATATTATAATTTTGGAATTCTAATACCATCAATTAATATGATTTATTTGGAAGTATGGCAATAGTGATATAAAAATACAGATCATTGCAAATATTACCATTAAGAACCGGGTAATTTACCAATAATAATACCAAAAAAATGTCTATTCTAAAATAATAAAATCAAGAAATAATGTGAGTGTTACCAAGCCAGTTATCATAGCACCGAAGTTATCTAGTGACAGTTTTGTAGAGGAAATTTTTTAAGATGTTAAGAAGGATCTACATTTCGAAGTGCTTGTGGTCCTTCTAATTTAGCCATACGCATCCTGCTTTCCTAGTTAGTGTGTACCAATAATGTATTTTCATAAAAGCTTCTTACGGCTAATTGATTTCGCTTTAACTCGGATATTTAATTATCATGCATTAAATTGTAGGTCATGTTAATGTTAATTAGACCATATTTTAAAAAGCTCGGTAACAGCCCACGATTTCACATGAAACAATACAATACAATCATGCCTAAATGGTTGGTTACTGTAAAATATATTTTATCACATTTATAAAATAAGAATGACAAAATCACTTGGCAATAAAACACCTAGTAAAATTTGGAATACCTATGTACTATACTAGTAAGCATTTTCTTTATCGGCTAGAGCAGAGGCGTCCAAACTTTTTGCTGCGAGGGCCAGTTTGGTATTTAAATTCATTAGCGGGGGCCAAGCATTGTAAATATGTGAATTAAAAAACCTTATTACAAGTAAAGCAGCATTGAATTTTTTTATTGTTGCCACATATATATACTATAAAAAATTTTTTATAGTAAATTACAGATATAACAATACTAAAAAAACATGTCTAAATTATATTATTATAAAATTATTTCATGCAATTTTTAATGGGAATGGTGGAACTGGGTTTTTTCCTGGAGAGTTTCTTCAAAGTTGGGATTCAAATCGGAAACACCAATTATTAGCAATGATTGCAAATGATCATCCGATAAATTTGCCCTATATTTAGATTTTAGATACTTCATCCTGGAAAAAGTTTGTTCGACAATATAGGTAGTGCCATACATAGAAATAAATTTACCAGCCAATTGCTTTAACGAAATTTGCAACAAAATTTTTCAAAATCCTTGGCGGGCCGGATAAAATCGCCTGCCGGGCCGGGTTTGGCCCGCGGGCCGTAGTTTGGACACCTTTGGGCTAGAGGGAACTAAATTGAAATCAGTGGCCGGCAATTATTTTGAACTTCATTTATTGCGTAATAATAACTAATAAACTTTCCACAATCGGATTGATTGATCTGTTGACGATTCAATGTTTTAGAAAGTAGCATCGACTCACCCTCATAATTCTTTTGTGCAAGTACAACCGAAAGGCAGATTAAATTGTGGAAAACCTATTAGAATTCAATCACAATAAATAACCACAAAGGTTCCCAAATATTTCATAAAAACGCTGCTTTTGTGTCAAGTATGCTACAGGGGATTAATCATCTTGAAAGAGATAAAATTGTGGTTAAATTATGAGATTATATTGATTGTGTATCTTACGAGAATATTTTTCTTTTGAAATATAGTCATTTTAACAATTAATTTAAGTGTTATAATAGGGTTAAATTCATTCATTCCCGTATACGATCACTATACGATGATAGAACAGTATAACGATACAGTGTGAAAGTTATACCTATACGGAGCCATTCTCTGCTATCTACGTGATTATTGTATGCAAATTTATTAAAATTTAAAGTGATTATATTTAAAAGACCAAAAGCAAAACAATTGTTTCCTCTTCAAGGATGCTTAATTATTCTTTGAAACATCCTGTACCACGATCTCACAGATCACAAAAACAGTTCAATTCACAACTGTACAAAAAGCGTAGATTTATTAAGTTGCAAAAAGAAGTTCATTGCAGACAACCAAAAAAAAAAAAATACTTATACTACAATTCCACTTCCATTGAGTAGAAAAATTTGGAAAACAAAGTTACCAAATAAATATATCGCAAAAGCTACTTTCACATTCTAATATCCTACAGTAGTGAAAAACTAAAAATTAATAAAGTTTAATTAAAATTCAAAAAGCACAACAGAACAATGTGATGCTGATTTTGAAAAGCTTCAAGTTCAATCTACTTAAGGGTTGATGGATTTACTTCTGAATTCAAGGATAAGTGATGCCTTAAAAGAAGCTGGTGGCAGAGTTTTTAGATGAGTAAGCCCTGTAGCTCTTTACTGTCAATTGCTGTAAAATAATCCGCTACGGCGTCCGAAGAGAAAAGTTAACAAATCCATTGCCTCACTCTCCGCAATAAGGTCCACGAATCCTCACATAACTCTTGCGCTTTTCCCACAGACAGACTAGATGAAATAGTATGTTTATGCATTGAGCTTTCTGATCCGAAAATGGCTGCTTAACACAGCCAAACTCTGTCACTAACTTCGTATAGGGTATGAAACTGTCAAACAGTAATTAGGGCTTATCAATTAATACGTCACAAAGTATCTGATTCCTCTGTATATTAAAATATGGTTGAATGAAATGTAGAAAAAAATGCATCTGTTGCTCTAGTCGCTTAGCTGCGTACCTTATGATTTTTGTTTTTATTTTCACGAAGACGCCTCTTTAGAATTGTTCAGGAAACTATACTCAAAAATGTATTACGAAAGGTACGCACCTGCTCAATCGTTTCAAGACATAAAACGATAACCTACCGAGTATATCTCAATCGTGCCACTATATTGATGATGCTGACAATCGAGCAAGTGTGAAAGAACTTTAACGTCAACCATGAGTGTCAAACTGGAAATGGAATGACTTGTTTTGCACACTAGCTTTTAACTGAATGAAGGCTTATGGACTATGGTCAACTTTTTCCTACATACTCGCACGGCATTGAAAATGTTGATCTTCTGGGAAACATAACATATGTTTTTTATAAAAAATCCCGATAAAAGCAATTAATATCAAAGGTGAAATTTCAACTATAGTTTGAGATATGTACCAATGTAAAATACGTACTTAAGGGAAGTCATATATATACGATTACAAATAAAGGCAACATAAAATGGCTTATATATAAACTCTATACGTCATTTTTAAGTATTCCGTACTCCATAAAATATGTTAAATAGGACCTAATAATTCAATTGAAAATAAATCTGAAGTTACGCAAAAACGGCTCTAACATTTTATAGTTTGGTGTGGTTTGGTAACTAGAGCACAGATGCATAAGAGAGAGAATCGGGTTCGATGTCCGATTTTGTGCATTAATTTAAAATATTTTATTATTCATGTCCTCGCGAAACATGAAGTCCGTCAAGTAATATTTAATATTCCATCAAGTTATAAGTTCCTTGTTTAAAAGTGTGACGTGGGACAAGTTATAAATAGGGATAGCTAAAAGACGAAATTTTCAACTAAATGCATGAAAAATCCAAATAAACTATTTTTGAGATGAAATGGAAAATCTAACTACAATAAAGGGAATTTGGTGCATCATTACAGTTTAATAGCCAGTTTAAAAGGTAAGTTGATTGAATATGCATTGAATTGATTTTAAGTCGTTGAACAATGTCAGACTTATAGGAGGAATATTTGTATTTACAACTATCGTTAGAACATTGGTTTCTATTAAAAGTAGATACGAAAAAGAGAAAAAAGGCCATGCTCAAGCGGAATAATCTGACACCGAAAAGATACAAAAGAACACACCAAGTTCCCTCATAGCGACGTAATCCAAGAACGGAGTCTTGTGTTTCGGACGGTAAGGATTATCATGGTCTTCGAACACAAATCCAGGAACAAAGTTATTTAAAACAGGCGGAGAAGTCACGAGGGTGTTGGGACCGGTTATTTGAGGAGTCGCCAAGAGGGAATAGTCGTTGATCATGGGAGAGTCCTTCAATACATCCGGATTTAGATACAGTTGATTGGGTAATCCGGGCTCGAGGTTTTTGGATTGAAGCAGACCAATGTGAGCCAGGGCAGCGAGCGGCGCGCCCTGAATGGGTTTCATGTCGAGTACAGAGTAAGCAGGATCAAAACGATGCGAGGAGACAAATGACGATGGATCGGTGAAGTAGCGATGACTATAGTCGGGCTCTAGTCTATGGTAGGATGATAAAGGTGTATCTTTGTCCGCACCTCTGCGCGTAATCTGTGCCAAGCGACGGCGCTGTAGTGGTTCTTCCATTCCCAATCCTGTCACAGGATTTCGGAAGATGTAGTCTATGGTCAGGATTTCAAAGGAATGTTAGTACAGAGCAGGAAACATTAACTAGTACACCTAATAACCTGCTTGTTATTTTTTATTTATATATTTTACATATTTCTTTCTATACAGAATGTTTTTAAATTTAGGGCACTCCTTGTAGGAGGTTGATCTATATCGATAACTAAACGGGTATCACGAAAAAAATATATATATTTCGGAGCAATAATTTTTCATACTAAAATAATTATAATATTAAAAAACTTTGTTTTTAAACTTTCGGGGATCACTGACTGATAAAAATAGTTAATGGCATCCTAAGCGAGCTACAGCTGATATGGCAAAATCATGATACGAGCGTCAGCTAAAAACAACTAAGCTCCGCCCCTTCGCCCGGGGTGAGGCAGGGATTGCGTCAGTGTTAGTGGTGTCAGTATATTATCCACCAATACCGTTCCGATGTCTGAAAATGGAAATGCTCGGCCATACGGGGATTTGACTTAGGCCGAGTCTACTCAATTCAAGTAGCCTGTGGTTCAACCGCATTCTCATGAACATTAAAACAATTTATATTTAATTTTAAAGACATTTTTCTCGTAATTGAGAAACTTTTTTTTCAACATTTTTTGTTGATTAATATTTGATTGTCGATATAGATCAACATCCTAAAATGATTGATGATGAAGTTTTTCTGTGAATCTCTCCGAAGAAACGATTAATAATAGAAGACATGGACAAAGAGATGCAAGTGTTACTCTGATATTCTGAAATGGAACTTATAGTCCCTACCTATCTAGTCTTCAGAATTCACTGTTACTTCATTTAATCTTAACCCTCTTTTCTGATCGTAGCTTGAAAAATGTTTATAACTGTGTGAGTAATAGAAATAGCAATATTCAAATCCAAACTTTTGATGCTGGACGCCTGAAATATTGGAAATATTATTTAATAAATGTCTACACACTGTGCACATTTATACTTGACTGAATCATCAAGATGCTAAGCCTAGTCTAACAATTCATAGCCTGCTTGTATTAAATATGATAATTTATATGTTATAAATATGTTAAACAGAAAATTTATATGGTCCAAAAGAATTCTTGCAAACGCATTGTAGAAAGTGAGTATAAAAAGCCATAAATGATGCCATTTTTTGGCAAAGAAGACACAAAGGACAGCTAAAGAGAATTAGATCTATTAGATAGACACCCAACTTCAAATATGAGCAACCATTAATCATTGAATAAATTTCGGAAACAGTCAAGCATTATGCGTACCTTTCTTAGGCGATGAAATATGTCCGTTGGCGATGACGGCCCCGTTGACATGGCCGTTGGTGTGGCCGTTGGATGGCCGTGGACCGCTGCGTTGCGGTACGCCGTCTGTCGCATCTCCAAACTGTATGTGGCTGCGAGTGGTGTCATTGCGCACGGCCGGTGGGGCAGCCGGAGGGGGACCCCCAAACAGACGCGAGTGTGTATCACGTGGACGTACCTGGAAAACATTAAAATATACATTTTCAATCTTGACAGAAATGCATTCAACAAAGCTTCGTATGGAAAAATCTTAAATATTATGATTGTTCTTTCTAGTCGTCCACAATAATTAAAAAACAAAGTTTCTACTAAACTTAAATAAATACACACCTCTCATAACACGTTTAATCTTTTACACAAACTAGTCATAACGGTTTATACTTGAATATGTGATATTACCTCAAAATAACATTTTCACAGCTACACATAGACACACCCTCAAACACACACATACACACCATGAGTCCTGCATAAACCTAGTATTTAGTATTTATTTTTATCTTCACATTCCTTATAGTTACACTTTACCTGGTAAACTTTGTAAGTGTAATTTCTTAGCTCTGTTATTTAAGTCATCTTAAGTTTTATGACACTATGAAAGCTGTACGATAAACGATAGTGCTCTTTCTGTATATCAGATCAGTGGCAATACTGATCCGAATATTTAAAAAAATATTAGCAATGCGCACTATCTCAGACGGTAACGTAAACATAGTTTTAAATTTCTTACATGGATGTAAGAACCTGTCAGTATTGCTCGTTCGTATTACACATGTTTTTTGTGCATAACAAAAAAACCCTCAAATTGAGGGAAGACTTGTATCGTCGTGTCTACTTGTATTTCTATTCTCCTTCAGCTCTGCTTACGTTTATCTCCAAAAATGACTTATTCCATCCAGTTAGACGATGGAATAAGTCAATGTTAAGCTTCCGGACTAAAATGGTCAAAACCAGGAACCTTTATTCAATTAGTTTGGTGAGGCTGATGACAACAGATAATTGTAAATCGCAAACGAATGACACACCTATTTCTAAGAGCAGCTATAAATTTACATATTTTATATGAATGTTAAAACATTTATAAAATAATAAAAACTAATATTCTCAATCAATAATGGCATTTGCTTAAAGATACCAAATAAACCAAAAGATAACAGATACCAAATAATACCATTCTGCTGGGTTACGTGCTTATAAATCACTGGTTCGTCCATCCTTGCAATATTGTTCATCTGTTTGGGACCCTCGTATTTCTTATCTAAATTCTGACCTTGAAGCAATTCAGCGTTAGCAAGCAGATATGTGTTTAAGCGCTTTCGCAGATTTGACAATCCTTCGACATTTTTATCTGACCTTAAATGGGAGCCTATAGGTTTAAGGCGTAAGATATGTTGTCTTATTAACTTATTTAAGGCCTACTTGAAGCTCCCAGTATGATCCTTCATTAATTAGTGAGCAACTTCAGAAACCATTCTATATTGGACCAAAGGACCATTCCCACAAAATAAAGGAAATTTTTAGGAGGAAGAATGTCGGATTCCATTTTTTCCTTTCGCGTACCATTAGAGAGTGGAATAGTCTCAATTGCAGCGTCTTCAAACCTTTCCCATCCCTTCCCAGCTAAGAAAAAAGATTAAAAATAACTTCTTTGTATCACCTGTCAATCATCAGCTATACCACAAGAGGAATAGATACCTCCAAAGTATATGTAATTATTAATAATAATAAAAATAAATAATTAATTTTTATAACTTTTGTTTGTCCGCCAAATTGAAAGATATTTGTGTGGAAAAAAGTAAGATACCCTCTCCTGCAGGAAGATGCAGGATGTTAGCATCTAGATATCTCTTATGACAGTTTGAGAATTTTAGGATTTCATGCTGTCAGCAACTGCGATGATGAAAAAGAAACTGTAGTCGAAGAACCCCAAAAAATGATATGAAGCTCAGATGTCCGTCAGTCGGTTTATAAGCTTATATCTTTTCTATTCAGCATTAGAAGCGAGAGACGTTACAGTTTATATATTAATATTCTGTAGTAAACTGGAAAGTACGGAAGAAATCCGGGTGGTTTTAACTGTTCAAATCTAGATTTAGAAGAATGTGGCCAAAACAATATTTAGTATATTATTGAAAGCACATAGAGGTGTAGTTTTAAAAATTAAATAAGCAAAATTCTATATTTTAGTTTATATGTACCTTTAATGGTGAGTCGACAACTGACACTCCGTTTCCATTGGCCGTGCCGTTACCGTTGGCATGACGCTTGACCGGATCAGAGAAGATCTCTGAGATGCAGCCTCGAGGTGCATTCGGAACCCTGGAAAATGAATAAATCTAATATAAGCAAGTGCATTATCACAAGTCGACCGGGTTATGATGAATTAATATGGAGACGTAAGGTTTGTGAGCAAAGAGAATCACGGTAGAGTGAAAATGGCTATAGTAGATACCTCTTACTATCCAATAAAATGAAAAAATCCAGCTTGTTAGTCATGCGATTTGAAGTAGTATATGTGAAGACTGTAGGTACATTAAACGTCATCATGGTTTCAAAGAAAATATGTAAACTTTACGTGATAATAATGACATTATAGTGTAACGCTGGGCGGCAAGTCAGCTGGCCACCCTTCAGGTCGACCCAAGCGCTCAGCGTAATCAAAGTAACAAGAAAAAAATATAAACAATGTCATCAAATATATAATAATGTTAACAACCAACTGAACGGCAGGCGCATACATGTATTATTAGTTGGCGCTTTTATGCTTAGCAATTTGCGGGCCCGTGCATCTGCGCCCGAGACTGAGATGTGTTTATTAGCTAAAAATTGCTTGACTGAAATGGTTCAGTTTGGACTTTTTGATAGAGAAACTAAGGCATTTAATTATGTTTTCACTTTGCAGTAGTTCTGCTTCTTATTCTTGTGTCGTTAAATAATAGAGAACTATTTTTTATTTCGAAAGTACTTAGAAACAAACTAGTGAAAATCATAATTATTCAAAGTTGGCAAAGATTTTGATGGTTTGACAGAAAGCAGCTAAATACTATTGGTAGCAGCATACAACAACAATGTTTTAACATTTATGCATCTACTTACCAAATCTTTATATTTATATACTTTTAACAAATATATTAAACAATATTACAATTCGAAAATGATAGAAAATGAGAAATATTTACATTGTCCCATAATCAATATGTTGCATAACGTGGTACATTTTTAATTATTTGATCGAGTTCAATCACGAAACTTATAATAGGAATTGTAACGTAAAAACACAACAACGTTTACACGAAACTGTAAAATTATTTTACTCTCAGTGGTATTCAATTAGAATTTTGTTTTGTCAACTAAGCCGTATACCATTTTTGGTTCTCTATGCGTTGTTTCAAAAATTTTCACTAAATTCCACGATAATTTTGTCAAGCTTTCAAATAACAAAAAGTGTCATTCCAATCCTGACGAACGAGAACTGTCAACGGCCGTACGAAATTTGAAATACCAAAATGACAGTTTCTGCAAATGGCGCTTGGAAAAAACAAACTTTAAGAAGAAAAATACCTAGCAGTAACATAATTCATAAAGTAATTTTGAAAAAAAGTACCTATTTAAAAAAGAAAAAAAAACACATAATTATAGTGTCCGACAAAATTATTATGATTACTTGTTTTTCCAATGGTGGATTTGCACGAATAAAAGCATTGATATTTTTTGATATCAAAGTAGTAAGAAGACGCATACCATAAACGTTTTTATATTTATTTAACAAATATGTTTCGTTTTGAACTTGTCGAGTACAATTTGTGTGCAAGAATTGGATTTTAAATTGGTTACAGTCGAAAAAAGATACGATTCATTTATACCTAAAAAGTTACGAACCCGTCAAAACTTTGCAGTATCTTCTAAATAAATAAGGTTATTATTTTTATATTTTGAACGAATTTATCTCGATACTTTAATTTGAGGATTCTGCCTAGTAGATTTTGAATGTTTTCGAGATAGGTTTGATATGTGTAACCACATCCCAAAAGACCGTTATTTATTATTGACTCGACTAATGATTTATAGACATTAAATACTGTAACTTAAATAATGTGTAAATGTAGAAAATTTACTACACATATTCTTAATATCAAGCCCAACCAACAAGCCCTTTCCAATGAAACCAGTTGTCTACTGGCCTAACGCCTTAATAGGTTAGAGGCATTTACCTAGTAATGTTTACTACTCCACACAAACTGTACAATTTTCCTTCTCTTGAAAATCGATAAAATATGACATAAAATACTAATGAATTGTATATTGGATATTTAATAAATATATAAATACTGTTTTCAGTTTTATCCAAAGTTTCAGTAAAGAGACAATTAAAATTATTTTTAAATATTCGCGAATAAAATCTACGTATTCATTACAAACCAATTAAACTGGTATCATTGTTCGCTGCCCTACTCTTTTTATTTAGATAGAAATCTGCTGAAGTTCTCATCGGTATTACGTCAGTAAAAAGAAATATGGAGATTTTACAAGATACAACGCTAACCACAGAAATAGGTAATATTAAAAACTATCCATCAGTCAGTTGCTAGCATCACGATATCAAAGGTAGGTAATGCGTTCATGTCAATTACCGTGATGTGTAAAATATATAAAACCTAACCGCGCTGCCGGAAGGTTTTCTGATGCTCGAATTAATGAATTAATGCTTGGATTACAAGATAGCGATCGGCGCTTAGCAACAAAACATGCTTAAACTAGCCTACCGTAAAACGTAGAACTGTAAACAGGCTAACGGATTAAGTATGGAGTATGGAGAATGGAGACCGCTTCAATAAATGCTACGGAGATTTGATTAGCATCAAAGAACACGTGAGTGAAATATTTAGATAACGCGTAGGTATGTATGTACTCAAAATCTGTACATGAAGCTACTCTGCAGCTATACACAATATAGTTCGGTTTCATACCCTGAGGTTTTATCAATCGACATATTTTTGAGAAGCTTTATAGCAATTAACTATTACTGTTCATCGCAGTTATCTAGAAACTGAGTAGTTTAAGAAAAAAATGCGAGTAGTAATTTACTCAATATCTCATAATACCTACTTCAATGCAATATTCTGCAGAGATATACTTAAAGTGGCTAGAATACACCTTTCTATTTACTACCCACAATATGTATTTCATGTGTCTTAATACCGTACCAAAAACACAAGAGAATAAAGACGACGCATGTCACCTTATTCTCATGCAAACTCAGAGGTATTTCATAGCCAATATTGCTACAGTTACGATAAAACAAAAGTACTTAGTCTTCTTTCTGCCTTTATTATTTATTGTGGACTCGAGGCCTATTAGGATATTTTATTTTTTTTAATATTACATTCTATAAAAACATTCGAAAGGCTTAATCATCCAAAAGGTTTCTTGATATTTACCTAACAAAAATTAAGACGCAACTGTAAAAACGTAGTCCTCTCCGAAACATAGTGTTAATTTTCATATTTTAGGGAAAAGGCCGCTGATAGGCCAATCCCTGATTCCTCAGCAAACAGTCCTCCTCCAAGAAATCCTTCACGAGAAGCTTTCTCAGCGCCACTCGCCTCACCGCCAGGGTTTGTTTCTTGGCGAAGTTCAACTCGCGCTTGATCCACATCTGTTCGGGCCTTATGCCAATGTGGGACTTGGGATCGCGGGCAATGTTGATCTTCGGGTCTGTGAGGCTCATGGTCGCATCGAAGCGAGTGCCGATTTCGGCTTCCAGTATTCCCGACTCTTCCAGTGTATCCCATTCTTCTTTCTCCTCTTCTCCAGAAGCTTTATTGCCGTCCATGATCGAATTTCATCACCTACTACGCCCTATACAATCCAATGGGCAACATTCTAACAGCTTTCGCGATAAATGACAATTCTTAGTCGATTGACAGATGCAATATAAAAACAATTAACGTTATTCGAATATGGTTATGAAGAAAAAAAGAGTATGGAGACACCAGTCTTTATCCTATAAATTTAACGTGGCACGCATTAAACTCAAGCGAAGCAAATATTTATGCGTTTCGGTGTTTTTTTTTTAAACATTCTTACTCTATAATTTATCTGGAAAATTTTCACCAAAAAAAACACCAAAAGTATTGTAATTAGACATACTTTCGATTAAATAAAAATTTCGCGGTTATGAATTAAATAACCTTACTTTCTTGGTTTATAGTTAAAATGAGTCGATACCGTTCATACATAGAAATAATTATTTAATCTATTATTGACTGGCGTGAATGAAAGTTTAGTTATATATGCAGGCATAACCAACTATAAAAATGATTTTATGAGTGTGGGTAAGTATACAAGTGCACTGCGCACTTCCGGTGCATCATGTCAGCGGGAAGTGAAGCGAGCGAGTGCGGCTGGCGGCATCGACCCGATCTGTGTGCATTCAAATGTTGGACTCGATCTCTTTCCCTCTCACGTAGTGGCCATCCTGCTTGACGGCATCTCCCTCTCCCTCTGTCGGCATCCGGTGTTCCCGCTCATTGCACCCGCCGAGCGATCAATGAACAACTAAAGAATTTGCAACTCATTCCGGAATTCGGAAATTAGCAGCGCCGGTCTATCTATTAATTATATTTGTTAATACGAGAAACATTTACAATAATTATTCTTTGATCAAATGCCACATTAATCTACATTATTCTACAGTACTGTGCAAATTAATAGAATCCCAGTGGCCGCTTTCGTTTTTTGCATATTGTTCTGGGAAAATTCAATGGGGTTGCACCTATGGTGCCATTCGAAGTCATGTTATAGAAAAAAAAAATCACATCGTTGTTGGAACAGCAGTCCTATCTACGCAGTAATCAATTAAATGTTTGTTATCGAGTAAAAAAAACAACTTTAGACGAATAATTAACAGAGCCTATATCCTAGAAATAAAGAAGTTGCCTAACAAAATAGCCCACGCTAAAAACGGTATTATCTGGTATTTTTTTTAACCGAAGCTTTTTTCCGTATTTGTCACGTAATTATACTGGGGTTGTCACCGGTTAATCTTGACCCATCTTTAACGCGATCATTTTTTTGATTATGAGATACAGATTTTTACTAAATGGGAAAGTCATCATGCGTGGCTGTACAATTTGTTTCCAACTATGTAATCTTTTTAGCAGGAAAGAAAATTTCATTAGGAAAGCTACTTATTGCAATGTGCACCATGTCAGGACCTCTGGAAAACTTCGTGTTTCACATCCCCTAGAACCCAAAACCACCCTCAGTTTTAAAGTTTATTTATATCACTTTCTTGTGCACACGATAAATGCCGTACACCAATCACTTTCAAATTGATACATACAATTTAAGGGCATAAAATCTCGGTCAAGTTTGTTAATGGGCAGAATCAGACCAGGGGGCGGGAATGGGGGGTTTTTTAAAAAAACTGAATTTTGGTATAACTTTTTTAGTCTAAAAGATATCGAATTAATTTTAATTTATATTATTCCTCAGTTAAGGGCTTAAAACTTACCTAAGTAAACTTTTTTATAACACCAACCATTGGTCATAGGGGTGGGAAAATTGGTTTTTTAAAATTCAAATCCCTTAATTGGCACCGGATCAAATCAGTACAAAATTTTAATTGTAGGCCTATAATTATCTTGCAATTTTAAATAATTTTTGATATGAGCAACCCTCACGGTACAGTATAAAGAGGGATTCAGTATATATGCACTTCACTGCGCAAGGGTACGGCGGGTTGAGGTGCGCAGAGTTTGATACAAGTTCGCCTATCTCTACCCCCGCCTTCCGACGTGCTGAAAGATTTTTTATTCTCTTATCGTCATTCGAAAGAATGAAATAAGTATTTCCGAAAAATTAATTACAATATGTAATAAAAACAAATGTTCAGGAGCACGCCTTGAATGCCTTGAATGGAAGAGTGACGTCATTCGGCGCACAGCGGGTTGAGAGGCAATTGTCACGTCGAGACCTCGCAGAGGAGCAGAGGGGCAGAGGAGCAGAGGAGCAGAGGGGCAGAGGAGCAGAGGAGCAGAGGGGCAGAGGAGCAGAGGAGCAGAGGGAATGTCTTACTGTCCTGATGGAATGGAGCACCGCTATTGTTCTAGAAGCGTCGAAAGCGATATCATAACGGATTGATGGCTGCGAACGCGTCTCGAATACAAAAACCGGTAAGCGCAGACGGTCACTAACTAATTAGGGCGCCTACATACCTGAATGCTACAAAAATGCGAATTTTACAGCTTTTCAAATACGCTAGAAGAGATAGCCACAAGAGATAGGTAATCTAGTTTATTTACATTAAAGATAATTCATTTTACCTAAAAAAAATTTCTTTAAACATTATGCAAAAAGTATTAAAAAAAAAACAAAACCATCACGTTTTTGAATTAGTATTTTTTGAAGTCATCCTCTTATGAAACCAGAAACATCACATATAAAATAAATATAGTTTTAAGATGTGATCTACAACGGAGGAGTGATCTACCTAAGCGATTTGAGATATATGGTATAACAACTTAGATATAAAATAACAAAATTTGACTTAAATTGGAGGTTTTAGTAGCCACAATAAATTATGATTGTACTGAACTTTAGGGTTTACTCTGAGCTTGATATTTTTTTTACAGCGTACGCGGGTTGCAGTTTGTAGGTTCAATTAAAATAGCAAATTATTAGCTAATATATCTGATTTTCAGCTCGCGAGCCATCAACATATGACCACATGGAACGAGAGAAGAGGGAAGAGGTCATCGGACCATCGGCCGACAATTCACAACGCAAACGCCACAAGTCAGTCACCGTTTTTGATGGCACTCAATAATAAATAATTTAAATTTATTGAGAGTCACCACTACTCAAATAATTAAACATGTCGGTGTCGGGGACGTAAAATCTGCAAAAGTCTCCGTTTTACAAAACGGTCAATTTATGGAACAAACACCTATAATTACGTTACGCAAATAACAATAGGTGACCTGAAAATGCTAGACTTGCATTTGGCCTATTGGAACTTTCGTAAAATAAAAGTCAGCACTTGAACATCACAAGTAAGGTTTCCCTCGGCGATTCGCTGCGAAGCGACCCATTTCTTCTATTAGGAAACGGTCGATTTATTCCGTCTGTCGTGAATCTCTTGTTCGCGGTAAAACATACCGATTTATATTCACGTGCAGGGATATGTAACATTTATATATATTTATATAATTTCAAAATGCTTATATTGAACGTGTTCGATAAATCTTCTAAAAAAGATTAGATTATGAATGTGTCATTTCATTTTTTTTTTTTTTTTTTAATTTTCAACATAGTTATTTTATTACAAACAAAATGAGCAAGGACCCATTAGTCAGAGACTGTCGACAGGTCCTTTTAATAAGTTTCTTAACTAATAATACATAATTAATAAGTATAAATAAGTACATGAATTGTTGGACAAGGTAGATTTGGCATAACAAGAATGGAACATGAATAACAAAACAGAACAGTAGAAATAATATAAAACCTAACATGACACATAGCACAGATGTTATTTTCAACTTTTAGTGGTACATATTATATCATAATAATTATTTTACATGTGTTTCTAATAGGTATTTTTTAAATTTATTTTTAAATAGTGCTAAGTGCTAGTGTAGTGTTTATTTCTGCTAAGTACGATTGCGTTAGATAATTAGCAGAAGACTGCGGTTTTTCGATCTAGTTTAGCTTCTGCTACGGGTAAGGTATCAGTAATGGATTTACATATCAGGAATGGTATCAGTTGAGCATAAGAACTATTTGCATGCCATCGTACTATGCAATATGTATTTTGTTAACATGATTTTATTAATAATAGTAAATCTTTTATTTTTTATAAAAAAAATTTACAAGAAAGCTGGTCACTGTCCGTAATAAAGTAGTCTTTATAAGAAAGAGATAAAGTTATTAATTAAAAAGTGCTCCACAATAGCCTAGAAAAAAGTCCATCGTTCGATCGTTCAAACTACGAAATAAAATAAACTTAACATTGTAACATCGTAACATAATAACATTGAGCTTTTAAGATTTTCTTTAAAGTTTTTTTTTTGAATGTAGTATGTCAAATGCCACGTTTAGTATAATTTTGTATTTTTTTTGCACATTATTGTTAAAAAGGGTTTGATTGAAAAACTTTTAAAAAAGGTACACCGCAGGGTTGCCAACCTCTGTAGGAAAGTAGTATTTTATGACCCACATGTCAAAAAGTCACTTCCAGGTGGAATTATTGATGGCAGTTTCTTTGGAGGGCTCGCATGAATGGCATTGATAACCCTTACACGCTTGGCTCCGTACCACTGCTATAAAATACATGGACTTTTCAGTAAGCGATTCTACACAATGGCTGATGTGTTTAGTAGGTCAATTGCTTTTACAAAATAAGGATCGCCGTATCACTGACTTAATGCGTCTCAAAATAAAATTATAAGTAGACTTTAATGAATAATTAGCTTGGTTTAGGTCATTGAACTTTGACGTTTCATTCTAACTTTAAATTACCCGAACAAGCGAACAATCAGTGAGAAATTCAACTGCAATAATATCACTTATTATTGATGTGTAAATATTTATATAATTACTCATGTTTTCTCAGAAAGTGTAGGTTATGAAAGAGTGAAATTAAATAAGGTTATTTCTTATTATTTGTTACATGTTATTTTATTCATTGTCATTGTTACAAGAGTGACAATAAATAAAACAAACTCTTTTCGCAATAAGCTCTTTATTGTTAGTCACGAATAAAAAATCAGATCCATAAAAAAGTTGAAGTCTTATTGAAACGTTGATTGTTAACTAGCAATAAAAAGTTTTTTGTATTATTTATTAGTTTTAGAATCATTTTGAAGTGGGCTTTATTTTTTTTAAGTTTATTTTAAAATTCTTAGTAATTCCTTATTTATTTTCTATATATTAATCGTATTAATATTGATCAATTCGATATAAAAATTAAATAAAAGATAAACTTGATTTTATTTATTTTTCTTACCTGATACTAAGTAGACATAACTAAAATGAGACACCTTGAGATATTCCCTTTCATTTGCAAAAAACAAAATATTTGATATCGCTCTAGCCAATATCGATTACTGGGTGAACATACATTAAAAATAAAAAAATATACAACTCAAATTGAGAACCTCTTCTTTTGAAGTCAGTTAAAAAACCCAAGCAAAGGTCACGTAACATTATTCCAGAAAGAATCTTCATTTTGTTAATGTTTTTGCGGTTTTCAGTAAGATATTAATGGAGGTCCAGCGAATATTTTTAAAACGACTTTTTATTTAATTAAGGTTATAAGCAAAATTTGTGATGGACAAAAGCACCGGTTAAATGCATACATACCTATCAGACTTTCACGTACTTATATTTCCTAAATAATAAAATGTATCTGTTTATCCTTTTCCCCACAGTTATCCTCGGTTATATTCCCCCTTGTGAGGTGATCCTCACCCTTCCCCACGACGTCCATGGGTTAATGTCTGTCCCTTCGCATGCAACTCATTATTTTGGTGTTGTTTTTTTTTCTAGTTGTTATTACGTATTTCTACCGTTTTTGCGTTCAATTTAGATATTAGTCCTGAGACGTCAACTAACATAAAACATTTTTAAAAACAAGCTTTAATTAAAGTGCTTGAATGCCTATACAAAATTTCGTTTCTGTGCTGTTGCCATTCCTTTGTCTGGAGCCATTCCTGCGCGTAGAATCAGGTAATGCTTATCATGAAAATGTATAGTAACCTGAACTGAGTCAAATTTTAACTCCGTAGGATAAGAGGAAGTGGTTTAATTCAGCTTGTCAGCCGAACTAAATACACTAACGAACATTGAAGCTAAATAAATCGGTATAAATACAATTGTACGACCAAAAATGTCCATTAAACTAAGCAAACAAATGATAAAACGAGTTGTCAGTCATAATAGTCGTACGAGACACGCATGTCTCAAGGAAACCGCCTTTATGGCGGTGTTCAGAAGAGATAATGGCGAAAATACGCCGAAAAAGCAACCGCGGAAGAAAAAAGCGGTTCGGAAAGCGGAACAGCTCCTGGCCAGCACGAACCTCGACCGAGCCAGCGGGCGATGTCACCAATCATATAAATCGACCAACAGCGGAATATTTAACCCAATATTTTAACATGCACAACCCTGACGCTAGCAGAGAAACAGCGGTTCTCAAAGAAAACCCTCAAAGGAGACCGGGATAAACCATTCACCCTATCTCTATCCAGCACCTTTACCATCCAATCACCTCTATCCAATTCAATAAATGTGTGTACACGGTAATCGTTACAGGCGCTTGGATGTATGAATACGTATTGTACCGTGCTAAACCCATCGCTGCAATTATCGTTACATTTTCAAACGGCGATTAGCATTCACTAATTATTGGTTACAACCCAACAGCATACTCGCGCTTGTGTTCGATTATCAATTCTCGCATACCATACCATCGCATTCTCGTACCATAGTACGAGGCCAATTTAAATTGAGGTACAACCTTTGATTGATTTTTTAGATCGTAAATTTAATTTAAAAATGAGTAATGATCACGATCTATTACCACTGAATCAGGAAGTACGATTGACGCTGATTGGATTAAATATAATCAAAAACATTCATAAATACACGGTCTCTTTTTTTAAATCCTTTAAACACCTCCTCCTTCCTTCTTCCTTCCTTCTTCCTTTCCTCTCTTCTTGAGAAACAGAAAGATGTTCCTAACCAACAAATTGATTGCATCTTTAAATTAGTGTAGGCTTTTATGATATAAGCTGTTTATTCTAATAAATCATAAGGACTGCGTGTATCTTGTATAAATATTAAGTATTTATTGACACAATAAATAAAATGCGGAAAGCCACGCGTCAAAAGCTTAAGTATTTTATAACTGACAACGATTAAAAAAAGAATGTCGAAACGAACTATCACTCATCCATTACAATTACACTCGCAATGCATACTAATGAAGGGAACGATCGTGCAAAACGAAAAGGGCCAGTGAAAGTTTGAGGATGTTAGATAATGCTTTGCTCAGATTTGACTTGACGATAAGAAAACGATTCCTCGCAGTGGATTTTTGAAGGTTGTCCTCGCATTTGGCTTAACTTTCGAGTGACGTAAGAAATATAATATTCGTCAACGCAAATAGTATTAGCATTTCACACGCAAGCATTAACCTCAGAATTTGACGGTTTCAAAGTAATCAATACTTTGAAACCGTCATATCATTTGATAAAAACAATAAGGATTTTTTCTAATTGGTAAATGCATTGAAAGTATAGCGTAAACTTGTGAAATGGGCGTGTAAACAGGCCTTAAGAAAAAAGAACTTTAAGCGTCGCTTAAATAGAGTGAACGTTTTCTAGAAAGTGAAAGAATACGACCCAGCATGTGCGCGACACAAAAAGGCCCGCTCTAACAAAAGCGATCGGAAGTGATTTCACATACTGATAACGCATGTGGATTTTATGCTACATAATTTCGATGTGAATTATAATGACAAACTACAATACATTAGAAAAATGTGTAAACTGTCGATTGAAAAAAACTTGTACATTTGTCGGATGCATAATTCAACGACTCATTATCTGCTTGTTTTGAGGTTATCTTCTTTGAAATTGAAAAGTGACGTTTCTTTGTATTCAAATGTTTTTTTATCGTATCTCCAAATCTCTCGTTCGTTTATTTTATATTGCAGTGATTAAATGATAGTATAATATCGGTGCATGTGGAAGGGACTTATCGTTAAAAAATACAGGTCAAAAATATTTAGTTTAACCAATAAGTTCAGTCGTAACTGTATGATAAATACAGACATATACAGACATAAGTCAAATATCTATTTGTTCGACAAACAAATCAAACGGTTAGGGAGTTTGTTTTATTATTTTTGTTTATTTCGGTAATCGCAACGTAAACATAAAAATATTTCGGTAAAAAAATGTACAGTAAAACATTGTTAATGGTCTCAAACAATTGGTATGGGCTGATAGATAATGGGTTAATTGAGAAATGATTTCTGTTGACTCGCTGCTAGATTATTGTTAACAATAATAATCATAAATTTTTCATTTTAAATCTTTGAATGGCTTGAGCTATTTCGAATATTTTTTTTTGCATATGATAAAAAATAAATAAAAATAAAAAAATGGTAAATAATTTTCTTTTTAAAATGTTTTAATGTTGAATTTAAGCTATTTTGATTAATATAATTGTATGTTTTACCGGAATGCTTGGAATGAATCCAATCAAAATGTCATTAAGATACATTTAGATTAAGGTGCCTAAGAACCTAAAATCTTGTACAAGAAAATATAAAACGGACTAAATAAATCTACAGCAATAAAAAAACGGTTTTTTTTTATTCTTTTTTAACAATAAGAAATTTGTTACATGATTTCTTTGATTTTTGATTGTAGATTAATTTTGAAGTCGTTTTTTTTTTGTTTAATAATAATTGAGTTATTATTTCTTCTTGCTACCTAGTTGGAATGCAAAGCGTTAGATAACTGGTTCCAGGAACGATTAGTCAACGGTTCAAAACGCTCGATTGATAAGTGAATGCCTCGCTTTAATCTAAACGTAAAGCAAAGGTTATTGACAGACCAAATGAACAACGAAACTTACGTCGCGATCAAAAAGACCGACAAACACAAACGTAATCTGAATTCGATCGCGTTAATTGATAAGAGGCCGCCATAAAATTATACAGGCACCGCAGTGCATATTGAGACTAATTTATATAGGTATAAGGAATGATTTGCGCAAATGCGTGGTAGAAGCAGGTGGTACAAAATGAGTGCAAGCCCCGGCCGATATTACTGTAGTCATGTATTTAGAACATTTAGAAAATATATGAAAAATAACCGAATGCCCTAACAAAAGATGTTTTAAAACAAACAGTTGCATACTTATTTCGGAATTAAGTAAATACAATCAGATTTATTCGTGTCTATTATGAAGGTATGATTATTTCGTGTCTATTATGCCACTATGTTGATTGGCTAAATTGGCATTGTAAGAATGCCAAATTGGCATTTTGGTTAAAGAAAAATTGCGATCTTAAAATGGTGGATACAGATCTAAGATGACCAATCGATAGCTGCTCGGCAAATGTAATCCGATATCATTTATTAGGTCGCCCGTGACTTAATATGCGGTATGAAATTGCAAAACGCTGCTAAAGACCTGTTACTTCGATAACTCACAAAGAAGGCCATATAAAAGTGGGCAAGTCCATCCACCAAACGTATCGGTAAATTCCGCGAAGCGTTCGTTTCGCGTCGCGTCGCGCTCTTCATTCGGAAATGATAATTATTGTATTGTCGTTCGATTGTTCGCCGCAGCGTGGCGCTAGTCGTACGTGCCGCTAACGCCCCGCTAACGCCCCGCTAACGCCCCGCTAACGCCCCGCAACGGCCGTTATAATAACGCAACGCTATGCGCCGTTATGTCCCGCGCTGACGCTGAGCGGTAATGATATATTTTTCGGACGACGTGATCGGCGCACCCATGCTTATAATGCCGCGAACAAAATATCGCTAGACTAGGCCACAAGTAGAAATCATGACTTGGATATCAATTGTATTTAATCATATCTACCAACACGGAGGGTTCCGCAACTCGTGTATTTATAAATGTCCTTCCTAATTTACGCAGATTTAGCGTAAGCTAAACGAGTACTCACTCGTGGTCCATTCCAGATCGCAAACGAAACGCCGAACTGTCAACTTAGATGGTGAAAATTGCAAGAATTCGGTGTCGGTAAGTGAAACCCTTCTCCTAAGTGAAACCTTCCCTTCTCCTTCTACGCCTAAACTGGTAAACTATCGACTGAACTTCAATGGTGTTCAAATTGAAATTCAATGTCGCTACCGCGACCTTTATTTAAGATATCTTAAGTATGCAGTTTACATATTCTGGAAGAGTTTGTCGACTCGACTCTACCAGATACTCACTGGTATAGATATTATATCTAGTAATATATTACTTATTTTTTTTATTATTACACAACTTAACCTATTGTTGTAATATTACACTGTACAAGAAGAATGAAATGAAGAATATTAAGTATATATTTAGCTCTTTTTTACATCACTCTTTTTTTTACATTTCTTAAGTTCTAAAGGTACCTTATTAAATAATCGTGCCAGTAAAACTTTAGTTTGCCTTTCTCCATAAACATTTTTAAATCTCTGTATAATAAGTATTTGTGGTGCTAATTGCCTTGTCGAGTACTTATGTGTAAAAGACTCTTTGAATTCTTCACGTGAGAAACACTTAATATTTTAAAATTAAACATTTGAGATACCGTGAACATCTTGCAGAATTCAAAGAGCCCTCCAACATCGTGTTGGGTACAATTATTTCAAGTATTCGAAACTACAGAGATTATATTTTATTTATGTAGGCTTTATACCCTCTGCCGTAAACTATCAATCAGCCCTTAACTGATAATGGATTCCAACAGCGCTGTTTAAACTGTTAACAAGGTATCAACATTTAAATGTTGCTTAAGATGGTAGATTTTTTGCAAACTCACACGTAGTTAACTACATACATACGAGGTCAACATGCGTTCGCCAGTAGAATGCACTATCAATCGTGAGACCTAAGTGTTTAGAGATGTCAACCACCTCTAGTCACAATTACATGGCAATGTTGTTGTCTAGACAGTTCAGAATATATATTTTGAGGCATTAAGTATTAGTCCTTTATCATGGGAACATCGTTGTTCTCAACGTATCTGTAGGTGTACTGAAATGTCCAAACCGTCTAAAGACACCAAGCTAGTTATTACAGTTATTACAGGCGATTTGTAAACGGCCTGTCGTATCTCGTACAGAATGTGTTGTAATTATTAATAGGTATGCAAATTGCGGTCTTAGGCTACTGATAAACACACAATGAGTTGTAATGGAGTTGCTATCGGCCCGACCGATCTCGGCTGGTCCAACTCTGACGGATTCTGCGCGTCTATTCATTGGGCTGATTGATGCCGACATTCCACAGTCGTTTTAGTGTTACCTGTAACCTGTAACAAGGAGTATCTTATGACTAATCCTTACACAGAAGATTCTATTCGTCATGGGGTATTCTTCATTCAAAATCATATATCAAACGATAGCTTTTTGTAGACATTAAAATTTATTATATTCATTACACGTGTCCCGGAACAATTAAACACCTTTGAAGGAGGTGAAATGACAACTTCAAATAATCATATTCTAGTCAGATATCTTACCGTTGATTGCATGGTTGAAGAGAATATTTTTTTTAAATTAAACTAATCTTCAATGAAAAGCTTTATAGTGAGACGATTAATTTTATTCATAAATAACTTCTTATCAATTCCATATTGTCGTCCCTCTCACTCATTTCCATCTGATGAATATAAAATGACTTGTTTGTTAATTGTAGCTGTTAAATTGCTTATTCACCATTACCTTAGCAACTGCAAGATTATATCAATAAATAGCAAATAGTTTACCTTAGAACTGGCAATTACTCTATTTAAACTGATAAGAAGAGTCTTATACCATTTTTGGAAACTTCCTAATTTAAATCATACTAATGAGAATAGGTCAGAGTTACAGGAAGTACGAGTATTCTTATAATCAGCACTGGACGTAACCGATATCCTGCGATCTTAAACTCAGGTACTCTTTAGATATACATATATATATATATATATATAGATTTGATGATTATGATTTATTTAAGCTTTCGCCATTCGGCGTCGTCAGAAAAAATATGAAAGATGACGTTTAAAATGCAACCTTCATAAATTCGAAAATCGCATTTTTAACTAAAAGATAAATATATCCAGCCACTACAATTATTATTATAGACGACGCCGAATGGCGAAAGCTTAAAAAATATTATATCATCAAATCTATATATATATATATATATATATAGTAAAATAGTAAAATGTATTGTTTAAATACCGTTAATTAGATGATTTCTATGTTAAAATAGGTAAACACCTTTAGTTTAACATATATAAAAGTTTGACAGTACTGACATTTTATATTTTATTTGCAAAAAATTTCAATCCTTAAAATATTAAAAAGCATTCGTATTTTCCAAATGTCAGTACTGTCAAACTTTTATATATGTTAAACTAAAGGTGTTTACCTATTTTAACATAGAAATCATCTAATTAACGGTATTTAAACAATACATTTTACTATTTTACTATATCTTAACGATTTGCACGTAATGTGCATATATTTTACACTTTTCTTTTTATTTTTAACCATAACGATTCATTTTCAGATAAACTACGTTGAACGTAAGTTATTCTTGTAAATATCCATTAAACCATTCACTTCTCATTCATTATACGTCATATTCGTTACATTTTCACACTTTTTTTCATAATTATTGTTTAATTTTTAAATCATTTATTCACTACTTTAATGAAAGTTTGACCGTATTGCATATCGCACAGATAGGTAGGTGAGAGTGAAAGACTTTCATAAAATACAGGCCTGTATTTAAACCAGCGTGCATTACCTCAAGCGATGCAACTATCTGTGCTTTCGGTATTAATTTTTCTTTGAACATTCTGGCTATATATTTTATTTGCAAAAAATTTCAATCCTTAAAATATTAAAAAGCATTCGTATTTTCCAAATGTCAGTACTGTCAAACTTTTATATATGTTAAACTAAAGGTGTTTACCTATTTTAACATAGAAATCATCTAATTAACGGTATTTAAACAATACATTTTACTATTTTACTATATCTTAACGATTTGCACGTAATGTGCATATATTTTACACTTTTCTTTTTATTTTTAACCATAACGATTCATTTTCAGATAAACTACGTTGAACGTAAGTTATTCTTGTAAATATCCATTAAACCATTCACTTCTCATTCATTATACGTCATATTCGTTACATTTTCACACTTTTTTTCATAATTATTGTTTAATTTTTAAATCATTTATTCACTACTTTAATGAAAGTTTGACCGTATTGCATATCGCACAGATAGGTAGGTGAGAGTGAAAGACTTTCATAAAATACAGGCCTGTATTTAAACCAGCGTGCATTACCTCAAGCGATGCAACTATCTGTGCTTTCGGTATTAATTTTTCTTTGAACATTCTGGCTATATTTTATTTGCAAAAAATTTCAATCCTTAAAATATTAAAAAGCATTCGTATTTTCAAAATGTAAATACTGTCAAACTTTTATATATGTTAAACTGAAGGTGTTTACCTATTTTAACATAGAAATCATCTAATTAACGGTATTTAAACAATACATTTTACTATTTTACTATATCTTAACGATTTGCACGTAATGTGCATATATTTTACACTTTTCTTTTTATTTTTAACCATAACGATTCATTTTCAGATAAACTACGTTGAACGTAAGTTATTCTTGTAAATATCCATTAAACCATTCACTTCTCATTCATTATACGTCATATTCGTTACATTTTCACACTTTTTTTCATAATTATTGTTTAATTTTTAAATCATTTATTCACTACTTTAATGAAAGTTTGACCGTATTGCATATCGCACAGATAGGTAGGTGAGAGTGAAAGACTTTCATAAAATACAGGCCTGTATTTAAACCAGCGTGCATTACCTCAAGCGATGCAACTATCTGTGCTTTCGGTATTAATTTTTCTTTGAACATTCTGGCTATATATTTTATTTGCAAAAAATTTCAATCCTTAAAATATTAAAAAGCATTCGTATTTTCCAAATGTCAGTACTGTCAAACTTTTATATATGTTAAACTAAAGGTGTTTACCTATTTTAACATAGAAATCATCTAATTAACTATATATATATATATATATATATATATATATAGATTTGAGTTTTATTTGACCTTATATCTAAGACTATTACAAATTTACATATAAGTATTTAAAAATTCGAATCTCGACAAAAAATATGTGTCACATTTCAAGAGGCGATTAATCTAACGTTAATAATCTTTACTTAATATGCGACATTAACATTTCTAAAATAAATTGAAATATATCATATAAAATCCTTCTATATAGATCGTTGACCCGTTTCAGCATATAAAATGAACAGAAACACATGGGCTTATCGAACAAATTGATCGAAACAGGTATTTTACAACGTCGACATTAGTGCGAAGCCGTTTCGAGTGGCTTTCATTAAAAGGATGTTTCGGAAACGAATGTTTTTAATTAGCATAAAACTATCGTCTGCTTCGTTGAGAAAGTATAGCTAAACTCGATTGTGGGTGAGATTTTTATTATAATTGTTTCCTTGGAATTTTGTAGTGGGAGGAAAGATCGAGCATTCGCAACGTAGCACATCTGCCAGCACAGAGTATAGATGGATGAATTTTATAATATTTGAACTGACTTTTTTCCTTACCAAGTGTAGTACAGATATACAAGCCATACGCTAAATAAATAAATAAATTATGAAACGCAAAAAAAAAAAAACAAAACGCGAAACTAAAAACGTGAATGCACTGACGTGCAAAAAACTGTAGTTTTAAACGAGGAATTTGGCACATATTTTTAATACACCTTTAAGTAAAATATATTGCAATAGGCACTATGCCATGACCTCCAAATAATTTCGACATATCTTCACGTTTCAAATCCCCTAGAACCCAAAACCACCCTCAGTTTAAAAGTTTATCTATTGATATCACTGTGGATACGATAAATGCCGTAATTTTACACCAATCACTTTCAAATTGATGCATAAAATTTAAGGGCACAAAATCTCGGTCATGTTCGTTATGGGCAAAATCAGGGGACGGGAATGGGGGGGGTTTGCGAAAAAGTTGAAATTTTGCTATAACTTTCTTAGTTTATAAGATATCGAATTCGTTTAATTTTATATTATACCTCAGATAAGGGCCTAAAACTATATAAGTATTTCTTTTTTGATAGCACCAGGTCCTAGGGGTGGAAAAAAATAGTTTTTAAAAATTCAATAATTCATACCTCCCTTGATAAGCACAGAATCAAATTAGTTCAAAATGTTAATTTCCCTACATGTTTTCTTGAAAACAATTTTTGATCAAAACAACCCTTACGGCACAGTATATAAAGGGAATTAGTATACGCCCTTTCGCAGCAAGTGGGCATATACTGAATCCTTATTGAAAAAGAAACATTTGAAATCACGCAAAATTCATAGTTCTAAACTCATTCTGTCAATGAGCCGTCAGTCGTATTAGGAACGTTTTATTAATTAAATTAAATTTATTTGTAACACATATTATAGATACATTTTAGCTTTCCGTATAATCCTTAACTTTGCCAAATCACACTCCTTCGTGCGCGCAATATACTTAAAAGGGTACAAAACCTTCTCTTCCGTATTAATATATAGATTCCTAGCACCACATACAATATTTAATAATACACAGAAATTAAAATAGAGTATTTACACGATTTTGGGGGGGTTTTCGAAAAAGTGAAAATTTGCTATAACTTTCTTAGTTTATAAGTAAAGGAAGTGTAAAATACAGAACAAAATAATTTGAAGATATTTCACAATTATTATTATCTGTATTTTACACACCTGGTTTCCAGCAGATAAGCCTTGGGCTTGGCTGGTACAAAAAATAAAATAAATGTAAATATGTTGAATAATAAATAAATAAATAAAACTTAAAAGGGGTACAAAGCTTTCACTTCCGTATTAATATATAGATTCTTAGCACCACATACAACATTTAATAATACACAGAAATTAAAATAGAGTATTTATATTAAGAATGTTTCATATAGGATATAATCAAAAGTTCAACGTCGCAAGCAAACACTCATGGGCGCTTTTTATATGAAAAATGTAGTTAACAGGCCGTGACGGGAATTCGCCTCGCTTGTACCTCGACTTATTACTGGAAAATTCAACAAAGAAGTACTTAATTAAATGAATTATGTTGGAACAGGCGAAATCATATAGCGTATAATTTAGTAACCCGGCAAGTAAATACAACAGCAATAAAAAAAACCAGTGGTCATTGTGTCATATTTGAAAGATCTAAATCTAAGATTTTTTTTTTTATGTTTTCTGACACCTCAAACACTTCGTCTGGAGCAAATTGGTGCTATAATACATTCAAATATTAATAGCAGTTTAACTGGACTGAACTTAAAACGTATTAAAAAATATTACCTAATATCTATTTATTAATACAAGAAGAGAAAACTGAGAAACCCTTTTTTGAAAAGTTAAGGTTTACACGGTAACACAAGGAATACAAGGAAAAGTTAACTTTTAAATTTCATAGATATTGCGGAGTATTAAGGCAAACAACACACGCTAATGACATATTTGTACACGCTCGCAGCTGATGTAATAAAACAAAATAAAAATATATATATATGCAATGATTACAGAGGTAAACTCGCCTTATTATGGAGGTATAAGAACCTTAATAACGCTACCATTCTCATAACTACAAATAGTTATATACCCTTACACAAACGCACCCTTACCATCAATAAATTTGACCACATCATAATCTATATGTATATATTTTAAAGTAAATAAATCCTTCACAAGGATTATATTACTATTACTCAGTCAGAACTCGATAATTAGTTTTATATGCTAGAAATAACGGAAATTGTATTTATTAAAATTAATACTTTAGATTTTTCAATATAAATAAATTATTTTTCGAAATTTCAGATAGCTCCGTTGGGTTTGATATGTCCAACAATTGAAGGCGCAAAAATTATGTTACTTAGGTAAAATATGGACATTTTGATGTGAAATAAAAAGACTATAAGAATATAAAAGGGTTACTCTTAAATAAGGTCTGGATATTACTCGATTTTTTAAAATGTGTATATAGGTACACATTACTTATGGGATTCCTGCATATTAGAAAAAGTCGAAGACATTTCAATTTCGTAAAAATAGACCTGTAATTGAGGCACCGTTTTTACTAGAATACAACAAATTTTGTAGGCCATCGAGTTTCATATATCTCGAACGCGATCTCAATGTCAAAGCAATGTCTGCTTTGTTCTTGAGTTAGGAGTATTTACTAAAATATTATCGAACGAAGATAAACAATTCATGACAATCAGAAGTGAGCGTATCTCCGGAGTCGGTAAATGGTTTGAACTTTGATTTCGCCTTCGTGTGCGTAATTTCATATTTAATTTGTTCATTTGATTGTTACTGTCACTTTACATTATGTTATTGCGTCAAAACGTCATCCGCAATGTTAATTTTCATTCTAACGGATCCGGCCATATTATCAAAACCAACAAAATGTCAACTGTACAAAAGGCTAATTGCAGAGGTCTCCATTATTAGCTGTGACATATATTTTGAAAATCATTCAATAAATAACTGGATATGATCGCGAAGAATATGATTTCGTGTACAAAATTGAGTCAAAAGCATCCGCAGTTTCGCGTTCAAATAAAAAAACTAATCATTTTTAATAGTTTTGCTTATTTTGTTTTCTACTTTCACCGAATTCAATTTCGACA
Source organism: Neomicropteryx cornuta (assembly GCA_020383195.1). Lineage (NCBI taxonomy): Eukaryota > Metazoa > Arthropoda > Insecta > Lepidoptera > Micropterigidae > Neomicropteryx > Neomicropteryx cornuta. The sequence continues at coordinate 369,358 of JAHKQU010000028.1, forward strand.
CATTTTTTTACACATTTACTGTCGCAGTTTGTGGTAATTTATTCTATGAATTCATACAAAAACAGGGTAAGTAAAATATATACAGGTAATTAGAAGTTAAAAGTCCTAAATATTTATGTTTATCATAATAACTAACGAAACCCATATTCTAATTAATACATATTTTTTCAGTGTAACTATTCATAAACTAAACTATTTTATTTACGTTACTCATTTATTTTCTTTTATTATTTAATCAGTTCTAGACGAGCCTACCTTTCAATTCAATTGTTAAACAGTGTATGTGTTTACTGTTTTATAAATTAAGGTACCCTAAAATATATTAAATAAATAAATATTGCTAAATGTGAATGCCGTAAATTTATTTTTTTAGTATACGTAATAACTAAATCAAAGGTTTTGTTAAATTCAACAGATTCAAAGAAATTACGGGCGAAACGGTGAGGGAGTTGCAGATTTTTTTTTTTTTTTGAATACTTTTCCTACTTTAAATCACTACACTCTACACTAAAGATAGGGGGTAAAACGTGTTACAGAAGATTAATTAATTTATATAGCATGTCCAAAAATGATTAAGCATGTTTAGCGGGGGTGAAATGGTCGCTTCAAATGAACATAGTTTAGTTATATGTAATTAAAATTATAAAAACGCATTTAAACACAATACCTTATTAGGATAAATAGGCTGATAACAGAATATCTTGTGCACATTATATTTTGTATAAATAAATGAATATTTAGTAGAAATCGGTTTAGATCAGGAGTCGTACCCTTGTGCTCTTATGTATTGAAATTATTGCTTCCAATTATTGTATCTGGTGAATCTAAACCGTATTAAAATAATACATATAATTTACGATAAATCAAACAACAAAATGTGTACCGGAAGACGCATGCGCCCGCCTTAACCACGATTTCGAAGCGGTTAAAAAATGATAACTTCCGTCTGCAGGCACTCGTACACTAAATAATTACTGATAGAAGCTGTCAGTATATTTAAACTCCAATTCATGCACAATGATTGGCCTCCGAGCGAGGAAAGATGGCGCTGATTGATACCGCTGGCCTTCCGGCCTGCGTCTGTCCCAATTTCCTAGCGATTTTATTGGGACACGCGCGTGAAAGCTTTTCCGGTTCAGTCAGTTTTACTTTTGTTTTTGGTTTGAAACTAAGATTTATTTTTTATTTCGAAGCCTCACACATCTCACCTCTCTCTCTCTCTCTCTCCCTCAAGTACATCTCGCGTCCTATCTGGTACCTACGAACTATGAGTTCAACTCTTAATGATGCAAGTGTCTGTAGCATTATTTTAGTAAGTTTGGTTTTTTCTGGTTTTACGGTAACTTTCTGGATACAATAAAAGAAATATTTTTGGTAAACGTTTAGTTGTTTGAAAATTTGCGCCCGCCGCAAGAAATTTGCTAATCGAACATAAGTGTAAGCAAATCGTATAGTTGTATGTACAGACTGATTTTGCTATGGTTAATTACAAAACAATATGGCGTCGCGGGCGAACAGCTGACGAAATAAAACGACGTTACCGGAAATTTGGCAGCAGCAACCACAATAGTTTGTTGTTTTTGCTTGTTACTATTTTATTTTGGTGTGATTCAAATCAACATGTAGGCGCGACTGAACATCTGATCGTAAAATTGACAGTCAGCTGTTGTTAACGTAGCGATAGCTAGATATTATTTTAAAGGCAAAAGTAAGTTTAACAATAATCGATGTGTAACTATTGCTGTCACTTTATGGTTGCCAATATCATATTTTTGCTGTTTTGGGAAAATTTTAGAGATAGAGGAAGGGGCGGGTTATAAAAACAAACACACACACACGTGCGCGGAACAAAAAAAAACAGAGATGAAATGAGTTTCCTTCATATATCGTGCATGTCAGATGAATAACATCAACGCCCGCTCTATTTGTTGTGTTCGTCCCACTGTTGGAGTAATGAGTGCTGTCACGCGATCCCAAGCCATTTCCAGACACGCGCCGGCCGACGCCCAGCCATTCATCTCGAGCAGCGCGCATTACACATTCTGATTCCTAGTTGTATTCGTTATAGTTGTTAAATTTAACATGGCCAGCTTATAATACGCCGACGGGCGGTGGATTGTATTGTGAATTTTTTTTTATATAAAACGTCACATACTTTAAAGCAACGAGCGAATATGCAACGGTAACATTTAATTTATTATATTAAAATCTCTGCAACATATACGAGTATGTAACCCAACCTCGTTCCTGAAAGTATTTTGCTATTTTATTAAGTTTGGAGGAAACTCACATTGGATTATGTTTTGATTGTTTTTTTACTTTGACTTTGTTGACTTTATTTTTTGTATTAACTGTTGTTTTCTGCGATAATTAAATAAATATAGAAATATATGTGAATATTTTATTTAACTATGCCAAATCTCATACACGTTCGTGCGCGTAATATAGAGTTTTCTTTTCGCGTATTAATATATAGATACTCTAAAATACAGTTATATTGTAAAACGGTAATCTAATTAAAGCATAATGACTCGTTTAAGGCAGGACGTCGTTTCGCTGGGCAACATCTCATAAATAACTCATTTGCCAGAAATTTCTACACATAAAACAAAATATCAAGTTACAGAACACGTTATTCTATGTGTATTTATTATAAAATAATTTAAATGGAAAATTTAATACGTTTCGGATGGACCAGATGGAGTGGTGTATAATTTCATTCTAGTTTTGAGGTTAAATTTAAACGGGAGGTTTAGACTCGTCTTATGAATATCTAGTAATGAGAATAAAAAAAAACGTAATTACTGTCATTAGTCCGTTTGGCGCTTAATAACCCGGAAGTAGATTTATAAAGCGGCTTCTAAATGTGGACTTTATTATATTATTATTTTTCAAATTTTCGCATCTAGTAAAAACCATAATAGGCAGGGTTTTTTCTAAAATATTAAAGACTGTGTTCTTAATCTAGTATAAGAAAATCCTAAAGATCTGATTTAACGAACATTTTTAGGTAAAAACATGTTTTAATCTTCGTTTTCAGCTTATATAGTTTATATCTTTTCAGCTTATAACTTTCACAAGTTTAAGCGAGAGTATTTGTGTTTGTGGGTTTTGATGACAAAATATGGGGACGCATTCAGAAAAAGTGGAAAACGAGACATTTGTACTGAGTCCCTCCATCTAGAAATTCACCTGTTTAGGATGTTTACGACCATCGAGAATGTTGATTTTTACCGTATATCGAAAGTCCTGTCAAAGTATTTTTGAATACAACGACAAATAAGTCCACGGTAGGGACTAGTTAATATCATAGACTAGTTCTTGGTAGACTAGTAAGATGGTGCGGAACCCTCTGCGTATAAACAACATTTAGACTTGCATTCTCTGCGCGTTTATGATTCGAAAGCAATCAGTTTAAATTTGAATCGTATGAGAAAAATAACGTGATTTGTGACGCCGAATGGGGTATTGGGGACACTTCATTAGGGCGAAATGCCGCATCGTAGGCACACGAATAAATATATAAATAAAGTGATAGGGTCTCTTCCCGACGAGGGGAAAGTTGACCTTTTGAACCAGGGGGGAGAGATGCTTTACCAACCCCTGCCCTATTCGTATTGCGTACCTATTCAAATTCTATGCAATGGAACACATTTTCTCAAAGATTCTAATTAATTACAATTACTAATTAATTATTGAATGATAATAAAGAATACTTTTTTAATTTAACTTATCTAACATGCTTATTATTTTTCTCTTTTAGACTCATACTGCTCATTTTTTTTTTTTTTGTATTATTTTTTATTTAACGTAACACTTATACACAAAGACCACAAAGACGGTGCCCTCTCTGCCAATCATATTTTGATATCGATATAAGTACGATTGAATCTCTATATTTTCATTAACCATCGGTTTGTTGAGTTATTTATATTTTAACTAATTTTAGTTTCTCATAGTGCGTTTATCATAAGAAATCAATTTAAAAAATGTATTCCAGTGGGGTTTTTTGACTACCTAACCTAACCTAACCTAACCTAACCTAACGCGGTCTATTTTGGACTATGGAACTTTGTCTTTATCCTAAATACTTTCTACAGTCAAGTCTAAGCGAATGAACACTTTATTAATGTGTCAAAATATGACTGCTGGTTATCAGCCGTACTTTTAATAACCAATCAACATCAGATATTTTTACAAGCTTTGAATTAGAACCACTTCCTCTTATCCTACGCAGTTGAAATTTGACATGTCGGTTTAGTTCCGATGACAATGCATTTTTATGGTAATCATGACCTGTTTCTACACCCAGGAATGGCTCCAGAAGGAACTCCTCAACGGTCAATGGCACAGACACGAAATTTTGTACACGCATCCAAGCACTTAAATAAAAACTTATTTTTACAAATGTATTTTTAATATTCATTTTTTGTTAGTACTGGTCAAAGTAACTGTTTTACGTTTCATATCATACGAGAATAGTTTATACATACATTCCTAAAGCGACAGTTACTTTAGTTAGTGGTTACTAAAGCGCCTGAGAACAAAAATACATTATTTGTTTTTATATTTTAAAGTGACACAATTAATATATTGTTTTAATTGTATGGTAGGTAGTGTGGTGATACAGGTTGGCTTTACGCTCACAGAACAGGGGTGACACATGGACGTGGACAACGTAATGTGCATAGGTAACAAATTATGTCACAGCGTGCGTCCCTTATTTCATGTATCTGTTAGAAACTGTGTCTATATTGCACCGTCTAGCCGCGTGACTCATCGTTTCAGTGCAAGAAACGCGCGGGGGGGTCAACTCAAATATTTCTATTTTTATTTCTAATGCAATGGGGTGTCAATAACGAAATTATTTTTTATAGTAGCTACTATTCTTTTTCATTGAGGCGAAAGGTACACACACATTAACACACACTTCATGTACTTTACACATTAACAATGTATAATTTTGTAAAACAGAATTACTGTATGACCAAAAACTTAATTGAATTTGCATTTTTATGAAATAAACTATGCTTATTAACAGTTAATATGATAAGCTTCTTTTATTCAGACGAGCGAATATCGCGCGATATTTCACTTTGTCGCTTGTGTTAATATGTTAATGTGACGTATTCCAAGACCGTTCACGAAAAAAAATCCAAAACCCAAAACCAATTGGCCCTGCCATTTCAAACATGATCTGTTTTGACCTCATAACAAAATCCATCATGATATCCAAGTAAAAGAATTGTAAACTGTATGTGATAATATGAAATCGCTCTTATCAAAAGTTCGGTCGATAGCGAGGCCGCGCCGCGCCGGGTAATTGTCCGCGCGCCTACGAGCGAAAAGGGACTCCACGAGCGCTTCGATAAAATTATTAAATTTGGGCATGAATTATTTTAGCATTTTTTTTATACAATTTCTTGCACTTAATAGGGAACATAAACACCCCATTAAAGCTTATATTTAAGTGCTTGAATGGGTATACAAAATTTCGTTTCTGTGCTGTTGACTGTAATGAAGTTATTTCACCTGGAGTCATTCATTCCTAGATGTAGAATCAGGTCATGCTTACCATAAAAATGCATTGCCATCGGAACTGAATTAACGTGTCAAATTTCAACCCCGTATAAGATAAAATGGTTTGAATTCAGCTTGCAAGATTTGACCTAAACCGACATACAATCATTTCAAGCTAAATAAAAGCTTGTAAAAAAAGTACACACAAACACACTCAGTTCTTTCAGATCATGCATATTAAGAATGAAAGAATGAATTAAGAAGAATGAAAAAAAAACACCACAGATGAAAATTAATGTTTAGTCAGCCTTAGTACCTAAATACCTAAATACTCTACTGTACCTAAATACTCTGTAATGCGTACACGAAGTGATAAGGTGATAAAATAAAATGGCGGTCTTTCATCAGGGGATGATGCTGACATTTTTTACCAACTGCGAACTACTAAAATACTCGAAAATAGTCGAAATACTAAATTATTCATTCATCTCCATATGTATAATCTGCATATATATATATATATATATATATATATATATATAAATAAAAGAAAGTCGGGTTGGTTAGGTACTCCACTTATAACTCAAAAATAGCTGTAGCGATTTTTATGATCTTTGATTTGTCCCGCCTTGAATAGCAGAATAACTATTAAAACATCGGAAAAATTAAAAATATAAAGAAAATTAATTTATTCATACATTTTGTATGGAACGGCTTTGCATTCTGTGGAAATCTGTTTTCTGACGGAAAGTTGTCTTCGAAGACGTTCACTTTGTGAGGTTATCACATTCGTCATTGTGCGCGAAAACATATCATTTTGATTTTTGAACATTTATTGAATTTAACTCATTTTGAGTATTCTTAATAAAAATCTGAATTTAATTCAGCTAATAAGTTAACATAACATTTATTGATTCTGAGGCGGTACGAAGTTCGTCGGGTCAGCTTGTACTTAATAAATACTGAATTACAATAGTTTTAAATTTAAAAACAATGAACAAAGGAATACTTATATTGTTATCAGTAGTAACCTTGAAGCGTGTGAATCACAAGGAAGTCTAAATATGGGATCGGAAACAGCTGCTGTTTGATATATAATACCTATTTGGTTCATGAATCATTTGAAAATGTAATATTTTAGGTATTTTGTACCAAGAGGAATATTGATAACGTTCACAAAGAATTTTAATTTAAAGTTTAGTAGCGCAGTGAAACAAACGGCTTGTTTGGACTCGCAAATCTAGGGTTCGAATCCCGGCCGCATTAAGAATATGCATGGGATCTTTTCGACCTGTGCTCTGTCCACCGAGATGAGTAGGTCCGAAATCTCAGTCCTTGCTTTAAGTCGTTCTTAGTTAAGATCAGCTTAACTTTTAAGCATGACTTAAATTGAATTATGCATTTCAGTTACTTTTTAAGTTAGACATTGTTAAGAATATGTTCTCGCACTCGCGATTAGTTCGCTACTCGCCGCTATGGTTTGTGCATACAATATCTGTCGCCACTGTCGCGTCACTTTTGACATGACGGATGATTTGACGTTTTGAGGTTATGCTGTCATCTGTAGGATTATTTTATCATGCGTGTTTGATTAAATCCTAGATGTTTAAAATATGCAATTTTATTAAGTTAGAAAATATAAAATCAAGTATGAGACGAAAACCACAGATGGCAATACACGGCGACTGTAGCGCCGTTAATATACTGAAATCGCTCCTAGCGGCGTATTTTAACACTGATTTAAGTTTGACTTAAAGCTTAAGTCGTGATTGTTTTAATAATCATTTAATGCCATCACATACTATTGCATAACTAAGATTATTTAGGCGACAAATATTATTCAAATGTTATGAAAAATAACTTGTTATTTAAATAAAACCGAGACACCATCGTTTGCTAAATCACGCCTAATTGTCTTTTTTAGTTTATGAACTGTCAGCTTCTATATTTCTATAACTGATTACATCACCTTAGAAAATTGCATACGCTATAAAAGCAAAGTAAAATTAAATTTAAAAAAATAACAAATAACAAATTAATAAAAATGAAATGAAATGAATTATGTACAATCAAGTGCGAAATAACAATTTATTCTGCACTCGACTGTACTTAACTTACACTCTTTTGTATAAACATAAATATCCGGATTAGTAACAGATATGCACGGCTGTCGGACTAATCTCGTTAATATCCGGAAAGCTGCACGCAAAGGATATCTAATACGCGCGTTAAGTAATATTAAACGGATGTCCGGTCAGGACTGGGGCTTAAGGGCGACTCATGCACTTCCTAACCCCTACATTTCAAAGGTTTTCATGAACATATGTCCGAAGAAGTCCTATGAGAGTGGATGGCCATTCGAGCTATTATGACATAATCGTTGACAGTCACGCTATGTTTTATGAAATAAGAACGGATAAAAATAAACATTCTAGTTTATATATAAGTATTTAATTCTTGTAAATCCAATATATACGTAGTTCTATTAAATTTCTCCTAAATCGTAAATACACACACACACACAGATGTCGCCAAAATGCCTGTGTGTGTGATAGCAGTTTCCGCTATCGCCAGCCGAAGTGCAAAGTCGGCTAATGAGCGAAGGAGCGACAGATTGAGCGGAGGACATTCGTATCACGTTTCCGAGACCGGTTCAAATAAAATAATAAAATAAAAGGACAGTGGCGGCGCCGCGCGGCGCTAATTAAATTAACGAGAAATTAGCACTCGCGCCGTCGGCACAGGCGGCCAGCGCGGCGCACGGGGAACGGAGCCATGTCGTTATACAGCGTGCTTCATATTTATTTCGCGAATCAGCTTTTATTTTATAGTTATATGAGTATAATCATTAGAAAATAATTATTAAACTATTAAATATTTATTACAAACGGAAACGCATCTCATATACAGGCATGGTGGTATAATTCATATTTCATATTTAATAAATATGTAGACAATTTTATAATATATTATATGTATTTTTTTCTTTATATTTTAATGTATATATATATATAAATGATTATTATTATTTTATATTAATTTATATCTCTTAAATGGCACCTACTTGTTATTATCTTCATTCTTTTTTTTCTCTCCCTCAAATTCTAATGTTATAATTAAAATCAAATGTATTAAATTTTGAATGTACAACTAACTTAAGATTATACACATGCATGTTTTGTAAACATGAAATTGGAGTGTTGGCAACCTGTGTACAAAATATGTAAGAATGATCACGATTACTCTCTGTATGTTTACTTTATAAAAATAAATAAAATAAATAAATGACCACTCTATCATCGTTAATTCATTCGCCGATGTATTTATTTCCCATGACCATTCGACATACTTTTTTTAACAATACTACTATTACCTATATAGATGTCAGTACATATAGGATTTACCCAAAAGCGTGATATGTCGAAGTTTACCTACATATTTTAAGTGCGTAATTATCGCGAAAACAAAACACAAAATAATTCACTACACAGCGTATATTTTGCGTCAATCGAATGTAATGGCTGTTTTACTGTGGTCTATTTTGAAGAAAAACGTTCATCGGTAACGATAACATACGAATTAATAAACTTATCTATTTACAATTCTTCGTCACCCTACAAAATAAACAGATTAGTAAAAGTAAATCGCCTCGAATATTTACTTTTATTAATTAAAAATTATGTAGGTACAAAAAATATATTCAACTAAGTATTAGTTGTCGATTTATTTCCTACCTTACACTCGACGCGCCCTAACACATTATTTCTTTTATAAAACCATATTTACAATAACCTACATAGACGGTGCTACTTTCATCGCTAATATAAGCGGGTACAACTACCTTTAAAATTAGTCGCCATGAGGATAGTAACTCAACGCAAACACCATACGACGAGACACATAGTGAGTTTGAGTATATATTTTTTGTTATAATTACATTGAATATGGTTCATAATTTTCAAGAAGAATCTCATTTTATTATAGTTATGAAACCCTTACCGAAGAACCCTTCAAGGATTTCGATTGCTAACCCTTCAATTTGCACTGCGGAAACAAATCAATCACAGACTCTGCGAAGGGGTAGGGTTTGCCCTCTAGTAAACGAAACAGCTAAAGGGAGGTGTTTTTCTTGAAGTATCCAACTCCGTGTAAAATTTGTCGCTGCAAACCAAAATGATGATTGACATCTTAAGTGAGCGGCGACGCTAAGAAAATGAACACAGTGTTGACATTTTGTTACGACAACTCTTCATAAAATTTTCGAAAAAACTCCTATAATATGTTCAATAATCGATATACCAAATACGGAAAACAACTCTTACATTACTGAAAACTTTGTTTTACACTTATTTTAACACATAAACACAATTCAAAAGTTGCTCATATAAGCTCAGCATAGTCTAAGTTTAGCATCAATACTCATTCACACACAATATTCGTACAATTAATTAGACTTACGAGAAAAAAATCTACTTGTTTCGATGCGACTACAGAGCATTATAAATGTTTAGACCGGGTGATAGTCTAGTTAAATATTTGAAATTACAATATTATTTTTATGACATGTGCAGTTGAATTAAATAAATAAAAAGCCATAAATGTTGAGAGCGGCCTATACTCGTTATCGGTTGGGTTTGATTGGCCACGGTGACGAGGAATCATTACTTCACCAAGTAGATTGGTGGTCAACTGCACCATTTCCTTGTTCAAAGCTGAAAGGACGCGCTTCTAAAAGAAACCACTTACCTGGGACGCACCTGGGACGTAACTGCGGCCTAATTAATGGATCTATTAAAATATCATAACAATTGTGGTGATATATTACCGACTGTTTAAGGGCCTATTAATTAAATTATATTATATTTCAATTATAAAACTGTACTTTTTTATTGCTGTACTTGAAACATGATGTAGATAAAGCGAGCGAATCGTTCATTGGAACTGACAACGGACTAATTAAATCTTCCTCATCACCAGTGGCGGCTCGAGTCGCCAGGTAGCGGCTGTTATTAAATTATTTGAAATTTAAAAATATTTATTTATTCGCATATGACAAATGTCACTACCCTTAGTATTTTTTTAGGATATTTTAAAATCTATTAACTTCATACGATGTTTCTATGTACCTACGAATTTTAAAAATTTAGAAAAAATCTAACTAACATTGCATTACCATTCACTAAACATTGTATATTTTTTTACAAATATATAATGACTTTTTAGATTCACTTAGGTACGGTGGATCCTTGCAATACATATTAATTGACAATAGCGTAGCTATCAAGTGCACTGCGTTGCTTTTTGCCATAATAATTAAAATACAATCTAAATATATTCTAAATAAAAACAAAAAAAAAACTGAAAAATCCATAGTATGCCCATCCCTATTACCTAATCATCTAAATCGGTTCAGTGGATCTCTATTTTCTAGCACCTTAATTTATGCTTAAACTTTATTACATAATTAAATATTTTGACAACTCTAAAAATGTTGTAGTTGTTCTAGGCGCAATCTAAAATCGCGGACCTGACTAATTGCCTTCTTCGATTCGATCGAAAATTATCTTAGGTTTAAGTAATTCACTCAGCAAGACAAATTGCCGCCATATCGTCTAAAGCCTTTCCAAATCGTTCCGTACGAAACTATTACCGAAATGGCACTAATTGCTTCCGAGAGAAGATCTAGGAAGATGCATTTACGACGCACTATTCGAAAGCCGAATTTGGGCAAATTAAACATTTCAAACCGCTCCAAACTAAAATAGATGAACTGGATCGATAAACAATACAAAAGTACATAAACGTTAAAATATCACCTGTGATGGGTGGGTGTGTATAGAAACGGAGCACCTAACGCATACATTATTTTCTCCGAGGATAGGTCACGGGAATTTACAGAAAGTTATAGAATAAATGGTGTGCACCGAAGGGGAGTTCGTGAATATGTAACCATTAGGAAGTAATTGATGTGATGATATTTTATTTACTAAGACGAAATATGCCTAAATTACTATGAATTAATAAAAAAAAAAGGTGATTATAAAATAATACAGAAGTACATGAAAAAATAATAAATAGTAAATATAATACATGTGTTATCTTTAGTGAAATAAAAATCTAGTCTTCTTTCAAGTATAAACAATGAATACGTAAAGTTTATAAAAGAAATATAAAATGTTGACCTGTCCAAGTGCGAAATGTAGGCATAAAGTGGCACAGGATTTGGAAACGGTGTCAGTGCCACGCCAGGAAACCAGGTCTTATCTGGTCCGGGCTGGAGTGCCGTGACGAAGCCGAGATAAGGAGAGGAAGGAGATGCGGTTGCGAGCCGTGACGACGCTGAGTCCACCACCAGCACCAGCACCAATGCGACCCAATTCCAAGCGCCGGACAAGTTTATTGCAAACCAGATTTTTACAAATCGAATGTCCAAGTGAATCTTTGCCTAGAGTATAAACCATGGGCTAGAGGGGATAAATCGCATTACGAGTTTAGGAGAATATTGGAACTCAATGATGGAGTTGCACACTTTGAATATTTAGTGTTGTTAATTACTTTTAATTATCTCGTTTGTAGATAGCAGTATTAACAAATTTACATAAACCGCTTTTAACACTGTGGTACTGTTAGAAATAGCGCAAAGGGCAGTTCTTCGAACAATTCTAAAAAAGCCTTATTGCTCTCCTTCTGAAGATCTTTTTACAGATTTGTAGGTACCACCTTAAGAACTTGATCCTTTATACACACAAAAATCTCAAAGTACATATATCAGGAAATAGTGCTTATATCAAAAACACGCTCCATAACCAATAAAGTTTTTCAAATTCCCAGAAGGAAAACGTGTCGGACAAAGAAGTTACGCATATTTAGAGGTCCGAAAGTAAAATAAAAAATAGTAAATATACAAATAAAAGTAATAAAGGAAAATAAAAGAGGAATGTCGATCAATTAAAAGTAAAAAAAGTATTATTGTTCAAAATTTAAATATCAAGTATATTAAGATATATACTATGTAAATTATAATTCTCTAATATATATTACTATATTATACACTATCAATCAACTTCATTTATCTGTTTATTATATTATTACCTATATATATATATATTAACTTTTTAATATCTTAAAGTTCATATTATTGTATTTTTTTCCCTTTAAGATGAAACGCTCGTATATTGATAGTTGGCAACTTATCATAAATAAGAACCTACTGACTGCCTTCTTTAGGACAGACATTTAGTCTAATTAGGAAGGCAGAGAACAGAAGTTGCAGTGGTACCAAACGCTCACTCATACAATACTATTATTAATATGTAATATGTAATTATCGAATATATCAGTCGAAGCGACATTTGTCGAGTGACCATCTTCAGCGATGATTGACGACCGATTTCCTAGTGACTACAGACAGCTAATGCATATCGAAATGTCAGCTGGAATGATGGATTCGCCAGCGAAAGAAAATATGAAATCAGCGCCGAGACGCGGTTTCCAATGCAAAGACCTTCGACGGCCGGCTCTACAATGCGCCGCCAAGCGAGCGGACGTCAGCGCTTCTCTTCGCCATCCGATGGCGTTGAACGCAACATGGGAAGATGCCATTCCAACGTCGGACGAGCCTCACAATTTCGATCTCTTTAAGATGAGCAGGAAATGTGGCTCGGATGAGGGCGCAGGATGGGTGTCCACGAATCCTTCGAGAAATCAGTCACTCAGATAACTTCATTCAAATACTGCATTTTCACCGTAATAGCTTCCTGCAGTAAATCGAAAATGAACGCCTAACCTAAACCGGAAATTAAAAAGGGAGGCATAGAAATGATATTATGAACAGAACCTAAAAAAAAAATGGAAACGAGAAAGCAATCGAAAAAGAAAGTACTCAACTAAAATAAGCTATATTGCACAAATTAATATAAAAAATATTGTTTAAAAAAATTATAAATTATAATAAAAAGTGCAACAAAGGTTACCTAATTTTCCAAATCAATTACCTAATCCTAAACTGAAAAAATAGCGTCAAAAACATTCATTTAGTTTTTAGATTGCCTTTAATAAAACTCACAAGTGAGGAAGAAAAAAGTAATGTTATTATAATCTATTATAATTGTCCAAAAAAATCTTACGAAACACCAGAATAATTTTAGCGAATAAATCTAATGTAAGAGGTACGTAAGTAATAGGTTATTATGAAGGTTTATTTAAAGTAAAGAGATTATCCTTCATAAACACGTAAGACAAGTTCCTTAACGAACCTAATAGCAGAGATCAGCGGCTCGTCTAAAAGGCGTGGAGTTCATTATTCAAACACACGCTCCGTAAAACGATCATTAGTTTATGTACCAAGCTCGTGAAACAAATAAAACGATCAGTTGTCCTTCCCTCTCCCCACAACTACAAATCGCCCCAAAATCATAGGCAAATTCGACAACTACAAATAATTGGTACAGTAGATCCTATACTTCTACTTAAAAACGAAATTTTGACAAAATAATATTACTTTTATCTATTCAGAATATAGTTAAATAGGTTTTCTTCGAATTAGTTTTTTTTTTCTACGCGGGGCGTGCAAGGATACCAAAATTTAAGTACAAAAAAATGACTTTTCACACGTTTGTTAATCATTTCTAAAATATTTATAAAACAAAATCTTTTCCCGACAAACAGCTTTTGATGTGCTCTTTCATAACACGAAATAATTTTATGCCAAATTTTAACAACGACGTTGGAAACATAATTTGTATTTAGACTGCCAAAGTCGTCCGTCTTAAGGTAAGCCAATTCAATAAATCAAATAAAATAGTTAAATAATTGTAATTATGAGAAGTCAGGACGTATAGCTTAGTACAATCATAAGTCACTACACTAAGGTGGAGTGCACCAGGAAATAATGCTTCACCTTCACCCAACAAACCAATGATTCTGTTGGGTGAAGGTGGATTTCAGATAGGTAGATTTCATTTATATTTTATTTATCTATACCCCTACCACCCTCAGTTTAAAAGTTTATAAATCTATCTATATCATTTTCTCGTGGACACGATAACTGCCATAATTTTACACCAATCACTTTTAAATTGATACAAAAAATTTAAGGGTATAAAATCTCGATCAACCGAGATTTAAAACCTGATCGGTGTAAAAAAAATCTTTTCGTTGCATCGTTTTGCTATGGCCAAAGTTTGGTATGGAATTATAGCTTTATGTTTTACAGTCATTTCAATTTAAAAAAAAAAGCTTCGATGATTTCTTTTACGGTAATTGGTATGAAAAGTTATATTGAATTTGTTTTAATAAGCATCTGATGACAACCTGACTTCAAATTACCATTAATCGACTATTTAGAGATAGAATTAGAGATAGGGTAATCATAAATAGCTATCAAAGACAATAAAAAACTAACCACCGGATAGAAATCGTAGATATTCATCTCACATATCATATAATTAAAAATGTTTTGACTCAAGAAAATCAATGGCGATTCTAGCGATCGATGAACCAGAAATATTCTTAGGTGGAGATTACGAAAGTGTCGGAAGATCAGAAGCGAGATTAACGGATGATGTTGGTAAAGTAGCATTCAATGCGTATGCCGACATTTACTGGCGGCTGGCCGAGATTAATGAAAGGTTAGAAGAGGGAGACCTAATAACGATCAATAAGAATACGCGATGATAAAGCGTACCTTAGAATAAGTCGCCATGCTTCCTTAAGGAAGCAGAGGACTCAGCAGAGGAGCAGAGGCTCTTCTTAAGATAGAGGAGTTGCCTTTTCATTTTTGCGTATGTAGTTCAAAAGATCTACATACGCAAACTGTCATTGTTTATATACCTCCCAGCTAGTAGATACCCTTCCGCTATCCATCAGAAAAACTCTTTCAAAGTTTCAAGGTTTTGGATTTAAGACAAACTTCCACCAAAACCTGCCTTTGGTTATATTTAAATCAACTTGACGATCACCAGGTAGTTTGTCATAAAATAATCACTAAGGCAAAGACAAGATTTGCTCAGACACACTTTACTTTCTTAGCGCCGCGAATTTATAACAAAATTAAAGATATTCTGAGAATGACTCCATCTTTGTTTACGCGTAAAAAACGAATTTCTATTTATAATATTCTGTAATATTTGTAGTAATATTTATTAATAGATTTATACGCTCGCAAATCTAATCTACACATAACAATAATATCTATTTATGAGTATTAGTGTATGTATATGTATTATTGCTATATAATATATATTATTGTACTATAAATTCATTTTTTTTTATAATATTGTATGTAAGTTTTAAATCAAAAATAAATAATAATTGTTCGTTCTTCGACCTCAAACATTTAATAATCTACAACAAATAAAGCCCACTTTAGTAAGGGTGCTGCCTAGTTAAGTAGAGTTTTTTGTAAAGTATGTTTTTGTACTTTAAAAACCGTTGAATAAATTATTATTATGTAGATCATTACAAGTTTTTTTTTAAATGATATACTTTATATGATTATACAAACACGAATGTCTATGAAGTCGCTCAGTATTAAATATGTTATATGTACTTTGTACAATAGCGCATTCCTCATAATAAAAGTAAGTTAATTTCACATGGTTATAAATGAAATAATTATTTTCATTAGGTAACTTCGAGTTTAGACTTTTCCATCTAAATCGATTTAATCTATGTCGGAAACTGATATGAAATAATTATAAGAAAACTATCTGAAGGCGATCTCATACATTACGACTAGACAGGCCGCTCTCGTCCCGAGCGATCGCATGCGCGCCGCTTGTACGAGATAATTGTTGGCACGAGCCCAGTCGCAATTAAACGCGGTCGGTTATCAACAAAATGTACTCTAATTGGGTGGAGACGCAACCATCAACATTGGCCTATACTTAAGCGATTTATTTAGATTTCTTTTCCATTGTTTTCAATTCTGTATACTTTTTTTATTGGTCTTATACTTAAAAGCGAAAATATTTATAATTATTTTTATATTATTATTGAGGATAATTGATTTTGTCTTTATTTCAATTAAAATAAATCCTTCAGCAGGCTGAAGGCGGAGAAAGATTTCACCGGATTTTGGTTGGTACCGTAAGGGTTGCTTATATTAAAAATTGTAGGAAAATTATAGGCCCACAATTAACATTTTGAACAGATTTGATCCCGTAAGGGAGGTATGTTTTTTTTTAATTTTAAAAAATCTATTTTTCCCACTCCTAGGACCAATGTTTGGTGCTATCAAAAAGTTTATTAGATAAGTTTTAGGCCCATATCTGAGGAATAATATAAAATTTATATAAATTCGATATCTTATATACTAAGAAAGTTATAGTCAAATTTCACTTTTTCGAATAAGCGCCCCCATTCCCACCCCCTGGTCTAATTTTGCCCATTTTGTGCCCTTAAATGTTATGTATCAATTTGAAAGTGATTAGTGTTAAATTATGGCATTTAAAAATGATTGCACAATAAACTGTTATAGATAGATAGATATATAAACTTTTAAACTGAGAGTGGTTTTGGGTTCTTGGGGATGTGAACGCAAATATATGTCGAAATTTTCCGGAACCTAACCTAACCCATTGCGATAGGTAACTTTTCTAATTAAATCTACCTAAAACGATGCATAGTGATATTCGAACCAACAAAAAAATATTCCTAAAACGGCTAGGTTCAGTATATTTTTGATTTTTTTTATTTATTTGATAATACACAAACCTTGTAACTATGCATAGATCTGGAGCTAAATACAGAAGCGCCCAAAGATTAAAATATGTTTGCACTGTGTATGTAAATAATATATATTAGAATATATATATAAATATGTCTTATTATATATATAAGTTGTCTAAATTATTATTATTGTAATAATTCAAGAACATTTTAGAAAATAGTTAAATAACCCGTCTTTAACAAATTTTCGATGCAATCAAATTCGCAGGTAATCAAAGTCAGTCTTGTGACGAGTCAATTTTAACAATAGTGACCTATCCGCGAGAATTTATATCCATGGAAACTATCGAATTGAAGCTATTTCTTGCTGCTGAGAAAAAGTTTTCTTAAAGAACATCTATCACCAAGGTTATATAAAATTATTTTGAGCCGTAATCAACTGAGCTAATTATGCTTGTGCTTGAGTCAGGGGAGATGGCGGTAACGAAGTGTTAAAAATGGTGCGGATTCGAATCCGCGACCGCTGCGATCTCTCAGGTGTGACAAGCATTTTTTAATCTTATAAAATGTAGGGTCAATTTTTCTTCCATTTATGCGAATGATAAAGCGAAAATAATCAGTCTATAAGCATCCTTAAAATAGTAATAAGTTACTAGCAATATGACTACAGCTTTCTAAAATATAAACGTCGTTTTTTGGACGAAAAAAAAAATATTAGAAATATTCATTTTAAATATAATAAATTATTTAAATCATTGAAGCATTTTCTTATGTTAATATTTCTAATTCAAATTTCCATAGACGTGATCAATTCGAAAAAATATACTAGCTCACCCCATACAAATCAATAAACTTCTCCCTAATTTTAAAAAATTCTGCTCAACTACGGATCACCCCCTTTTTAAGAGACCTCAACAACCTCTCAACCCTCGTAATAGCCTGCTGATTCTCTTTCCTACGCAATTTACATATAGATAATTGGTATTTGTTATGTATGACCATGAACACATTTTAATCACATATACACAATACAAAATGAACGTAGGAAAGTTTTATGTATCAGTCTGAAGTGACAGATCGATAGAGACGAAGTGGCGAATCGATATACATTTTGTTATTGCGCTCCTCATCCCTTCAAGCGTGCATACATTGCATTGCACTTCATTAATTGCATTTTTATGTATGGATTCAGTCGATAGCTATTCTGCGAGTGAAATACAGTTAACAGCTCCTAAAAAAAACCTTCAAGAAAATGCATTTCGTTTTTTGCACCAGGTAACCAACCGTACCGATTAATTCAATTCAGATGCACAAGACTCGCTACATTTTTTTACAGTTATTTAACATTCAATGCTGTCAAAGTATTATAGTTATTTAAACTTTTTAAATCAATAGCAACAAAATTCCCAACAAAATGATCACATCATTTTTAAGTTTTGAGAATATTGAGAAATTAACTCGGCCGTTAGGAGATAAAATTCCTTTTTTTCCAATTTTTTTTCAAATTTAATCCGATCCTTATTTTAGAGATAATTGAAAGTTACTAAATTTTGACATAATATATTTCGTTGGCCGTAAATCATCACTCGCACGCAGCTAATAAGGTCGACATTGGCATGATCAAAAACAGTGTGTTGCGACGTCTCGATTGAATAATATTTGGGCATAGGGTGCCTCGTAAATGTCTAACAGCGTAGCGCTCGGGTAGAAAACTGTGGCACGCGCTGCTGTCAAATACACTCAACTAGGATAGTGTATAAAATATAGGCGCGTACAGCTAAACCACCTACCTATCGAGCCGCAAATCTGACGTCCCTTTCGACATTATCCCACTATAGTGATTCACGGTAGGTGAAAAAACCTGGACGGATGTGAATAATAGCGTAATTACGAAACACTGAGAGCAGTCACCGCGGCGACTGAAGCGACTGAGGCAGGCCCATCACTATCAAATAGTAGGGACATCTCAGTTAGTTTAGGAAACAGTATGTAATTACACGCTCGGCGAAACCCACCAATTACTATCTAGGCCCTAGGGAGGGACTTATAAGTAAGACAATCGAAAAAAATATTATTGAAAAATCGTTAGATGTAGCTCAGAGCTTCAATACATTTTAAACCAATAAGAGGTTCCATTAGGCAACCTTTCAAATAGTTGTTGACTAAAAATAGTTAACAATGATTTCATAAATTCTACCGAGTTATTTATTTCATGATTAAACATAAATTTTCAAATTGAAAATATTATGTAAAGAGCACTTAGCCCTGTTTATATTAAAAGTTATTCAATAACGGTTATATAAATAATTCTGTTTATTATTATCTTATCGTAATAATTATTCACTGTTTTGAGTCCGGTGCTACTAACGGATGTTTTAGCGAACCGATAATTATAATATGTAACAGCATCAGAGCAGTGGCATTTTAAATAAAACAACGCTGTGTGTTTTAAATACGCCTAACTGTCAATAATCAGAGAAAAAAAAACGATTTAGATACCAAATTAACAACGAAGAACGATAGAAAGTACTCTAGATCCAATTAGCACGTGTTAATAGTGATCGGTTCAGCAGATTCTAATTATTTATTTAGAAAGTTGATTTACCCAGAAGCTAGACATTTTAAAAAAAAATATTCTTCGGTTATACAGTTTTTTTCATGTTTAACTAATCTAACTTAATTTTTCACTCCATACAATAAAAATCATTTAAAATATTACGTTACTAATATCAAGACACGTATCTTTGCTTATTAAACTTTTTTTTAACTTTGATTTTACTTAAAAACATATTTTTATAAATAATTTAACGTTTTATTTGCACTTTGATTTAATATAAGCTGATATCATGCTGGAATAATTCTAAAAACTATTACATGTAAAAATAATGAAAGAAGCCAATAATAGTAAAATAATAGGAAAAATAACGGGCAAATAAGCGAATTAAAAATTAATGCTGATCAGATTAAACCTACATATTAGAACAAAAAGAATTAACTTTAATAATTATATTTTTTATCCTCGGTGTATAAACCGATTCTCCTCAAGAACCCACTGTACTATTTAAAATTAAGATACATCAAAAGAATGATAAACAACGAGCTTTTCATTCGAAATTCGATAAACGTAATTTCTACACAACACCTCACTAGTCTACGAAAAGTGAACGACCTGCTAGGGTTGCGCTGTCAGGCGGCCACTATGTAGGCGGCCGAAATGTTCGGATAAATCTAATAATATGATATCTTCTGATTCATGCTTTCTCGGTACAAAGTATGAGCCATCCAACAGCAGCTGGGCCGAGTTGACTGACGGCAGTGACTAAACGATAATTATAGTATTGTCTTTGGAAGGAAGATATCATATCGTTATTACTCTAATTGGCGTTTGTGCAATAAATGTACATAATTTGTCTACCTTCCCGGAATTCAAGATTGTCAAAGATTGTGCCATTTATATTTTCAGGCGATTTGCCGCTATTAAAAAACAATCATCAAATTAAAAATTAAAAATTTGCTTTAAAATAACTTCGTTGCACCGCCTGCCACTGGAGGAATAGGTAACTCCAAAGTATATGTAATATTTAATAATAATAAAAAAATTAAGTCGTACATCGTATATGTAAAATTTTATATTTGTAATGAGTTATGCTATATTTTATATTCTGGTGTTTATGTAAATTCTCCAAACACTTCTACTTCCTTATACAAACCTCGTGCTTGAATTTATTTTTTTATTTTATTAAGATTGGAGGAAACTCTCATTCGCTTTATGTTTTGATTTCTTTTGTTATTGTAAATAACATTAGAATATGTATTTTTTTTTTAATCTGCGTAATATAACTTATTTGTCTATACGTTTTCATTTATATGATTTTTATATGTGTAATATAAGCTATGATATAGAAATAAAAGTGCACATTACAAAAAAAAAGAATACAAAAAAAATATTTTTATACCACTTGACGTTAAAGTTGGGTTATTGTTCAAATATAAGTTAACACTACAATTTTATGTCGGATGCACTTTAAATACATTTTATGTCCGTTCATGCCTACTTATAAAGTAGGACTGAAGAAAAAATATTTGAAGGTGCTGTAAAAAATAAATTAAGCAGATTTTTTTACGTATAGAATATAACTGCTTGTGTTATGCGTTATGCAACTTGTGTTGAACCCTTTTCACGGTTCAATACTAGTAAATATTTATCATCTATAACGGTGAGATAAATAGTTTTAGCAAATATTTTATCGATGAACTCCAAGAGGAAATTAAACAGTTATTTTCAGTAATCTGTATTAAATAGGTAACGAAAAACTAATGTTTTCAACATTCTAAATTTGTCCATGTTAGTTATTGTCATTTAATTTATATTATATTTCAAAAGATTAAAGACATTAATTTAATTAAAAAATACAAATAAGTAATTAAAAAAATCTATTTATTTGTTTGTATAGAATATAAAACAAAAAACGGAATTAATCCGTATCACGATGTCTAATTTGTGGATTCGAATAAAAGCTTAAAAAATGAGACACGATACAGGGACAAATCCGGCGCAAAGGAACCAGTAGCGATCGCTCGGAGACACGCTCATTATTCTATATTACAACGCATTTCGTCAAGGCGTATGTATGTACGATGATTACCTTCTGACACGAAACCCATACAGATAAAACTAAAGTGTATTACAAAGGACGAAACCTCGTATAAAGGAAACGGTATTGGAACATTGCATATCAACCCAACCCCAACCGATCCCCTACCCCCCCCCCCCACCCCCCCCCCCAATCAGACCCCAACTTTGGCAATCACAACCCAACCAGTTCAAAAATAATACCAGATATCAAAAAATGCATATTTTTAGTAATGGTGTCTCCTTGGAACAGCACATTGTGCCACTAAGGTGATCCACAAAAGTAATCCATTGCACGTAGTTACAAATTAATTTATCAAAGCAAATTAATTAATGTTGAACGAGTTTTTTATTATCTATTTATTTATTGTGTAAACACTATTTGCTTTTATATATGTAAATGACGATATAAATAAAAAAATGAACGGTCATCGACATGATATAAAAGTTATTGTCGGTCAAACACGAATGCATATATAAAATTGAACAGAAGTTATCATAAAAAAGTACTAATTTTTATTTATGAAACTATAATAATGCAGCTTCAATAACATTTGATAGTGATCTATCTGCATTTCCGCGCGTTCGTACTACAATATTGCGGGTAGAATTTTAATTCTAACTTACAATCTGAATCGCGTGACCTAAAGCTGTAGGACAAAAGCAAAAATGTTCAACTCACGTATTATTGGACCTGCTGGAGTTCATGGCTGCTGGCTGTTCTTCGAGACGAGACACGCGAATCTGGCGAATACTCCGACACAAGGGAACGGAAGATAGTGAGGTGAGTTTTCAGACGAGACAAAAAAATTGAATCTAATACAAAGAGTTTCCTGAAGGAACACAGTTTGTATTTAATATAAGATAATGATTAAACAGTGCGTGTAAATAACGCGTCGGGGAACAAACAGTCAGGAGCGCGTGTTGCTCATCCCGAGGACAAATAGGGAATAATGAAAGACGAAAAATGAGGATCCGCGAAGAGTTGACCGGGCGTGTCAGCCGGCGACGCTCCCGACGCGACGAATGACCGAGGGCGCCCGAGCCGGCCTGAGGGCGCCCGAACTATTCGCTGGGGCGGCGCGGGCGCGGCGGTGTGAACGCTCTCATCACTAATGGCCAATATAGCCTAACTCAATTACTGTTCTTTTGATTTATTTTGAGTAGAATTGTTGATTGTTGTGCAGCCATTCCAATGATTTTTGAAATTATACGAGTACTTCTTTGCGCCCGTTGTACTCATTGGGATGGGATGTTGGTCGAGAAACAGCGTCACGCGTTAGGAATAAAATCCGTAGAGTGCCTTTTTATACGTTCTCTACCAAAGATACCCCAAAAGTCTCGGTGGGTCAGTGGTTAACGCACTCGTCTCCCACGCTAGAGTTCCTGATTCGATCCCCGGCTGGGATTTTTTTTTCACACATTATACGAAAGTATACGAATATTCGCCCTAAATAATGATAATGTGTAGGTGTATAGTATAATAATGAAGTGATTTATAATAATATATTGAAGAGAAATATATTGAATAACAAAAAAAAATGTCTTATATTTCATTTATATATCCTGTGTGTGTGTGTGAGTGGGTGTGTGCGAACGCCCAAAGAAGTATAACTTCCACCGTCTGGTCCGGCGCAGACCCAATATTTTTTATTATAATACTATAATTTTAATTCACTATATCGAAAAAAAGCAAAGAAAATCTTGAATAAAAAGTAACAAAAAACGAGAAAAAAGTAATGGACTTTTTTTTTAGGAGGAAATAAACTTTCCTTTGCTTTATTTCTGATACTTCGTCTTAGGAAAAAGTTTTATTATTTATTTTCTGCATACATTCACAGCTTGGTGCTTTGTGTAACCTTTCCACTTACCTGAAACAATAAGAAAAGTAAAATTAAATAAATAAGCAAACATTCAACAAAGGTTTTAAATTACATTTATATCAGATATGTTAATTGAAATAGTGTAAAACAGGTTCAGGCATATTGGATTATAATCACTTCACTGGGCGTAATGCCTTTATCGAAGTGATAAATATTCGAGGCACTCAATATTTTATTTGGAGGTGATCTAGTATATACACATATTTTCTGACGACGCCGAATGGCGAAAGCTTAAAAATAAAAATCATCAAATCTATATATACACATATAAATATATATATTTCCATAAATATATACATACTAAAAATATACATACATATAATATAATATGTCCAGATTTATGCATATTGATCAAAATTGATGTTAGTTGAGTTTCACATTCCTGCCTTGTTTTGTAAAAGTAAGCATTAAATTGAAAAAAAATATTTTAAATGTCTCAGTTTCCAATTTACTCCAATGGTACTTTAATTTGACAGTCTTTTTTTTGCTTATAGGCTTGTTTTAAACATCTTTACCAATTTACTTTCATATACAATATTATAAATAAATAAAAAAAATAGGTAGCTATTTAACCTGAAAATAAAAATATTATAAGTTTCTTCTGATCCACAAATAAAGGAACTAATCATAGTAGGTTGCGATGTGCGTTACTGCGTGTATTATGTCGAATTTACATGGGCTTATAAATAAATAGGGGAGAACTGAGCAATTGGGACATTCCCATACATTATAGATAAGAAAACGTAGGAATAGTAAACGAAGCCAATAATCGAAATGAAAATGATATATTCGTGTAGCTGAAAAATAGGCGTCAGTAAATATTGACTATATTAGATATATAGAGAAGTGAATAATATAGTATATGCACGTATATAGACTGTTCCAGTTATCTTGAAGGGAGTGAAATGGCCGTCTCAAATATGCACAGTCCCTCTCACTCGCCTCATCAATGAAGTGCGTGAGAAAGGAACAGCGATGTTTTCGACCGGACACTCGTCATCAATCACACTATGCGTTGGTCCCAAGACCATTTCCGATGAACAATCTAGCTAGTTGGTCTTTTTATGATATTATTTGTTTAGATGCCATATAAAAAATCATCATGAAAATGAAATAGTAAAAGGATCATGTAATAATGTCTTTGTGTGAGCGCTCATCGTACGCAGTAACGGTGTCAAGGCATTCTCGATCAGCGCGGCATCGGAAATCGGGCGTATACCGAATTTACACCATTTATAAAAACATATTATTTGTTACTCATAATAGGTTACACAAAACCTCCCTGGAATGGTCTCGGGAAACTTTGTACCTTGGTGCATTGTTAATACAAAACATAGCATACCGTATTTGGCTTCTCCGATACAGCAGATTTGTCTCTGTGGCCCTAATGCATGATTAGTGACAATTGTATAACTCTTACGTATAGCCACTTCCCGAATGCCCTTAAAACGGATCGCGACTTTCCACTCCTCGCGCAGTCAAGATTCCGGTCCAGAGCAGAACAGTGTCAATGGAGACGTACGGAGAAAAAAGCCCGCATTTCCCGTTTCGGAGCGCGGCGCGTTTCGCTTCCTTCATTCTGCGCCCGTCTGACTCCGGCCGGCGGCGCTACATTTCCGCGGAAACAATTATGAGGGAAACTTCTTTTTCGCAGACTCCGGAGGAGTCGTGATTGGAATCTGAAGATGATGTAACAGACCGACTCTGCAGCAGGCCGCAGGCTCGACTGTTGGACTGAGATTAACGGCCACACAGTCGTCCTGCTCTAACGCTCACGTCGCTGGTCCCAATGCGAGTAATCACAAAATAATTCATTTTAAACTATTGAAACACATTTCAAAAAAGTAATCAGGAATGAACCTTTGTTGCCTTTATCTCTAATTGAGTTTTTTTTTTAATAACCTATGACTAAAAAAAAATATATTTACACAGAATAAATATACAAAAAATAGCCAGGTACTGGGCAAATGTTCAGTGTATTAAATTTCATTTTTTTTTATCTTCGTAATCACCATCTCTTCTGAGAAATACAAAAAAACGTGACAACCATAAAATAGTGACAGCAATGTTTTTTGTTGAAGTTACACATCGATTATTGTTATGATTGCAAGTAGTACCATAATTTTCGGTTATCTTTAAAATAATATCTAGCTATCGCTACATTAACAACAGCTAACTGCAAATTTCACGATCAGCCGTTCAGTCAGATCGCCATTTTGATTTGAATCACATCAAATTAAAATAGTAACAAGTAAAAACAACAAAATACTGGTATAGTGGTTGCTGTTACCAAATTTTCAGGTAACGTCATTTTATTTCGTCAGCTGTTCACCCACGACGCCATATTGTTTTGAAATCATAGCAAAATGTTTTACATTTTTTAACTACACCTCTTGCTGTGTCAAAGCAAGAAATATGGTAAATCTAAACAAAATATATTTAACAATAATCAGTCTGTATGTACAACTATACGATTTGCTTACACTTATGTTCGATTAACGAATAAACTACCAAACGTCTGCTGAAATATTTTTTTCAGTGCAGAGATATTCCTCCATTTTTGGAAGTCGGCTAAAATTAGATACGTTTTGTTAACAACGCGAAACATTTAATTTCGTGTTGGCGGTTTGTATTTTGGGTTAATGATAGGAAGTCATCAATTCCAACGCGACGCCGACCGCTCGCGTCCTTCAATAATAAATGGTCACGTGACGACGCGTCTGGAGGGCGAAGACCAGGTCCGCCCGGGGTCATTGTCACAGTGACCCACCCACCCGGCCGGCGCCCCGACCGCCCCGAGGCCGCAGCCCCCGTCTGGAGGCGGCACGGCGCCGGCGCCCCACGAAACGGGCGCTTTCGGGCGGCGAACACACGGTTTGTCAAGACACTTTAGGTGTATGTGTGATGTGTACGGTGTGGTTGTGTATGTGTGGACATCGTATATGTTGTGTATAAATTAATGTTTAGTGTGCAACTTTTTCATTTTAAATCAGACCAGCCGCGATTGAGGTCTAGTACATCGACCTCGCTGAATTTGGTACTATAGGTATGGAGTAAACGGTACAGAACATAATTTCTGGCATAGTTTGCATTGTTACAGTATGTGTTAAAAACACATTAAATTAAATTAAATAAAACGTTCATACTACTGACAGCTGATTAACAGAATGAGTTTCGAACAAAAATAATTATTAATGCCATCTTATGCTACGTATTGATGAATTGTATCAAAAAGTAAATACAAATACAAGCTGTAATAACTGTTTCTAATTTGCACTTTAAAACTGTTTTTCGTTTTTAACCCCCGTGTGGCGCGCTTTTACGGCATACACCTCAATGTAAGCTTTCAGGTCACGCTATGGAAACACTCCCCCCCCCCCCCCCATATCGGACAATCAGACTAACGCACCCGGACAAATTGAAAAGTTTAATATTTTCGCCGCCCGCCTTCTCCGATAGACAAGCTTCAGTGCGCCAGCCCGTAATGGTACAAGTGTTTTATTCGTCAAAAACTTACGAAAACCAAATTTAATTCATATTACACACTAAATTATTTAAAAAAGGATAACTTATTTTATGATATGAGAAATTACTAAAATATTTACTAAAGATGACGGATTTTGAGTTTGTTTTGTTTATTTTATAGGGTGTGTAACTCAAAAAATGATAACGAACCCCTAGAAAGGCCCAAATGTTAGACTATATGCAAATAATTATAAATGGCTTCTTTGGTACCGTGTAATGTTGAAATATCACGAAAAATAATTGCATTAAAATGACTATTGCATAGCAGTCACGATAATTATTAATAGTGTCTTATTTATGTGGAAACTATAGTCACAAAAAAAGTATTAATTCAGTTTACTATAATAATGATTCTTTTAGAAATCTAATCTCGACGACATTGCGTGCGATGTGTAATGTAATTTTGTGTCATGTGAATATGTGGCTCGCCAATCATTTGCACGTAAACCTATTTTTATGGTAGATTATTTTTATAGTAATAATTAGTTATTACTGATGAAGGAAGCTATTACAATATAATAATTTAATGTAATTGATTAGATTTTAATTCGTTTCTTGCACGCATGTAGCCAAATGATTTCCGCTCAAAAACAAAAATTATATATATTCGATTAATTTTAAAAAATACTAGCACTTTAGAAATATGTAGGCAATTTTTATTGTGTTAGATTATATTTACGTAAAATATTTTTAGACTATTTTAGATATATTTTTAGAAAAACTTATCGACATTACCATACATATTTCTAAATTTAATGCAATTTTCATTTTAAACCACATAAAAATAGTATACATAAAGTACCAATTCATCAAACTCAAGATCCGATTAAAAGATACATATATTTTATTTGTAGATAGATATATACTAAAATTGCAATGTATAATTGCAAAAAAACAAAGAACTAAATGATGACACATGAGGCCATTAGTTTTTTATCAGCAGACGCAGAATGTTTAAGGAAGATATAAAATTATGCGGTGTAGCACTTTGTTTTTGTTTACCGTTGAAATTATTTTTTTTCCCAAAGTCTTGGCGAATTTTAGTGTCCTTGCAACCCCAAATTAAATTGTTTAAATTAAAAAAATGTTTTGAAGCCTTTTTTTTTATGTTTCATTTAGTAGTTTGAATTAAATTAATTGTTTATTTCCTTTGTTTCGTTTCATATATAAAAAAAATATATTTCACTTTATGATTTGCGTTTCTTTCTTCTTCTTCGAAATTTGACAGCCAACCTATCGCCCTGTCAGTCCAGTCAGACTTGTCGTTTTGTTGAAAGGTTATAAAAGGCCGATCGCCTTTATAAACTTTCCTTTTTCTTCGGGACCTTGGGTACAAACGAGTGTATATTTTTAGTATCGCTTTATTCTCGCCTCGATTAATTGGTCGTTCCAGTACAGCCGGACGGTTTCTATTCTTTGGTTATCTCTGTTGTTCAATTGAAGCCACCTTAAACTGAGTGGCTTCTTCTTTTGGGGCTTCTTTTTTGGCTTCTTCTTCTTATTTTGGAGTTAAACTTTTGGGAAACAGTGGCTGCCTCAACTGTTTTATTCTCTTGGGAACATTCGAGGAACCGGCAGAGAGAACGTCCACGAGTTTGTCACCACACACGCTTTTTTTTTCCACCTTCTCACTTGGATAACACGCCACGTGTCGGACCATTGGCGATCACCGGTGTAAAGTTTTTAAAGGTGATGTAATCATTTAAATTCACCATATCTATTAAATTTCATCTTTTGGAAGCGACTGAGTTCCAGCGTCGAAAAGAAGTCTACTTGGAGAAGATTTATTTTTGCTTCATATGTTTTAAACTTGTCTTGCAAATTGTTTTTTTTTTAAGGTAGATTTTCGGTTGCAGACTTTTGTCCTAAATTGTTTTTATTATTGTTTAAATTTTTATACCTTTTACATTTTTTATTTTGATTGGCAATTGCCTATATCTGTAGAACGAGGGAGTGTTTTTGTCAGTTCATTAAAAGAACTGTTTTATATTTTATATAGGGCTTGTTGGTTTTATTGGCCACTGCCCCAACATTTATATTTTTTTTGTATTGTGTAGGAGTTTTTTTGGAATACAAGAAAAGATTTTATGAACCTGCCAAAACTGGTTTTTTGTTTCTTCGATTAATTTCCTGAAGCAGGCGCAAAGAGCGTTGATAGTACTCACCTATCCCTGATATTTTTATAAGAGCAAATTTTTTTATTATTCATGATTCTTTTTTATTTTATTCTCTTTATTATTTCTAAATTTTTTAGGCGCCCAACAAATTTTAAATCCATTTAGTTTTTTTATTTATTTTGTAACTTCTTGTTACAGTAAAATTTGGCGCCCAACGTGGGGCCAGAAACGTTTCTTTGCAATTGTTTTAGGAAATTGTCAAGATAATTGAAATTTTTTTTTGCAGCTTTATTAAATTTATTTTGCTTGTATTTAAGCATTCAAATTATATGTTTCAGACGCTGTTGGACCTCAGTCGACCTTTTTTTATTTTCATTTTTGAAACGACACCTCTGGACGTTTGGTTATCACTGAGAGTTGGAAAAATCGTGTGTTATTGAGGGATTTCGTTAGTTGTTTTTATTCTTTTTATTTTTTCTTTTTTAATTCTATTTTTTTGACCATGGAAAAGCTACCTAATATGGAAGCGGTGTACCTTAACAAGCAGGACCTTACTTATGAGGTCACAATTAGAGATGTGACACCTGAATTAACTGTTGAGGGTTTGAGAAATCAATTCTCAAATTTAATAAAATCTCAACCCTCAGAAGTGGTGGAGTCCACTAATTTTTCTATTGATTCCGAACTGGAAGAATGTTCCATGAGACTGTCCATTTTGTTAGAGTTGTGCGATGACTTCACTTGGTCAGATAGAAATTTATCTCGTCGAATTGGTACTAAAGCGACCCATTTGCATTTTAGATTGGCCCGCATATCCCAAGAGGATTGCGATGAGTCCCAACTGTTTTATTTAGGAAATTTAAAAACTCAATTAGCTTCAGTTTTAAGTCGATTCAATTTAAAAAAGGAAATTAGTTCACATAGGTTGCCCTCCACACCTCAAATTGTCATGAGCGAGTTGAGACCTATCTCACCTCAAACTCGACAATTTGAACCTACTCCATCAGTTCCGACTGAGAGTAGGGTTATTTTATGTTGTTCCTCAACTAATGCCATTAATTTAGGAATTAAATACAACGGGAAAACATGTATTTTTGAATTTTTAGAAACGGTCGAGGAAGTTAGGTTATCTCGGGGAATTTCGACCGAAAGATTGTTTAGGTCAGCGGTTGAATTATTTAGTGACCATGCTTTAATTTGGTTTAGAGGTATTTTTAGTTCTTTAAATTCCTGGTCAGATTTAGTGCACAAATTACGTGCAGATTTTAGTTCATTTGATTATAATTATACTCTGATGGGTTTTCTCCGTTCGCGTAAGCAAGAACCGGACGAGAAAATTCATATTTTTATTCCGTTGTTACAACGATATTTTGCTAGATTGAGCACTCCACTTACAGAGAGTGAGAAATTATCTATTATTTTACATAATATAAGGCCATTTTATTTAAAACAATTAGCATTGACCCCGATAAATAGCATAAATGATCTTTTATCGGTGGGTAAGAAAATTGAGGATATGCATAGACTATCCCAAGATTTTATTAATAAGGTTTCGGTTGAAAATTGTGTTACCACCTTTTTAGGTGATAGTAGTCCTAGTACAAGGAAAAGGCTTAGTACAACAAAACCTTCAATGGCGTTGAATACTGTAGCATCACAACCGGTTCATTCTGCAAACACATTTAAAAATTCAAACTCGATGAATAAAAATAAAAATTTACCGCGTAAACAAACTTTTAATTTTAATGATAGGTCACAAGTTAGTTGTTATCGTTGTGATACTCCAGGGTTTACGGTTCTTACTTGTCCAAATTGTCAAGATAAATTAAATTGTCCTTATTGCAAAAGAACAGGTGTTTCAAAATTTACATGTCCTAGTTGCAATGTTCAACCGAGTACATCAAAACATTCAAAAAACGGATTGTGAGAGGTGGCAGAGAATCTTTTCTGGAGGCCGCCTCAGTTTTATTTGAATCAGAGATAGATGGCATTCGTCCATATTTAAAAATACTTTTAAATGATATTCCTATTTCAGGGTTAGTCGATACAGGTAGTGTTTGTACAATATTAGGTGCAAATTCACACCAGATTTTATTAAAATTGGGTTATAGTTTGATTGATTCCGATAATTCTTCACTTAGCACTGCAAATGCGTCCATAGTTAGACCTTTGGGTGTCATGTTTTTGCCATTTACTTTCAACGGGATTACAAAGGTTATTAAAACCTTTGTAGCGCCTCAGATTGCGTCGTCCTTTATTCTTGGTATTGATTTTTGTAAGAATTTTGATTTTGTTCCGCAAATTTTAAATTTAATTCAATTTGATCATGCTTCAAATCACTGTTTATTACAAACAAAGGCAGTCAGGGTATTACATCCTTTTGACTCTTTAACGAACGAGCAAAAATTATTAGCAAAATGTGTTGTCGATCAATTTGAAACTATTTCGACGGAAGTAAAAGGTTTAGGCCGTACTTCTCTTTTAACACAACATATTGATACCGGTTTTTCCCCACCAATTAAGCAGAGACATTATCCTTTATCTCCAGCACGTCTCGCTCTTCTTAATGAGGAAGTTGACAAAATGTTAGCTCTGAATATTATCGAACCAAGTAAAGGTGGATGGAATAATCCTACTCTTTTTGTTCCGAAGGCAGACGGAAGCCTTCGTTTTTGTCTCGATGCGAGGAAATTAAACTCGGTCACAAAACCAGACGCATATCCTTTACCAAGGATTTCAACCATTTTAGATAGTTTACGGGATGCAAATTTTCTTTCTTCGTTGGATTTATCCTCGGCGTTTTGGCAAATATGTCTGGATGATTCCTCCAAGGAAAAGACTGCGTTCACAGTCCCAAATAGAGGTTTTTTTCATTTTTTGGTTTCTGCATATGGTTTGAGAAATTCTCCCGCTTGCATGCAGCGTTTAGTTGACAGATTGTTTGATCCAAGTTTTGGCGACAGAGTTTTTCCATATATTGATGATATTATTATTGTTAGTTCAACATTTGAAGAACATATTTCTTTATTAAATCGTGTCTTTAATGTTTTAAAGGATGCTAATTTAACTATTAATAGTAAAAAATGTAAATTCTTCAGGAAAGAGTTAAGGTATTTAGGTTATGTGGTAGACTCGTTTGGTCTCCACGCCGATCCTGAAAAGGTGAAAGCCATTTTAGATATTCCAACTCCTAAATCACCTAAAGAAGTGAAAAGTTTTTTAGCGACGGTGTCTTGGAACCGTAGATTTATTAATTCTTTTTCTAGTATTGCAGCTCCACTTTATCGTCTTACCAGCACTAAAAAAGGCACACCTCCTTTTAAATGGAGTGAAGAGGCAGAGCAGTCTTTTCAACAGCTAAAAACGGCTTTAGCGACAGCTCCGGTACTTGCCTGTCCGAATTTTGAAAAGCTTTTTTCCGTCCATTGCGATGCAAGCTCATTTGGAGTGGGAGCCATGCTAACGCAGGATTTTGATGGTGTAGTTCATCCGATTGCGTTTATGAGCAAGACACTTTTGCCTGCGGAGACCCGTTATAGTGCAACTGAGAGAGAGGCATTAGCTGTTGTATTAGCCGTAGAACATTTTCGACCTTATTTGGAAGGTGGTCCTAAATTTAAAGTCTATACAGATCATGCTAGTTTGAAATGGTTTTTTAGTTTAAAAAATCCAACTGGAAGATTAGCTCGTTGGGGAGTTAGGTTATCTCCGTATAATTTTGAAATTTGTCATAAACCAGGAAAAGACAATGTTGTTCCCGATACACTGTCTCGTCTTTTACCCGTTAGTTTGGTAGATTTAGCTTCAGACGATTGGTATTCATCTTTATTTCAAAAGGTTACAAAAAATCCTTCCAGTTTTCCAAATTATTGTATTAAAGAAAAACAATTATTTCGGTATTGTAAAGGAAAGTTTAAACTCACCAGTTCACACGATTGGAAACTGGTTGTACCATTTTCTCTTCGAGAAAACCTTATTTATGAAAATCATAATTCGGATCATTTTGGTATTTTTAAGACGCATCGAAAGTTAGCCGCTCAATATTTTTGGCCTTCAATGCATAAAGATGTTATTAATTTTATTAAAAAATGTGATACGTGTCACGCGTATAAATTTTCAAATAGTTTACCATTAGGAAAAATGGGAAAACCCAAGGATTGTTCTTTTCCTTTTCAATTCATTTCAAGCGATTTACTAGGTCCATATCCCATGACTAGAAATCGGAATATTTATATTTTAGTGGTAACCGATATTTTTTCCAAATATTGTTTATTATTTCCTTTGCGTCGTGCGACTGGAAAGGCCGTGGTTCATCATTTAGAAAATGATGTCTTTTTAAAATATGGTGTCCCGGAAGCAGTTATAGCTGATAACGGTAAACAATACGTTAGTAAGGAATATCAGGAGCTTATGAAAAAATATCAGGT
Organism: Neomicropteryx cornuta; assembly: GCA_020383195.1. NCBI lineage: Eukaryota > Metazoa > Arthropoda > Insecta > Lepidoptera > Micropterigidae > Neomicropteryx > Neomicropteryx cornuta. The sequence goes on from JAHKQU010000028.1 coordinate 403,133, forward strand.
ACCTAAGGTTTATTTTAATGCCTTGTATTTCCCACAGTTCAACCCGACTGAACGAATGAATCGTACTGTAGTCCAAGCGCTGGCATTGCAAGTTAAAGATGACCACCGCAGCTGGGATACGTACCTTCATAAAATTCAATTTGGAGTTAACTCAGCGGTGAATGAAATTACAGGTTTCAGCCCATATTTTTTAGTTCATGGTAGAGAACCAATTTTATCTGGCACTTTCTATGGAAAATCCCAGGAAGCGCAGGGAGAGTTAGTTTTTGGAAGTCGTCTCGATTACGCTCGGAATCTAGGGGAACTAGAATCAATTTTCCATCATGTTCGTAGGAAGTTAGTTTCAAGCCATTCAAGAAACAAAATTTACTACGACCAAAAAAGAAACTCTGCAGATTTCAAAGTAGGTGATTTTGTTTGGAAACGAACGTACACTTTAAGTAATGCAGGGAAATACTTTATTTCGAAGTTTGCCCCGAAGTACGAAAGATGTAAAATTATTAAAAGACTTTCCTCTCTGGTTTATAGTTTAGAAAACCTGAACGGAAAATACATTGGCGATTGGCATTGTAAAGACTTTAAATTAGTCAAGTAAATTATAAATTATTATTTTGAGTCCGTATATTTTAATTTAGATAAAATTTTATTTACATATTTTTCATTTTTGGAGTTTTAGTGTGGGTTCGAGTTCCTCAGTATTTATCTAGTGGAAGTCAGTTGGTTGTTAGTTTATTAGGCGTTGGACTCTATGTTTGGGTTTCCATTGCCGAAAAGGAATGTTTGTGTCAGCTATCCATTGTCATAGATTAGTTTTTTATACTTACTAAATGGATATCTGTATTGTGTGATTGATACTGTTTGAGTTGCTTAAAAAAAAAATCAGTGTGAAAGAGAACAAACTAACGCAGAGAGCAAGGAATCATCTTTAGCAGTGATTAACGTTTTGTAACATTTTTTTTTGTTTTTCAACAAGGAGTTACATTTTTTCCCAATGTTTATTTTAGAAATTTGTTTCTCCTGAGCTCCTTTTAGTTTGGGTTCAGGGCTCCTTTTGTTGTAATGAGTGCTGGAAACGAAGGGTTGGTCCTTAGTTCCTGGGTTTTTTTATCACTGTTGAGATATATCCGATTGCTCAGGTTTTTTAGATAGTTGGTTGGAAAACTCGTTCCTTATTATTATTTATTTTGGAAATTTATTTATATATATTTTTTTTGGAGGTATGGACGGGTCGTCCATGCTTCAGATGTTTAGTACCCCATCTTTCGCTGTTTTAGGGGAGGGGCATTGTAGCACTTTGTTTTTGTTTACCGTTGAAATTATTTTTTTTCCCAAAGTCTTGGCGAATTTTAGTGTCCTTGCAACCCCAAATTAAATTGTTTAAATTAAAAAAATGTTTTGAAGCCTTTTTTTTTATGTTTCATTTAGTAGTTTGAATTAAATTAATTGTTTATTTCCTTTGTTTCGTTTCATATATAAAAAAAATATATTTCACTTTATGATTTGCGTTTCTTTCTTCTTCTTCGAAATTTGACAGCCAACCTATCGCCCTGTCAGTCCAGTCAGACTTGTCGTTTTGTTGAAAGGTTATAAAAGGCCGATCGCCTTTATAAACTTTCCTTTTTCTTCGGGACCTTGGGTACAAACGAGTGTATATTTTTAGTATCGCTTTATTCTCGCCTCGATTAATTGGTCGTTCCAGTACAGCCGGACGGTTTCTATTCTTTGGTTATCTCTGTTGTTCAATTGAAGCCACCTTAAACTGAGTGGCTTCTTCTTTTGGGGCTTCTTTTTTGGCTTCTTCTTCTTATTTTGGAGTTAAACTTTTGGGAAACAGTGGCTGCCTCAACTGTTTTATTCTCTTGGGAACATTCGAGGAACCGGCAGAGAGAACGTCCACGAGTTTGTCACCACACACGCTTTTTTTTTCCACCTTCTCACTTGGATAACACGCCACGTGTCGGACCATTGGCGATCACCGGTGTAAAGTTTTTAAAGGTGATGTAATCATTTAAATTCACCATATCTATTAAATTTCATCTTTTGGAAGCGACTGAGTTCCAGCGTCGAAAAGAAGTCTACTTGGAGAAGATTTATTTTTGCTTCATATGTTTTAAACTTGTCTTGCAAATTGTTTTTTTTTTAAGGTAGATTTTCGGTTGCAGACTTTTGTCCTAAATTGTTTTTATTATTGTTTAAATTTTTATACCTTTTACATTTTTTATTTTGATTGGCAATTGCCTATATCTGTAGAACGAGGGAGTGTTTTTGTCAGTTCATTAAAAGAACTGTTTTATATTTTATATAGGGCTTGTTGGTTTTATTGGCCACTGCCCCAACATTTATATTTTTTTTGTATTGTGTAGGAGTTTTTTTGGAATACAAGAAAAGATTTTATGAACCTGCCAAAACTGGTTTTTTGTTTCTTCGATTAATTTCCTGAAGCAGGCGCAAAGAGCGTTGATAGTACTCACCTATCCCTGATATTTTTATAAGAGCAAATTTTTTTATTATTCATGATTCTTTTTTATTTTATTCTCTTTATTATTTCTAAATTTTTTAGGCGCCCAACAAATTTTAAATCCATTTAGTTTTTTTATTTATTTTGTAACTTCTTGTTACAGCGGGTAGGAGATAAGCTGTCCGGCAGGATGCTTTTTAGGTTTACGAACCACCCAAAATAACAATAAATATTCTAATTATTTTTACGACTCAAGTAATCCTGCTTATTAGAATGAGTATGGACCTACATAGCTCTACATTAATCTATTAAAATTACATATTGTATTTATTTGTATTAAAATTATACAATAAATAGAAGTTATTAATATTGTAAAAAAACAAATGCAGCCATAATTTACAGTAGGTGCAAAAACAGTTTTTTTTTTAAATATAAAAATGAAAATAACGCGATTCATTTTTAGGTCCTTGGGAATTTGACTCGTGCCCAAAACGCAGTTAAAGCAGCCTGCTGAACCTAGCTGCCAAACCGGGCGAATAAATTTATTTATTTATTTTATAAATAAATAAATATCACTTATTATGTGCGTAAAATTACTTGAGCATTTTAATCTTACCATTTATAGATTATTTGTGTAATCATATCCTTTATTTCTTTCCTGTCATAATCTTTTTTATTTGATATATACATGCTAGTATATAGTCTCCTTGCAATAAAAATAGTAGTTTAAACAATAAAATGTCCTAAGTGGGCGAAAAATCTAGGAAGTGAGCATAAGGTATTAGACGCACTAATATGATTCTAGCGCAGTTCTAATCTAATCGTGATTTCTTATCGAAACATCACGAAAGTAAACGATTTGGAAAGGTTAAAAGTGCGGTAGATTTTTGCACCGAAGTGGCACTAAATAACGCCGATATCACTCCGAAGTGACCACGCCCATCGGAGTGATAAAACCTGTAGGCATGCGCGGGCGGTTCCTGAATCTCTTCAGCTCATAATAAATGAATAATCTTTGCTTTTAGATTGCCTTTGGAAAACTTTCCCATGAAATCACGGACAGCCGTGGGCGGCAATGTTGACTAATTCGCTCAAATCTAGCAATTGAGATAAACGACATTGAAAGATAATTAATCTTGGGAATGGGAGAAATGGCGTATTTAGTAATTGAAAGATGAAACGCGAAGAGAAAAGTGAAATGTGTTGTCGTCTCTCTCTCTCTCTCTCTCTCGTAACACTGACCGAATTTTTTTAATGATGATGATCTAACGGCGACAGCAGAAGGGTGAGCGGAACAGAGGCTAACTTCCTAGTCGCGATGAGTTCGGTTAACAATTTATGCGGTACCCAAACGATCTACGAGTTCGGGACGTTACGCTAATTTTTTTTTCTAAAAATTATTTATTTATTCTACCGAATGTGTCATTTGTTACACCAATCACTAAATGACAATTGTTATAATTTAAAATCGTACATTGCAATTGGTAAAACTTATTATTGGGGCTTGTCACTATTTCCTTCCCTCGGCTTTAATTAGGGTTTTCAAACTTAGCTTCTTTTTTTAATAAATTTTAAGTTCCTTAATGTCCATATTTACCAATCATTTTTATTAATTTATCCATAAGTACATAAAACAAACTTTTTCATATTTTTGCAGCACTAACTTTATTGTATCGAAATGATGGATGGGCTTAATAATTTTATTTGGAGGTGCAACCAGTTTTTCAGGTTCAAAAATACTGTTTTTATTTATTTTTCCCTTATTTTTCCTTTAGTATTATCCCTTTTATTGCCTCTCATTTCCTCAATAGTCTACGTACTGCGACACGGGGCCGATGTCAAGAGATGTCGCCAATGTGGGGCGTTAGAGCGACGCTAGTCCAAAGTCGCAACGGATCGTATTCCGCTCGATTCGATCCGACCCGATCGACGATCGATCATCGACTCCGTTCTCTCGATCGGAACGAAACGGACAAAAGACCTCACATCCGTTATACGATACGATTTCATGCGTGTTTCGTTTACGGATGCAAAAGTGAAATGCTAAAGCCGGTCATTTTTTTATAAAACTTTCCGCTAGATTGGTGTAAATGCGAATCTTATAGAGAATGTTTCTATTTGATACCTGTACTTACCTACTTTTTATACAATCCTAGCGAACTCCTAAAATTACCTAAATTAGTATTTAAGAATCGGTTTTAGGTACAATCATTTTAATAAGACTATTTTGTCCATGTTGTCGTCAATAAGTATTAAACTCTTACATTAGGAACTCATTAAATATTAAATTATATACACGGCTTTTGGTAAATAATAGAAGAGAGTTTGATAATAGATTATTATAAATATGCAAAGACGGTTTTTTGCTAGTTAGAAGAACCGTTACAAGTTGCATGGCGTAACTAAACGGTTTAGCATAATTGCGTAGTATTTTATTACTGCTTAGAATGAGCAATGTTAGGTTTATTTTTACCGTTTTTCACCTTCAAACAAAAAAAAATTCGTCACCAGGTTGAATTCTTCAAATTATACATTTTTAATGATCGATGTTCAAGTTACGTCTTTTCTCAGGCTACGTGTTAATGTTAAACCTACGTTTTTTTCAAATAAATACTAGGTTTTGATTTGAATAGGTGTACGGCACGACGGCCAAAAGTCGTGTTTGAAAGTATTAAAAGCACATTAAGCCCAATTTGGGCGAATTGTCGCCTTTTTAGTATGAGCTTTTCTCACTCCGATGGTATTAGAGCGATCTCCGAATGCGTATATGGAAATTAAGAGTGTGCAAGAAAGATAGATGATCTTTTGGGCACTTTTATGGATACTACACCCATTCATTAACGTCAGAAAGCGACACAAACACTCAGTTAGTGATAGTAGGGGGGGGGGTAAAAACTAGGCATTTTTTCATCTATAATATTACCATTTATTATTTATACACTGACGTAGTGACATGGCATCCTTTGTATTGTCAAATTTACCTAATCAAAATAAATAGATGTCCCTACCAAATTACCTTACCATATCAAAGGTACTTGCGTAATATATTTTTAATTTTTATCCAGTTGACTAACAATAATAAGTATCGATTAAATATTCAAAATAGTAGTAAATACTCATATACTTAATTAATTTGACAAAAATTTGTACAATATTGACAACTTTCGAATATTTTATTTAACCTTCAATGTTTGTTTCGGTCAAATCTTGCAAGCTGAATTAAACCACTTCCTCTCATCCTACGAAGCTGGAATTTGACGTGTTGATTCAGTTTCGATGACGATGCACTTTTATGGTAAGCATGAGCTGATTCTACACCCAGGACCAACTCCAGACGAAGAAACTCCTCAATTTTGAATGGGGCGTATTTAAAAGCTTGTTTTAAAATATTTTTTTTACTATTAATTTATATTTATTAGCGTTGGATATGAAGCCAAATAGAAAAATAATTCTAAATACAGTTACTAAATAGATCCTGTACTTGAATTTATATTAAACAACATAATTATATATCTTTCCTTTATAATACACCATTGCATGCAGTCATAGATTAATTGCAGACTAATGCCATCGTCAAATCGTATAAAGGTTCGAGAGTACATCGATTTCGACGCTGAGCGCGGATTATCTGTAAATTACTCGTTCGTTTGAAATATACCCGTAATGTGAACTATCCATCTTCCAATTTCTCCGCCTTCCCATAAAACCATTCAGAATTCTGTGTATTTTTAGCGTCGGCTTGAGACGAACTTTACTTGCAGTTTTCACAAATTTAAATACTCGTAAGTCAAATCAAAGGTTACCTCACACAATGGACCGAGAGAAACTTTACTAAAGAGTTCAACATAAATGAAAATGTTAATTTTATAAAACGAATTAAGTACGCAGAATGCATAATTAAAAAGACACATAACTATTATGTTTTTATGGTAACCAAAAATGCACATTAGAGCGTTATTGCTTTCTCTAAAAAGCGTCAATCATATATCTTTAGTGAATATAACTCATAAACAAGCAATCGACGGTAGTTAGTAATAAAATAAAAACCTCAGTCAAAAAAAAGAAAATCTGTATTACGTTAATTCGTTGCTTAAATTTTAATAATATAACGTAGTATATATTAAACTGAATTATATAAGAATTAGCATTGAACTAAAAATTGAACCTCATATGACTACATAATATGAAAATAAAATTTAAAAAAAACTCCAACTTGAAAATTAAAAATACAAATATTTTTTACAAGGACAGTTTCTATCAATTTTATCATTTTGGACCCTACTTACGTAGCTATTTTTTATTTTACTTCATAATTAATGCTATCTATAAAGATATTTCTTTTTTTTTAGTGTTGTCAAAAATTATGTCTATCATTTTATTAGACGATTAACCTTCATTATTACACTAAAAATCTTATCATACAGAGTATGTACCTATTATCATTCAGTTTGGAAAGCATTTTGACAGCGATTCGAAACTATACATTTAAATTTATAAACGTTAATTACTACTATAAATGTCATTTACTACACTGTACAATATTAATTTAGTTTTCACTACGAAACTAGCGGTGTTTTAATCACACATTTTGAAAAATCAATAAATATTTCCACCGGACTTCGCAAGAGATTAAAATGATATATTTACAAATAGAATAATCAAAAGTAAAACTTGATAAAAACGGATTTCAATATGAAATTACCCACAGTAACTATTTCTATATTTCAACGTTTGTTTACAAATAAAGGGATGGAGGATTTTACGAGAACAAGTATAGGAGGGTGTTTTTAGGCATTTTGGAAATTGCTAGATTAACGCAACTATTTTCAGTTCACTCGAGTGCCGCAGGCACGAGTCGTCGCGCGCCGATGTCGCCTACAGAGCCGCCTGCAATGTACCGATGTATTGCTGACTACTATTAAAAAAATAGCACTTTATCTATAGGCAGGAGCATAAAATTAAACTCAAACAACGTCTCTATAACGACAGCCAAACGTTTCTAAAGTAACGGTTTAACGTGCTCGGCTCGGGTCGGACTCAATTAAAAGCAGCGTTAAATGTAGGCTTTGTGAATTCGTTTTACGATTGACAGGAAATTTCATTAACAGAAAAAGTCGTTAATGTTTCATAATTGTACGGTCAGAGTTCTTAAACATTGCTGTATGTTTCACGAAAGCTATGTTTAAAACAAATATTGTATTCTTAAAATTTAATTACACTTTTATATGTAAATGCACTATCAATGCATTGCAAATTTTTGTATAAGCATTGACGAAAAATTACAATTATTAGAGCGTTTATAGATTTTAAAAAATTCAAGTGTGATTATAAAATTAAAATATAAAATAACGGCAGTACGTATGTGTCTTACTGTCAATTCGAGTGAAACCTCTGTTCAACTAGGAGCCCAAATGTGTGTAGCCAATATAACAATTTTGAAATCATTAATTAATTATTATTGGTTAGACTCTGAGCATAGCATGGATATTTAACGGCTACAGGTTCAAATCTTTTCATCGACCTACAGTTTTGAGCGCTTCATCACCACCTACTTGCTTAACTGTATACATGTAGATTCATTTGACGTAGGGACGAAAATTAAACTACAAAAAAATCGTAAAAATAAATTGGGCAGGAATCATTGGAAAATACCCCGCAATACTAACCAGTTTCCTACCTCGTTTCTAAATTGATTTTGCGTAAATAAGCTTCCCTTGCAGTGAAGTTTTTTTTAACATTGTAACACTTGAGTATCTTTTAAATTTTACAAGACACTATTAGTAGTAGTAAGTGCACTGCAAGTGATCTAGTTTTTTAGCCGAATTGGTTGCGGTAAAAATTGCACAAGTCATGCCATTGTGCCGAGAATCCGTTTTACCGGTTTGCAGAGATTTTAGGAGGCTAAATATTTTCCATAAACAAATCGTTTGTCAAGATGACTTACTTTCGAGTCGTTTTTTTTTAACAAACAGGTAGCCACACAAATTTTACAAAATAAACTTAACAAAAAAAATAATCATATGTTTTCTTACTCATCGGCGTTAAATGGAATTAAATGGTGGATTTAAATAAGTATATTCTAGTTATTAGTTTTCCTTACTACTGTGATCTAAGGTTTCAGCGTGTAATCGGTACTAATTTTGTTACACGAACACGCCAAAACGGCTAAACCGATTTATTTCAATTTTCCAGTAATTTGAGCATGAAATGAATTTTAGATACAATTTTATACGAAGAATATATTTTGATATTACAAAAAAAACTGCATTTAAAGATTTTTGAATCGTGCACTGTTTAGTACAACAGGAACAAAAAGCCCAAGATTATTGAAACCAAAAGACTAACATCAGAAAAATGATTTCAGAGGAGTTTTAGTGAAGTTCTTTAAATCTTAAAAATAAAGAATATTTCACGCGTAGGTAAGTTACGTGATCATTGATGGTCACCTTTGGGCTAATAGTCCAACGCTTTAACCACTAGACTACCACGATCTCACCACTAGACTATATGAGGTTATATGAGGCTGGGTTGAACCGCGGAACATTAGAGGGTCTCTGACATTGCCAATATTGTAATTTAAAATATCTCAAAGAAAGAACATGTCGCTTCTTTCCAAGTCAACATCCTCAAGGACCAAACTAAGTTTTAGCAATTCAATTTTATTATAAATTTCCATTTAGGTTTTTTTTTATTTTTATAGGTAATTTTAATTTAGGACTGGATCGGTTAAAGTGTTTATCATTATTATAAAATAAATTAAAACAATATACTTAAAGTCTCTGCTGCACCCATAATACATTCCTATATAAGTACACATTGTCAAAAGGATGCCCTTAAACTAGAATAAAGGAATAAGGCCTTAGAAATTTCACTGTCAAAAAGAATCACTTTATTGTTAAACAACTTCTTGAAAAGGTTCTCGATTCGTCGAATTTGAGTTTGAAGTTTGGCAGAAATAATGTTTCAGGTATAGGACAAAATAGGACAAAAGTGAAAATTAATTACCTTCCTGAAGTAGTAAAATAAATAATTGGTAAATACGTAATTGATAGAAACATACATAAAGGCGAAAGAAAAATATGCTTTAAAATCAATTATCTAAAGTTAATATTCCGTTCTATCAAACTATCGATTTGGAATCAAAACTAGATTTCACAAATCGAATTATAATTAATTAAAAACCACAATTTGAGCGTGAAACTGAAACAAATGATTCAAGGAAATTTGAAATATATAAAGAATATTTTTCACTATATGGATTAATATAGAAAATTTAAATAAAGTTAAATAACTATTATCGAAAAATTTTTTTTTGAGCTTACAGGAAAATAAGCGCGGTTTTTATTTGCTATACACTTTAAACGCAATATTTAATTAAGATAATAAAATCTATGATTAAATAATGTAATAATATAATATTATTATAATTTTAAAGATTTACAATTGAATTTTACATGCAATTTTAATTATTACAATCTAATATTTATTTACACAAATTGCATTATATTTACAATTCAATATAAATTTACTATTAAATATATATACCTATATTTTTAAAAATTAGTTACAGCGAAACCTAATGCCTAAAATGAAGATCGAGGTTTAATAGAAATTACCTTCATAAGTATTTCAAAACTAAATAGGGAATCAGTTATATATCATAGACCAAGTACCTATTTTTTCCATGTCCAACTTTGTGAAGTTCAACGTGCTTGAAGGCTGCGTACGTTGCCATAGTGGAAAGCTTATCAAAATCGATTCAACCCCAAAAATTCACTGGCTCCAAATTTAACGCGCAGGCTTACCGAGGGGATAAATATTCGAAGAGAATTGCAAGATTAATCACACAGATTTGATACCTCGATTAATTTTATTAGATCAAACGGATGAGCCAAAGAAACTTTCAATTCACGATGTTTTCTTTTCCTGACGGATTCTAGCGACGAAAACGCGTCCGCGCGCGACGACGTTTGACAGCTGACTGGCTCGGGACGTCTGACAGCGCGCGCTTTATAAACAACCGCACGTCGAAGGTGCAGTCAAGTGCCGCCCGGTGATGTATTTATTCATTACAAACATATGCAGCGGAAGGCACGCGGGTAGTTTTTTTTTATCGCAGCGCGCTGTGTCGACAATTTTTTTTTTTTTAAATTGCGTCGAAGATTCTGGAAACGAGAAAGCGCACGTCGATCGCACTTCGCAGCGACCGGGCCGCGACTGGTGGCGCCAGGGAGACCAGCGGGAGACCAGCGGGAACCGGTGGAACTCCACGAAACATTCGTTTCTCGCTCCCTCCCGCCTCGGCCCGAAGGAGAGAGCGAGCGGACGAGAGGAAGAGAGAAAGGTCAGACGTCGGCTCTCGAAAATCTCGGCTGGAAGCTGGACGCTGCGTTGACACAATCTCGACAAAAAAAAAAAATCTAAAAGAGAGGAAAGTTATATTTTGTATTACATATAAAAGGTTAATTACTGTCACAGGAAATCAAAATTAATTCACTTTGTATACGTCTTGACCCTTCTAGCCCACGAACAATTTTACTTAGAAAGTTGACCTCAAACGTAAATACAGTTTTTTTAGAATTTTGCAAGAAGGGATAACTATCTCCTATCGATCAAAGCTTTAGAGTTATACATTTATAGTTATAAATAGTAGGTACATATATTATGTATGGCGATGCCTTAAAGCAAGCATGATTATTAATATTTGTTTATAATAATAAGTTTGTATGGTTACAATGCACTTTAACGGGAATCTATTTTTTTTTCTGCCATGGGAAAATAAAGATTTTGTTTACTTTAAAAAATTGACGTTAATTGATATTCAAATATTTTTTATTCCTATTTCAAAAAATACACAATTACTCGCCGCGATGATTTTATAAATGTCATTTTCATCAATCTCTTGGCGCGATTTTTGGGTTATATTCTCTATTACTAGAAATTTTAATACAAAAATATCGCACACGCAATATATTTGTTGGGATACTTACCAATTATAGTAAAATTATTATGTTAGACAATACTAAACTATTGGTAAGAGGATGGAAAAATATTTAAAATGTTATTATCTAGAGCTTCACGGGTTTTAACAAATATAAATCTTGTTTCACTTAAAATTGGCAAACTATAATGAATACCCATTCCTAGCATTATAAGAATGTAAAACTAAAGTTCACTTATATGTTTGATATATCAGTTTCTAACACTAAAACTTTCAATAAAACATATAATTAGACTACTTTTGTCTGTCTATCTAATTACAAACTATTATTCTATGTAAGTTTATAAAATGCAGGGTTCCGCAATGGACTATTTATTCCGTAAACATTCTAACTAACTTCTTCTAACTTCTGGATTCCAACTTGAATATTTAAGTATATCCTAATTAAGATATTGTGCGATTAAATCTGATATTAAGCAAAATATATGTGGCTCTTTTTTGACATCTGAGATCAAATAATTTTGTTGAAAAAAATACTTAAAAAAATAGACAACTGTAAAAGTTAAGTAGCTTGACCCTAACTTCACATACTTATATTAGCATTAATACCACTATTTATTACGCCTAATTATTTTCACTGAAAGTACTTCTAATTTCTACGATCACCTTTATTTTTTTTAAATAATTATGTATAATAGTTGAAAGATTGGAGGGGACTATAAAGGCTCTGATTTGGGTGGAGGCGCGCGCTCCATACTCTAAGCATACTTTGCGACGGAGCCGCTGATACGTTTTGATTTAATTTTAAAATATACATTTAATAATACCTCGTTTTATTAGGTACGTATTAAAGAAATCTCCTCGTAATTAGTATGTACAGAAAGGTACCCATTTTTTTATTTCTCACTTTTCGAACAGGTAGATACCAAAAACAGACCTCTGTAAAAATTCATCGAAAAATGATTGAGACTACGTGGTACACCATTCCATAGATTAGAAATTAGCTGAGAAACACTTACGAAAGAAAACAAATAAATCCTGCCATCAAAATGACGGCCATTTCGACATATCCTCCTCAACCACTAAACCGATTTAAAAGTTCAAGGTATTATATAGAAAAAAGCCATTTAATTTACTAATTTAAGTATATGACTCAAGAAAACATCACAAATTATATTTTTCGATTTATTAAGTTAAGGGGGGTGTTTTTTTAAAAAACATAACTTAATGTATCTTCCTTCCAAAGCGCGAGGCTGTTTTCATATTTTCTGGCCTTGGAAAGAATACTGCTTGGAAAGCTTTCCTCGAGATGACAATGTGTCTTTTGAAACTTTCAAATGACCCGTTTAATTAAAAAAAAATAACATTAAAAATTTATGTATACATTTTACTTATTTTCTTGTCCCAATAACACGAAAAATATGACTTTTAAGGCATTATTGATTTTTAAATTTAAATTAGTTTATTTTATGACCTTTTGAATTTAGTTTTATTAGAAAAGTTACTATTGCAATGGGTTAGGTTAGGTTTGGTTTCACTAGAACCTAAAACCACTGTCAGTTAAAAAGTTTATACTATAAGTTTATATATCTAACTATATCACTTTCTCATGGACACGATAACTGATAATTATATTATTCCTCCGATAAGGGCTTACTAATTATCTACTAAATTATACTTATCTAATACATTTTATGATAGCACCAAACATTGGTCCTAGGAGTGGGAAAAATTGGTTTTTCAAAATTCAAAAAATGATATTTCCCTTTATAGGCATCGGATATAATCCGTTCAAAGTGTTAATTGTAGGCCTCTAAATTCCCTACAGTTTTGTTTGAAACAATTTTTGATATGAGTAATCCTTACGGTAAGGAATGACCAAAATGTTTTACCACTTTCACCCGGTGAAATCTACCTCCGTTTTTCGGCATGCCGTAAGGAATCTTTACTTTAAACATTCAAATTGGTTAAGTAGTTGTAGTGAATGAAATATTCGCCATTTTGTTAACCTCACGTTATTCTAGGATCTAAACGACTTGAGAATGGACATTGTTGTAGATGCTACAACATCGATAAAGCCTTATGCATAGTCGCGTAAGTGGGCAAGTTACTTGTGAATAACAAAATCCTTGCTAGCGGCTTACAAACTTAGTTGCTAAATTGACTGCTTGTATCGGTTTCAAAGTGTGCGAGTAAGTTGAATTATCTATACACCACAATCGAGCGATATCGAAGGGGGTGAAATGGCGTATCAACAGTATTAATATTAGTGGTTCTCTTTTTGAGAACCTGCATATATTTTCGAGAACAATTCTTTCTTTTTTGTGTAATGGTTGATTAGTAAAAGTATAATTAACGAAATGTAAAATTTAAAGTGAAAGCACATAATCCTGTAACCTATAATATACCTACCAAAAGATGTGCATTGCTGTCACCAGTTGTACCCTTCCAATCTTCCTTATTATCACCCTATAAGCGAGCATAACGAGTCAATGTCGACTCATGTCGAAGTAGTTGGGAAAACACACTATCTCTTTCTAAATAAAGAGATGCCTATATTTTTTTCGTGTATATAAAAAATCGTCTCGATAAATCACTAACGTCTTTAGCTTTAGATCCGTAAAGTGTTTGTTTTTATATACGGAGTGAGAACTTAAAGCTAGCTGTATCCTTTTGAGGAGTAATTCTGATTAGGAGTGAATCTAAACAATTTTATTCGACAAGTTTTCATATAGCTAACAATTTTATATAGCTCTACTGAACGGTCGGCGCACGTATTGTTGTATTCCTGACCTATCCAATTGACCTACATTACAATATTTGCGCGCGGGAACCTACCCGTCGTTCAATTGGAGCCCCGTGGAGCCGTGGTTTCTGGGTCGCGACGTCGCGCGGTCTGATATTTTATATCAGTTTTTTTGCTTTATTTACTTAGTTAATGAACAAAAGTTGATTAGGTTCATCTTTAGAATCACCATTTAAAAGGATACTGCTGACTTTAAGTTCACACTGTATATACTAGATAGAGAATGCAAATCGTAAATGCGGGTTTGAGTTTTTACTTATTACGAGTATGTATAGGTTCCAAGACCTCCTTCACTAAGAGGACGCAGCGAACTTTTTTTTTTCTTAAGGCGATGCCAAAAGATAACTATTAATTTCGATTAATTTAGACCTTTTATTCTATGGTTGACATTTGGTAACCATTGGATATTTAATCATTATTTGTTAAAATACATTGATTTTACGTATTCAACCGTAAAGGCCGGTTTTTTTTTAAATGAATTCTATTTCTGAAAAATTTAATAAACGATAAACTGCTAATAGTTCATTTTTAGTTGAATTTCTCTCTTATAAAAAATATTAGAGCCTTAGAAAAAATAGTAATTGAAAGGCAAATGAATGGTCTAAAACATAGAAAAGTTTATTTTTTTAATTTCTATATTATGAAACTGCAATTAAATAAAAACCAATAATTGTTCAGTGACCGCGCAGAGAGTAAAACCTGACGCCCTATAAAGCACCGTATTGAAGGTCGACCGTCAATATACTTCGCCTTAAATTATAACCAGTGGCAGTCTATCTTGAATGATATTGAAAAGATAGAAAGTCGTAATTAACGTACGCTATAATTTCCTTCCCCTCTAACTGCCTTCAAACAAACCCATCCAGCGACAAAATATCGTATAGTGCAACGTAAAACTGGTAAACGAGATCATTAAAATTCTCATTTACCAGAACTCATTAGCGGAAGGCGGATTGACATTCAGCTCGGGCGGGCGGAGCGATCGAGTCGCGGGCGGGCGGCCGGGATTGCTCAAGAAGCGATCGATAAATTATATCTATGAGAGCTGATAAACTTCAACTTGACTTTAGGTCTTCGACGAGGGACATTCCGGCTCCCGGTACAGTCACGCCGCGTTGCACTAAAGCGCCTGTACCTATACCAGAATTCGTGTTAAGGGGCAGTCCGGCCCTGAGATTAATTTTAACCTCGATTTTGACAAATTGCTTCATTTCTAATTTGGTAAAAATTAAAAATACATAGAGCCAACAGTTTTAAAGCCTTCTGTGAATTGTATTTATTGAATATATTATGCCAGGGAGTGAAAGGTCCAGGGTTGATGGAAGTGAAATAAGGACGATGTCTCCGATACTCTGGATACTTTTATTTCTCACGCGGCAATATTTAATATTTACATGAATCCTTAACGGGAGACATTTCAACAATTGTAAACGGAAGTAAAGAAGATAACAGTAATCGTCCGTGAGCCGTTCCAATGCGCGCCTGCGCAGATGCGACCAATCAGATGCGCCCGGCGGCGATCGCACGTCGCCGGCTAAAACGACGCTGCCAGCCGCAGTCCAAATATGTAGCGCCGCTACAATATCAACAGAAAATATTAACAAAAAAAATATTGAAGAAACAAGAATGTAGCTATCATTTAATATAATTACTGCTTCTATACATTGTTTAGTAGTCGTAAATTATCTAACCAGAACCTAATGCCACACAGCTATGCCCTACAGGCGTCATTAAATGCATCTGTTTCCCAGACTACACGTGCGTAGTTTCAGGTTGTGATGGTTAGAGAAGATTAAAATAAAAAAAAACGTAGGTAAATGGTATGATGACATTCTTTCAATTCATCATAAATTTTGACACCATTTTAAGTTTTTTTTTGTAAACTTGGGGGCGCGGCTTGTAATGGAACAAGCCCTCTTTCTTTTTACTAAATTTGTCATTTGTTTAATACTAACTTCTCCCAAACTGTTTTTTTTTTTAATAACTCAGCAAAAGTTTCGCAATGCTGTCTATTGTACCAATACTATACCAACACCAATATAAATACTATGTTGCAAATGCACAAAACCACGGCCAAAATGCCTAGTTTAGTTCCGTAACGATAAAAGTGTTGATTTTAATGTTAAATATCTATATTATCCGATCATCTTTCGATGTGACCTAAACGGCTATGGTCGTTTTTCTTGGGTATCAATCTACACATAAAAATTCAACTCTTACGCATTTGACAGACAGATGGCCAGGGACGTGGATAGTAGCTAGTATTTTATAGTCTTATCTTTTAAAATCCATAATAGTGCTTTTATCAATAGGCCGAAGTGTGTCAAAATCACTATCAGGGTCGAACTGCCCCTAAACTTTACATTTCCTAGAATATTTTGCACCTATTTAATGTTGGGAAATTAAAAAACAGATGCCCCAAACTGATCTAATACTCTAATAATCTAATACTAATCTAAAGCTCTGCTATACTATTTGGTGGATTCAGGAAGTGAGGCGAGATGAAGAAACATGCACGCGGAGATGTAATCAGCCAATCTCGCTCTTTAACCGGCTTCAATAAAAGGAGGAAGTTCTCAATTCGATATACAGGATGTCCACAAATCATTCCCTATAAAAAATCCAGCTAATTGGCCGTGCGATTTCAAATATGATGTATAAATACGACATATCAAAAATTTTTCTGTTTTCTGAGAAAAAAAAAGTAAAATTTCCCGCTAATATTAAACCGTCGTAGTGATAGATTCGCCAGCTGATCGACCGCTGTCAAGGCTACGAATATCGATCGCGCGTTGCGACACCAAAGGCAATACAACCAAATTTTTTTTCACATTTGATTGAGATATAAAGTATTGCAAGAAACCGTCAGATTTTCATTCTCCATATCAAAAGTTGGCTTCTTTAGAATGAAGCCTTCCAGGCATCTTTCAATAGATTTTAACCAACTTAGGAATACAATATAATGTGTAAACATATTTATAAATATAAGCTATGGTAGGTTATTTAGATAAGAGAGTACATAGTCTGGTTATTTGACTAGCAAAATAGACGATCTTGGCTGCCGAATAGACGATCGACTCGACTGTGGTAATTAATTAGTCTATAAGTACTAAGAATCGATCTATAAGTAACTTAAAAACCAACTTTAGAATATTTATCTTCGCGTCGGATTGAGAGCACATCGTTCTGAACTGAGAGGGAAGAGCAAGCGACCAAAACACTAGGTAGGTTTGGATCTAAGTAGGTTACCCCTGGTGAAGCGAACTTAACCTAGCATTCTACAAATGAAACGGCCATTCTAGAAAGAGTCACCTAATTGCAGGAGAAACATAATTTTCATGGATCTCTAATGATGATCAGGGACTGCCATTAACTTTAGAAACTGCGTTAGTCCCAAGGTTAGGTTGCTGGACAATTATCGACTTGAAGAGACTAATTGCCACTAATGGCGCCTAATAACCAACCAATTTAATCGATGCGTGAATTGTGTCCGTTGCTAATTTCTTTAAGCTCGATTGTTTGATTTACGGCGGGTTAATACTTTTTATTTAGTTTTATATTAGCTCATTGCGTCGCTACAAAGAAAAACTGTTATTTCTATATAGAAATCTGATATTTATATCACGATATAAAAATCAGATTTATCTTTCATAATGGTTGAAAAATGTTGCAACCGTAAATTTGGAGTCATCTGGAGATTTTGTTTAGTGTATGCTTGCTCTGAACTCTCTGACGTTTCGGCAAAATATCTTGTATTATATTTAGAATAACTCGCAACATTATTAGCTTACTGCACTGCACATCATAAACACGTAAGGTTGAAGATTTTATTTTGCTTTCTGTACTTTTAAAGCTGCCATACTCAACCTGCGGCCCGTCTAGCTTTTTTGTGCCCCCCTAAACACATTTATTTTCAGGGACATGATTTACAAAATCTGCATTCTGTATTTCGTATATCTTGAGATTAATTTTGACTTTGACGTACGTATTTTTTTGTCATACCAGTATAGTGTTGCGGCCCGAAGACAAAAAAGGTTGAGAATGGTTGTTTTAGAGAGTCCGAATACCATAACTAATTTTAGCATTTGTCTAATCGACATGACGTGTGCGATGCACTGAAAAAAATATTTTAGCAAAGCGATTGGTTGCTTAAAAATTTGCACCCGTTGCAAGAAATTTTCTAATCTAACCTAAGTGTAAGTTGTACGCACAGACTGATTATTGTTAAATATTTTTTGGTTAGATTTACCATATTTCTTACTATGACAGTAAGAGATTTAGTTAAAAAAATCATTGGTGTATATTCTTAATGGCATTCCTTATGCGATATACCAACTTAAGGACACTTTGAAGAGATGTTTACCATGTTGAAACTAAGTATTTGATATTTTCAGGTTACTTTCGAGGTAAGTTTGAGGTATGTAAAAGTATATGTATAGTAAAAGATTTTAGAAAAAAAACCCTTTCCATGTTTTTCAACATTCGTATGACAAATTTTAAATGTAAAATAACTTTGAAAGGACTATTTTTTTTTTCTAAAAATAATAATATATCGTTTCGCTGCACTCAAATACACTTAAACATAATCAACCAGAAAGAAATAAAAATGGTAATAAAACCTGTTCTCGTTATATTTATCTATTTCATTTGTTTCAGACTGTGAAAGATGTGTGTAGTTGAGTCGATTTTCGAGTGCAGATAGCCTGCCAAACTAACCCCGCTGTGTTAGTGCTAGCGTGAAACTAATTTCGACATAATAACAGAAATATATACAAGCAACCCAAATTGCAATAATTGATGACAATCGCTCACGGCCAGTAAAAAATCGAAAATTTAGAGCAATCAGTTACTAATGAGCAGTGAGCAAAAAAATTTAACAATCCGCCTCGAGAACCGGTTGTAATTATTATTATCCATATTTGGATTTCTAAATCGTAAAATATGAAGTCCGCTTACGATAATTGCGTCTCGATTTAAAAAAAATACACTATAATAAAAACATTTTAAAATGCATCTATAATTTATCTAGAACAATACATTTTATCTAACGAATTAAGGGCCTTGACTGAATGCCTATAATATTTCAATGTGTATCTTAAAATTTAAAAGCATTTAAAGGTCAATTTCGTAATCGAAGCATGCCATTAAAATGTTCAAATTGTTTTTGAGATTGCTCAAAAGTATATTAGTGTCATAATGGATAAACAATCTGTTTTTAAATTAGGATCATATTTAAGTTACATTGCAGATAACACAGAGTGTATAACATATTTTCATACGGGAAGGTAACATTCACTTGAGGTAAAGTGGAAACCGTGACTGTAGCACGTTACGTTTTGTATATACAATTTCTATGATGCGGAGAGATTGACAAACCAAAGTAACAGTTTTAAAACTAATTAATATAACCTAACCTAACCTACCCGACCACCTTAATCCCGAGCCCGACCTATTAAGGAAATGGGTATTGTACTTCAAAAATATCGCAATTAAATTTTCACCACCACTGTACCAGAATTGGTTAATTCTCGATATTATAATTGGTCTTAGTAGTAAGATAGCGCATGTATTTTCCTGTAATTAGTGGTCACTTTGTTTAGCAGCGTTCTAACTAGACCGAGTGACTATTTGGGACAAAATTGTAAAGGTTGTAAATGTTTATTATATCGCGGTCTTAGAAACCTCGATTTATGAACATTTTTATCTGAGATATGAGTACTTGCATGCTGTTTAGTTCGGCAATCGCAATTTCTGAGGTTTAAGTTTAATAAAAAAATAAAAGTGCGTGAAGCTCCACGTCCGAAGGTGAAAATTTCTATTCGCAGTAATTTTATTTGCATTGCTTTGCAATTAGTGACGTCGTCACAGAATAAACACGAATAGACAAAGCTATAAGCATGGTATAGTGGCAAGCCGAGAGCGGCGCAGTCACTTTGCGGCCTGGCCTGACTCGCAGGCGCAAAAGGCTTTTTAATGACTTATTTATTCATTTTATACGGATTTTTCGTTGATCACACGTATAAGCAGTTTGAGGTTACCGTGAGGTTCTTCTTCGCCCTGGAAAACAGCACTTTGTTTCTATCGTTCCTCTTCCTTTCTAGGGGAAAAGCTTCTCCACAATTCTGATTCCCCTGCTCGTTGATAATCATCGCACCAATTTTAGGATAAGGGAAAATTGTTAAATTAGTTATTGTAATATTTGTATTGTTTTGTTTTAAATATAAGATTTGTAATCCTGCATTGTTTTGATTTCGTTTAAGATAATGTATTATAAGAATATAATTTGTCTAAAACAATAAACGATGGCTATCTTTCATTGGTCGGTCAGAAATAAAGACTATAATCTTTGAAACCGCCCGCTCAGCGGCTATTATATACATACGTTAGGTTAGGTTCAATTGTAATCAAATTGTATAATCCGATATTATTAAATGAAAACAAAAAAAAATAAGGTATGTTTCTTAAACAATATAAGTGGATCACCTTTATCCATAATCATAAGATACGTTAAATTCGCTACGGAATGGTAGATATACGCTACGTACGAACGAGAAATCTGGTAGATTGACAACGAAACAGGCTGCAACCATAAAAGCAACGAATCGAGCCAAGATATTTTCGAACACAGTCACATTCAGATCCTAAACGAAAAGGGATGAAAACTGTATGTTTGCGACCAGGCTAATGGTAATTGGCGAGCGTGCGATTACACTCTGGTATCTGTTTACGCAGTCGCAGAATGGCACTGAAGTGATAAAACGCAAATAATTGCACTCAACGTGAGCTTACAATCGCAGCTTCGATAAGAAGACTTAAGACTATCGCGAAATAGCAACGATGTAAAATTTGTATTAATCAGAAAATGTCTCCTTTACGAAATAATTACATAACAGTACACTGGTATCACCGTTTACGGTATCATTATGGTAATATTGAAATCTTATTCATGAATAAAGTGTGTATGTAGATTTTGCATTTATCTCTTATCTTAATCTCCACTGCAACCGCGCACGTTACATCGAGGTTTTCTGTGTCAGAGCCAATCCGAGATGGGTGTGGAAACTCACCCATCTCGGATTGCGTCAGTTCGGCAGACGAGAGAAAAATCGCCGAAAGACGACTCAGCAAATTTGCTGCAAAGCATGATCTCCTAAGTGGCAAAATTTAAAAGGTGTTGGGCAAACGTATTGACTTTAGTCAGCAATGGTCAGAGTCCGCTATATTTTCTCACGTCTTAGATTTTATGACAGGATCGAGTTTGTTTGACAGTTCTAAATGTATAATGTCATCAGCATAATTCGATATGCAGTAAGATATCCTATCAATCTGCTTCCATTTTTATTACTGTTATCATATAGGCTGTATCATATTACTACGAGTTTAATTACATCATTTTTTGCAATTTTCGCGTTGAAGTTTCCTACAATAATTTAACTGTTGTCATCTTCAATCGGTTGAATTTAATAATATATCTAATAATAGCTAGCATCACACAGATTCTAGTAATTTTTAGCGATATCGACACAAAACAGACGTTTTGGCAACCTCTAATATGGTATTTACAGCTATTTTTTCGGTCAGTTATAGTTTTATCCGCTTCGAAAAGTTCAGCAGCCTCTTAAAAAAAGTTTACTTGCATCTTCTTGAAAGAATCTACGAGACTTCGCTTAAATCCCCACTGAGATTCGAATAGGAAACTCTGCTAAAATAAAAACACATTTCTCAACTAGTAATTAGCTTAACGCTGGCAGATTTTCAACTGATTTGACGCAGGTATAGAATATTTTGCGGTACCGCATGGCAAGGTTACGCTGGGAGGATATTTTTATTAACTCTTTTCTGATTTTAATTTTTATCTTCTCGTTCTTTTTAATCTTCGTACACATTTCCAAAAATGGTTTAAATCGATTCAATGGTTTAGTTAGATCGTAGCGTGTTTGGTCTAAAATGTACTCATTCATGACAGAATCACAAAATATCAACAAAGAACATAACGAAAAAAATTATCATAGAATACAATAAACGTTACTGCCTCTAAGCTACATTGACAGGTTCACTCCGTTCCGTCGAATGGACACCTGCTAAATCGTCACGGGCCTAATCGCTTGGACAGAACTAACCGTTTCCAAGTGCATCCGTTGTCTTGTTACGACGAACGTTCTGAAATAATACCAATTTACTTTTAGCAGATTGCGATTAGGCTTTATGCAACGATGATCTAATCGCCTAAAAAGGCACAAATTAAAATAGACTGTTTTTGTTTAGAAAATCAATTTCTTATGTAAAAAAAGTTAGATTAAAAATGTATTATTACAGGTGGGCAAATCTTCAGCCTCATTTTTAGAAGGTTCTCTCCTCATAATAGGTAGGGTCTAGCTGTCAACCTAGAGCCTTTAAAAACAGTACGGTAGGAACGTAAGTGGCGGGGAGCGAAACAACCCATCCCAAGTACCGCTGGCACTAGCCGTTGCGCGCATTAGGCGCCGTTCCAACCGGCCGTAGGGCCTTGGTGGAACAGCCAGTCTTCTAAATTCTTGTTCGTATTGTTTCGGTTCAATTAAAATAAATACGGAAAATCATGTAAAAAATACTCGTAATACACACAATATAATTAGGCATTGGTCTACAAAGCAATACTTACTGAACCATTAGTTAATCCTTTGATCTGTAAAAGTTTATTTTGACGTATCTTTTATTTTAGAATCATTAAAAGGCAGATTAAAATAAAAGTGAAATGCAAAAATGTATTATACCCTAACATTATATTTCTTTTATTTTAACAGACTGTTACTATAGCGACAAGAAATTTCCGTTGTCTGGTCTACAAGATGAATTAGTTAGCTTCAAACCGGTTGATGGACAAAGTTACACATTCAAATTTATAATCATTTTTTATATAAACAATTATTATTATTTTATTTTTTTGGTTACTTCCAATTATATATATTTTTATAAGGGGCAAGGACTGCTCCTTAATATTATTTCTTTTATAAGCGGCAGTTATGTAACATACCTAGAACAAATTCAAAAAGTATTGTGGATTTTGGCAAATCGAGCTTTCTTTATCAATTACGTTGTCGTTTCTATAAAATATATTTATTCTATGCTACAGATTACATGTCATCGACCGCTTTACTGTTCGTATTTCCAGGAACTTTTAAGCTGATATTGCTAGTCTTCGATCAAAGAAAGCGAATAATTGAACAAAGATCTGTTTTGCTCTCTCTTCTTGCCCTTTCAATGAAAACAAAACGAGTAGGAAAGCGATATAAATTGTGGTGAAAGAGGTTGTCTATTAGCAGGCATTGACCAATTGGCGGTGAGATGAACAGTCCGCATTTAAGATACTACTATTAAGAAGTCGTAACCAACGACTTAAAGATAATTTCAGTAGTTAAAGAAGAATAAGAACTACATATTTACTACTAAATGATTGCTGCTGAAGTGAAAGAGAAGAGTTACTAAGATTCATGCGACCGAGTGTGTAACGAACAGCTGCTCTTCATCGTTGGGCTAGCGTGGGCCACTTGGTAGGTATCGTTGCAGTAATCGTTACAGTTGTAATAGCATACTTGCATTTGTGTTCCAATAATTACATCGTCATTTGTGTTTCAATAATTACATCGTATATATTGCGTATACTCATACAGAAAACACACAACACCTGTTGGCGCCAGATATATTCCTTCACCGCCCAACCTTTTACTGTCAAAAATGGAGTTAGTGGGCTGTCATTTTTGGCAGGTTAAGTTTGGGTGATAAAAAAATATATCTGGCGCCAACAACACCTATAATTATAGTAGTACAAACAAATACTACTATAGTACAGTACTAGTAGTTTGTATAGTAGTATATACAAATATTGTCAGCGCGCAGACAGCAATGCGCCAACCACTCTAAAAATGATCGATTGGTATTTAGTGAAGGCCCGATTGCTTAAGTAGCAACGGAGGCTTCTCCGGTGCTGTCGTGAGGGCCCAGCCCCGAGGGCCAGGAGTGGGAGGACCGGTGACTGGCGCGGCGTGGCGCGACTCCAGCAACCTCTTCGTTAATTTACGATGTGATTGTCTGTTTCGAGGCTGGTAGGGCTCGCCTTGCGGTATTCTAGGGCGCGCGCGATTTGGCAATCCGCCCGGAGCGTTTTTGTTTTCATATATTATTTATTATCAACAAGCTACTTATGTTCCTAACGTATTGGTAACCCTTGCATTGCATTGAATTCGTGATGTAATGTTTCGAATTACTCAGAGGGACTAGGGTCCCTCCCGGAAACCTACGGATTTTAGTGGGTGAGTGAGATGTGAGTGATGCACATCTCAATTAGGTTTTTTTTTGCTCCATTATTAGATTCGCCACGTTCTGGTCTTCAAATATAGAATAATTATAAGTTTTGTGTTTTATTTTGTTTCAAAAAATAAATAAATGATGGCCTTTGTTTCGGCACAGAAGAGCGGGACTTTTGTATTATTTGTCTTAGAGCTAGTATGTAGGATTACAAAATTATGAATCCCTTAGCCTCTAACAATTTAAAGGAATTCTTTAACAGATATTCCGATTATTGCTTTGAAACCTTCTATTTGCAGAATAAAATCAAGTTTAACTTGTGCTCATTGATGTGAGAAATATATTCAACCAGCTTTATCGAGGATCTTGGAATTGTCTTAGGACCGAAATTTCATGTCCCACCTAAGACTAATCTAAATTTTAAGTAAGACTTAACCGATCGATTAACATCGTATTTGAAATCACTTTTAGCAATAAGTAGAACATAAAGGACCGCATTAGCTTAGAATCAAAACAACCACGACTTAAGTCAGTATTAAAATATGCTTTCTCGGGAAGGGGTCACGGGGGAGAAAAGGCGGGGTATGAAGTTTCTCCTACCCCATGTTAAGCGGGGGGAAAATTTAAAAAAAAATGAGGCCTAAAACCCAGTGAGAAATTAATATACTGCCGATATCCTGATTCATTTATTGTGTTATTCTAATGTTTTATTCTTTACATTGAGAGTGACAGAGAACAACGCACGTTTCTTATTATTTTTTTTTGTCTCGGAATGGGGGGGGGCACTTGTCCCCAGTGTCCCCTTTCCAGAGTTATTACGTGGATTCTACGGAACCCTAAAGGTAGGCTCTGCGCAAGCAGGTAAGATTAATTATTAGTAAAGAAGCCATATCGCTGCTGAGGAGTCAAAGCGAATGCGATTGCATTTGACCAGGAAAGCTTTCTTCGAAGCCGCAGCGGTACCCGATAATATAAATATAACGCGGTAAAAGGGACGGTTTTGTCCGCCGTTGTATTTTTAATTTAGGTTAAAAGCGAAAGTAAGCGCCTTTTCAGTAGGCAATCCTATTAAAACGGAACCCAACCCCAGGAATCCAATTTGCCCCTGTTCGACCATGCATGTATGTTTACTACCCAATTTGGTAAACTTTAGTCAGAAAGCATTAA
Source organism: Neomicropteryx cornuta (assembly GCA_020383195.1). Lineage (NCBI taxonomy): Eukaryota > Metazoa > Arthropoda > Insecta > Lepidoptera > Micropterigidae > Neomicropteryx > Neomicropteryx cornuta. The sequence continues at coordinate 428,789 of JAHKQU010000028.1, forward strand.
AGCGGTAGGTCTTAAAATATTTTGCGGATCAAGAGCGACATAACTTTAGTCCAATAGACTCAAGGCTCGCAATTTCTAGTTGGGAGTTAGGTTAGTATAAGACCTCCATAACTTTTATCCAAATAATTCTATAATGCTTATCATCTCGAGTAAATTAAGCCTAGTAACGTCTTCGCACAACCATTAGGTCAAATTCAAAGTTTTGATTAAATAAAATAAGGTACAAGCAACATCATTTTCAGTTTTAAGCTAAATATATAAAATCGAGTACCCGGGTACCAGTCATGTTGGCCAATTCGATAAGGTCCGTTATCTTTCTAACTAGATAAGAGTTACCCATTCTAAAAAAGTTTATTTATAAAGTGTTACAGTGCGAGTATAAAAGACCTGCGCAAAACCCTGTGAAAATGAGTTCATGATGAGATTTTTCAGTTCGCGTAAAAGGTGAACAGATTATGCAAGCTATTTTACATAATTTAGATGTAACTAACTTATGTAACCCGGATAACAACAAGAGCCTGGAATACTCTTGATCAGTCGCTTCGCTGCTCAATGTTGGATTATAGTATTATCGTTTATAAACATATGTAGGGTGTTCGGAGAGGTCACTAGCAAATTGTTTGCACTTTATTGTTACACATTTTAAATTTTGATAATTTAGTACAGAATTTAAAAGTAAACCTAGGTCCAGTTCAGGAGGCCCTAAAGTCGCTATAATAAGGAAGTGATCCGATACCCGTGTTCAATGCGACTTTGGTCTTCTGGATTTGATGACTTGCCTTTTATTTATCCGTAGCTCTGATACTTTCCTACGACTTCGAGTAGTTAACGATTTCTTCATCGGACGGACGTGATTAGGTCCATGGCGCGATCGTTCGCAACGCCACCGTTTTACTGCTGATATGTGCCTACTTCTCACTCGTATTCGTGGCCGCAGCTTCGAAGGAAATCTGATCCTCAGGTTGAGATTGTCGCGATCGAGTTCACGCCTTTCTGGAAAATCTTAACCATGTACAGATGCTTACAATAAAAATCTCTTCAAACTAGGGTGCGAATGTGAACAAAGCATGGAGTCAACTAGTTTTACGCAGTGCAGTTCTACTTCACAAATTCTCAATAGGATTAATGTCTAGTGAATTACCAGATAAATTAAAGTATATAAACCCCTTTTCTTGAAAAAAACCTCCATTTTAGTCGAAGTGTGGCATTGCGCTAATCTTGCATCGTTATAAACCTTCACTGGCAGGATGTGTTTTTCCAAAGTCCTTTGTATTTGTCGCTATTCATTATGCTTCCAACAGGGACCAAAGAAACTGTTCCGTGAAAAACAGCCACCTGCAAGTAACCGGGTATTCAACATTTAATAACTGTTGCTTGTTCAGATTGATTTGCACAAGATTGCAGCATGTACCCTCTCATTGGCCTATCTCGGTGACGCGAACGACCAACTTTAAGGGTTTCAATTTAGCAACTCTTTGATCAGCCACGTACAGCATTCATAGCTCATTCTAGAAAACGAAAGGTAAGACCGTAATGGCACAACGAGACGGGCGAAAGAAAAAACAACATAAGCACGCTTAAATTTCACCTCCCAATTTCGCGGTCTGCTCGTAACGTGGCTCGCGTCTCGAACGTCAAATATTTGTCAGCTCCTCGCGTCGACGTCTGCTCGTCTGCCGGCTTAGTCTGGTTGACGGTCGATTCGACCGTACGCGCCATCCCTTTTTTCCTACGGCCGTCGGCGGCGAATGAAAGCGACGGCGGAGTCGAGTCGATCGTCGATCGGCAGGCAGACTAAGGCCCCTGCCGTCTGGCCCGCCAGCTGCATGGATGTCGTGCTGTTCGGCGGCAATGAGCACAATGAAAATGGACTTTTTCTCTTTCGGCCGAAACGTGATGCTCTTGTCGAAAGTCAAATTCGACAGAGCCGTCACTCCGTTTTAGAAAGCAATATTTTATCAGATAAACGTGATATCCACTTACCGTGCACTTTGCGATCTCTATACTAACCCAAAGTAATGGACTTCTCGTGCACTATGTACCGACTGCGTAGGTATAGCCGTGGCCTTTCTTAAAGACGAAGTATGGATCATTAGCTGCTCGCAACATAGTATGTTCATTAGAGGAGTCACCATACGAACAAGCCCACCAAACCAGAATCTATCTCCACGAAATATTCGCTTTCACCCATCCCTCTTCTTTGTGTCTTCCTTTTGAACAACTATTGCTTTTCAATTGGCTAAGTTGGAATGGGACTGCCCTTGGGAAAATCCCTATGATATCTTTCAAAATCGTTTAATCATACGTAAAAAAACATACAGATCGAACTCCTTTTTTTTACGTTTGTTAAAAATGTCTCTTTTACTCATTTACATTAAATTAAAAAATAAACCTTTAGAATACACTCATTTATTGAAAAAAACATGATTTTTTTATGTTTGAAAAACCCATGCGTACTGTTAGTTCAAAATATGTAATAATTACTTCGATTGTCCTCAATTACTTGAACAAATTAAGTTCCATGTACCGCCGTAACACGTAACAAATTGTCGCTATAGGTGGATGTTTTCTCGAAAGCCACAGTTTTAAAAAAAAAAATGTACTTATTCTTCTAAACTCTACAAAATATAGCATGCTTAACTCGAATCTCTTCGTCTTTAATTTTAATCCAACTTCACGGCCAAATTGCTCGCCACTATTTTATCAATCTATCTATTATTATATGGTAATATCATAACAAGTTTTAAAACATCTTGTTACAAAGTTAACATTTAACTATCTAAATAAAATTTCTCTCTATTTCCATCTAGCAAGATGGAGCATTAATTCATATCAATTGCAGATATTATTGCTAATAAGCTTTGATTGGCGCGGGCGACCGGCGAAGAGCTTTTCTTTCGGGCGCCGCGACCGATCGATCGTTGGCCAGTTAACTCGAGTCACTTTCTCACGGGGCGGCGCATAGATCGTAGATCGTAGATCATTAAATCCAATGAGATCTCATCGCCTCGTCAGGTTTCGATTTCGCAAAATGCGGAAAGGATTTATGCCTAGGATGAACCCGTTCGCGAGCGAGCTTGTCTAATTCCCCAACACGACTCCTCATGTTTATTCATCGAGCGATGATTACGTTAGGATTATAGCAAACCCGTGCAATCTTAAGACTAACGGCATTATATTATTTATTTGTTCATATTAATTTTATGCAGAGAACAGTAAAGCAAGTTTTAGGTAAAGGCACTTCAGTTTTCTTGCATCTAAATTGTACAACAAATTTATTTTATTGACAGTAATTTTAAACATTAATTTATAAATCTATTTCTCGCTGTCTCTTTTGTGTTATAATATATTCTATTACTAAACTAAGGGATATGCATTTATCACAATATAAATTGTTGCTCAGCGCGTATGTTAAAAAAAAAAACAAGGCTATTTTAGAAAAGTTCCCTTAGGGCGGACATTGGCCAGTAAGGTAAAACTTTATAGTATATGGTAATTTAATGTTTAAAATACTTATGTAAATAAATAAACTACGGCAACAGTACATATAATAACAAATTTAAAAAACTTTTTTAAGTAAATAAATGACCGTGGACTTTATTTAAATTATAGGGCAGTATTTTACCCTTTTCCTTGTTTCAAGGATGTTTTTAAACGTAGGCTGTGAGTTGTCAAGCATTAATTTATCTTTATTCAACAATATCACCGAAACTAGCTCCTAAATATTGTAATAATAAGTATAATAAAATAGTCAACTAATTAAGGTCCCAGTGTACGTACAAGTACATTGCTGGAACAAACTTACCTACTTTAAATGTTATATGCAATGTCGCATAACAAAACATGGCATTAAAAAATGAATAAGTATCTCCACCACAAGTATTGTAATTTCCAATTACTGTACCATACTGTACTGTACTGTAATTACTGTATTATTTCATATATCATTGATTCTTATTATTGCTTACTTTGACAGTATTTCGTTTGTTTATTATTGCATATTGTAACCTAACACATTAGTTTCTGCACTCGAAATCGCCGTCTGAGCATTTACAATTGAAACCATTCTAACGGCGATTATATTGCAGTGTTTCTGTATTTGCGACATTGCAATGGCGTGTTGTGCCTTCATTTAGATGTTCATCTCCCAGCAGATCAGCGGCATCAGCGACCATAACGATCAGCCGCTCAGATTGGCGCCGCGGACCCCTCATTATCTGTTGGCTAACTTCTCTACCGACACTGGCTCGAGACTCTGTTCTAGCGTCTGGCTTACGTAACACTTCACCGGCAAAATAAACACCGGTTACTGCTTATCGAAGACCATCTGTTCAACTTATCTTATCAGATGTAATTTCGATTTCCTATGACTTCAAACTCTTTTCATACCATCTAAAGAGTTTCTCACTATTATATTTTTAACCTCGTTGTTTTTCATTTGTTTTATTTTAAATTCATCTTTTTTTTAAAGTTCTCGTTATATACCTTATAAATTTATCTTGTTTACTTGAGAAAACTGTCTAAATAACCTTAAGCCTTTAAATAGCACAGAAAACTACTCTTCGAACGATCATAAAAAACCAGGATCGCTCATCTTCTATGGCTCTTTATACGCAGCTGAAGGTTCGTGGTCCAAAGCATATTTACCTCATTAACCTGATCATTAATACACAGAAAAAAATTGAGGCGCAGGCAGTAAGTAGTAGCTCACGATATAAAACGCTAGCAATAAGTAATAAAGATGTTTACATTACTAAAATAAATTTAGCTTCGGACAGAGAAATATTGACAATATCATAAAAAATATCAATAAATATTATAATACTATTTTATATAACAAAAGTAGTTTCGTGTAGGTATAAGATTAGGTAATATGTTACACTACATAAACATTATTCTGTAAATGGTGTACATACATATAATTTCACAGTTTTACATTTTGATGTTACAGCATTTATTTAAGTGTGTATGTAAGTCTATTTATATTATGTGTATATGTTTATGTATTTAAATAATAAATTTATTTATTTATGCATAGATATACAGAACATATGATAATAAAAAAATTCAAAGTCTATCCTAACTGAGCCATACAAAAATCTACCTTAGTACGGCTAAGGTAGATTTTTGTGGTGGTGTATTCATAATTAATTATGCTTATACTTTCCTGCGCTGTGTTGAAATTCTTTATTATATAGATATATTTAAGTAATTATGCATAATATTTTTTCTTATTTTATTTATTATTATTAATTTATGTATGTTTGTTCGTCTCTTGACAATTTAAAATTTTTTGAATATTTGTTTAGATTTATTATTATTACAATAATATCGTATAAATAACTTTGAAATACACAAGAGAAATATATAAATATAGAACGAGTATAAAATATTCTGAAAATTAATTACCTTAGGGATAAAATGAAGGTAGTTTTTTCTTAAAAATTATTTTGACATTATGATAACTCTGGTTGAGACAATTGTAAAAAGCGTTAACGGCTCCTAATACACTTTAAAAGTGTATTTTTACAGTTCAAGCCAACTAATGTGTCGAATTACTTATTTAATTACTTACCAATTTTGATATAAAAATATATTTTTTTTTAAATAATTGCTATAACCTAGATCATATTAAATTATTTTGGACCCTACTCAACTAGGCCAAATGAGCCTGTCCTAGAGATTAATTAGATTAATGTCGTGCATTAATTGTTAATTATCAATATAATTCTTCAAATTGCATTTAATTATTTATCTCGTGAGCACGAACGTCGTTTGTGGTAGATTAAATGTGTTAATTTGTTTAGCACTAATAAAAAGTTAAAAAAAAAAATCCCTATAGGAATGTTGAATGTCTAATAACTTTCCAGATGGGCTTTTTTAAAAATTTATTACTATGCAAGGAGACAATAATGTTAAGCACTGCCTTAATTTTATACCAACACTTAGTCAACCGGAATAAGGTTAGGAAAAACAGTTTGTATGCGCCAGACTGCCCTCATATTGCAATCAAACAAAATTACCTCCTTTAGTACAAATAAAAATATTTTTTACACAAATTCTCAAATAAGATTTTTTATAGTGATTTCACACAATATTTTATAAACAGTGTTGCGAATGTTTATTTCGCGTTTGAAGGTGCTGCGCTCAAAGCGTCGCATTCTAAGTTTTTTTCCCATTTTGATATTGAAATTGTACCGGCGAATGTCTGAGCGAAAGGCCTCGCTTGGCGTTTTACTCTCAACATTATTTAACCAACACCTCTTGGACCGTAACTAATTTTACATTTAAAAATTGTGTTTTGATTTTTAATCGAATTTTATTTTAGGAATAGTCCTAAAATTGACATTTCAAATGAGTCGAATTTAATGTTATATATCTATATTATTCGACAAGCTTTTGATGTGAAATCACATGTAAGCTGTTTAGATAAACGGCTTTGGTTGTTTTTTAAAAGCATCAAAAATTCAACAAATATAAAAAATATAAAAAAAATAACAAATTTAAATGTACAGTGCAATCATACGTATTAGAAAAAAATATATAGTTTTAAGGAATTTGAAAACACCCAGTCATAGGTTTACATAAGATTTAGCTCCATAAGCCCGGTTTAGTGAAATGTTATTAAATTAAATCTGGTTTTCTTTTAAGAACTATGTCCTAATTTCTGTTATTGTATTAAACTTTGTTTGTTGTTATTAAACATGGATGATCATGTATGCATATTTTCCATAAAAAAAAAATGTATAGTTATTATTATGATCATTAATGCCACACCACTATACTAACTTCAAAATATTATTGTACCTAAATTAAAATGTCATTCCTGTATGCATTTATCTTGTGTTTATGGAATAAAATCATTTGAATTTGATCAATATATACACAAAAATTCAAATCTCTTGCATTTGTACTTTTCGAGTTGAAAGATGCAACAGAAGGCCAAAGGACGGGGATAATAGATACTTATTACATGAGTGTTTGTATAGAAGCTAAAACTATTAACTCAACAAGTAACCTTAAATTTATTGGAAAACGCAACACTAACAAATTAGGACTAACTAACTATTCAATATAGTGGAAACATTATAAAACGTTCGCAGAGTTATTGTCAACCCTTTACGAGAAACCTGTTAAAATTATAATTTCTTCAGCAACTGATCAATTAAAAAAACCCCTCTCGGCACAGGCAAAGGCGGAGGTAGAATTTCACCGGATCAAAGTAAGGGATAAGCAAACTCAGATTGTACGAACTTGTATCAAATATTCCACTCCTCGCGCGGCGGCTCGCGCAACTCAACCCGCCGTACCCTTGCGCAGCGAGAGTCCACCTTTATACTGTGCCGAAAGGGTTGCTCATACCAAAAATTGTAAGGAAATTATAGGCTTACAATTAACATTTTGAACTGATTTGGTTTTGTGCCTTTTAAGAGAGGTATAATTTTTGGAATTTTGAAAAAAACATTTTTTAGCATCCCTAGGACGAATGGTTAGTGCTATCAAAAAAGTTTACTTTGATAAGTTTAAGACCCTTATCTAAGGAATAATATAAATTGTAACCGAATTCGTTATCTTATATACTAACAAAATGGCAATATTTACTTGACTGAAATTTTGTGCCCTTTAATTTTATGTATTCATTTCAAAGTGATTAGTGCACAATTACGGCTGTTATCGTGTCCACACGAAAGTGATATAGATAGACATACTATAAACCTTTAAACTGAGAGTAGTTTTGGGTTCTAGGGGATGTGAAACGCGAAGATATGTTGAAATTTTCCGGTACCATGACATGGTACCCATTGCAATAGGTAGCTTTCCTTATGAAATCTACCTAAAACAGACATTCTAAGCGCTCTGCCTACTTACCAATAGAAATAATAGTAGGTTGTATAACCTGCTTAGATAAATGCGAGACAATCCCAGGAGCAGAGACGCACGTAACTCAGCGGCGGGTGACAAATAAGACGAGATCGGGTCTTCGATAGCGTCTGCGAGTCGCACGCGCGGAAGCGAGCCGAGCATTTAACTGCTGTATTTATTCCACCTGGTACACCTGGACCGGGCGAATTACAATCGAGGAAAGCGCAGGTCACGAGGAGCGCTCGCAGTCACGCGGTCGACGATGTTTACGATTCAGCAATCGCTGGATCTGCGCCCATCCGGGGTATTCATTTAAAATCAACTAGACCAGAAGGCTTATATAGTTTTTCTTGCATACTCTTTGAAATCCTATTGAAAGATCATTCGAAAGTTCTACGTCGGAAGGGTTACCTTGATATGTTTGCAAGAAACTGTGTTCCAAGACCATTCCCGATAGAAAAAAGGGAATTTACACATACACTTTGATAAAATTATTAAATTTTGGCAGGAAATATTCTTACACGTAATAGGAAACATAAACCCTTTTAAGTCTTAGGGAATGATCTTGGAAAATCCTCTATAATTCTATATGATATTTATTTAAAGACCCATAAAATTGTACTGGTTAGCCCATCAAGTAAGTTCAAGTCATCATTACACCTGTACACACATTAACCCTCACACACATCCATTTATTATTTATTTATTTTTTGATTTCTGTTTCTACATATTTCTTAGATGATGAATAACATAACCATACCTAACTGGACATTGCCCGTACTAAGATACTCTCGCTCTCTCCTATAATTAAATCTTCAGTTGCACATTTTATTTTTTGATATAAAAAAAATGTTATTTTTAGTTTATAAATTGTCTGCTGAAGATCTATGTTTAAATAATTGATTACATCCCTTTAAAACAGCAGTACACGCTATAAAGGTGATGTAAAATAAAATGTATTCTTTTTTTTAATAATAAATAAATAAATGAAAAAGAAAGCGGATAAGAGTAGATCGATTTTACAACACTTTAATACAAAATTACACCGTTTATTAATAATGATATGGTTAACATATTGCCGCAAGGCAATAGCAACCAGTTGACCAACTTTATTTTTAATTTATCGACAATTAATTATATAGTATGGGTGGACCATTAGTTAAATGGAATCATAGAAACAGATTTAATGCAATTAAAAGTAATATAGATATAGCCGAATGATCTAACCGAGGTCAGAATGTAATTAGTTAAACTTACGTATTTCGAATTTGTAATGAAAACTTAATTAAATTATTAGTCAAATCTTTATTTATGTCAACGAATGCAATATCCCCTTAATCGATAATTAACAGTGTGTGATAATTAAAAGTGTTTGCATACCAAACACTTGGTTGCCTGGTGTTGCACAGAACTGGCATTTTCACAAAAACTGGAGGTGTGTCTTCCCAGGAAAACATGGGAGATGTATGAAGATATTATCTCGTCTTTTTTTTTATTTATGATATTTATTAATATTAAGTAATTATTATATTCAGGAGCTAGCTCCGGTGATACTGTTAAGTTTAGTAGGTGAGGAAAAAAATTAATGCTCATCAACTCGCAGCCAACGTTTAAAAATATGCAGCCTTGGAACAAAGAAAATGGTCAAATACTGACCAACAAAGAGCATCCACTGGCGAATTGTTCTGGAAAGAAGAGAATTGAACCCAATGTTCCGTCTTCTCAAGATAGGTTTTATGTTGGAAAGATGGTCATTGCGACCAATATAGAAGTTGGGAGCTTAAAGAAGAGACCAGGCCTAGGTGTCAAAACATTTTTTGTAGAGATCGCTATTAAATAAAACGCACTCATGATGTAGAATATTAGAAAGATAAATTAATTTGCTGTATGGCGTCGAAATGGCCTGAAATTAGCAAAACTGATTAGAGAAAGAAAACTGCCCGTTTCGCTCTCTACCAATTTTGGCTATAACTCCACCGCACTGCCATAGTATTGGCCTGCACTGCGATGACTCTCATTTTTGAGGTAATACAGAAATTGAACGAAATGTCTGTGTCGGGAGTCTCCCAGTTTGTATGACTCTCGAAATCGAGAGCATTTTCTAACAGCGACATTTGAGTCGGCATTCCTTGCTATTTCTTATCCATTAATTGATGACTGACGAATTGATCTAACCCTAATGATGAGCGCTATTTGATTCTATTGTCTTATGTCGGTTTCAAACTAAAAAAATGTTAACTTTAATGTTAAATATCTATATTATCCGACCAGCTTTCGATGTGATCTAAACGGCTATGGTCGTTTTTCTTGGCTATCAATCTATATATAAAAAATCTTTCGCAATTGTACTTTTTGACACACAAACAGACGCCAAAGGACGAGGATAGTAGCTTCTCATACATGAATGTATGTATAGAAGCTAAAACTGTTTATACTGAAAGACAACTTTAAAAAAAAGCCAATAAATATTGTTCTCGAAATTGTTAAAAAGTTAAATAAACGTAAAAATCATTTTAGGTATGCATTTAGGAAATACAGCCGTTTTAATAATGTATAAGTTCCTTATATCTTCGAGGAGGCAGTTATAAGGTCACTCGCGAAAGATTCCTGGCAGAGATTAGAAAATTGCCTCGGACGAGTTGAATATCAAAGCGAGAAACTATACTATACCGTCGTGTCTACAATTTGATCTCGCGAAGTATTGGTAATGTTGTTTTGCTATGTTTTTAAAAATGATTTACCGAAATGTTATATTTATAACTAACCCATCATTGAAATATAAATAAACAGGATGTTTGGTAGGTCGATGCAAACCTTTTAGGGGCTGATAGGAGATATTTACCATTTTGAAATTATTTAAAATAATTCCGAAAACAAGCAGTTATACGCCAATTATGGAATAATGAAAGGTAGTATCTTTGATCATATTTTTTTTCTCTTACTCAAATATGTACTTATTGTATCCAATACAATAGTTAATAGAAAAAGATAGATATTATATTGTATGTATTACATAACAATCCCACGTCCTCACCACGACCGCTAACAGGTAAACCAACGTGTAGGTACTTCAGGTGACAGATGTTGTACCTGGACCAGTATTCGTTTAGCTGTTGAAGAAGGGGCCACGGAGCTCCGAAACGTCCAGCAGAGGTACTCGCCTAATCTCTATCTTTCTTCTTCTACTTTTTCTCCATCTGCTATAAGCAGTTATAAGCAGTGATTAAACAATAAAAAAAACTTAAGTAGTATTAAAAATATTAGGATTAGTAGTAGTTATAGTATTAGTATTAATTTATTATAGTATTCACTTATTGTCTTGTTTGTTTTTGACAATTATATGCTTGACACATTTTATTGACCTTTGTTCCCTAGAATCTGGCGATTATTGAAGATTTTAACATTCCAGCCATACTTGCGACTATTATGTAAATGAAACGCATGTTGGCAAAAATAAGTCCATATTTTTTATTGAAATATTGAAAGCTATGGTAATAATTAACGGTATAGTGTAGTGGTATGGTAATTATGCGCACATTCTGTGTTAGTATCAGAGTAGATCTATATATGTATGTATCCAGATTAAATAGACGGCGGCTCTCGATCTAATGTAGTACGGGAGGCACCAACAGATTGCCCCGAAAGACGGAAATGCTGCAGCGTTTCTGTTAGACGTTCAGACGTCTTTCATCTCCGCGGAGTTTCCATATCGGTCCGTCGGTTGCGGAGCTGGTCTCCGTGGCGGTGCCGTCTAAATATACCCAACAGCCAACTGACGACCAGCATTAAAGAGCCCCGCGCCGTTCAGCGCAGCGCTGTAAACAGGCTGTAAACGCGGAGACCAGCGGCGCGACTGTTCAGCATCATTGAAAGACGAGAAAATAAATACAGCGGTGATGAGAAAAATCCATTTAGGACTTACCCCAATAAGACATTGGTAATAACTCGACTCCTGGGGTCATGACAAAATAATCACCAATGTTAAACATTTTATTATCCAATAATTTAATACAAGGGGCAATACCTAATGTGTTTAGATATAAATGAAGTCGTGTATACATAGCAGATTTTCCACAGAAATATAAACAAGAGATACATGTTTGTTTGTAAGGTTTTCATTAATAGTTAACATTATGAGCATATATAAGGAAATTATTAAAAAAAATGTTTTATTAAATATGTTAAATTACGTTCGTGCCAAGTAATGGTTTGAACAACCCTGTTCATATGACGCTGTTGCAAAATTAGTTGTAAGGTAAAAAATCATAAAGGCATTAACGGTATACTTAAATTTTATTTATTAAAAATATAGTAAAACTGCACGATTTATATACCTATAAATCGCAAACATATAAATATTAATAAAAGCAGGTTTTATTTAGTTTTTGTATATGTGGTCGTAAGTACCTTTTAGTTTATATTTACATTTATACAAATATTTTAAATGCCGCTAAAAATTTTAAATATTTATAAATATAATATATTTTGTTAAATCGAATCTATTCCTCAAAAGTACAATTTATTAGAAAAAATACATATAAAGTTTATCTGGGATGAATGCTTTGACAAGTTTTATGGGTCATAATCCGTTTAAAATATCATAGAAGCCATTCAGAATGCTATCTCTGTCACTCTTGAGTCATAATACGGGAGCATTGACCCGTGTTGCATTTGCTCATGGAAATGCAACATTGCAGGGTTGCCAAAAAACACAACGGCATCTCTAAAAAGAGATTCCCTTGTTTGGCTAAAACACTTTCACGTTAAATAACAAAAATGACATGTTAAAATCACTGGATTTGACACACAAATGGTTTTCCGTCTTAGATTGTCACAACTTTTCGGAAATGTAAAAAAAATATTTCTTGCAGTTGTTCAAAACGGGGGTCGGATCTGGGGCTAAACCCTGCCCTGCATACGGCACTCGGAGTGGGTCGCTTGTCTGGCTTCTGACAGCTTCATTAAGTTGGAGCCCTACTTTAACGAATTAAATCCGTTTATACGCCATAGTTTTATGCCACTTTATAACACAAAAAAAATGTACACCCTATGTATGCGTTGAGAAAATCAAAATCAGATCAAAGAAAATGCAAAAATCTAAAATACTGAGATCGGTAATTTAAATATGTAAAAGTTATCTTAATCTAAAGTGAATATTTAATAAGCTAATGGCACCCCTAGCGAAACGAACCTATTAGGAGTCGAGCAGTAAAATATGGGTCGTTGTAGTCTCGACGCTTCCAAAATAGACGAGCAGGAAGAGTGGGAAGATGGGAGAGTTTGGACGGCACGTGCCAACGCAACGCAACGCAGCGTTACACGCTCGCTCAAATGGCCCACAACAAAATTAAATAAAATACTAAAATACGCAGTTCCGATATTTAATATTATTGTATTCAAATGTTTTTAGATATCTGTAGTGTGAGTCCAGTAATGCTAAAACAATGTTTAAATACATTGATCGATTTTTTCTATATTTTATTACTTTGACGCAAAAAATAAAAGTTTTTTATTCCTTACAAATCTTAACACGGAATCTGGAATAGAATCTTTATTGAAAAAATATGTTTTTAATCCAAATACTCCTATGCCTTGAACGTTATTATAAAAAAAAATATTAGTTCAAAAATTAAATTGCAATATAAAAGCAATGCAAAAATACAAAACAAAAATATGTGCATAATATGATAATTAACACGCATTGAAATTTTAGGAACTTCTTTCAATTAAATGTAAATTTTCAAACGCATAACCTATCGATTTAAATTTCTACTTAATATTGTGAAATATGCTAATTTGATACCCTTTAATCTTGCTAAACTGTAGGTAATAATAGATTGGTTTATACTAAGCTGTCTGTACTTAACATTATTCTACACGACTATCGTTTGTCACTTTGTAAGTATTCATAAAATTACCCCATAATATAATACCGTAAGTTATTTTTTTTAGTTGTTTATAGAAATTAGAAGCACACTCCATCAGAAAAAAATAATTTATAAAAGTCCTTGTTCCCAAAGCCGAACCATTTCTCCGAGATGACAAACAAACATACTTCTTCGTTTTTCTCATATAACGATGCTGATGCTGGACGAAAAGTGCACAATGATCTATACTGATTTCACTAAAGCTTTTGATAGAGTACAAGATTATTATAGTAATTTTTCAAATCCAAGTATTTTTTCTTTTAATGAGCAAAGAGCAATAATTCGTTTCTTGCTAAGGTGTCCTGCAAGAAGCGAAAATAGTGCATTATAGTTCCTGTACTTCCTGTATTTTTTATTAATAATCTTTTGATGTCTATTAAATATTTTCTCTTGTGAGATTATATGCCAGTGTAACTATCATAAAAACAAATATATTATTACATAAATAAATATATGAATTGAATGGAGTCTATAATTTGAATAAATAATTAAAAATCACTTAATATGGAACTAGATCTATAGAAAGTTTACACATTAGAGAGTATGCAAAGAAGAAATATAATATAATCAATGAATTAGTAATAAAATAGAATATGAATATTTTGATCTTTAATTACAACAATTATAACATTCTAATGTAAGTTATTGTTGCATAAGTCAATATAAATGAAAATGTTTCCGGTCATAAACTCGAACGGCGGTGAAAATGTTTCCGGTCATAACAAAAAATATGGGTGTTAAAAGCATAAATAAATGTCTTCGAAAAACAACCTAGTATTATAATATTGATGTGAAATGATAATCCACAATGTCATTTCAATAAAAGCCTTATGAAGACATGGTGTTCTGTAGGGTTTATGCCACCCATAACTAGTACCAACCATTTCTTTACCTGGTATTGAAATTTTCATTCCGAGTGGATACCGGTCATTTATTTTGGTTGAGCGCTACTTGAAAACGGTACTTTTCCTTGTTAAAAAACCATATGAAATGCATATATAAAATATATTTATTTTTAGAAAAGTCTACAAAAGTAAATAAAGTGTTTTTTATCAATTTTATTCTGGTAAAAAAAGGAAGAAAACGTCATTACGTCAATATCATAAATATAAGTTTTTTTCACCAAAAGATTATCTTTTTTTTCAACAAGAGTTGATTTTTTTTTTTATTTTAATTTGTATTTATATAAGCTAATTATTACACCTTCAAATTAGTTTTAATCTATGTATTCGTAGAGTTATGAAAACTATAAATATAAAAAGAATCATATAGTTAATATAATGAATGCACCCACACTAAACCATGAACGGAAAGGTGTAAACTCTGTGACGGGCATAATAGCGTTTATAACTCTAACTTGTATGAAATATCGATAGCATTAATTTGTTTCTTAAAAAAATAAGGGATATATCATATTTCAAAACTAAAACAAAAATCTCCAATTTTAGGCAAATTTTGTTATTACATTTCAAAGTTGTTATACCATATATCTCAAATCGCTAAGGTAAATCCCTCCTCCACTTTATTCTCACCATAAAATTATATTTATTTTATACTGGATGTTTCTGGTTTCATAAGAGGGTGACTTCAAAAAATACTATCTCAAAAACATGATGGTTTTTTTTGTATTTTTTGCATAATGTTTAAAGAAATTTCCTTAGGTAATTCCCTAGCATAATAAATTATCTTTAACATAAATAAACTAAATCACTTGTATTTCTTCTGCATATTATCTTCATTGATTAGTTTTATTAATTAATAATAATCAAATCAACATTGTAGCGGAATTTTATTTTCGACAATGCGACAGCGCGATGGTAAATAACGGAAACGTTTTATGTACTTTTACATATGCTTTCTATGCATTCTCAGAAGTATTATATTTTATGAAGTATTAAATATTATGAAGTATTATATATTATGATGTGTATGAATGATTATTTTTTTTATAGCACGCTCTAACACACCCGATCGCGCGGCGCAAATCAAACCGCATTCTTTTCTGTTCCAGCATGCGACATATGAATATTTGATTTATTCAATTGTATATTTTGTTGACGTCATGATTTTCTTATTCTTTGATTTACATTACCGATAAAATATATGCGTTTGGTAAAATCATTACTGTGGAAAAAACATATTGAAAAACATCTTAAAAACATAAACTAATTTTGCAACGGCCTTGAAAAAAAATGACGCGCATTTTTCAACGGTTTTACGCATTTTGCTTAATTTGAGCAAGTTTGAAAAAATAAACTCTTAATTTTGATCCACCAAAACGGTACATTCGGGCCGAAACGCGTCGTAAGCAACTTCTGCATGGACCATGTCTCTGAGCCGACATCAAAATGTTATGGATGGATTTTTTTATTGCTTATTAGTTATTTGTTTTTTTTATTGTATATTCATTTCGAAGCCGGTTTAACTTTTTATTTTAGGTTTTAATTTTTTAACACCTATTCTTCGATTTGAGCTAGCTTACATTAGACGTAACTTAAACTTCGACGGACTTCCGAGCATTCCAGCATAATTTGCAAAAATAACAATCAAATCGCTTAAACAAACTCGACGTGAAATCATTTAAAAAAAACATATTTTTTTTATTTTATACTATCTTAAACTTGACGTAACTTAGCGAACTTACTTATATCGAATCGAGAACGTTCTTCTCTTTTGAAGTCGGAAGTTTTGTTATTATGGTTCCAATATTTAATTACATTTATGGCCGATGTAAAAAAATATTTTAAATAGTTAGTAGGTAAATTGTTTTGTTAATATTCTTACTGAAGTCGCCATTACTCGACACCTAAATTATGTCTGAATTCAATGCCGTTAATTATATGGATTGTAATATACCAATAAAGATGATGAATCTCTTACAAGACCACAATCGAAGGAGATAAAACATAAAACGTGCGCCAGCGGTCGGTTCAAGAGAGTCGAGGCCACGGTCATTGTATCGGAATTCAGATGTTAGAATATTCTAGATTGATATAACAAAGATACAAGTAACTGGACCATTATTCAAAATGGACGCTTTTATTCGTGTACAACTTATTTGCACAACATCGACCCCGTCTTACCGCGTGGAGTTTATTTGTCGACAAGGGTAAATGATAAGGGTAATGGGTTAAGCTGACATTTTGTGCGACATAAAATAAAATAATAATATAAAATGTCCGGTAGAAATGTTTTCTTGTTTTAAATTCGACCACTTTCTAACCAAATATTCGTGCTACCGTTAATGATCGTAAAACAGTTAATGCGCGGACTATCTAGTTACTCTGCAGATTAACTACGCGAGTACGTTAAAGTACGAAAAATGGTTTTGCTTCACAGATTACCTCTATTCTGCAAATGCCCTAGATAATCTACAGTTAGCGACTGAGCATTAGTTTATGAGCATTAGATAATTGGTTTAATAAAATATGAATTGATTGTTAAAATGAACTTAAATTAGGTAAGCGGAATTTTCACCCTTTAAATTTTATCGTTTAATTACTGGACATCTTGTATGACTGACAACATGTATAGTAGAATAAAAAAATAATGTGCGTACGGTTACAATATTACTAGTAACTAATTACACGTGAATGAATTTCGCCTATGCGCGGTTTTGTGATCCCAGAATATTTTATTTTACTACTTTAGGCCTGTGTCATTTCGACCATGTAACGAGTAACTTTTTTTTTTCGATATTTTGTTTCAATAAAATTATACATTTTATTATAGTAAATATACTTGCTAAACTGCACGATAGTTTGTTTGCAAGAAATAGCTGCCGTATGGATACATATTTTGTTAAAATATTTATAAAACAATTAATTTAAAACACTTAGGCAGTGTTTTCTTAGCATATTTAACAATTGGTAAATGCTACAAATTTCCTTCCTAATTTATTTCGGCAAGCCATTAAAACAACTTCGGAATTTAACACCTTTGTGTCCTGTCGCCATAAAAATTGTCTGACTTAGGTTTTTGCAAAATCTGTTTGGAGGCCGTGGTAACTACTCGTATGCTTACCACGGCTAACTAGCCGAAAGAGGGAGACGGAACGTTTCTCGCTTTCTCTGTCCTCTTCATCGGGCGAACGCGAACGGTACAAGCGAAAACGGGAAGTGGCCTAGCTCGTCATGATACAGTAGTGAGGTCATTAATGTTCGCTAGGTTTATTAGGCTAATTATATACACCGTGTCCGAAAAGGTCCTGCGATTCCTAGTGTTAGGAAACTATATCAAATTCACCATGGTTACCGAGAAAAAATGAAAACTTATTTTTTGAAGTTATACTTCTTCTAGACCAAATTTTTTTTTAGTAAAATAAATTGAGCATAATTTTATTAGGTTCGATTGTAACTTATTACAATTTGTCACATTGTCACATTGTTTGTTATTATTTTTATTGATTAATTAGTACGTATAAAATCATCTAATAAGCATAAATAATTCAAAACATAAACCGTCGAAGTATGACGCGTGACGACGCAGTCAGATTTATGTCCGCACTCAAACGAGATGAACGCCTAAGCGACTCTGCGAAGGGGCTGAAATAAGAGGCCGTAAAAGATGAGAGATTAAATAAATCTATTTCATCGGAGTATCTCGATGCAGATCGACGGCAATTCAGCGGGAAATGTCCATCGCCGGATCGCCATTAGCTGCCAGATTACAAGACCTGCTCTCCGGCGGACATCGGAATGAACAGGCGGCGCCATGGCTAGCACTCCTAACAGCCGCAGTACTCCTCGAAAGCGCCGAAAGCGATATAAGTGTCTGTTTATATGTAACTCTGTCAAAACGTAGACCTGGCAAAAACCTGCAAAGACTAAATTGAATCTTCCCAAACTCTTGAAAGACCCGGTGTCCCGTACGTCGAATTTATTCCACCTAATAACCCTCGCAACTCTCGTTTACTAGATACATATGACGTTTAAGTTGCTAGATATTTTTTTATATACCCTCGCTTTTATTTTCACTTTTAATCACACACGCATAATTTCACATAGACGTCATTAATTACACATAAACATTATCATCTAAAAAAACACATGAAAGCGAGGGTAAGGATGTTATGATAATGTTTGAAAAAATAAAGATCTTGAAATTATAGTATCGAGGCATCAATCAACAAAGTATCCTTGAGCAGTGTTTTTGCGTCATTAGACTAAGAAAACAACAACTGTACGTTCTACAAGAAATTTCTGTAGATATAGTGACAGCTAAACGTTTTGTTGCGCCTGCAGTCCCGTTCGCGCAAACGAACGAGTCTTGTAACCTTAACCAACGTTTGATATGCCTAACTGAACACATAAACAAACTGCTCTGTAAGCGCTACCGAAATGTTTCGAAAGATAAACAAAATGGTTGAATAGGCGAGCGGTTAACTTAACAAAACCATCTTGTAATGTAGAAGTAATTTATGATATGATGTTATGATAATGTTTGAAAAAATAAAGATCTTGAAATTATAGTATCGAGGCATCAATCAACAAAGTATCCTTGAGCAGTGTTTTTGCGTCATTAGACTAAGAAAACAACAACTGTACGTTCTACAAGAAATTTCTGTAGATATAGTGACAGCTAAACGTTTTGTTGCGCCTGCAGTCCCGTTCGCGCAAACGAACGAGTCTTGTAACCTTAACCAACGTTTGATATGCCTAACTGAACACATAAACAAACTGCTCTGTAAGCGCTACCGAAATGTTTCGAAAGATAAACAAAATGGTTGAATAGGCGAGCGGTTAACTTAACAAAACCATCTTGTAATGTAGAAGTAATTTATGATATGATGTTATGATAATGTTTGAAAAAATAAAGATCTTGAAATTATAGTATCGAGGCATCAATCAACAAAGTATCCTTGAGCAGTGTTTTTGCGTCATTAGACTAAGAAAACAACAACTGTACGTTCTACAAGAAATTTCTGTAGATATAGTGACAGCTAAACGTTTTGTTGCGCCTGCAGTCCCGTTCGCGCAAACGAACGAGTCTTGTAACCTTAACCAACGTTTGATATGCCTAACTGAACACATAAACAAACTGCTCTGTAAGCGCTACCGAAATGTTTCGAAAGATAAACAAAATGGTTGAATAGGCGAGCGGTTAACTTAACAAAACCATCTTGTAATGTAGAAGTAATTTATGATATGATGTTATGATAATGTTTGAAAAAATAAAGATCTTGAAATTATAGTATCGAGGCATCAATCAACAAAGTATCCTTGAGCAGTGTTTTTGCGTCATTAGACTAAGAAAACAACAACTGTACGTTCTACAAGAAATTTCTGTAGATATAGTGACAGCTAAACGTTTTGTTGCGCCTGCAGTCCCGTTCGCGCAAACGAACGAGTCTTGTAACCTTAACCAACGTTTGATATGCCTAACTGAACACATAAACAAACTGCTCTGTAAGCGCTACCGAAATGTTTCGAAAGATAAACAAAATGGTTGAATAGGCGAGCGGTTAACTTAACAAAACCATCTTGTAATGTAGAAGTAATTTATGATATGATGTTATGATAATGTTTGAAAAAATAAAGATCTTGAAATTATAGTATCGAGGCATCAATCAACAAAGTATCCTTGAGCAGTGTTTTTGCGTCATTAGACTAAGAAAACAACAACTGTACGTTCTACAAGAAATTTCTGTAGATATAGTGACAGCTAAACGTTTTGTTGCGCCTGCAGTCCCGTTCGCGCAAACGAACGAGTCTTGTAACCTTAACCAACGTTTGATATGCCTAACTGAACACATAAACAAACTGCTCTGTAAGCGCTACCGAAATGTTTCGAAAGATAAACAAAATGGTTGAATAGGCGAGCGGTTAACTTAACAAAACCATCTTGTAATGTAGAAGTAATTTATGATATGATGTTATGATAATGTTTGAAAAAATAAAGATCTTGAAATTATAGTATCGAGGCATCAATCAACAAAGTATCCTTGAGCAGTGTTTTTGCGTCATTAGACTAAGAAAACAACAACTGTACGTTCTACAAGAAATTTCTGTAGATATAGTGACAGCTAAACGTTTTGTTGCGCCTGCAGTCCCGTTCGCGCAAACGAACGAGTCTTGTAACCTTAACCAACGTTTGATATGCCTAACTGAACACATAAACAAACTGCTCTGTAAGCGCTACCGAAATGTTTCGAAAGATAAACAAAATGGTTGAATAGGCGAGCGGTTAACTTAACAAAACCATCTTGTAATGTAGAAGTAATTTATGATATGATGTTATGATAATGTTTGAAAAAATAAAGATCTTGAAATTATAGTATCGAGGCATCAATCAACAAAGTATCCTTGAGCAGTGTTTTTGCGTCATTAGACTAAGAAAACAACAACTGTACGTTCTACAAGAAATTTCTGTAGATATAGTGACAGCTAAACGTTTTGTTGCGCCTGCAGTCCCGTTCGCGCAAACGAACGAGTCTTGTAACCTTAACCAACGTTTGATATGCCTAACTGAACACATAAACAAACTGCTCTGTAAGCGCTACCGAAATGTTTCGAAAGATAAACAAAATGGTTGAATAGGCGAGCGGTTAACTTAACAAAACCATCTTGTAATGTAGAAGTAATTTATGATATGATGTTATGATAATGTTTGAAAAAATAAAGATCTTGAAATTATAGTATCGAGGCATCAATCAACAAAGTATCCTTGAGCAGTGTTTTTGCGTCATTAGACTAAGAAAACAACAACTGTACGTTCTACAAGAAATTTCTGTAGATATAGTGACAGCTAAACGTTTTGTTGCGCCTGCAGTCCCGTTCGCGCAAACGAACGAGTCTTGTAACCTTAACCAACGTTTGATATGCCTAACTGAACACATAAACAAACTGCTCTGTAAGCGCTACCGAAATGTTTCGAAAGATAAACAAAATGGTTGAATAGGCGAGCGGTTAACTTAACAAAACCATCTTGTAATGTAGAAGTAATTTATGATATGATGTTATGATAATGTTTGAAAAAATAAAGATCTTGAAATTATAGTATCGAGGCATCAATCAACAAAGTATCCTTGAGCAGTGTTTTTGCGTCATTAGACTAAGAAAACAACAACTGTACGTTCTACAAGAAATTTCTGTAGATATAGTGACAGCTAAACGTTTTGTTGCGCCTGCAGTCCCGTTCGCGCAAACGAACGAGTCTTGTAACCTTAACCAACGTTTGATATGCCTAACTGAACACATAAACAAACTGCTCTGTAAGCGCTACCGAAATGTTTCGAAAGATAAACAAAATGGTTGAATAGGCGAGCGGTTAACTTAACAAAACCATCTTGTAATGTAGAAGTAATTTATGATATGATGTTATGATAATGTTTGAAAAAATAAAGATCTTGAAATTATAGTATCGAGGCATCAATCAACAAAGTATCCTTGAGCAGTGTTTTTGCGTCATTAGACTAAGAAAACAACAACTGTACGTTCTACAAGAAATTTCTGTAGATATAGTGACAGCTAAACGTTTTGTTGCGCCTGCAGTCCCGTTCGCGCAAACGAACGAGTCTTGTAACCTTAACCAACGTTTGATATGCCTAACTGAACACATAAACAAACTGCTCTGTAAGCGCTACCGAAATGTTTCGAAAGATAAACAAAATGGTTGAATAGGCGAGCGGTTAACTTAACAAAACCATCTTGTAATGTAGAAGTAATTTATGATATGATGTTATGATAATGTTTGAAAAAATAAAGATCTTGAAATTATAGTATCGAGGCATCAATCAACAAAGTATCCTTGAGCAGTGTTTTTGCGTCATTAGACTAAGAAAACAACAACTGTACGTTCTACAAGAAATTTCTGTAGATATAGTGACAGCTAAACGTTTTGTTGCGCCTGCAGTCCCGTTCGCGCAAACGAACGAGTCTTGTAACCTTAACCAACGTTTGATATGCCTAACTGAACACATAAACAAACTGCTCTGTAAGCGCTACCGAAATGTTTCGAAAGATAAACAAAATGGTTGAATAGGCGAGCGGTTAACTTAACAAAACCATCTTGTAATGTAGAAGTAATTTATGATATGATGTTATGATAATGTTTGAAAAAATAAAGATCTTGAAATTATAGTATCGAGGCATCAATCAACAAAGTATCCTTGAGCAGTGTTTTTGCGTCATTAGACTAAGAAAACAACAACTGTACGTTCTACAAGAAATTTCTGTAGATATAGTGACAGCTAAACGTTTTGTTGCGCCTGCAGTCCCGTTCGCGCAAACGAACGAGTCTTGTAACCTTAACCAACGTTTGATATGCCTAACTGAACACATAAACAAACTGCTCTGTAAGCGCTACCGAAATGTTTCGAAAGATAAACAAAATGGTTGAATAGGCGAGCGGTTAACTTAACAAAACCATCTTGTAATGTAGAAGTAATTTATGATATGATGTTATGATAATGTTTGAAAAAATAAAGATCTTGAAATTATAGTATCGAGGCATCAATCAACAAAGTATCCTTGAGCAGTGTTTTTGCGTCATTAGACTAAGAAAACAACAACTGTACGTTCTACAAGAAATTTCTGTAGATATAGTGACAGCTAAACGTTTTGTTGCGCCTGCAGTCCCGTTCGCGCAAACGAACGAGTCTTGTAACCTTAACCAACGTTTGATATGCCTAACTGAACACATAAACAAACTGCTCTGTAAGCGCTACCGAAATGTTTCGAAAGATAAACAAAATGGTTGAATAGGCGAGCGGTTAACTTAACAAAACCATCTTGTAATGTAGAAGTAATTTTTCATTTGAAAGCATATTAAAACTTTTGCTAGGTGTACGATTTATTAATATCTACATTGATTTGTTCAGTCTATCAAACAGATTGTATACACTTCGGTTGCGAATACTAAAATTGCGTAGCCACAAGAAATTATGATTGTACTGAACTTTACGGTTAACTCAGAGCTCGATATTTTTTTCAGCTCGCGAGCCACCAAAACATGATCGTAGCGCAATTGATTATGGTCTATCTGTATTGAGATGAGCGCGACTTCCACGTGGAACAGGAGAAGAGGGAAGAGGGAAGAGGGAAGAGGGAAGAGGTCCATCGGACCGCCAACTGCATCCGAGCGGGATGGATCGCGAGCGGTCCACAATTTACGACGCAAACGCCACAAGTCACGAGCGCCCTTCCAAGCAATACTCGACTGCCAGCCAGTTACAACCGATACCGATTAATAACAATTTCCATTGAACAGCGATACATTACGACCTGGGAAACATGCTGAGCATCGGCTGCCTTCGTGTTATTCGATTCGATTAAATTTGTTGCGAGTAAGTCACGACGCTGCCTCGAAGAGGGCCACGATCCGGGAGGCTGGGCTGCTGGGCTGCTGGGCTGCTGGGCTGCTGGGCTGCTGGGCTGCTGGGCTGCTGGGCTGCTGGGCTGCTGGGCTGCGAGACCTTTGAAATGTTAACGAATGCACCAATGGCGGATGAAATTATTTGAAAAACGATTATTATTGCAAATCCGAACTGGCGAGCGAAAGTAGCAGGTTTGAAAGCAGTAATAGTAGTAAGCAACCGCTTTCAAAAGAAAAATATGGATATCAATTACAGCGGCACGTGTTGCAATAATCGATGATATTTATTAAAGTAGCTCAATCGCCATGTCTGTATTATAAGTAGCACATTGAATTTTGAATGATACGAGAAAAAAGCGACGTATGCGTAAATGCATTACATGCCTTACCCACATTATGTAAAGTGTGGGATGAAATACATATAGCATACAACGTAATGAGATGCGATTATCTATGCCGTAAGGTGTAGAACTACCCGCCTGTATAAAATCGTCTATTGCAATGTCAACATTGTTTCATTACGCCTGTTTCAGTAACAGGAAAATGCGCACATATTCCTAAGAAATACCTCGACGATAAGACGAGATAATCTAATATTGCAAATGGATAACAGTACAAAGACGCATCGCGCACAACTCAATTGTCGACAATTAATAAACGCGCGCAGAAGATTAAAGGAACACTATTAAGATATACAATCTTAATGGAGTGGCCGCAGCATCAGAGCAGTCATGAACCGAAGTTGGGTTGCCAGCTGCAGGCGAAAATCATTTTTACTGATTATGTATGTGACTAACCTAGCCTTTAATTATGTGGAGATATGGAGAAGAACCACTAGTAAATTAGTCATTTGAAATTTCCTGACTATGCTTAATGCGCCAAATTTTACGAAATCCAAAGTCTTGAGCTCATAAGATCAGGAGCTGATATGTTGCTTTTATATAAACTATCGTGAGACATTCCATCTGTCACGGTTGAGTACGAATTAGGCACAGAATTCATATATAAATCGAGCATGTAAGCATGTAGCGCCATCGATATATTCAACACTTCCCGAAATTCAAGAGAGTGTCTACCTCTAACCCTAGAGTAGAATATGTATATGTAAAATTTATTATTTTTAAAGAGTTATGCTATATTTCCTATTCTGGAAATTATGAAAACTCCCCAACCCCTCCTACTTCCTAATTGCAACCTTGTACCTGGATGCTTTTTTTCTATTTTTATTAAGTTTGGAGGAAACTCTCATTGGCTTTATATTGTGATTGATTTTTATTATAACTTATATCAGTTTCTTAATTTAATCCTTACAATCGAACGAAAGATAAGTACATCTAAAAAAGTTATAGTAAATAATTGAGCATGGCACGGCGAGCGGTTTCGAGCGGCAGACTCGCGCCTGCGACATTTAAAAAGAACTTTACTAATAGAATATTTTATATAATTATAAATAACCTACTATAGGTTTAACGAAAGAACTATGATAACTAAGATATCATTGTATAAACATATACATAACTGGTGTAAACATTTTTTTTAACACAATACCTCAAAACAAAGCACTCACTCAGTTTAGTAGGTGCTCTTCCGCCAAAATTTCTAATCTTATATTGAGGATTCTAGCCTATCAATTTGGCAGTGAGATATCTGACCACAATATGTATTCTTTTTAACCCAATTTTTTTTTTAATATATAGTTATAGTTTTTTATTTGGGAATGTATTCTGGAAAATATTTTTTGAAGGCTGTCATTCGCGAATCGATAACATAGGAGCCAAACGTGAAATATGGTTGGGGAATATTTATATCGAAGTCGAATTTGCATTTTTTTTTTAATTTAAAGTAATTGCTATGATACGCCTTGCACAATTACTTGCTTGCGCTAGAGTCAGAGAATCGACAATGAATTCCGGCTGGCAACTCCGCTGCGCCTTCGGGCGATACGAAGCCGGCCTTTCGGTCCATTTCTCTCTCGGCCGGCCTCAGACAACACTTTCATCGGAGATACGCGGACTTTAATTAAAATTTGCGCAACTCGCAACGCGAGCACGGCTGCCCGAAACGAACCGCTCCTATACAATGTTTCTTCTATTGCAGTGACTTATACAGATGTTAAAGTAATGTTATCCAAAAAAAATTAAACATCGGTGTATCTATAATACGAAAATACCTGTTTCTCACTTGCACTCTTTCCGATGAGGTTCTGCGTGCTTTTAAATAGTTTCGTCTCATCTAAAAACTTATCAACTTATGTCTAAAAACTTACTTGCATTTGCATCTTTATAAAATAATTTATTGCTTCCGTAGTTTTATTTTTTCGTTTTTATTTTCAGACGATAAGATATTTATGTCTAAACTTTTGATAGCATTTATAGAAAAAGTCAGACTTTTTGAGTCTCTTAACTTGTAGACATTTTTAACATATGTAATGACAGCAAAACAATAGCAATTGTGTATTGCCATTTTATATTATATTGTAAAATGTATTGACAGCCGTTAAAAAATACAGATTAAGTGCCCTGCAAACGAAGCAGTAAAATTTTATTATTATAAGGGCATTGTTGGTTTTTTTTTTTACCGTAACATCATATTGTTATTGGCCGGTCGTTTCATTAATAGACCAATTAATAACGGCTCTCGCAGCATACGTATGTATCACCTATTATTGTCCATTTATTTAATCGTAAAAGTTAAATATATAAGTGTTTAATATTCATTATTAAGAACAAGAGAACAGTTAGGGGGTTGGAAATTATGTTTTATATTGCCAGCGAATATAATTTATAAAAACGGACACATACGATAAACATTCGAGAGTAATTTTATCACACAATAGACAATAATCGTAAACATAGCTGGTTTCGTGAAGTTTGTGCTTCAAATGATAGCGATTATCGCGACAATGGAAGAAATTCTTATATGGCACTTTCGTTGGAAAATTTCGTTAAAACAGCGAAGCCTAAATTGTCCAGACAATGGCGGGTCGGGGGCAGCATCATTCCCATGGACCAATGATCTCGATTTGCCGGCAGAATCGAGCCCACAATGGCCTTATGCATCTCCTTTTGTCGAGGTAGACACATAATGACAGATTTTTTGTTTTAATTTAAGCTAATTGGATTATTTCTGCGCTTCTTTTTTTTCATTTTCTGATTAAAGTATTTCGCTATTTTTAAAAGATATTTTTTCTTTTGTAAGTAGTATTGTGTACAAATTGCATTACATAACATTACAGCAGTTTAAACACAACGCTCAAAACTTACATACAAAAATACAAAAATAAACCAAAAATATTTGGTATGTGAAAAGCAAGTGCTTCAAATACTGGCATGTAATGAACAATTGCAAACAAAACCGTAAATTTAGATATATGCATATATTATTGATCGATTTTTTATATGCATTGTATCACATAACAAAAACATTAAGAAAAAAGTGAAGAAATGTCTGGTAGAAAAATCGTTATAATTTCATATCTTTTCGTTTCCCTCTAATTATTTAATAAAATTTAATTTTATTTTTAATATTATTTTATTGTCAAGTATGCTCTATTTTGATTAATTAATTAAATAATTTGAATAATTGACATGTCTATTTGTAAATTTAATGATTCGGCTCATGTAAAATTTAATATTATATTGTGTGTGTATATTATTTTATATTGTAGGTACTATTTTACATTATATTGTGTTGTATCACATTATATTGTAGATATACATTGCATGATAACATTACATCATATTTTATAGTATTGCATTGTAATACACTTATAATTTAAAAAAAAAGACATTCCTATACATTTATACATGTATATGGAAATAAAGAATTTTATCTTATTTTATATCGCATTACTGATGTCTTATAGTTTACCTATTTTAATTATTATTTTAAAAATGTCTTTTAATATATTCTGGAAAATTTGGGTTTCAGACAAAACTAGCACATTCCAGTCAACTTTGTGTAACTAAGACCCCTACTTTAAAGATTTTCGAATCTGAAATTTTTAATAAATTATTTAGAATATGTTTTAAAGTAAAACTTCTTTACGCGTACCTTACAGAGTTTTTTTTCTAGAAAGTGAATAAATCTAATGCGACACGCTCGGTAGAACGCTCAGAGTGGATGTATTCATTCGGGTAAAGATGGTGCGGCTAGCTGCCACGTTGATTTTCTCCTTATATAAATAGGTGTGCGGAAACATTGTTGAATATAGATGCCAGAACGGGGTGATAATTTTAAAATACAGATGCATATATTAATATGCAATTGATATCAATTTTTAATCAGTTTCCTTACAGGTGAAGTGTTACTTCTACTAATTTTTTTATTTCTTTTAAAATGATTATTTCTTTTTTGATAAAAAATACAGTTAAACAATTATTTTTTCGCATTTCTATGACGTAAAATAATTGTTTAAAACCCCCTACAATAAAAACAATCGTATTGATATTGTTAATCATAGGGCAATCATTTTATAGCAAGTCATTATAAAAAACCGTCATTTATTGACCATCGAGTGCTAATGACTACCGCACCAGATAATATCCGTTCGCGATAGAAACTCAATCGAGTATACTCGTAGTAAGTATATCATTCCGTTTATCATAGTATTATAGTCGATTCTGTGATGCTTGAAAATAGATCTTCGCATTTGAAAACAAAATTATTTAGGAAATGCAAAAATATTGTTTAATTTTATTTTTGCCAAATATATTTATTTATCCATTGATCTTTCTAAATAACAGTTTTCTTGTTTTTCAACATTTTGTTGTGAAAATCCTGCCCAGTTTCCTAGGGCTGAGCATATGCGACGTATGGAGGCATATTTCCGCGTCGTATGATCAGCGATGCCGGCATTATGCTAATACGGACCGCGAGAAGCGATCTTCGATCCCATCTCGGTCGATCGCGCCGTCGGTAATTGAAGATAAATTACCATCATCACGCCGGCTCCGGCCACAGGAAAGCGCCATCAGCAGGGTTATGACGTACATAGGATTAATATTTAATACTGACCATCTACCACCGCACACCACACCACAAACATAGCCAAAGAGCTATAATCAAATGGCATACCGAGGGTTCCGTACCAAATAATTTTCTTTAGGGAAAACTTTGTTTCCCTTTTTAAGTATATTGCGCGCACGGAGGTGCAGAAAGCTGAATTTTATATGTAATGTGTTATAAAAAAAAAAGAAAAATGTGCATACTACTGACAGCTGATTGACAGCATGATTTTCGAGATGTTAATTTTATGTAATTTTCAAATGATCTTTTTTCAATAGTCTGACCTATTAACAGTTAACTCTAGGAAAATCTTTTTAAGTCAAGTCAAGATGGCACCTATCAGTTTGCAGTAGTGTACATACTTATATATATTATTTTAGGTTCTATTTTAGGTTTTAGGTTCTTAACCTAATAAAAAGGTTAGGTTTAGGTTTTAGGTTCTTTCGCTTGAACGAATAAAAAGCAGTTTATACCTATTTATCTAAACCTTATCTGAAGAAAAAAAAGCAACA
The DNA here is from genome assembly GCA_020383195.1 of Neomicropteryx cornuta. Taxonomy (NCBI): domain Eukaryota; kingdom Metazoa; phylum Arthropoda; class Insecta; order Lepidoptera; family Micropterigidae; genus Neomicropteryx; species Neomicropteryx cornuta. The sequence goes on from JAHKQU010000028.1 coordinate 458,412, forward strand.
TAAAAATGTTTAGAAGAAAAGTAAAAAAAAATGTGTTCTATATTCCTCTCTCGTTAATTTTTATGACAAATGTAATAATATTAAGATTGAAATTTGTTACCAAAAACCATATTTTTTTTACTACGTTGCTTTGTTTTGTAGCTTTTATTGTAATTTCCATCTGTCTAAATATTTAGATATTCAATTATTTCGTTAATCTAAAACTTCTTATTGCATAAAGAGTATAAGTAAAAAAATGCAACATCGTATAAAGAGAAATGTCACTACTATACATTTATAAGTGCGAAGAAAATAAAGGATCTTGAATTATTTTACCTTCAAAAAAATGTATGAAGGATGGCCAAAACCTTAACATAAAAAAAAAATAACGTGAAGCAATATTTTTGTATTGAAAATAGTGCCTCAAATTTAATTTTTGCTATTATTTTATAAATCATAATGTCGTCGAAACTCCGAGAAGTATGTCAAACAAATCAAATGATGTGGTTTGTAAGATCGTTGGGTTTGTGACTTTTTTAACAAAGATAACTGCGAATGTTTATTAACCAACGCAGTCTGCCACAACATTTTTTTAAAAAAATATGTTTATTCCGAAATGTGAACGAGGTCAATAATTAGAAGGAAAGAAATCTTTAGTTTATCAGGCTTAAGAAAATTACATTAAACAATAATTCATACATTCGCACTTCAGGTAGGTTTTTGATAAGAAAACTATTGTTAACTCAAAAATAAATCAACTGTATGGTACACTAAAATAAATTTGAAAATTGTTTCAGTAACATAGTTTATTTTCATTATATAGTTAGCCATTCAAAATTTTTTAGTTTGGCGTTTCGATTTAACTAAAGGTGTTTATTTATTAATTTTGTAATTAGTGATGCTAGTCGTTATATTCGCACAATTATAACAATGCACAATTATCGGTAATAGTTTAATCATTTAGGACATTCGATAGGCGTAAATATTGTAAATAGTGCTTTTTTTTTAAATAATTGCTATTTTGGGCCCTACTCAATTAGGTCAAATGTGCCTGTACAAGAATCAGTGGAGATGGTGGTAATGAAACGTTAAAAATGTTATGGCCATGTGTGGATTCGAACCCGAGACCTTTGGGTCAATAGTCTAACGCCTTAACCACTAGACTGTGTGTTTTATTGAATGAAAATAAAACAAAAAATTGAGACAAATTGTACTTTCAGTCCAATTGTGTTATTTTATTGTATAAAAGGGTCAACAATATTCGGTGTTACCGTACTGATAAACAAAACAAGATTATTACGCGACCGCCGGCTGCTAGATACTCAAATATAAAATAATGTTATTATTGTGGGTACTTCTTCAGTTGGATAGTGGCTTCTATCGTTCGGTTCACTATAATAATAGGTAGATACTTAGTCTTGTGTTTTCTTCGATGTTTTATTACATTGGGTATGTTTAAGAATATTTTATTATTTAAAATATGACATTTATAAATAACAATGTTTGTACAGGACTCGTAGATTTCAGTAACCTTTAGTATTTGATTTGGGATATCTACTCGTAAAAGCCCTGGTAGAACAGAAAACAATGGAAGGTTTCAAATCTATAAGTTATATACTTAAACATTAACATTACGTACTGTACTAATGTAATAACACTTTTTAGGGTCAAGAAACAAGCCCATTTAACTGTTACTGCAAAACAATAATAAAAATTTCACTTTACGTGGTGGGTATTAAAATTACTACCGATAAATTACGAACCGGAGAAAATTTAACGGCAAATCGACGTTAAGCACCTATGAAATATGGCACTGGCTCTTTGTTTAATGCTTCCTAATCGTAGCACAAATCATTAATATCAACCTTTGTTAAAGACAAAGAACCATAAACTTTTACATAAAGTTTATAAAAACATTCGTCTGTCTATTGTAAAAACGGTGCAGACTGTGTACATAAACGACATTTCAAAATAGTCTAATACTTAAAACAACAAACTACAAAATAACTGCGCGATTTGTAGCTGAATCACAGTGCTACAGTGTCATTGTGTCACTTGTAACGGGATTTCCGTGTCACTGAACAAGCCTTCGCTTCGCTTCCGACTTCGTTGAACGCGACTCTGTAGCTATCTACGACAATCGAATGCTTGGGTCTGTTCGTGTGGTGTCACTTGTAACGGGATTTCCGTGTCACTGAATAAGCCTTTGCTTCGCTTCCGACTTCGTTGAACGCGACTCTGTAGCTATCTATGACAATCGAATGCTTGGGTCTGTTCGTGTGGTGTCACTTGTAACGAGATTTCCGTGTCATTGAACAAGCCTTCGCTTCGCTTCCGACTTCGTTGAACGCGACTTCGTTGAACGAAGCGTCTTCGTTAAACGCGACTTTGTAGCTATGGCTGCGAATGAACGCTATTTCGTCACCACAACCAGCTACAGTATTAATACCGCAGTTATTTATACCGCTAGATTAATAGGGTGATTCAAACGGTGTCACCTTGTAACTGCTATTAATTATACTCTTACACACGAATTATGATTCTGATTATTTCCACGATTTTTTTTATAGATTAATTATGAAGGTTTTTTTATTTTAAGCGTGGGTGTTTGTTTTTAATCGGTAAACTGTTTTAATAACTATATATCAATTGCCAGATGCCTTTATGAATGTACCGGATCTTAAAGTAGCAACAATAATTGTTTATAAATAAAAATATGATATTAAAAGTACCTTTAGAAATAATAGGGGAAACATCTTCACAGGCAAACATTATTATTAAACCTATTAAAATAAATAAATAAAACACTGGCATATAAGGAAATACTGAACGGTTACAAAACTTACGGTGGGCAGTATTCGCAGCATCATTTCTTGGCCCTTCGGGTCTCGGCAGATGTGCTTGTGATAGAGTTAGTGGAAATGGTATATGTAAACCGTGCGGATGCGAACCCGCGGCCGTCGGGTCAATAGTCATACGCCTTAATCACAAGACTACCACGATCCCCGAGTTATCAATATCTCCGACGCCATTTTTTTAGTAAGAAATTTCAGACATATAGTTTTAAAATTGTTTTGAATCATAATTATTATTTAGCGTAATTTTTAAATAATACATAAAAACGAAGAGAGAAAATATTACCGGTGTTTCGAATTCGACTTAGTTAGGAATTAGTGAACTGTATAATCTTTTAAGTCAGACTGTTGGCAACCTAAGGATATGGTGTTATACCTTCTGGCTGGAACGGAAACACTCAGGAAACTGCCTTCCTCCACTTAGTTGGTGGTCATCGTTTACCACTGAATATAGCTTTCGCACTAAATAATTTTGTCAGGGACCAAATTGCGACAAACCAGTTGAATTACTGCGACGATTGTAAAGATAATTCAAAGCATCGTTATACCGTCCGCGGTAAGTAATTTATTAAAGTGTATTGTTTTTTACTATTTTTATTCCCTATTTTGCTTAAAATAAAATAATTGCCCGTAAATATGTATGCAAAATACATATGAAATTCTATAATATACATAACATCAACTTATTTACATACTATTTATAGAATAAACAAAATGTACAGATAAACTAATCTATATCTGAATTATAAAGTCATTTTATATATATAATAATTATTTTGGAAATCCATAATTGTTTATGTGTTGTTAATAATCGTGTAATAATTTGTGTGATTTTTGCCTGACTAGCAGAGGCAAAATAAATGCATATAACCTACATAGGTAGAAATATCACCGATTATGTATTATATATTATATTAAGTAAAGACATTAATTTTAAAACTTAACATAACATACATTGGTTGCCAGCACTCAATACTTTCCAATTTCACGTTTACAAATCATGCATGTTATTATTTATTTAATCGATTGTCATAAACATACATAGCTAACACATTAATTCCGAAAACTAGCCTATTGGTTAGTGAAGTAGGTAAAGAAACATGTATTTATTTCGCATCTAAACGTTAATCTCTAGTCAGGCAATGCTAGTGAATTATTTACTGAATAGTTAAAATGTTTCTGAGTGGTTCCTCACCTCACGTCTTTTTCTCCGATGTTTCTCTAAAATATCTAATAAGTGTAAAATATCTAATAACTTTTTTCGAACTACTTTCGGTTCGACTATTGTGGCGTATCTTGTTTTTTAAATATTAATTTATTTAGTACACAAAACTTGTTTCACAGAGAGAAAAAAGATACCTATGAATAAAATAGGAGGAAAGGTAATTTAAGTAATAGATTAACACTATAATAAATTTAAATGAAGGTGAACTATAAATTAAAACCGTTTGACTGATTAAGTATGTGTCTGGCTGTCTTGAAACCACTTAGGGATTTGTCAAATATGTCAATATTACAAGATTGATTTAAGTCGCTTTCATTTTCAAACACAGTACGAGTATAGTGTGTTAAGAGGGTACATCCAGGTCATTTCTCCATATAAAATTATGACCAAAGGGGAACTTAAACTGTTGTCTATGCGGGACAGTGGGCCTAGTCTGAACTGCCAATCGACAATCGACTCGAAGGTATCATCGCGCCCATCGGGAGAGAAAAGAGATGGCGCTTACCGTTACCTTACCAGACCGAGCCTGCAGGTGCACCGGTCGCCAATCCACACGACCTAGGTCAATTGCCAAGGGCGGCGCCATTATTGTGACGTCACGGGACGCCAACATCCCCCCCGCCTCGGACCGCCGAAATGCACCCGTTTGCGCCAACGAAACTACAACCCCGGGAAGGTATCGATCGACGCGGTGGCGCACCGCGGCACGGCTGCGCTACTTAACTCTTGAATCAATCCAAAACGAAAACGCATCGCTGATTGTCTAATTTTGCAATTTTTTTGGTACTAAAAATTCGATGAAAGGAAAGTATTGGTTTATTGCGGAAAGTTGGGGAATCAATCAACAGCTACAAGAAATGTTAAAATGTAAATGCTTGCTTGTTCTTGCAAGAAATGTTCTTACAAGAACAGGCAAGCTTTATAAACAAAAATCTAAAATTTACATGTAAGGCAGATGTTATTATGAGAGATCTATTGTTGGCATAAATATATATTTATTGTATATTCATATAAAATAAATAAATAAACATAAAACACTAATAAGTAAGTTTAAGTTTTTCTTTAGTAAGTATATAATTTTATATATACTATTTATAACTTATATAAGTTTGTATTAATATATATGTCAGATATAATTCATGTATTTGTGATTATTATGTATGTATATTTTTATTTTTTAATCGACGCTGCAATAAAACTTCTAAGTAAAAGACAGAATGTCTTCCTTAGAACAGGCGACAGCCTAGTTAGGCAAGATATTTTGGATTATGATATGATTTGCAAAAATAAAAAAATAAATGCGATACGTGCTAATAAGCAAGATTGTTGCCATATCGTTTAAAAATATTAATAAAATAATAGTAAAACTCCCAAAACTCCTATTTAGAAAGTGAGTGTGTTATGTGTATAATGAACTTCGTAATATTTTTTTTATTAATTTATTTTTTTAATTTATTTCAGGAAACCGCAGCTTACATAGTAACATTACAATAATAAAAAAAAAACAATTAAACACAAAACCAATAACAGTTTCCTCTAAACTTAAAAAAATAGAAAACTGAAAACACATTCGGGAGCCAGGCCGGGACCAGGAAGTAGGAGATTGAGAATAATGAGATTGATATATTTAGTTGTAATTTGGGTGAGTTTTGGTGTCAAATTACTATATGTTCAAATGTTTGAATATCTTAAATCTTGTATATCTATCTACCTATTGTTATAATGTATTTATAAAATATTTTGTTTGTATAAAATATTAGTCTGTGTGAATACTTTGGTTGCGCTTTAATAACATTGCTTATATATAAAGGTTTTTTTGCTATATAAAATATACGTTTTCGTGTAATACTATACTGAATGTTTATTTGCCAAATAAATAAAAATAATAATAGTAATAGCAATAAATAATCAGTTTGATTGAGTTTAATTTATTCTTTCCGGAGCAATTTACGTCAGAAAAACTTTTCATGCAGCGTTTGATAATTCATTTCATTCTCTAGCTTTAGTTATACGTAATTTAGGAGGTGTAGTGTTTTTTACTGGCTACATTCGAAAATACCGAAAATTCCGACTCCAGTCTTCCCTGAGTTCAACAATATGTTTTTGCAATAAAAGTGACATCTGCCGTGATGACCTTAATGGCCTTTTTGATGTCACGAAAGAGAAGTGTTACCTGGTATGTCATTTTCATAACAATGCTCCCTCGACCCTAAGGACTGAGTTTAGTAACGCTATAACAAGCAGCTCCGAGCCACACCATAAAAAGAAACCCATTAAACCCCAATCAGCGAGGCTTGAAGATCGCGAGAGAAGGAAACCACCAACTGCAACGATTACCGAACAAATTGACACTGAAGACAATGGCCCTGAGACAAGAAATCCAACCGCAATTCAGCGGTGCGCTCTTGGAAAAAGTTACAACGAGACATCCGAAGAAAACGCCAAACGGTGCAGCACAACGCCTTCGGGCGTGACTACTTCGCAGATTAGGCCCATTAGCACCTACACGGGCTGCTGGGCAACTAGGTTCTCTGCAAAATAGGGTTGAATTGAAATGGCGTTTACTAATGAAAATAAAGAAATATTCTTCGTTGTGATAGGAAATCTTGTGGGCTGGCTGGCCATAAGACTGCGATGGATACCATGTCATGACTTCCAAAATAATTTCGACATATCTTCGCGTTTCACATCCCCTAGAACCCAGTTAAAAAGTTTATAAATCTATCTATCAATATCGCTTTCTTGTGGATATGATAACTGCCGTAAGTTTACACCAATCACTTTCAAATTGATACATAAAATCTTCTCGGTCAAGTTCGTTAATAAGCACGGGGGGCGGGAATGGGGCGGTTTTTTTCGGAAATGTGAAATTTTACTACAACTTTCTTAGTATATAAGATATCAAAATCATTTAAATTTTATTTTATTCCTTAGATAAGGGCCTAAAACTTATCTCAGTAAACTTTTTTAATAGTACCAACCATTGGTATTAGGTATTAGGGGAAAAATCGATTTTTAAAATCTAAAAAAATACACACCTCCCTTAATCGGAACAGAATCAAATCCGTTAAGAATGGCCTATAATTTCCGTACAACTTTTGTTTGACACAATTTTTGATATGAGCAACTCTTACGGTAAGCGATGGCCAAAATGTTTTACCACTTTGATCTGGTGAAATCTACCTGCGTCTTCGGCGTGCCGAAAGGATTTTTTTATACCAGTAATAACTGGTTTAGTCGAAAGAGACTACGAGTTTTGTTGTAAGCTCGTTCGAGAAGATGAAGAAACTTAAAGGACTTGGAGTTCACCCCAGGAAACTTCGATGCGGGAGCTTCTTCGCCCTGAAGATATGCTGTTTTGTCTTAAGAAGGGTGTTATCAGTCGGCTGTCAACGGCTATTATTTCTAGGCATCCCACGTGTCACACGGTGGCCATCAAATGCAATGCCGCGCAGGGTTTCTAGATGCGACTTGGATTTATACAAATAATTATAGAAACTTCATAAATATTGTGCGAGAGCAAGAGATTAAATAATTTGATGCTATTTAGTGTGTGCTTTAATCCCTCTGCTGTGATAATATATTTAACTTGTTATCAATTGTTCACGCTGTGGCAGTCTAGACTCCGGCGCAAATAATTTTAATTTCAAATTAAAGCTCAAATAATCTGATCAACTACGGTCGACGCCGCGCTTCGCTCGAACCAATTCGCTTTGTCTATGAGAATTTTAGACATAAACTAAAAAAAAGGTAATTACACGTCTTGGGCGTGCTCCTCGTCGGCGTAACAAAAGAGGCGTTAAAATCACGCCCGTCAGACTGGAGAGATAGAAAGAGGATAAAACTCCGGGTAAGTAACTGTTCACCTGCCAGGCTGAGCAACGACCAGCGACCAGCGAGCAGTGAGCAGTGAGCAGTGAGCAGTGAGCAGGTGCACAAATGGAATAATAGAAGGCGATTGATTGCTGAACGGTAACGGCGAGACGTTTCTCAAGACGCCGAGCGCAAAAAATATATATTCATCACAAAATCGTGCCGCACTAAAGTAAGGCCGACCCTATTATCGAGTGGTTTAAAACCTGCACTACCTACCTGCGTCAGCCGAACTAGCAGACACATTCAGATTAAAAATCACATTCAGCACCAAAACAGTCCCATTACTCATTAGAACATGACAAATGTCATCAAACGACATACTTTGGCTAAGAACTGTCACATTAGTTGTTTGATGTTAGTGATTGGCTTGCAATTCACCATGAAAATTTTTAATTTACGCTTATAACAAAACAATCCCTTATCTCTACAGATATCACCTTTATATTTTGAAGTGTCCTTTTTGCATTAAGCTCCTTCTTCCTTCTTATTACATCGTTGTAAACATGCCTATGCTGATAGTTTAAGTCAAGACAAAATATACAGAAACTTTATAAAGTGTCATCTTGGACCGCAATGAATCACTGCCTAAAAAAATAATCAATTGGTACATAATTATTTGCATGGGTTAATGACCTCGAACCTATCATGTTATAGAGATATTCTCCGTCTTCCCCTACCCTACATTTTTCAAACATTCCTGGATGCCATGCTTCGTTTGGACTTTCAAAGGCGGGAGTGCGGACTATTTCTAGCGGTACACTAACAACGAGATAACCAGCAAAAATTCTCCTTTGTGCTGCACAAATTGGCAACTTTCACCGAACGGTCTGCCGCAAACAAAAAACGCACAGCAGAGCGCTCCCACGGTGTAAATCTAATTTGAACAACAACATAGAAATAACTCTTTTGTTAAGAATAAATAAATTTGTTTATAATGGCGCAGCAATCGACAGACTAGCGTCGCCTGTGAATTCCGTCGCCGCCTCAAAACGAGACAATGATAGAATTGCGGACGGGTCATGAGCGATTGTGACAAATTCGCCTGACGAATCAGCAGAAAAGAAAAGTGGACATTTCGTAAACCAGTCTACAGTTTACACAAAAGAGAAGAAATTCGCCTACCTACTACGTGCGTGCGAGATGAATGACGAGATGAATGCGTCAAAGCTTGAAGCGAAGGCCAATTTATCATTTTAGAAAATGGACATCAAACGCGGAACCTCTCCGACCCGTCGAAATACGAAATGAATTCTTTACACCTGCATAACTCGGGGTCACAGGCCAACACGCCGAATAGCTTATAACGAACACGTTTATCGAACTAAAGCGTAAATCAAAAGTAGCTCTAACGCTAATAAAACAGTAATGATTATAAATCATTCCTTTATTAAGCCTACATGTATAGAAATTATCATGAAGTAAAAGTATAAATTCTATTAACTACCACTCAAGCCAGTAGGATTATCTCTTAAGAATACGCGTGTATCACTCATACGCCAATTATTTGTATAAATAAATACGCCAAAGAAAGTAATTTACAAAAGTTCATAAAGGGCTCATTTATTTATTTTAACCTAACCTAGCACACTTCTAAAACCATACCTAACTAAGCAGTGACATTTGACCGTAGGCTAATTTTAGTTAAAAATGCCTTAGATTTAATTTTGTTAAACTTTAAAAAAAAAATAAAAAACATAATAATGCATCATAGAAATATGCCAAAACCATTAAGAAATTTATTAGTCTCTTTAGAGATACGGTAAAATCACTGTAATTTTGTCACCCCGCTTGTTTTGATGACATCATTAAGCTCCATATATCCCCCCCCCCCCTGCGACATGTATGATATAACATAAAATAAATTTAATTAGAGCGAAGCGAGCGTAGCGAGCGAAGCTCTCATAAGGAGACTCCAATTAGAACTTTGTCACGGGCTAACTTGGTCATTCCTTGACCGATTTGAAAAATTTTTGATTTTGAGAGAATCTACATGAAAAAGTGAAGGTCGTGACGGAGCTTGATTTTAAATATTGTCAAAAATAAAATTTTTGGGGTCAAAAGAAAATTGTCTATGGGAATATCCATTATAAAAAAGTCACGCGCTTTTTTGAAAATTTTTTATTCGAAAATAATTAATCGAATTTTATTTTAAATTATTTAATTTGATATTAATTTAATACAATTTAACAATAATAAATCGTTTTTAACAATAAATAAAAATACAAAAAATAATTAGGTAAGTTTCACGCATAAAAATAGTAAAAAAAAACAAAATTCGCTCGAAGGTCACGTCACTTTTTTTCTTAGCGATTTATTCTAATTTCGATTTAATTTTCTAAATTAAGCATTAATTTTGAATAATTTATCAAGATTTTTATTTTTAAAAACCATCTCTATGGTCGTAGTTATAAAGAGAAAATAGCATTCATCCAAATTATAAAGTAGTTAACTTGTGATGAGCGAACATGTCTTTTACTATGGCTTACTTAATCTGCTTATGTTTTTTTAACATCTAGAATAAGAGCAATGCCTCCCATAAGAAGGCGACAATTCGGTCGCAGGACAAATGACGCTTTACGGCAGCAGTTATCAAGGGCTAAGTTGTCGATATTGGAAACATAGAATTTGCACTAGGGTTATCTTATGTTGCCTTCTCAAGGGTTAGGAGTCTTGAAGGATTATTTATTTCTCCATCGTTCCCCCTTGAAAGACTACTCAAAATCAATGATAAGAAAGGATTACCTTCCAAACGTCGAGAACTGCAACGCTTGATTTCATTGTCTTAACTTTAAACATTTCTTTAAAATAAATTCATTTGTCTTATATTTAAATAATTGTTAAATGAATTTCTCTTTTTGTATATAAAAGATTTCAAGAACCTCATTTTAGAAAATTATCCATTCGTTGAAAAGTTATGTTTTCAATTTCCCGATGAAATTCTCTTGTACATTAGTATTGAAGATATTTTAAGTACCTCATTTTAGAAAATTATCAAAATCTATCCCGTCGTTAAAAAGTTATGCTGTTGATTTCCGGATGAATTTTTTTTGTGCATTTGTATCAAAGAGATTTCAAATACCTCATTATAGAAAATTATCAAAATCTATCCCGTCGTTAAAAAGTTATTGTCACAGACTAAATTTTATTTAGAAAATTTTAGTAAATCGCTTCGCTCTAATATGTGCTGCAGCGAAGCAAAATGCGAGCGACTGCGGCGACCTAGTTATTTGTAAATTTAATTAACAAGAGCCTAAGTGAAAAATTAACCAAGTTAAATTTAACAATTTAAAAGGTGTTTTTTTTATGAAATGATTTAAAAAAAAAATTATCTGTCAAATATCTTTAATTCATATAAATGAGTGTAATACATAGAAAAAAACATTTTAAAGAATTCTTTTGTAGTATAAAAGCTGTTACATATTAGATTTTTTTAACACATGAGAGATTTGACGGTCACGATACCATAGTAACACACGGAGAATTCTGATTTGCTGAGGGCATGGCCACACCGGACGTTAATCTTCTTTGCGCCTTGTGGGGTCTGAGTAAAAAGTGCAATTTATTACTTTTAAAGAGACCAAGAACGGTACGGAGGAATGTCCATTAAAAAAAAGACGAAACTCTAGTCTAGGTTACTAAAAAGGTTTCTTGCATAGGTATCGCATGTGACTCTGGATAACGGCTATCTAGTCTACGTGAAATATCAGCTGGTCGGGTTTAAAACTCAATACCATAGGTAAAAAAGGAATGCACATAAGCAATTTAAGATTGACGTAACACCGAAAATATGGTATTGACAAACCATAAAGTATGGTTGATATATATTTTACAGCAATATTTTTCATTGGAGCACATCGATTATTGTTACTCACTTGGTTGCGAGTACCATAATTTACCAAAATATTTCTCAATGTAAGTACCATATTTTTTGGTTGCTGTTCAAATTAAAATGTTAACAAGTAAACACAACAAAATATTATGGTTGCTGCTACCAAATTTTCCGATAACGTCGTTTTATTTCGTCAGCAGTTCATCCACGAAGCCATATTGTTTTGTAATCATAGCAAAATGTTTTCGCTAAAATATTTTTAACTACATCTCTCGCAGCTACTAACATTGTAAATCTAACCTAAAATTATTTAACAATAATCAGTCTGTACGTATAACTATAGGATTTGTTTATATTGATGTGCGATTAAAAAAAATCTTGCTGCGGGTGTAAATTTTTAAACAACCAAACGTTTTCCTAAAATATTTGTTTTATTCAGTTAATTCGCCATATATTTATTACATTCATAGACGAAAATAAAGTAAAGTAAGTAAAAGTAAAATAAAGTAAAGTAAGATCGTGGTAGTTATACCATTTTTAACGCTTCATTACCACCATTTCCCCTAGCATATTTGGCCTAGTTGAGTAGGGCCCAAATTAATTGTAAATGACCTAGGTCTTAGCAATTATTAAAAAAAAAAGAAACGAATACCACACTAAAGATAATGAATTTAAACAAGTATGGTCAAATAAATGAATCTGCACGTTTTCTATTCCAAGCCCAAAACGAATATCTCGTACATAAATGGTGAAGGATATGTTATATCCTTTATAGTACGATAGTGTATTTGCCATATTTCTCGATAGTGTATTTGCCATATTTCTCGATAGTGTATTTGCCATATTTCTCGATAGTGTATTTGCCATATTTCTGGAACATCTTTCTATTCCAAGTACTTACTAGAAGTGTTTTGATACCAGATGAAAACATCAAGTGATCAATGAAAAAAAACTCCCGACTTTCATATAAACCTACAAAATTAAAAATAATACAAAAACCGTTTTCAAGCAAAATTGTTTATTTAAACGTAGATTTAATTTGAAGATTTTATTTTATTGTTTTTCTGTATTTATTCAATATCTGTATTTTCTAAATATTATTTTTAATATTATTGATTTATCAAACTTTCACTAAAAGTAACTTAATTAAATTTCGGTGGATAAAAACAACAAAAAATAACAATCGATATCGCTTTAAACCAATTCGTCGTGAAAGCGTCTTGAAGAGTGAACTTAGTTTTTATTTGTCGTAACTTAAATTAGACGTGTCGTAACTAAACTAAAATTGGACCTCTTCTGAAAAATCTCTTGTCATATGCAAAAAATAATTCGTAATCGCTTGAGAAACTCCGGAATAATTCACTGCCGCATATCGAAAGCGAGACGAAAAATAAGTGAATAGTATAAGATAAGTCTTTAATGAACATAATGCTATAATAAACCACTCGTCTAAATACTTGGTTCTTTTGAAGATTTTTCAATGTTATCCGTTAAGGCGTCTACATACCTGAATGCTACAAAAATGCGAATTTTACATGTTTTCAAAGGCGTCAGGAGAGATATTCACAAGAGATTTGAGTAATTTAGTTTGTTTACATTAAAGATAATTTATTATTCTATGGAATTACTTAAGGAAATTTCTTAAAATATTATACAAAAATATCTAAAAAACAAACAAAACCACCATGTTTTTGAAATAGCATTTTTTGAAGTCACTTGCTAATTAAACCAGAAATATCCCATATAAAATCAATATCGTTTTACGATGAGAATAAAGAGGAGGAAACATTTACTTAAGCGATTTCAGACATATGGTATAACAACATAGAAATAAAATGGGTTTAAAAAACATATCCCGTATTATTTTAAAAAATAACTAAATGTTTCTTTTAAAAGACTTCTTTTCACAGGCAACAATTTGTAGGTCAGAATCTTTGAAATGATGTGCTTCGTTCTCTTTTTATCCCCTTAAGGTGGTCAGGGTTAGAAGAGTGTCGCTATCATTTCCAGGCTGGCCAATTTGTGATAACTTTGTGGCAAGGAATGCCATCTAGCGGAGCGCAGCTTCCCGCGCGCGGCATTTACCGCATTTCGACCGCAATCCGTTCCTCTGAGGCACATTAAAGCACTTTAACTGTTTCACTCGCTAATTAAAACATACTAGGGTTTCAGGTTTCAAGGTCCGTGGAAAAAATACAACCGACTACTGACATAGCTTGTGAGGAGAGATTGCGTTTCAATAGATTTTTTTAATAAAATATCTTCCAAATGCAAACATCTTCGAGTAAAATGCTGTGAGATTAACATTCGACAGTCCGTCGGAATTTCCCTCTGACCTTAAATTGGAGCCTTTAAGTTTAAGGCGTAAGATATGTCATCTTATTAACTTATTTAAAGCCTACTTGAAGTTCCCAGCATGGTCCTCCATAAATGAGCCATTTCAGAGACCCTTCTATATTGGACGAGAGGACCATTCCCATAAAATAAAGGAAATTTTCAGGAGGAAGATGTCGGCTTCCATTCTTTTCTTCTGCGTACCATTAGAGGTGAAATAATCTGAACTACAGTGTCTTCAAACCTTTACCTCTCGCAGTATAAAATAGTACGAGAGGGGAGCATGAGTGGACAAGAAGTGAGGCAATTTCCGAGTGGAATAGCGGCCGCACCGCTATGCGGGGGGCGGGGGGGAGGGGGGAGGGGGATAATGCTATTGCCCATTGCGCAGAAGCGCGGGCAAAAAACGCGCTGCGGCGGCAGACACTCGAATGCCGTAGATCATCCGGATGAATGTGCTGCTGAATTGCCTGCCTACTCATTTCTTTTTCATAAAGAAATCTCACAACGCGCCTAACTATACTTTTGAGCAGCGTGTAATTAGGTGCGGTGCGAATTTAGAAGAAAATTTTTGGTCACATACGCGAGGCCCTTTACAGGTACATTTTTCACTACCTACACTTAGTTAAATTTGCCTGTTCTAGAGTGAGGGGGATAGTGGCGATGAAGCATTCGAATTGGTATGACCGCAATGACCGCTACATTTGGATTTTACAATGTAACTCGTAATAATCCGTTGAGCTATAATTATTCAATTCTACAAGCCACAAAAAATACAAATTAGTGTGTATAAATGTGTTTTTTGCCAAATAAAATAAATCAATGGGTAAACTAAACTACTATCGATGTCATTTATTTATTTATACTATAATACAGAATTAAAGCATCTTGTAATAAGTAATAACTTATTGCCTTAAAGGCAATATCTACCAGTTAAGTAACTGTAGATTATACATTAGTAGGTGAAACTTAAATAAGTTAAATTATAGAAAAAACTTAATGAAATTTAGACTAATCATAATCCTTCAGTAATTATAACTGATAGAGATAAAGAATTGTACAATGTGTATAGGTAAAAGAAGTTAAAAAATTCCCTTCGTTTAAATTGTTTTTAAATAAAGTTACCATGTATTCATAAAAAAAGAATTGATAACAAAAGATTTTTAAATTTTCTTAATAAAGTAGATTGTTAATGTTTTTAATTTGTAACCTTAATATGAGTTTTCAAGTCTCAAACTTCTAAATTGATTTTTCTCAAAAGTGTCATATCTGCATTTAACTTGTTTTTGAAGTAAGCAGACGATATGTCGACATTCGGAGCTAGTCGTCGATTTGGTTCCAAAAGGGAATAAATCTGTGAAGATAGAAGTACTGTGCAAAGGGATGGTACGGTACGCAAAGAATCATTTTGAGAACGAAGAGAAATGCCATGTTTATCCCGAAAGTAAAAGCATCCACAAAGGTAAGACGGATTTATTGAGTTTAGAATTTGGTAAAGTAGGCTAAGAGTGTGGAGATCACGACGTTTGCATATAAGGAGGGTGATGAGCTCGAACTTAAGAAGATCGAATATGTAACGAATACCAGAGTTTTGAAGACGCTCAAGTTTATTATTTAAATCTAAGTTAAGTATAAGGTATAAGAAATATATCTATCGTTTTCTATTTATTTTTTATTATTAAAAAATCTTTTAGTCCTATTTTACTAAAAGTTAAAAATATATATCACCGGATGATTATTTCTAGTTAACGTGTGGTAAGGATAATGTGAGGATAGAGATAGAGTTCAGATCAGGGTTCCAAGTAGTTTATTGAGTTTCACACACTTATTCTAACCAATTATTCTGACTCAGTAGTAAATTAAATAGAAATGAAGGAATTTATAACTCGTCTCACGACGGTTTGATTTGACGTCACAACGTGTGAAATGCGACTTGGCATTTTTCCAAACAAAGCAAGTATTTGTGACTTCCAATTAGGATTAACTGAAAATCTGGCAATTTCGGACTTAATTTAAAAAAAAATGACTAGATTCTAGGAAGCCCTCATCGGCGTCTAGTCGAGTGTAATGAGCACCACAATAGACAATACCATACGCCAATTGAATGGTTAAGATATCGCCCGGGGACTATCAGAGCCGGAGTAGGGTAATTCCTTACGGTGATTGCTACCATTAGTAGTTCGCCTCCGCCCGCTCGGATCGGATCGATCGCCTTCGGCGCCGAGCTGCAGGTCCAATACAGATCGATCTATCGCCGCGCCGCTGCGCAGGCGCGAGATAGTCCAATTTATCTTATCTATTTTACATAAATTAGTTTCAGCGACTTTTAATACTTATCATCAAGATAATCAACCCTAAACAATAGACATTATTACAACATAAAACGTTTTAATAATGGCTATTGTTTAGCCAAGTGACCAAGTAACATTTCAAACAAAAAAAAATAATTAAAATCGGTACATCCCTTTAGGAGCTACGATGCCACAGACTGACACACAGATTCACATATTAAACTTATAACACCCCTCTGTTTGCGTCGGGGGTTAAAAACCAATTATTTTATGTCAAGTATAAAATATAAACGTATAAGTGCTAGTATTGGGTTGTAGTAGTAGGTTGTACTTAACTTAGGTAATTTAAAAAAATTAAGAGAAGAATATAGAAACAAGAATGGCTGTAACACCTGTAGCTATCATTTAATATCAACTGCTTCTATGCATTATTTAGTAGTAGTAAATTATTTTACCAGACCAAACTTATAGATCAACCTTCTAAAATAACAGTAATCATTTTAAATAGACCAGTAGTTTCTTTTTCGGTATTATTATCTATATATTAATACGCAAGGAGAAAACTTTTTTTAAGCATATTGCGCAAACAGAGGAGTGTAAGATTTGGCGTAGTTAAAGTTTATATAGGAGAAGGAGTGAGCTAAAATGTATGTATATGTTTACAAAAAAAATAAATTTAATTAATAAAACGTTCATACAATTGACAGCTGATTGACACAATGAGTCGGAGCTGTGAACTTTGTGTGATTTCAAATGTTCCGTTTTCAATAGTCTGTCAATGTCAAGTAAAAATAATTATTTATACCTTCCTAAACTTCTCTAGATGTCAAATCTTATTTTTACGTGAAAAATTAAAACTGACAATGAATTGCATCAAAAAATAAATAAAAATACGAGGCGTAAACGTGTTTTTTTTTTGAACTATTACTAACAGTGAATTTTAAATTTCTCACTCTCTAATGACGTAGGTATTAGTGCACGCTCGCAACTGACGTAACAAGAAAATTAAAAAAAAAATGTGTGCACCATTATAGATGTAGGTATAAGAAGCTAAAAAAAGAATGAATTCCGGTAGATATTTTACCACTGGGCGACAACTAGTTATTATTATTCGTCACACATGTGACACGAGGGACCTGCAACCAAGTTGGGACTGGCGATGGTCGTTTGTACAAATTGGAGTCGATGTTTGTGGAGCATCAAAATGCTGTATCTAAGAAACGAAGTATGGCGAACGAATGGCGTTTCTAAGAAGCGAAACCGTCGCGCGCTGCAGCTGATGGGCTCCGATCCGCGTCTCGCGCGCCGTCGTGCCGGGCGCGACGTGCTCGGCGCGAAACGCTCGATTGCACCGATCGCCTATTGCGCGTACTGATTGCTAGAAATCGACCGGCCAAGTGTTAAGGACGTTCACTCGCAGAGGGTTCCGCCCCTAAACATAATAAACTTTCTCAACAAAATATATAGACTAACTATACATATAGGTCTAGTCTCAAAACTTTGCTTTTTTATGTGCAACAAATATATAAACTATTATATGATATAATAAAAATTCAATTCAAATTAAAATTCTCATCATACAACTAATTCTATTCAGTAATGCCGTTAATTTATTGTTGTAATTAATTCTTCACTGCTGTGTCTAATACCTAAATTTATTCTTTATTCAAATATTTCTATATAAGCAATTATAGTTTTACAATTATAATAATATTAACATTTTATTTTATTATCGTTAAAATCTACCTACTCGAGCACTGTATGCAGGATGTCTCAAGTCCATTCTCGAAGACTTAAGGAGGGCTTTGCGTAACCTATTATGAGTTAGAAATTATAGAAAAAAATCATCACCAAATGTATTATATATATTCGGTTAGTGTACGAATTCCGATGCCGCACCTATCGATAATGGCCTTGGCACTATTACGGCGTACGGCCATTATTACATGATCCTTTTACTTAATACACTAGAAATTGCGGGACCAGTTAGCTGTTTTATTATCCGGAATGGTCTTGGGACACGGTGTATAGGTCGACCTATTTTTAAAGTCCTATAGGTTTTGGTCTTGAATTTAATTACATTTTTTTCTTATGTGGCTATTTTCCCTGTAAACTGTACGCGAGATTGATACTTTTATTTTATTTAAACTACATTAAGATACTTTAAACTATCAAGAGATTTATGTTTACTATTCAACTTTAACGGCTTGTATTCGTTGCTGCATCTTAAATATATAAATATGCTCGTCATGCAGGTCCGGATTAGGCCGGATTCGTCTGGTAGTCGTGATTTTATTTTAGCTATCACGACGAAAATGCGACGCTCGTGTGCGTAGTCTCAAAATACAATAAAAAAAACTGCGAACGGTAAAACTGATATCGTCATGTCATTCGCTTAAATGTCATCCTTTCAATGATTTGAAAATAGATTAAATGACTTTAAATTGAAATTTTCCATCCGTTATTTAGAAAGAAAAGATATTTAAAAATTTATTGACAAATAAGGAACACAGCGGCTTGTAATAGACAAATCGCTGACGAGGCTGCTTTTACATAAAACGTAAAATTAAATAGTAAAATGACGAAAACACTAAACTAGGTAACCTCCTAAATTTTATTATTATTATTGTTTTCCATTAAAATAAATATGCATAGTAAAAATAGATTTGAATTGTCGAAATTATACGGACGGAAATTATAGTTCGGACAGTGAATCAAAATGACGATTTTAACTTTTTGCAAACTTCACTTTATTCAACTCTAATGTATTTATATATTTTTCATTTGGTGCAGCTTCATACAGGACCAACTCTTGCGTTCGTCCGTCTGCCTGTGACAAGATGTTTCTCTCAAAAACGACGTGACAGGAACATGGTTATATTTCATATTTTCTTATTCGCATAAAACTACTTCACTACTTTCCCGGCATTCAAGAGAGTGTCTACTCTAGCCCTTGAATAGTATATTTATATTCATATGTATATGTAGAATTTATTATATTTTATATTATATTGTGTTTTATATTATATTCTGGTGATTGTCCTCAACCCCCAACCCCCATCCCCTCCTTCTTCATGGTCCCGGCCTCGCTCCCGAATAGGTTTCTATTTTTTTAAGTTTGGAGGAAATTATTATTGGCTTTGTGTTTTAATTGTTTTTTTTTTGTTTATTGTAATTACTATGTAAGCTGTTGTTTCCTGAAATAAATAAATAAAAAGATTTTATATGCGGAATAATACTTTGTTTATTGGGTATAAATATTTAACTACACTAAATTTGTGAGTTTAACGATAATCTGGTTCATGAAATATTATAAAATGTTTAAAAGAAATTGATTTTAATTAAAAAGATGTAATACACGAATCTGTAACCTCATAAAATTATATGTAATTGTTTCAATAAATAAATAAAGAAAAAAAAATAAATAAATAAAATAAAATAACCATGTTCATTAATTGAAATTTTTTTGTTTTTTTAAAGAGTAACATTTTCGGCTATTGAAACAGAAGCATTCCACAGTCGCAGGGTTAGATCCGTTGTGCGTGTGTTTAAGTCGCGATAAGCCTCAGTTTTAGTGGCCATTAGTGGATAAGTCAAGAAACGAAAAAGTGGACTTTCTTCCCACGGGTGGTCCCCCGGTCATACGCGATGGTCTGTTGGTTGTTCTGACTTGGCCAAGCCGTGTTTGACAAGCAGGGATCGACAATTCGGGATCGAAAGAAGGCCAGGAGGTAGGAAAGTGACCAAAACGTAGAGATTAAAATAAAAAAACAATATGGACAAAATAAATCTTATGGTATTCACAATAATATTTTTTATTTAAATTTGAAAAACAGTTATTACTTTTATATTTTCTCTAAAATTAATATTGTAGTTATGCCAAAACTTTTTTAGTCATAATGACATCTATTTTCGTTATTAAATCCAAAATATATATATATGAAATAGAATAAAACAGTTTTATATTACTTATTGACTATACAAGAATATATCTAACCATATTTTAAGCTATCTCCGATCTCGTACAAAGCAAAGTATTTTTACAAAACTTTCTAAATATATAAGATATCGAATTCATTTAAATTTTATATATTTCTGAGATAAGGGCCTGAAACTTATCAAAGTAAACTTTTTTGATAGCATCAATTTGATAGCATCAATGTAGACAATTTTATAATATATTATATGTATTTTTTTTTCTAAATTTTAATGTATATATATATATAAAAATTATTATTATTATTGTTTTATATTAATTTATATCTCTTAAATGGCACCTACTTGTTATTATCTTAATTCTTTTTTTCTCTCTCTCAAATTCTAATGTTATAATTAAAATCAAATGTACCAAATTTTGTATGTATAACTAACTTAAGATTACACACATGCATGTTTTATAAACATGAAATTGGAGAGCATCGAGTGTTATAAAATATATTAACCTATGTATAATATGTAAGAATGTTTACGATTACTCTCTGTATGTTTACTTTATAAAATAAATAAATAAATAAAATAAATCAACTATTGGTCCTAGGGGTGGGAAAAATTAATTTTTCAAAATTCAAGAAATCATACCTGCCATACCTTACTTAAAATGTTAATTGTAGGCCTTTAATTTCCCTACAACTTTTGTATAAAATATTTTTTGGTATGAGTACCCTTACGGTAAGAAAAGACCAAATTTTTTCATACCACTTTGATCCGGTGAAAGCTTTTTTGTTTTAATGTTTGTGGTATTTTTTTCTTTTTTAATTATTATTTTTTCTTCGATAATTAGTGTAAATACTTAAAAATAATTTAAATATTAGGACCTGCCTTCGTCAAAATCTTAAAAATTGCACACGATAAGATTCAACCAGAAACCAGATTTCGATAATGAAGATCGCTTACCAACGCGTCGAATCATCGTAGGCGGTCTACGGAAGCCAGTTGCAGAGGCGCATCGTTTCACAGAACAGGGCGACTTCCGGAGAAACAGATTTGTTTGCGGCGCGTGGCAGAGCAGATGAGCAGATGAGCAGATGAGCAGATGAGCAGACGAGCAGATGAGCAGATCACGTCTTCGATGCAATAAAATCGTCGATCGGGCGTTTCCGTGCCGCGCCGCTGCGCAGGAGGAATGCTCGTCGAAACGGACCGTCGCTTCGAGACACGACTTATACATCCCTACCTACTTGTAACCTGAATACTATACTATACGTGTTTACGAAGATGTCCGAAGAAGAGCCCATTAAAACCTTAGAGTAAGGAATTGTGTAGCGCGTACAAAACCGCGCGTTCCATACTCTAAGATTAAAACACCTTTCTCGGGGAGGGCATATGGGAGGGTATATGGTGTTCTCACACTGCCAATTAGCTGGATGTTTTATTTGGGGGTATCGAGACATGCAGTATAAAAAAATAATACCATTATACATACATAGTAAACTTAAAATTATATTTATAAAATATACCAATATCTTATAATAAAATCGATTTCAAATCATATCGTAAATATCGATTATAATTATTATTTTTTACGTTTAACGCAATTTTAGACAAATTGATTTTGACAGTTTTAGACATTATTAAGTAATAATAAAAAAATATAATTCGGGTAAAGCAGTATCAATCGGTTTTTTACGAATCTGTCCTGGCCCTGAAGCCATATGACACGAGCCTGATGATCGGGCGGGCTGTGCCTTCATGCCATTTTGGCCTCTCGCGTGGTGGCAATTTGAAGACCTTCAGGTCCGCCTTTCGCGTAACTCTCCAATGCAACACTACCCAAGCCATGGACATTTGAGACGGCTCTAAAGCTGCTTAAAGCCTAACACAGTTGAAACATCGCGTTAGTATCCGTTTTGTGCGTCCGCAGTTTCATTTTTTTTTATTAAAATAATTTCTATGACCTGGATCAAATACTCAATTATTTTAGGCACTACTCAACAAGGCAAAATATGCCTGTGCCTGTGTGTGGTTAGGGGAGATGATGGTTACGATCTTAAAGTGATATTAAATTATGATTATTTATCTACACCTCTGTGTTTTGAGACATCATTAGCAACACGTTGGAAACAAAAAACACCAATTTGAAGACTCAGTTTCAAAACCAACAAGAATTTAAAAATATTGATGATATTACCTTATTTCAGATGTAAATTGTTTTTATTAAAATTTCTATAGATTGCTGCTTTTTATTCTATACGAATCACATATTGAATTATGGTAACAAAAATTATAAAGTCTAGTCATAATTTATGTTCCTTTATAAAACGATTAAGTAAGGGAATGTAATGTTGAACCTTCCCAATCAATATACCATACGATATAGTGCTTTGGACTAACGCAAAGTAAATAGAAGATGTAAATTATTTTTAATATTTTTATGTGAATATGTCCGTCCCATCGGAATAAGTCCTAAATATTTAATTAATTCTTATATATCAAACTAAAAATATTGAATTATTAAGCTACAGTATAAGTTAAAAAAAGGAAAATATGGTTTCGTTTCGTATGTAATAACCACAAACTTTGTTGAAATTAAAAGAATATTTAAAAAAAAAAAAAATTGTCAAGGTGTGAAGATAATCAATAGAAAATTTTTCGTGAAAAAGGATTAGTAGGTTAGTTGAGTGGTTAGGTGGTGAGTCGATCTCAATAAGCGCATATTATTTATTTATCAATTGCGCAAATATAAAACCTGCACGAATTAATGAACATTACTACGAACACTACCCTACGAAACGCAAAGTAAAAACCTACTTCTTAGGAATTCAGTATCTCGTAAGCTTAGATCTTCTCCAGCATATATTGGGTGAGAAAAACATATAAAGCACAAAATTTTCGATTTAGTGGAGGGAAAGATATAAATAATGGACCCGTCCAACTCAAAAAGGCATATTTTTAACCGACTTAAAAAAGAGGAAATTTATAATTCTGCGTCTATCTTTTTTTTATGCATATGCACACGTTCATTAAATAAAAAAAAATCCCTAGATCAGATCTTATGTTTATTTTTATACTATGTAAAGAACACGATCTTAATATTTTAGTAAATTTGCCTAATGCGATTTTGATCCCATGCGAAAATGTGAAAAATAATGGTTTATTTTATTTATTTATTTTAGGTTCACAATGATTTTGTCAAAATAGAACACAAATAATCAAAAATAAAGAAATAGTAAATACGCACAAACGATTAACAATACTACCTATCTCTGTTTCCTGCCCCCTTAACTAGACTATCGTCTGTACTAAAGAAGTCAGTGTTTCGTTCTTTTCGTTATACATTTATAGTATAACTTTTTTAAAAAAAATTAGCACAGAAAAATAGATACATCAAATCTGTAAAAGACTAAATTATATTATGTAAAATATACACTAAAACACTATATACAAAATATATTTACTATACTATATATATTTAATTATACTAAGCTTCTTGTTTTTTACTACCAATAAGAACTTTCTTATACATTGTTATATTTTATATATACGTATTACATACATATATTATTTTTAAAAATAACAAAACTTATTGGACAAACAACCTATAACTATCGTAATTATTAATAAATTTAATTGATCTATTTTTTATTGCTTGAAAGGTTCTATATAATTTATAAATCTATGATTTTATAGCCAAGATATTGACAGCCAAGAAGGTTTCGTGATTTTCTACAATTGTAGTCGGATATTGTAGTCGCTGCAGTTTGCAGTCTGCGCAGTGGAACTGGCTCTCGGCGTAAAAGCTCACGAAGCGATCGTGCCAAGCAGTGGTGCCAATAAATAAGCTTTACTATTATTTATTGGCAGGTGGTATATCTCACAGGTGTCCGAGCGTAATTTGCTAGGAAACGGACTCGGGCCATAGTTTAAATAAGGCTGCCAGGCGGGAATCTGGTTATTTATGAAAATAAAACCGACTCCAAAATAAATCTATATTAATCTTAATTAATAACACTAATCTTCCTGAATAAAAACTAAAAGCGGCGCTGAAATACTGAATATTAAGCAATTTTAGTACGGATATCAATCAACAGGCTCGCCTGGATGCCAACCGATTTTAAATCAACTAATTTGATAATATTTTCAAGTGTTTCTTATTTTTTTTTATTACAAAACAAAAGAGTTTCTTTAGCTTCTGCGAGACATAAAATATACATTCATAAATTATAATATTTATAGTTTATGGATGTATTCTGGTATGATGTGTGAGTGGTTTATGTGTGTTATTTTTTGGTGTAAAATTACGGCAGTTATCGTGTCCACAAGAAAGTGATATAGATAGATAGATACATAAACTTATGTATACACATTTAACTGAGGGTAGTTTTAGGTTCTAGGGGATGGGAAACGCGAAGATATGTCGGAATTGTCCGGTAAACATTGTAATAGGATTTCTCATGAAATCTACCTAAAAAGGGACATCAAATGCACGATAGATAACTCCAGAAATGTGTCGATTTTTGTTCTTTTTCGAGGGGTCCATACGATAAATATTTCTGATAACTACCCCATTATATGGAATATGCTTTTAAATTATGAATCAATATTTAAAAAGTTACCTATCAATTTCCTTTAATTTTGTAGCAATTCCTGGTGACATTTAATGTCATTCAATTTGAAACTACCATAAACTAGAAAGCGTACAAGCGTATATGATAAGAATTTCAACACAATGCGATTTAAAAAAGAATTTAGCGTACGAAATGGATGAATGTGTTTAAAAACAATGTGGTTATAACAACGAAACACATAAACAGTCGATCTTAGGACAGTAGTTGCATCTTAGCACCTATCTAAGATGGACTAAAATAATTTAAATTAAATTTTAGCGCCAGTACTGTGTAATAAGAGTTGGAAGAACAAAAAAAAACAACTATAAATGATTGTAGGAAAGCTCTATTGTTTATTTATTTGTTTTAGAAAACAACAGTGACATAGAAGTAAAATAACAATTTAAAAAAAACAATTAAAACATAAAGCAAATGAGTTTCCTCCAAATTTAATAAAATAGAAAAATACATTCAGGAACGGGGTTGGGATTAGGCAGTAGGAGGGGTTGGGGAATTTATATAATTACCAGAATATAAAATACAGCATAACTCCTTAAAAATAATTGTATTTACATATACATATAAATATACTACTCTAGGGCTATATATTAGCCAGAGTAGACACTCTCGCTGTTGGATGCCGCATAACTACTCGGTTGTAGTACTAAATTGAAATGGAAATAAGACAGTCATGATCGCCACCTTCGTCTTTGATTGCCGTGAC
Organism: Neomicropteryx cornuta; assembly: GCA_020383195.1. Taxonomy (NCBI): domain Eukaryota; kingdom Metazoa; phylum Arthropoda; class Insecta; order Lepidoptera; family Micropterigidae; genus Neomicropteryx; species Neomicropteryx cornuta. The sequence goes on from JAHKQU010000028.1 coordinate 484,068, forward strand.
TCCGTCGTGATCAAACAATGAGCTGTTGGATCCGGGCGCGGCCAGCCGTTCTCGGCTCTCCTGCGACTCCAGATCCTGGAACCAATCGCCCGGAACCCAATTGACCCTGGACCGGCGAGATTTCCGGTCTATTGAGTGCGCTCACGCGGGCGAAACGAGAATTATGAAAGAATGCAAATGTCGTTTGAGTAACAGACGATTTGCTGACCTTGAAAGCTTCTCGTCATTTTAAAAATAATCAGGCGGTACATATTTATTCATTTATAAAAAATATCAAACCGTGCGGCGTCGTGACCCAGTAACCGACTGACTCCACGGGGCATCGTACCTACAAATGTATTGACGACAATGAACGACGGGTAGTTTCCCGCGCGCAAATATTGCCTTCGGCCTTCGGGCCTCTAAGCAATGTTCGAAAGAATTATTTAAATATCCTAATTGAGAAAAGAATTTTTGGTTTTTGAATTTTTGGCCCCTGGTTAGCAAATCTCAATCAAGCCTGAATTTAACCGAAGTCATTGATACCCTTATGAAAACTAAAGCCAGGAAACGTTTAGGTATAAACTAAATTGTTATAAATAATTAAAATTGTAAAATAAACCCTTTAATCATTATTTACTTCCTTTAATTGCCTAATGCCTATACCAAGTGCAGTACACGTAATGTAAATGTATTTCATATGGCAATTTGTTCCTAGAATAATGCTCTTTACTCCTCCTCCCTCCTCGAATCTCCCTTAATGCCTAGAGCTAAGTAAATTTCAATTTTTAAAAAATGTCAATGTTATAAATAATTTTTGTTTTATACTCTATATTTTAGTTTCAATCTTAAATGTTTTATATAGATGATGTTATTAATTATATTATCATCTATGCAGCATAATGTATGAATCTGTGTTTAGATTTAAGTAATACTAACTAGTTTTTCTTTTCGTATGTTAATGTTTCCATGTGAATCTATTTCTTTTAAAATTAATTAAATAAAAATAAATTTCCTGCTTTTATTTTGGAAAGAACCTTTTAATTAAAGAATAAATAAAATGTTTTAAAACATTCTCATCAAAGCGTATCATTTGGAATGGCGTCCGGATGTGTTTGTGCCTGTGAGAGCATTATGCACCACGTTTACCGAAAACCGCTTGGAATGTTTCGAAGCAACTCCCTAAAAATATGATTGACAAAAGTCAAGGTACTCATGTCATAAGGCAGGTCAAATTCGAAACGAAGTTCTACCACAATTAGAAACAAACGAAATTCGTGTATGACGGTAATTTCCATGTAAATGTATGTTTAAAAGTTTCAAGTAATTGCAAACCGCCATTAATATCGCAATAAACACTCACTCAACACAGTAAATGTCATCTTGACGATACTCGCTTGTACCTGCCGACCGGTCCCGCGTGCTCAACTACAAATGTTTATAATGTCACCGGCTAATATACGAGTATATCAGATCAGCTGGACGAGGTGACGATCAAAGGCCTCTATTAAATATAAATCACTGCCTTGTATGCAGTTACTGCCATAATCAACGTCCTAACTCAATGAGCAGTTGATCTTCCCTCTCCAACTTACGAGCATTATATAGCTCTTACAAGCCTTTCACACATCAAACTTCAATCCTAATGCTGCAACTTTGATATGTCGAGATGCCATGTGACTGTCGACTTGATGGAGAAGTAATTGCAGTTTGAAATGCAATCCATTGCATCTTCTAATTGTTTGTTTTGTTTGTCTGTGTGCGTTTTATGTATTGTAATTTAGTATTAAAGTATTATTTATTCTGTTATATTATCGAAAAAAAAAGTTTTTACGATAACTAGTGACTTCAAATATAGTCCCAAAATACATATATATATATATATAGAGATATATGACTTATATTAGATGATTGTTTTTTAATAGCGGCAAACCGCCTGAAAAGTAAATGACACAATCTTTGACAATATTGAAAAATTTTGAAAAGGTTTTTAATTATTTGATAAAGTGCTGGATAGCATAATATTAATAAAGGTTCTAAAGAGGTCCTGTACTTGAGAGCGAAGGATGTCGGTTTAAACCCAGCGCTGAGTTGTATAAAAATGCATTTTTTACTCTCACCAGTCCTCTTTAGTGTAAAATATTGTCAAATATTATGTAACCATCTAATTAGATGGTTATTACATTAAAAAAATATATGGTTTAAAAGTCCTTCGGCCAAACCGCATTCACAAATAGATGAGTTTAATGAACAGGAGTGAGAGTTTTTATAGAGATTGAAATTTTTCAAACAAATTGTAGAGCCCAAATGTTTTATAAAAAATAATACCGAAACGCACATCGCTTGAGTGTAATGCAAGCTGGTTTATTTACAGCGCTGTATTTTACCTTACCTTCAACCCTCTCCTAGCTATTTGTGAGTCTTATGAAATAAATATGGTCGGACTTGCGTTAAAATTGAAAAAAAAATGATTTATAAAGGAAACAATAATAAAAAACGGTGAAAATGTAATGATTATGATTTATAATTAATGAGAATGATGCTTGAATTGAATAATGTAATAAATATTTACGTGGATATAATATAAATGAATTGTCATGGCTAAAAATAAAAACAAAAGTGTACAATACATGCACATTACATGCAAATCGATATAGATATACATATAAATTTAAATGTGTCTATTTTTGACATGTTTAATGTTGGACAAAAAATATAACGTGACGTTAAGAGTTATGGCCGTCTCTGATATTAAAGTTACTGGCTGTCAGAAAAAATCAAACAAGTTATTTATTGTAAATGAATGAATTAATTTAATAAAATATAAATATAAGTTGAAATATGTAATTTAATAACAAACCTAAGTAGGTTTCATGAAAATAAAAACTACATCTAATTAAACCATCATTCAAATCTTCGACGGCCTACATACTGGTACAGTACTGGCGTACGGAGGCTACCATTTTAGTAGGCAAAATTAAAGTAACTGTTATGTTGTGGGGATAATCGAGCGGAAAAGTCGATGCGGTTATTCATGGGTTGAACACCAACATTTGCCCAACCCTCTACTGATATTGACAAAGATAAATAATTAATATTTTATTAATTTAATTACAATACACAATTTTCTGGTAATTCTTAACAATTCCTCTCAAAAAGGCACCATAAAATGTTTAGCTTTAACGTGAGCACTAAAAACTATATTGATTCAATAAATATATAGTCGAAGTCCTAATCTATTTTAACACTGATTAATTTATACTAGTGGTTCCATGTGAAAATAAGATTTAGTATAACATGGCATTAATAATTATTTTAGCTTGACATTATTACATTGATATGGACAGTCTATTAAAAAGGAACATTTGAAATCACACAAAAATCACAGCCCCTAACTTAAGAGCAGCAGAGAAGGGAAATGAGGTCCGGGGATGGATGGTCCGATTAAGACGTTTTGACTATTGACCCAACGGTCACGGGTTCGAATCCGCACACGGCCATAACATTTTTAATGCTTCATTACCAACCTCTTCCTGACTCTAGCATAAACACATTTCGCTTAGTTGAGTAGGGCCCAAAATAACTGTTTATCATATACTGTCCTAACAACCCAAATACTTACTCAGTCATAACTTAGAAATGCATGAATTTTCTGCTTAACAATTTGTTATTTGTGTTAGTTTTGCAAATTAAATCCTACCAACTAACGAGTATTTTTTCTTATATAGGTAATATGTCAGCTTCGACGCAAATTAAGATAATCTTTCAGTGCATAAACATAAAAAGTGAACATAAAAATCAAACAGTAACGAAACATTTAACAAATACAAGGAGAACCGTTTCCTAAACCATTTAATTAAAATAAAACGGTTGTTGAATTGTGACAGCTATCAGGCGAAAAAGTCGAAATTCCCATGTAATAATTTACGTAAAAACTATCGTAATTCGAGTATATTATATATAACCAATATAAGGGGCGATATTCATACATTTAAATATTCTAAGATACTAATAATGTAATTTAATAACACTGGGCCACATGGACCCAGAAGTGATAAACCAGGGTTACCACAGCAAATAGAATTGAAGCCGACGAATGGAAGCACTTTCAACAATATTGTCAATTAAGAAGAAAGTTCGCATTTCGTATTAGATTAGACCATTCGACCGGACAAATTATTATTTTTGCTTAGTCGACAGTAATTCGCAAAAAAAAAAACATTTAAAAGAAACCCGTTAAATTTATTGGTAATAGAAAATATGTAACTGTAAACATGGATATAATTGCCTTCATCTTTTACCTTACCGCTATTGATATACAATATATTTTTCAGTGTTATAATAATAAACTTAAAACTATAAGTTTATGTTTTTTTTCCCACAACCTCACAAAGTTAAACCCGTAATATAGTAAAAACATATGAGAAGTAGCGATATTGTCGACCGTACAAACATGTTTATATTTTTTAAGCACACAATAACAAAACAGATAACTAGACTATGCTCATTTGAAGCCGTCATTTTATTTCCTCAACAATGCTCGATCATTTTGGGACAACCTGTGTATATTTTAAATTAAAAAGTATTTATTACCGTATTTAAATTTTTTTAAATAATATTTTGGCTTTTCCTTCCTTTTTTTTAATAAATATTTTGAATCAATAATTTAAATTAGGAGATATCCCTGTAAAAAAATATAATATTATAATAAGCATAAAATAAATAAATACATAATATTTGACAATGTTTCGTGGTAAAGAGGACAGGTGAGAGTTAAGTTTGTTTTTTTATAAAACTCAGCGCTGTGGTTAAGTCTTTGGTACTTTAAATTCGAGTATTTAGTCTTTAAATTTTTCATTTTAACGAGTGTTTGTCGTTATTAAAATAATATCATAAAATATACATGGTTAGGTCAAGAACATTTACATACACTCAATTTAATAACGATATATCCCCCGATAAAATGTATTATGTGTAAGTTTTAAAAATAATCAATACTCACCTGACCTCTTAAAAATTACAAATAGATATTACTAGAACATATTTTTATTTTTTAAGTAAAATAATAAATAAATGATAATCAAACATTAAACCTATTTAAACAACTACTATCTATGGTGGATTAAGGAAGGAAAACATACGTGGCGTCCTGTTTTGTTTATGGTACCAAAGTGCATTTTGAGTTGAATATTAGTACTAACTTCAAAAACCTCGTTGAAGTCTTGAAACACAAGAATGCTTACGGTATTATTAACACCATCTTTTAATAAAAGATTAAGAGCATTCATATTACTTGTACTTGTAAAAAACTAGTTTCGGTTAAAGGCCTTATTTAAGACACGCATCGTTTAAAGTTCGCGCGCTATAATAAATAGCCTTTTGTCTTACATGAGGTCAGCACAATAGGTGCTAATGGATTCCGGTCCATAATGGACTATAGAAAACGAAACGCATTTCATTCAATCCGTAGGAAGGTATTGTTCAGAACTGATTTCTTGGCTAAGCGCGTGATTGGCTGATGACAATAGAATGATTTAGCTGATTGAAAAATATTTCATATGGTTGATCGTATATTTTCTATACCAAGCGATTTTATTATACTTTACACAAGAATTGTATTGCAAAATTACCAAGGGATCCATCTCTCAGTTGGTCAGCATTAGCTAACACCAGAGTTAGTTAGTGGAACCTAAGTACTTCATAAATCTTATTTTTAATAATTATTTTTTGTTTATTGTCTTAATATTGCAGTTTAGTTGACAGAGAGCGCGTGCAGCGGTCTCGTATACCAGAACTTCTATGATTGGTAAACCTCGGAACGGAGATGGCAAACCTAATTTCGACTGAACCCAGCTGCAGGCCGCCAGGCTTTGATGACTTGACAAATTGCACGCAGATTCGTGCTCCGCCGATATTCCTATCTCATGTGGTCCAAACAAGAATCTTAGCGATGCATCAATCGATCATATTAAAGTCTTTTGTGTCAAGTTGATTGTATCGATGACCGATTGCTTATTAGAAAGTTAACGAGCGCCGCGCGAGTTAAAGGTTGGCGATTAGTTTCACTTTTATGCCATGAGGTTTAGTTGGTAACGCAACGACGAAATGTTAAGTATTCATCATTTGCTCGAGATTCCACTGTAGGCCTGGGTCCAGGGTCTGACGGCGAATCAGACGTTTTCCTCGAAGGACCTTGAGTTGGCGGAAGGCCAACGTTGAGTACTTTTAATTATTGGCGGCAAGTCGAGTTACAGAAATTTGACAGTGATTAGCAAATAGTACAAAATCACTGACCTTGATGATGCTGATGTCTTTGACATTTTATTAGCAAATAGTACAAAATCGCTGACCTTGAATTCAAACGCATTATTTTATGATTTGATGAACCCATTCAAATATGCAAAAAAATAATTTACAAAAATAGGAAACAGATTAGGTTCAAGCACATTTTTTGCGGAACACCTGAAAGAATTGAAATAGGCTAAGATATATGATTTATGATTATGATTTATATGATATATATGATTTATATGATATATATGATATATATGATCTATATGATATATATGATTTATGATTTATATATAAGATATATGATTTAGATGAAAACGCGTTCATACAAGCGTCTCATTGGTAAGACTGATTCAATCTACGATATTACTTCAGAGTCTATAGGGAGAATGAAGAGTACTACATCGAAAGCTGTAGAAAATCCAAAAAACTTTTTTGTCAGGGCTGCCTCGCATAAATAACGACTTAAAATAAAAACGTCGGTAATGTCGGAAGACCACAGCTGAAGTGTACGGATGACATCCGCAGGGCTGCAGGGAGAAACAGCTGGCTTCAAACAGCAACAGATAGGAATAAGTGGAAGAAAATGGATGTCCACATCCAGGAGTGGATGGCGATGGGCTGATGAAAAAGAGATAGAGAGGTAGTAATACACATAATTAGTATGTCGTGATTCATTATTTAATATTATTTTAGTTGTAATGATGAATATCCTCACGATGAAATTACGGATGGCCGTCATGCACCACTGCAGCACGATAAAATATACTTTTAAAATAAAAAAAAAATAAATAATTATTATCGTAACAAACGATAATCCCCGCTAGAGGGCCTGTTCCCATTGTAGGCGAACGGGAATAAGAAATAATAATGACAATTTATGAGGGATAAGTCAAAGGTGCGCTCGGCATTTAGACGATATTCTTATGAGGCTGCATCCCGCAGAGACTTATCTCGTTTCGCCGCCGCGCTCGGACTAGTTTCATCGTGGCAGGCTTATCTTAAACTGTTTGCTATCTGTGTACGTATATCTATACAAATAATATTGTAAATAGATGTTTTTTTTTTAGATTCGATAGAATCGTATCATATATACACCTTGTCTCAAGACCATTCCCGATAAAAAAAACATGGTAATTAGTCCTGCGATTTCTAGTGTTTTGCTAGGAAACTATATCATCGTGGTTACTGAGAAAAAAAATATAAAATAGTAAAAAAAACCATGTAATAAAGACAATAGTGCCCAGGCCATTATCGATCGCCACGGCATCAAAATTCGTGCGCTTACCCAATTAAAAACATGAATTTGGGGATCATATTTTTCGCATAAATTTATATAATTTCTTACCCGTAATAGGTTACACAACCCCCCTTACATCTTCGGGCGTAAATTATTCTTTGGCGGCTTTATACATAGGATTATACATAGGACAAAACCTAAGCAACCTTCTTAAATCGTCAATTTTCAAACTACACCCAAACCTACAAACCCTAATTTACACCTAATAATTTTACCTACACTTTCACCTATTTCTTGTCATTACGCACAGCACAGCGTTCCTCGAGATATTCCGAGCATATACGAAGGAGGTACAAGTTGAACGCTGCTTATTTATTTATTTATTTTTATGAGAAATGCTTACAGCTATACATAATGACAGTTACATAGAAATAGATAACTAACAACTTAAGCCGACTACAGGCATCTCCATTTTAACATATACTTTTAACAGAACGAACTAGGATCTAATTTATAATGATAACATTGTATGAGTGTTATAATCTGTGCAGTAAGTGTTATAATGAGTGTTATAATTGCACTTTAACGATACTTAATTTATTTTAACACCTGGTGGTGTAAAGTGGACCTAACACTAATCCGCGTCCAGAAGCACGAGTTGCCGGGACACATTCCTTTCCTTCGGGTCCATCTCAGTCGGCCAGCAGTCACTTCTTAGGAACCGCTGTGGGCTTAAAATATTGTCCCGGGTCAAACATTCCCGAGTCGTCTTTATGATCGTTTGCTTAGAAATCGTCAATTTGCTGCGAGGTACATCCATTAGCAGTCGGTACATAGAGTAATTAAAAGATTTGGTTTAAATGAAGACACCTTGAGACAGGCATATATTCATTATATTTTCTTCGTTTTAATGGTGTTTTTTTTGTTATTAAAATATTACTGTGTAATATTCATAGTCGTAAGTATAAATTAGAAGATATTTGATAAATACATTTGAATATAAATACATGTGTAAGGTTAGGTTAACCTAATCCGCCTCATATTATATGATGATACAGTCAGCAAGTTACGAAAGTAACCTACGTAGAGAAGAGCATTTATTACAGTAGTTATTCTGCGATCATATTATATGACTTTTGAGTATGTTGCCTAAAAACCTTCAAGAAATAAATTGGTGTAATGAATTTAAACGTACTCAATACGTGTTGATTGCGTTAAATGTATAGGTACCTAAATTCGATGTGACATTTCCTGTCACAGAATAGAATGTATTTAATATTTTGATATAAAAAATAGCATAGAATATTATAGTATAGTAATACATACAGGCATAGTTTTACTCGTTTTTTATTACTATTAGAAATTCGAAAAAAAAACACTTTAGGTTATGCGTTAACGACACTAATTTCGAAGCGAAAACGTAATAGATGTACTCACATAATTTTAAAAAAAAACAATATTATTAATTAAAACATTTCAACGATAAGACAAAAATAAAAATATTATAAATGTTGATTATTATTGTTTCTGTGTTTATTATATTTATATATATATATATATTTGGGTTTTTTTTTATTTGGATTTGTTGTGTTTAAGATGTTTAAATAATAGAGAAACAGTACTGTTAGAAATGTATCTCTGGCAAAGGCAATTATTACAATAATATAGAAAATTTAATACGTAGATACGTTATTATTTATAAAATGCAACTATAGTTGATTGGTTTAATATTTATTCAACACTAGCTGTTCGGTCCGACTTGAAATGTTTTTTAATCTTAAAAATCAAAACAAAATGGTTCTACTAATTAAAAAGCCTTCGCGGACGTGTGGAAAAAATCTCATCGAAGTTTCATCGCAATCGGAAGATAAACACACATGCTTTCATTTTCATATGGATATATGTTCATGTGGATGTACTAATGTGATCCAGCTGTTATGGAAATAGCTGCGCGATAATATATCAGCGGTGCCATCAAAAGAACCAGTTAATAAATATTCAAATTAATAACGCATTGGCAATGTCAAATTACGAAGCGGCGATTCAAAGCTTCTTGAGTAGCATAAACCATAAATGGCCTGACGGTAATGCGGCCTGCGAGAGTACCACTTACCGGCCTGATTGGCCCTCGACGCAGCGTGCGGCACTCGGGATGGGTCGCCTTAGTCTCCATCATTCGGATTGGTATAGCGTGATTATTTGCAAAACATCTACATATTAATACGTGAAGGGAATACTTAGGATTCCTTTCAAGCATATTGCGCGCACGGAGGAGTGTGAGATTTGGCATAGTTAAAGTTTATATTGAGAAGGGGTGTAGAAAGTTTAAATAACCTATAATAGGTATTATAAATAAATTAAATTTAATAAAATAAAACGTACTAACTGACCGATTGACTTGATTGAGTTTCGAACTGTGAATTCTGTGTGATTCCAAACGTTCCTTTTTCAATAATTTATCAAGGCCAAAAAGCATAATTATTAGGTTAAAAAAAATGAATACATTTTATTATATAAAATTACGGTAAAATTTTTAATTACGGTAGTTACATTTTCCAAATTTTCGCCGCGTTTTTAGTTGAGAGTCTCATCGTAACTGACAAAATAATAGATAGAAAAAAAATCTTCCTGGCTTACCTTGACTTAGCCATTAAATATAACAAATTAATCCAATACAGAATTATAGACTTCAAAAAGTTCTACAAAACACATAAATTTTATGAACAAAAAAATGAAACGTGAACCAATTTAAACGTGAAAAAATTAAATAACCTTATATTATAAGATAACAAACGAACACAGTTTCGTCTTCGATCAATCACTATATTTATATAAAAACAAAATCAACGTCACAGATAACCAAAACTCATAACAGCTGGGCGCACCCACTGAGCTTATCACCTTTGAGCCGAATGAGCGTGTCGCAACTAGATTCATTCTTTGCCTAGGAAAAAACTTTAAAAAGAAGTTTTACTTCAAAAATAGTACATATTTATCCTGGTCAGTTACACGTAACGATGCAAAAGAAGTTAGTTGGAATGTAAAAATAGTACATATAGCACTCGCGCTGTGTTGGCGGTCAGTTTTTTTTTTAATCGATTTATAATGTTGTTAGCACCTAAGTGACAGGCGCGCGTTGAGCTGTCAAAGTAATTTGATATTCTCGTGACATTTTCAATTTCTCCGAACGGAGATGATACGAATGATAAGCGGAGGCTGTGGCGGTGGTGCGAGCGAGAGGGGTGGCGCGAGAAGGAGGTGCGAGCGAGAAGGGATGGCGGCAGCATTTGATTACAATTATAAGATAACGGCGCTGTGAGCGGCGCGCCCGCGCGGCTCACAAATACATAATTACTGTGGGCGACATCGAAACAACTACTAGCTATGTATGAATGTATATGTTAATTAATAGGAATAATAGGATAGTGTATAAGTTATAGTTTTTGCTTACGTACACAAAAGTAGACGGTTACGATGGGATTGATCCTAGTCTAACTTTAACACCTTCGGACCAATTTCAATAAGAAACCGATATGACGAGACTCCCACTCTACCAGTGTGTCTAGTCTCTGGCGCACTCGCGGTTCGCTCGCTGGCTGTTTGACGTTATTTATTTATTTATTAAAACAATTATAAACACCGAAGTTTACAGCTAATAAACATAACATATGGTCAACAAGTGTAATTCCAAGATTAACAGATTATTATCGTGTAATTTGAAAAGATGGTGAGCAGTTGAAGTTGAGTGAAGTGATGTTTACAGAAAACCTAACATATTATAGACTATAATAAGTAATTTTATATATTTTCTTTATGTTTAGTTCTTTATATATTTAGTATATAAATTGTACGTAAAATAATTACAAAAATTATATATTTAATAAATCTATATATTGTGTGTAATATATACACAATAATATGTATTACTTATTGTATGTATGATGTTACGTATTTATTAGTATTTTGTATTGTATTGGTATTGGTATAAATGTATTGACGGGTAGTTTTCCGCGTGCCAATATTGTAAAGTATGGATGGGTTAGGAACACAAACATATGCGCAAAAAAGTATTTATATGGATTATTTTTTTATTAACTATATAAAAACTTGTTTTTTTCAGATTCCTCCCCCTCAAAAGGTTACCGCCGACTTTAAGTTCACCCTGTATTAGAGACCAAACGACTCCGTGCGCGTAATGTTTCTATTGTATGAGGCGCGAACCGCTCGCGTCTTCAGACCATTTAATGTGATTCAAACAGACTTGGAAATTGAATGTGCTTATATGAAATGTAGCGGATGTCCGCTTTAGTGATCATAAACAGACAATTTACATCATTTTTTGTGCTTAAAAAAATAATTACCTTTTAGAGAATATTTTCTTCTTTCGAAATGCCAGAACAGAATGACTTGTAAAGGCACCATTAATTTAACCATAACTATTAACTGATATCAAAACACGAGTTTGTCGGGTCATGTCGAGAAAGTAGAAAATCGGTTGTACAGCGAACAGCGAATAGGCCTTGGGATTTCATCATTTATTTGTAAAGACCACGTATCAAAATTCGTCATGGTTTCCGGGAAAATTAAAGTATCTTTGGTCGCGGTCACGGCAATATACCTAAATATATTTGGAAATTAACTCTTTTCGCATTTTAAATATAAATTTAAAATGCAAAAAAAAAAATACTCACAATAAGAAACATACACATCGCATTAAGTCTTCGGAAATGGGGTCGGGACACCTGCATATGCAGAATGCATAAAAAAATATATGCAATGATTATAGAGGTACACTCACTTCATTAATAATAATGAATTACGGTCGAATTTGGACCACCGGTCGACCACTAGTCATAAATGAATCCTTAAACTAGCAGTAGGTATTTTGGAGCATTCTCAAACGAGAAACTTATGGCTGGAGATGATGCCGTCTGATTATGACAGTAACTCAGATGCTCGTCTGTATTCAAACGAGTGACGCTTTCCAGCCCTCGAAGTTACTCACAAAGGGCGCATTGTGACCATCCGCCTTCCTCTCATAAAGGAGCGGCCTCATCCAAGACCTTACCTTTCAATGGCCTGCTTCATTCATTCGCTTCCTCTTGGATTTAATATAGTTTCTCTCAATACTTGTATTGTCTGTTGAGTTGAAGTTTCAAATTCTGAAAATATCTTTTAAATTGCAAATGAAATTTTAGGTAGATTTCATTATGAAAGTTACCTGTCTTGACTTCCAGAAAATTTCGACATATATTCGCGTTTTACATCCCCTAGAACCCAAAACTACCCTCAATTTAAAAGTTTATATATCTATCTATATCACTTTCTTGTAGACGAACTGCCGTAATTTTACACCAATCACTTTCAAATTGATTCATAAAATATAAGGGCACAAAATCTCGGTCATCGTTAATGTGCAAAATCAAACCAGGGGGCGAGGGGTTTCTAAAAAGTGAAATTTTGTAAACATTTTTGATGGCACCGACCATTGGTCCTAGTGGAAGAAATAATTAATTTTTCAAAATTGCCGCACCGAACGGTATTTTTTAATCTCCGCTACCATTGCTCGATATAGAAGCTGTTTATAATGGATTGCCGTACTTTTTTATATATTGGGGAAGTACTGATTTTTCGTACTTATTTTTGGACTCGGATCTCGCATATCTTATCCCGTTCACCTTCTATATACTTTCTCAAAGAGATTCATCGTAAAGTTTTGTGGTAGGTTGCGCTTGATTCTAACTTATAAACAGCAAACTCAAACTGCAAACAAAGTTTATAGTTTATACGTTTATAGTATAGTCCAATATCATACGTTTTATAGTTTTGCAAAACAATTAAATCGCTTTCTTTCCAAAAAGCACTCGAACATGTTAAATTTTATTCTCTAATGAAAACACGTTTGAAAATTCAAAAATTTAAATAAATAACCATAATATGTAATTTCTTTTATTTTATTGGTTTTTATTACGAAAAAAAATATGTGTTGTTTATAAACCATTGAACTCTAACATAAACATTTTAGTATACCTTCAATAAATGTTTTTCTCTCCTGGAAAGTTATCTTTTTGTGATTTCGGAAGCGATTCAATTATTAACTAAATTAAATCTTAATATTCCCCTTTTTCCTCCGAGAAGTAAACATAAATTCTAAGTTCACACGTCAGTGTGAATAAAACTCGAGGTATCAACATCATCCTAATTGCATACATTAATGTTCATCAAATGCAACTTGAAAACTTCTCATTTTCATGTGAGATCCCGTCTTCAGCGACTTTTTGCGAAACACTGCAAGTTGCGGACAAGGTAACGACACTCATTATAGCAATCTAAGGGCCGTGGTGATAGTTACTAATTTGCTTTTTTGGCCATAATCGGGTTGAAACTGAAGCCGACCAAGAAACTAAGAAAAATATGCTCTCTATGTTTCTGAATTACAATATATCTCGTAAAAATATATATTAGTATTTTTTGTTATTTCGCGGTATTTTATTCATTTATTTATTTAGGTTCACGATCATATTGACAATATGGCATAGCAATTAAGAATAATGGAACAGTAAATTCGTACAAGCGATCAACACTACCGTACTCTGTCTCCTGTCCCCTTAACTAGACTATCGTCTGTACTAAAGAAGGTAGTGTTCCGACGCAGTGATACGCGATACACTGGTTACTATTTTCGTTTTCAAGAAAGTTTATTTAAGTGATTATAGCATTAGTTTTACGTCATACATTTACTTTTTTTTTGAAAAAAAAACACACTACAAATTTTGATATATCAGCTAAAAATATAACTATTAAATACATTTATATTCTTATTATTTAAACTATGAATAAAAATAATGCCGTTAATGATTACAAATTAACTTTAATATCGTGATAATTGAGATCAGGAGAGAAAAAGAAATTTATAAATTTGTTTTAACTCTCCTGTAAAGTTTGATAATCACAGTATTTCTAGTCTTTATTAATATTAGTATTTTTGTTACAATTTATTCTTGTAGTTGAAATTAATGTTATTGTCTGAGGATTAGCTGCCAACTAGCCATACTAAATTGTCTGAGATTAGCTCCCAACCAGCCAAACTAAATTGTCTGAGATTAGCTCCCAACTAGCCAAACTAAATTGACTGAGATTAGCTCCCAACTAGCCAAACTAAATTGACTGAGATTAGCTCCCAACTAGCCAAACTAAATTGTCTGAGATTAGCTCCCAACTAGCCAAACTAAATTATCTGAGGATTAGCTTCCAACTAGCCAATCTAAATTACACCACTAGCAAAAAACAGTTAGTTAAAGTTTAGCATTAAGATTATGATTATGCTAAGATTAATGATTATAACCAACGTAGATTATGTATCCATCCTCAATAACAATTTATATAAGAAGTTGCTTTCTTACGTGTGATTTAAGTAAGGTCTGCCTAAAATTAATAGCATAATCATAATAATTTTATATAAAACAGTAATATCATTACAAGATAATATTATACACTTTGAAAGTATACATTTCATGTTATAATAACTAAAACATTTTATAGACGCCATATTCTATAATGAAGATATTATAGAGTTTCAATTATACTAAAATGCTTATTTTTTTCTTGTATTGTGTAAATGTATATATGAATTTAAAACGCATTGGTTGAGATTATTTCTAGCATAGCTGAGACATTTTAAAATATATTTTGATTTAAATGTCATCACATTGTATTTCTTAAAAAGTGATGCACTGTAGGTATCTCATTATCTTTACAAAACCATCAAGAAGCCATTTTTAACTTTTAGCACTTCATGCATAATTTAGGTATTTAAAATTGAGGTTTTGAAAATTTGTAATTATTTCCCATTCATCCGATAAAGGAACTAACAAAATGAAAATGAATTGTGAATGACAAACTATCACTGCAGCCCTAGTTACCACATTCGTTAGCGTGGAAAGCAGGCAGCTAGGTTATTGTGGCTTTGAGGTTTAGAAGAGGGACGTTTCGAGAGAAGGTGCTAGCCGTTCTCAGGCAACCGCTAATCTGCGTTCTGTGGTGGGTTGCAATAACCACGGTCATCATACCACCACTCACGTATGCCAGGAAGTTAGATAGTTAGGCTTCAATTAATGGTCTTGCGATGCGATCAGCTGTTCCTTCATTGTGTAACTCGCCTCTACAACGAACAGTGGCTACTCTTATTCTAAAATGCTTCCTGACTTGAAACTCGTCATTTGTGTGAGCTGAATTTATTTTAAATTTTTAATTCAAAGTTGAATTCAAGCGAACAGTTTAAGGGGAAGCTAAACTAAAAATAATAATTTCGTTTTATTTAGACCCATTTTCTATGGTTGCATTTGATAACCATTGGATATTTAATCGTAAATAAAATATGTTTAGATACCTTAATCTTATGCCTTTAACATAGCAAAGGCAAATTTTTAAAATACATCACAATTTGTGAGATATTTAATAAATGATAAACTGCTATTAGTTCTTTTAAAGTTGAATTGCTCTCTAATAAAAGATCTTAAAGCCTTAGAAAAAATAGTAATTGAAAGGCAAATGAAAGGTCTAAAACATAGAAAAAATGTTTTTTTTAGTTTCTATAATATGAAGCTGTAATTAAATGAAAACCAACAGTTGCTTACTGACCGTGCAAAGAGTAAACCCCGACGCCCTATATAAATAAAGTACCGAATTTCAAGGTCAATTGGCAATACGTTTCGCCTTAAAAATGGGGTAGTAAATTCTTAGAATTACTTACCTATTGCTAGTAAATACTTTTAGTGGGGTATGGGACCAATGATAGCATGTGCTTTCAAACAATTTCACTAATATGACCACGCAGATGGCATTCATCGTGTAACTAAGCCCAATTTATGTTTCCATCGATTTCCCTAAAAAATGAAAGTTATTGAGTTTAGAAATTAAAACATGAGCAAATATTAATTTAATCTATGGCGATAGAAATGTATAAGAGAAAGGAGATAAAGTAAATAAATTAGGCTCCTTATAAAATAGTTAATGATTTTTCAACTACAAAGTCTATAGCGTTTCTCATTCGTTGATGAAAGTTACTAGATCAATGTGAATATCTCCGCTATTCTATTTACTGAAATGATTGTCCAATCATTTCATAATATCTTCGCCTCGCCTGGCACTGTTATGTGTAAAATTCTACTAATATGTAGTGCTATATTTTAAAAAAAATATTTTTTTATCTAGTTTATCGAGTTTATACCACTGTGCTATATAGCATTATAGCTTGTTAGATACTTATACAGTTATAATTTTTACTTAATATTGACGAGGCATTTCAGAAATATGTTTTATTGAAAAGAAGACGACAGACCGGGGCTGGCCGCTTTGTATGCAAAACGCACCACGCACAAGTACGCCACTTTGTGTCGAGTACACTCCTCGCATATCATACGTCTCGCTTGCTCGCATATGTCATCGCGATAAGTATCTATACAGCATGGCGGAGTGTTGCGACGCGCGGAACGGCGGGGGGAATCTACCGGTGTCGGGTTTTCACAAGGACGAATTGTATGACACGCCGTATCTATATGTTTTGAAAGATCGTTGGTGGACCCAGATTGTTTTATAAAATAATAAATTGTAATAAATGAATAATTTTTTAAAAAATACAACAAAGAAAGAACTGAGCATATTTAAAATAAATAGTAGTTAATGTTACTAATCATTATTAACTTTCGCTGAGTATCTTGAGCTAGTGCGCTGTGTGTCTTAAGTAGGAGTTATTATCAGACATTATTAATTATTGCATCTGTAAATTAATGGATGTCTTTACGACGTCATCACAGCTATTCTAACGAGGGGGACTAAAGTTCAAAGTGATCATACTGGCCAGTTTATTACATCCAATACAATGTTGCTCGTCTCTTTGCCTGATGAAGGGTTGCGTAGGAGAGAGATGGGCGGATATTCAGCTCAGGAAATTGTTAAATTAACATTTATACGAATATAAAGAACAGACGGCATATCTGTAAGGTATGTAGGAAAAAAATGTATTCGAAAGATATATAAAACCTTAAAAAGTAAGCACATATGACACGAGATGAAAATATTTAAACGGAGAACCAAGTTTTAGCTTACATTAGACAAACCTTAACAAAACTAAAATAGGAACAATTTCCGAAAGTAACTTAAATTACAAAAAAACACACATACATATAATTAGGAACCTTTTTAGGTAGATTTCATTAAGAAAACTACCTATCGCGATGGGTACCATGTGATGACTTCCGAAAAATGTCGACATATCTTCGCGTTTCACATCCCCTAGAACCCAAAACCACCCTCAGTTTATAAGTTTGTATCTATCTATCTTTATCACTTTCTTGTGGATCTATCTCCGCCCTCCGGCGTGCTGAAAGGGATTTTTTTAAAAAGAACTAAAATAACTTCTATCTTTAAGTATAATTGTCAAAAAGCACGTGGAATCGTGGTACTTAAAACCTAGGTTCAATTCCAGTATGTTTTCACGAAAAATTGTTCAATTAAAATTGTTTTTTTTATTTTTTTAAATAATGGTCAGTGTCACATTTCACCTTATAATTATTTGATAATAAATATTCTGGCTGGTAAGCTGTCACTGGTAATAATTTACCACGTCCATGACAAGATTAAGGGTTTCGTTTGCGCTCGAAGCCTAATTCAAGCTTTCCAATTGCATTTCAAATTATCTGAATTTTGAATAAAACTGTCGAATACAGACCTTTTTATTACTTATATTTTTTTATGATATCTGAACCGAAAACTAAACTGACCTAACTACTAACTACTAGTTTGACCTAACTATTTGACTGAAACTAACTATAAGTATAACAGATCAGAGATGGGTGAATTCACAATACATGAAACAAACAAGAATGGCTATAAAACCCTGTAGCTATCATATAATAACAACTGCTTCAATATATTGTTAGTAGTAAATTGTTTAACCAGAACCTGACGTCTTACAGGCGTCATTAACGGAATTTTCCCCCTAGACTACTCGTGCCTGTGGTACCAACTTGAGATGAGTTGCTTCATTTCCTATCTCCACTTGGGCCTGCAGCAAATTTTAGTCCATTTAGTCCAATAATATATTTTTTTTTTCCATCTTACTCGACTTTTCTAGCAGTTAATAAACAAATTAATTAAATAATAAATGCTATGTAACTTATGTAGATGGCATTTGAAATGTTAATGTCCAGGGCTGCGCGCTTTTAGCTGCACTCTCCTCCAGCGCGGATCCACGAAGTGCGAGTATATAGCACTTTTGCTCTAATGAGACCTTTAATTGAGGCGACAACTCGCTAATGAAAGTTCACCGACTTCAGTCCGTCGTTTGGGAAAGTAGAGCGGCCAGGGTGCGGTGAGGTGTGGTGAAAAACGGTAGCGGTTCATATATTTTTCTCTCCACTACAGAGATCGCGGCTTAATGCGTTAGAAAGAGATGTCGCTACTTTAAAGTTAATACTAAAAATTTGAATATGAAATAAACTTCCAAAATAAGCGATTCCAAAATTCATCTTCAACCTAAAAACTAAGAAAAAAATTGGGTCTGCGTCGGACCACACGGTGGAAGGTTATCCTTCCTTGGCCATTCGCACACACAGACAGGATATATAAATGAAATATATGTGGGAAAATATAATATAAAAAAAAATATATCCCATCCCAACGGGCGCAAAAAAGTAAGTGGTTTAGGTTACAAGTGCATTTCGAGCCGGTTCTATATTTATAATTTTATAATTGTAACAAAGTGAAGCCGTTTTTCCAAAATCAGTCAACTTAATTTTAAGTACTTTGTATTATATTTTATGCATGTTTAAATAAATTGTTTCTAGTTAAGATTAAGAAACCGGCAGATGAGACAATGTCTCAGCTGGATCTATACATTGTAATCGTATTGTTGAATAATAAAAGTTGCTTCTGGCAACATTGAAAATTGAAATTGAAATAGCCGAATGAAATTCTCAATTTTTCTGGAGAAATATGGTGATCGCTTAACGTTCCTATTACGCTTTCTAAAGTAATAATTTATGTAAAAGTCGCATTCATAAATTCTAAGAAGAGCCCATTAATTACAAAAAAAGTCATGAATGAAATACCAGATTCCATTTTATTTGTAAATTGTGAGGCGACTTGAAAGAAGCCGAAATATCAATGGCGATTGAGGCGAAACATATTAATTATAATTTAAAATTAACACTTGTGTACTCGTTTAGATCTGGCCTAAAATGGGGAGTCAATAAATTTTAATTTGAAAGATCTCAATCATCTTTAAAATATTTAACCAGTAAATACAGGTTTTACACTGAACATCCTTTGGGTCGCAAAACAATATAAAAACCTCCGTAATTATGAAATGTTTAGAAGTATTTCTTTAGTCTTCGTCACTTTGACATAATAAAGTTATATACAGTGTAATACTGGTATATATTTATTTATTTATTTATTTATTTATTATTAACATGTAAGCATACAGCGTACTAATACTATATACATTTTTTTGAAGAGGTTAACAATAAGGCCAATTAAAGCTTACGCCTATGTACAAAATATTTTTGAGCTTAACGCTATTTTAGAAGGTGTATGTATGTACGGTGTAAAAGTGTCAGTGAGGGTGTATATTACGCATTGTTTATTGTTAATGTATGTGTTTATTGTGTATATACTGTTTATTAAAAAATTTGAATTGAATTGAAATTTTAAACCTAATTATTTACTGGTTTTTCTATATTTTTGTCGTATCTGTAAATTTTTACCCAATAAATATGGAATAGTTAAGAATATTACAAAAACCGTTTCTTTTAAATGAATACAATATAAAACACAAAAACTTATATTAATATTAAATTCAGACAAGCTGTTAATGGACATTTCAGTAAAATTTCTCCCGGGTACTGTATCTGTTTCAAGCAGGGTGGTCTTCTTTGGAATGCACCTGTTTTAAGAGGCAGGTAACACATATAATAATTAAAAATATACGATTTATGAATACGAGCGTCGCTAAGTAAAAACTCGAGCAACGCGGAGTGACTTTTATTATAGCGAGCTGCTCTCGCGCCTGAGAAATCTGGGGAATAGACGAGCAGTATTTCTACCCTGATGACACGTCCTAAAAGTTTATTATAATTCAAATTACCGCTCATCATTATTGTCTTAAAAAACTTTATAATACGAATAACTGAAAAATACGCCTAAAATCTGACCACAAAGAAATGTAAGAAAATAAACATATTGTTAACTCTTTGGTTATAACAAATTACTTAACAAAACAAAAAAAAAACAAGATAATAGTACATTTGGTTTTCTAATCAATCGGTGCATGCTATAGCATGCACCGATAATTGATTAGAAACACAATGGTTTGAGGAGTGATTAAATATTTAGTATAATGTAATTATTGTAATTAAATATTATTAAAATATTGTAATTTTAACGATTATTAAATGCGTCCATACATGTGTTTCGAATTATCATACTATATACATATTTTTTTTTAATAAAATAATTGCTATGACCTAGGTCATATACAATTATGTTGGACCCTACCGAAATATGCTTGTGCTAGAGTCAGAGGAGATGGTGGTAATGAAGTGTAAGTTCAATAGTCCAACGTTCTAACCACTAGACTACCACGATGTATGTAGTTATTGTGAGATATCATAATACTTCAATCTTCTTCGATCGATTTAATTGGGAAACGCGCAATTCATAAACAACTAATTTTTCTTAGTCACATGATTATAAATTTATATAACATAAAGACGAGCTAGTGACGCATTTATTTAGTTAAAATTAATATTTTTTTAAATTGTAGAAACTTAAATCTTATAAATAATTTATGTAAGATTTGGTAATTGGCCCGTAGATATTATGAAACTATTGAGAATAAATATGACCAATGAAATATTCTATGATTATAGTGAGCCCGATACGAAAAAAAAACATTACAAATATCGATTAACTAAACAGCATATAAATATTGATAAAGAACGCACCAAAGAATGTTTAATTTTGTGGACTCGACTTACAATGACAATAGCAATTTTAATCTAATTTAGACTAATTTGTAAGAGACACAATAATTAAGTTAATTGTTTCAGTTTCCAATTAGATAAATCAATGAAGGTGGGCGAGTCTAATGGGCGACGCGCAGGCGCGTTGTCGCCGCGCAACTGACAATAGTTACGAAAAGTACCTACATTAAAAAAAGGTATAGACAACCATTTTGAATAGTTATACCATTAATTTTTATATTATAATATTATTATTGTAATGGACTAATATACATTTACCTTTATCACGTTCTAATAATCTCGTAAAAGTACATTATATTTATGAAATATTTAAAATATAGTCTACCTTAGAACAGGCGGAATCCTAGTTAAATATGGTTCATTTTGTAATCAAGCACTTCTTTTGTTATGATGAACACAGTGTTCATAACATGTTCTTCATTATTGTTGCTGTGACAACTGCCTTTATTGTGAGGTATAAAGTGGAAGTTAACTTTGTGAACCTTGTTTGTGTCCAAGCAAACCGTGGCGGGGTTCCAGCGAACGTCATACGTCACGCGTGGTAAGTGAGTCCAATTTATTTATTTCTAAATAAACAAAAAAATATTTTACATACGAGTAATTCCAACTAATAATCGTGAATTTTTTGGAAAAGGATCAGGTCTCTTATTTATTATAATTCTGGTAATTTACTATGACTTCCTCTCAGAAAAAAGGATTTTTATAAAATTATAACACAATTTCTTAAAATAAGTAATTTCTTAAAAAGTATCCAAGTAAGTACGTAGAAATTAGTTTTTTAATAATTATATAAATTGTAACAATTAATGTTATTGTTACTAATTTTGTCTATCTAAATAATATTACTTAATATTATCATCAAAATTGGTTTAATTGTCATCGAGTTGGCAGAAAATTAAATAGAACCTATATAGATATAGTTGAGATCGTGGTAGACTAATGGTTAAGGCGTTGGACTATTAGCCCAAAGGTCGCGGGTTTGAATCCGCACATGGTCATACTATTTTTAATGCTTCATTGCCTACATCTTCCCTGACTCTAGCACAGGCACATTGGTTAAGTTGAGTATGGCAAAAAATAATTGTATATGACCTAGTTCATAGCAATTATTTAAAAAAAAAACCTGTTAGGGATTGAGTAAAACATAAATAATTTCCTGAATATATGTAAACTCCAAAAAAATGTTGGCGTAAAAAGGCCTGAAAGTTAATAATATCATGTTATCACGAAAAAACCCGTGGTCATACCACGCGCATTAGTAGTAAAACTTCTGTATCAAAGTTGGAATAATTTGTCCTCAGCTACATAACAATGTATTAATCTATATTTCAACATTATTACTGGCATCTTTATAATGTTTCCGCACCCCTATTTATATAAGAAGAAAAACAACGTGAGAGGTAACTAAAAATCAACGCACGACTTTGAGGCACCGACTTTTACCGAATGAGGATAAATTGTGAAAAGTAAGAATGGCTCGTGCGCCGTCGGTTGATCGCGTCCCCGCAGCGCACGCGCTGATCGCGCGTGGGAGAGGGAGAGGGAGAAGGAGAGGGACGTCGGACAACTCGATCGCGATCTAGCGATCTAGCGAGCCGAAGATCTACGACGATCGAGAACAATGCAACGGGTGCCGCGACGCGACGCGACGCGCACGCAGTGGCAGTGGCAGAGGCGTGGCAGGGTCACGTGCAAGCCAAGCCTTAATTGGAGAAGCCTCTGAAGAACGTCTTCCAGAGTTACGTCAACGTAATAACAGTATATGATAAAAGTTTAATAAATACAATAGTCAGCAAAAGACTCGTTGAAATACATTTTTCGTTTATTGACCTTCCATCCCAAGTACCATCGTTTGAAATTACAAGAACTCGAAGTTTTGGTCACGATACATTTGATAAATGGGAATCGCTTAGTTTCAGAAGGAAGGCATCGCGCTATCCAATGTACTTAACGCTTTCACAAACAAACCCGCTTGGTCAATAATAAGTAGTCAACTCCTCAAACCCGCCTACTGTGAACGCAAAGACCAATCATACAAAATCCGATCATTATTACCGCGAACAATCACAGAATGGAATTCACTTAACCCATTCATTTTGTACCCATTCCCTACTCATCCAACCACTTTAGGAAAGAGGTTCCGTGCTAAATAATACCTGCTACCACATATCACTTCAAAGTGTAGTCCATATGAATAAAACTATCAGGAGTTTGGAGTGTATCTTGGCTGACTTTAAAACTGAGAAACCCTTTATGGTACTTAAATCAACATTTAACGCCAAGCATAGGAAAAACTTATTCCAATCATGGAAAAAGATCGTCAATTAAGCGTCATACAGTATAGAAACTACAGCAAGACTCTCAACAAATCCAACCGGTGAAATTCAGAAATGAATAAGCTTAATATATACGAAATAAAGGCATGTAGGGTATTTTTTAACAAAATGAAATAAACAAACGGATTCTATTGAATTTGTATTCTAGTCAACGAACCACGAGCCGAATGTCATGTGATTTTGAGTTTTATGTGTTTTTAGTTCAGATTTTTTCGAAACCTTTTTAAGATTTACCAAGATGTACTTTGTAAGTATAGATAAGTAAAAAGTTTACTTTGTAATACGATGTAAATAAAATGTACTTAAATTTGAATTACAGTGAATTTCCATATGTCAATGTGAGAAGCCACTTTGTCATGTTGTAATCTACGTATGCTACGATATCACGGAGAGTTAATGAGTCTATTGCGCCGTGAGTAGACGCATCCACCAGCTCATCTTTGACCCCAGAAACGCGAGGAGGTCGCCAGGCGACCTGGCTGTGCCTGTCCACCTGTCGTTAGGCCGACGTCCGTGACCGTGGCTGACGTACGAGGGTTACGAAGTTCCCATAGGAAAGCGCGCTTCGAGGTGTTACTTACAATCTTTACATAGGTAACATTCTTACATAACTCGTATTACTTACCGGTTGCTTAAATAAGTGCCTCGATATGGTCTTGTTCTATTTACCCTATTCTAAACTATTATTTATTATTTCTGTAAGCATACAGAAATTTGATCAAACAGCTGATCGTTAAATTTGCAGTTAGCAAAAAATTTTGTAGCGTTAGCCAGATATTATGTTAAAGGCAACCAAAAATATGGTACTTACATTGAGAAATATGTTAGAAAATTATGGTACTTGCTACTAAGTAAGTTCAACAATAATCGATGTGTAACTCCAACAAAAATTATTGCTGTCACCATATCAACTATACTTTATGATTGCTAATACAATATTTTTGCTGCCATTACCATAATGATTTTTTTCAGTGTAGGTATAATAGTGTATTGCAGGTGAAATACAAGAGGTCAAATTGTAATTTAATACTTAACTGTTTGGAAATATTTTATAAGGTGGTTCCGCTGAGAATGTAATGTATCGTAAGCAGGAAGAATGCGACCTAAAGACGGTTAAATCAAAAATATGCACTATGCAATACTCCGTGACGAATTAACCTCCATAAGGGTCAGAGAAACAAAAGCAGCCCAGACAAAAAAAAATGAAAGGCGAAATGTGAACACGTAACCTAACGGCGTAACTAATCGGTCAGCGGCTCTCAAACCAAAGGGTGAAAGTAGGGTTTCACGTCACGAAGTACAACTATGTAAGAACACTTGAAAGAGTGCGCGATATTCTTAGGGTGAAGACATACTAAGGCGGCAACACGCGCCACGAGCGGACGAGCGAAAGTATAATGGCCTGAAATAAAATATCACCAAACTATAATAAACGCCAGTGTCAGTTCTTAGCACATAAAATAAGACTCAATTTGTGTCAAAGCTATTAACTCAGAACTTTCTTTGACTCAACATTCTAATCTCTCTCAATTTCAAGTTTTTATTTTTTCTCTCAAATTCTTTAACTTAAATGCACGTCATGAACAACAATTAAAACAATATTAATAAAAATAATATAAAAGTAGGACACTGTGATGTGGTTAAAGTGAGTCATAGAGGTTATAACATCCAGATGACGTTGGCCCAGTTGGGGGCAAGGATTCGATTTCCTGGGGAAGGGATGAAAGAAGTCACATTTCCAATGAACGTTTTACTCCTCTGGCGTATCTTTTTATTTACATGAAACCCTTCCGGGAAACATTTCAATAATTAACAATGTAGAATAACAGGTATTATTTTTTTTTAGGTTAAATTAGCAAGTTTAAGCAATATTGTATCCTACTTTTATAATAACCAGTCCTTCTATACGAATAGGTAATGTGTATTTTTTGGAGGTAGAGCATTTTGGCCACTATGAGTCGATTTTCCATGAACAGTGACAGAAATTCTAGGACAATCAGCATCGATCCGGCGGTTGAAATGTTCATAACGCAAGCCGTCGTAGAAGCGACGCTCGTGCCAGTCTGTCCGCACACTAATCACGAAGGCTTTTAAGCGTGGCGATCGTGGTAGGTGATATGGTGATGGTCGATGACGGACAAGAAGACGACCAGCGATCCATCATGCGCCTGCCTTGTCTGCCTTACCTTTATCTGGCACGCCTTTCAATAAAAGACTCTCAATAAGAGCTTATTAGAGTTACGCCGAGAACGGGACAGGCATTAACCATAGGTACAATTGTTTACAACATAAATTATTTGAAACAATAATTTATGATTAACAGTGTTTGTTATCGTCTTAATCGATAGTATATAGAACTCTGAAATATACCATGTGTTACACCATTACATTTACACGTGCGTAAAATATTTTTAAAACCGCCTTAATAGCAAACGATTTGAATAACTGGTTGTATTTATAGAATGACACCTGGAAATGTGATCGTAGCCAAAACAAATACACGCACATGTTTATTTATGTAACATTAGCAAGCTTCGAACATATTGTTGCGTAGATAAAAGTTGACATATTACATAAGTACAGGCACTTGCACATTCGTTGAACCTTAGAAAAACATTGAGATTTGAAAAACATCTATTTATAGCACTTATCTGCTTTCTCACTCAAGATGGCCACAACAGCTAGCTGAATCTTACTTCTGTATATTGCTACATCAAAATAGCCATTCAAACGAATGGCTACTTTGGGCATCCTGAAAATATTCTCCTTTGACTTTTCTAGCTGACAACCGAAAGGTTATTAGAGAACTAGCTTATCACCGTATTTTAAAGGTTAGGCCTCAAAAGAAAGTTCAAGGTATCCCATAAATTTATCATTCTTGCTTTTTATTATGAGGCTTCTTACTTATATAGGGCTGTTTTTTTTAGAGGCGTGGTTTTCAATCTGGCACTACTTTTTTCGTAGTTCGCGTTTTTGACAGCTGTCACTTGATTTATGCTCAGTTTGGTTTGCTATTTCATAATGAATAGACTTACTCCTGAACAACGTTTGCAAATAGTGCAAATTTAGAAAAAATCACTCTAAATTTTTTAATATCACTCTAAAATAAAGTAAAAATCGCGTCGTGGGCCTGTGGCGTGGCCTCCAAGATCGTGCGATTTAACACCGCTGGACTATTTTTTGTGGGGTTATGTGAAGTCGCTTGTCTACGCAGATAAGCCGGACACGATTAACGCCTTGGAAGAGAATATTCGGCGCGTTATTGCTGACAACTTGCTGCAAAAAGTGGTTGAAAATTGGGCCTCTCGGCTGGAATTTGTTCGAGTCAGCCGCGGCGGCCACTTACCCGAAATCATTTTTAAAACATAATGGCAAACCCTTATCTTTATAATAAAACTAAGTTCTTAGCCATAACATCAAATTATATGCGTTTTATCTCTTCTTGAAAACCACGCCTCTAAAATCATCACCCTACTATACTAATATATTGGCAAAACTCACAAGTCACTGAACCACCACTGACTGCAAATTTGCTCGCAGAAACATTAAAAGGCATGATTAAGAATAGTTTTAAACTCGGAGACAAAGTTTTACTATTCCCGTGTCACAGGCAAGCCGTAAAACGTTGTATTGAGCTGGTGAACGAGGCTTCAGAAGTAGTGCGATTATTCGATTTAAGAATACTGTCATATATTTTAAATAGTACAAAATCACTGACCTTCATGAATGCTGATGTCTTTGCGTTTCTGCTGCGGCTGAAGCTTGGCTGCCACACTTCCACACCTTTGGCTTATGCACGCACAATAATGTTCGTATTTTTGTAACCGGGCGACTACTTTACCAGGGCGAGGGCAGGTGACCAGGCAGGCGCATTTTGTGAAAAATTTATATTATATCATTCCTGTACATTATAAAATGTGTTTGGAAATAAAATCTTGAACTTTCTTACACTCCCTGTAAGATGTGCTAACTAATTTACATCGCTTGTCATAATCCCGAGACTCACTTTAGGGTTTAACGATAAGAGAAGACTACCGTATATTAATAGCTCCTATCCCCAAAAATCATCCACAACAGGGCTTTTAGTTTTGGAATTAAATAATATGGTTTTAAATTAATAAAATTTGGAAAACTTTCTGCTTGTTTATTTTTCATTATAATAAATTTTGCGTCATAAAAACATTGTTCACAGTTTATAGTGTGCATTCTTCACACTATAAATCGACATTTAGTGACGCATTTAGACATTACCAATGAACAATACTTGATCCGCACCCATATAGCGGTGAAGCCCTACATCAGGACGTTGGCACAAAACTGAACTATATAACAATAGGTTATTATACTGTCAATATAGTTGTCACGGATTAAATCTTACATAAAAATGCTAAAAGTGATGATTATAAAAAAAAAATATGAAAATAAAGATGGTGTCAAATAAAGAATGTCACTCTCCATATGTCACATACATTAAGGGTCCGACCCTGTGCTCATCACAGACAATTTAATCCTCTGTGATGACCCCATCCTCTGTGGGTCATCACAGACAATTTAATTAGGTAGACGCGGCTAAGCCAAATCTAAGTACTGCGTAGTGTATCCATTTTCAGACATCGGAACGGAGTTGGTGATAGATAATATACCGACACATCTAACACTGACGCAATCACTGTCTAACACCTTTTCGACTGACGGCAATGTCACGATTTTGTCATATCGGCCGTAGATCGCTTACAGCGCTTCTATGCCATTAACTATTTCTATGATCGCCATACAAAATTGTAAATTGGACTCGTTCAAATTAAATTGCACATCTGATGAGATCAGCAGGAATTCTCGTTATTAATGTATGATGTTTATACATCTAAACTTGCCTCGAACGATGTTCTACACTACACTATAGTGAAATCCATCCTTAGGATCCCGAGATTAGCGCGAACATACGCTTACGTAGAAAAAGTAAAGATGGTTTAAACTGTGTCAAATCGATAGATATATCGGTCACGAATGAAACCACACTAAACTACGGAGCTCTGAAATTGTAAAGTCTTACCCTCTTTTACAAAAGCGTGGTCTCGATTTATTTTTATATCCGATTACTATTACCTCTAGAATGGGTTTGTGCAGTGTCAATTAATTAATCTATAACAACACGTCAATACCTATATGTAGATGGTATTTACAGGTCATATGCGAGGAGGGGGTTAAACAAAAACATATAATTCTTATTGTTTACATATGCTTTAATAAAATTTGTTATATAATATACACATTATATTAAAGTAGTATTTAGGAAATTGGTAATCTGATTTTAAAGGAATTGTTATGACCTAAGAAATATATAATTTGGGTACTTCTTAACTAAGGTAAATTTGTTTATGTTAGAGTTAAGGGATCGTAATTTATTTTATTAAACAACAGTTTAACAAATTTACACAAAGTTCAATAAAAAATACATGGATATAAACGATGAATATTTTATAAATTTATGAAACTAAAATAGATTTCTTCTAAAATAGATTTCTACTTTCTAAAGACTTTTAAAAACCTAAAAATAAGTTTTATAATATAACATATTATGATTGATTTAAATTTAGAATGAATGTCTTTTATACAATTTAGCACATGTTTCTTAAAAGCGTACCAAATTTTAGAGTATCGTGACAATTGATATATTTGAGTAATGAAATTTAAAAATGGTATGACTATTTTGCGCGGATTCGAACTAGATCCCTACGATCTCACAGCCCCAAGTTATCGGTTGAAGTAATGAGTGATACAAAGGTCTCATTTAGTAACAGTGCTTTCATGAAAATGTAGTTCAAAGTTAAAAAAAAAATACCATATAGTTAGGTACTAGCAAAACCATGCATATAGATACCAAATCTAAGATTCCAACACGGCACAAGAAACGTTAGCATGAATTGATTCTGTGTATGCCAGCTAACAATCGACACACTTAAGCATTCACAGGAACGTGACATGGCCCCAAACGGCAAATAGAACCATGCTATACAATCAATTTGCATTTTATTTATAGTATAAAAATACATATTGTTTATAACGAGATAGTACCATGAGAGACGAAAGGACTATTCCCACAAAATAAAGGATTTTTATGAGAAAGAATGTCGGTTTCTATCTTTTCTTCCGCGTACCATTAGAGAATGGAATTATCTCAACTGCAGCGTCTTCAAACCTTTCCCTGTTAAGAAGAAGGATTCAAATTTTGATTAACAAATAACTTCTTGCACTACCTGCCAATCACTATACCACTGGAGGAATAGATACCTCAAAAGTAATATGTAATTTTAAATAAATAAATAATAAGTACGAAAAAAAATGTGAAGTGACATTCTAAGAAAATTTCATTGAATGTCACTTCACAAAAAGGTTCTATGACTTGAAGTGATTTTCTGGACCCAGCATTCTCAATCTGTAGCTTATAGGTGTACGGGTCTTCTATCTTTCGCCCGAAGAAGACTGTTTCGTTTGTCTTTCCATCCCTCGTTAGAAGGAGCTGACATTTTATGTTTTCTTTTTTTTATTTCCAGCCGGACCCCGGCCCTCTCTCTGGTCTTCTAAGCATATTATTAACTAAACTTATATTCACTATGTTTTAGAATAAGAAATATTTGTAAATTTAATTATAAGAAAATGTTTATTTATTGTACATCAAATAAACGATAATTTAACCTTTGTTCGGGCAGGGATTTAAATCTTTGAAACTGCCTGCAGCAGCGGTTAGTCTAGTTACCTAATTCTATGAAAATATTAGGCGGGAAGTTTTCTTGAGAGCACGTTTCTAAATTGGTTTTCTTCTAAGCGAACGATAAATAGTGAGTTCACACGGCATTTGTCCCGCATTCGACTCGACAGCAGAGTTTAATCGAAATATCATAATTCTGCACTTGCGCGTCGGTTTCGCCGTATTACCGTATTACCGCAATTTCTTCGGAGAGATTTATGGCTAAATAGCTGCGAAAGACATTCGCGGCCGATGAATGAGATCGCCAGCGTTTCACGAGGTCGATCGAAATGCAGTCGGTTGGAATAACCTTTAGAATGCGTTGCAGTTAGAAGTTACATCGGCTAGAAGTTTGAAATACTTTAGCATGTGCCAGTGCCTACTTTATACTTACAGAACAAAACGTCTCACCAATAAGCGAACTCTGAAATCATAGTCATAAAATCACTAAGAAGATGTGATTTAGACTCGATCGACGGCGCGCAAAAAAGCGCAAAAAGCAAGCAGCACGATAGAAATAAACCAGCATGATTCACTTTGTGCGTGTTTTGAGGTCAGTTGGAAAATTTAAAAAAAAATGTTAAAGTTCATTGAACTGCTAAAAATTATCGATCCAATAGTTTGAGATTATTTTCTTGGCTTATTATGTTTTAGTTACTTTGCAAGATATGCATTTGTTTATTGAAAATATAATAAAAATCATATTAGATTCGTGTCTAAATCATAGGGATGCGTTCAACCAATAACAGTGATAATACTGCATCGTTCGCAGCTACAAGCACGTTCACAATCACTATGATTTGGCGTGAATTGCATTCAAAACGAGTGGTGGCGATAAATTGTCTCAACGGAGAGACTGCCATATGAATAATAGTATCATCAAATTTAAATTCGATTTTGCTCTGTGTTACCGTACACTTGCATTAGACGTATTGCGCGTTTAAGATATCTTGAGCACTAGGTTTATGATAACGGTTCAAAATGCTTTTTGTTTAACACCGCAGACCGTAAGTATAACCGTAGAGGAAAAACTAATACGACAATAATTTAAAACACAGATTCAAAAAGGACAATTAATGGCATTCAAAGAGTGGTTGTACACCACACAAAAGCGAAAATTATATAGCCATTAACCTGTACTGGGGTTTTTGATTTGATTTCTGTCGGAATCAAATTTGTAATATATTTTTTTTATTTATGTTTATGACTGATGGGAAATCAGTTTCAAAACGAGTTTATTCCTATTTTGTTACCGAACTGATCTTTTTTTTATACATAACACTTGGTCTTATATATTTTACGATAACAAGTATTAGCTAATATAAGTTATTAAAAAAAAATTTTTACGTAACATTTCTTAAGATAAGTTGGTCCGATTTTAGATGTTTTAAGATATATTTCTGGTCATCATCTTGTCAGTTTGACAATCACAGAATATCTGAAACAATACGTTTTCTATTGTAGTTAATGTAACGTTACATAGCAGTGAACAAGCTTACTGTACGAATAAAAGTTTAATACGTTTGCGTTCGATCGATGAAATTAGGTATAATTCCGATTGCAAGAAAAAATATGTTAGGAATAGTTACATTTATTACAGGACAATCGTATTACATACCGTGGCCACATAGTTTTCAATAAAGATTTTGGTCTAGGATATTTTTTTAATTTTAAAGTTTTGCAATATGGCTGTATACATATTGATATATTGCATATAATATGTAATTCTTTAGTGGAAGAATAGGTACGAATATGTGTTATCACATCATCATACCCTTTTAGGAGGGGTTGACATACTACATACATATAGCATCAAATTATCCAATCTCTTTTATTTTTTGCCTCGCACAATAACCCTAAAACTAAAAACTTCATTTTTCCTCGGATGGAAATGTGAACTATTTTTTTTTATAATCCTATATGGTATAAATCTGAATGTGCCTCTAGTTAAATGCACATTTTAATAATTGTAATGGAAATTTTGTTTATAAATTGTCAGCTGAAGATCCATGTTTAAATAACATGACCTTAGAACAGAGGTACACGCTATAAAGGTGATGAAAAATAAAATGTATTGCTTATATAAAATGCAATAAATAAATGAAAAATAATTAGTTTTAATTTAAAAGATTTATTAAATAACTCAATCGAATCAGATCATTGTAATGACAGCAAATATAGGCAAAACAATATTTTGTTGAGGGGAAAGTCTTTTACTACCTGCACCACAACGAAAACGCTGTTTGCATATAAATATAAAATTTAAATTCAAATTTTCATTATGAATTTTGATGTTTGCAATTCTTTTGTGTGGTGAATACAAATGTGCTTAATTTTATACCGTAAATAGTTAAAACACATTAGCAAAGAAATTTTTGGGAAAACTATAAAATTATAAAAAAGTTAAACTCATCGTTCAAATTATATATTAATTTATAAGAAGCTATCACTGTCCTTAACCGTTTAGTTCACATCGAAAGCTGGTCGGATAATTTTTGTAAATACATAACAATAAAGGCAACATTTTTTTTTGTTTGTACTGATAGAAGAAACTTCGACAGTTCGATAGAGCGCTCATCATTGAGCGCGATCATATTCGAATTTCAAAAATATGACAGCACGGCCGTTGGAACGTTTTATTTATTTATTTTAGACGATACTCTAACAAAATATTGAACACACAAAATAAAATACACATAAAATTAATACAAACTCATCTATCTGCGCCAATACCAACATCTAAATTAATGTTCAGTGCCACATTATTTATTTATTTAATGGTGTTACCCAAAAGAAATTATTCCACGACTGGTAATGTTGATTTATTATTCAAAGAATAATATTAAACGAATATAAATAAGAAAAAAACGTTTTTAAATTTAAAAAAAATACAAAAAAAAATAACATGAAATACACCAATTTATACTTTGATTATTTGTAATAGAGAACTAAACTAGGAATTTCGTCCGTGGTTTTTGTATTGGTATAATATTTTAGAACAGCGTTCCGAAACATTTGTCGAGTTATTAAAAATGATCATTTTGGGAAAAAATAGTAATAATTAAATCACAAATGTATTAATAAATAGGAGGGGAGGATTGGTTTGTTAAAAGTTATGATGCACTGAAAGAACAGGTGCGAGTAGTCTGGAGGGAAGATGCCGTCAATGGCGCCTTTAGAACCTAGCTGTAAGACGTCAAGTTCTGGTTAAAAAATTTACTGCTACTTAACATTATATAGACGCCGTTGGATTTATATAATAGCTACAGGTTGTCATAGCCATTCTCGTAAATATAAATACGTTTACGTTATTAGACGAGGTGAAAGCTAAAAATATCAGAATATATACAGATAAGTTAATTTACAGACACCATTGTTTTTTCGCTTGGTCTCCACTCTCCATATACCAGACACCTGCCAAGGAATATTGGCCAAAAAATTGAGAGTGTCTCACATTTCATATTTCAGAAATCCATTGTATCGAAAATGCATAGTTGCAGTTCGCACACCGTTCGACGTCACGAGAGATTAACAGTGAGATACTCGAGAAATTCCTTACCCACAATAAGTTTTCTTGACCGAAATAGGTAAGCGTTAACTTCAGTCTTCGGCAAGCGATCGTGACATCAAGTCTTTATCACACCTTCCGTTCACGCTATTATATTATTGATTACCAATATATACTAAGTAGTTGTTTAAGTATTGTAACAGTAACATTGAGTATATATCATAGACAATAAAGATATCTAACCAATCATCTTACATTAATACATGTTATATCTGACAGCTTACATCAATTCATCGACGAGCTCATAGAACCCCGTTACTTTAGTAGTAGTAGAGTAGTAGTAGTAGTAGAGTAGTTATTTTTCTCTCGACTGTAGATACATGCTGATCTTACAAAGATATCCAACGTTTACTTGCATACTCATAAGCGACTTCTTATGTAGACAGTTCTCTTTTATTTATGAGATTTATGATATTATGTAGATCTCTTGCAGAAGCGATAAGTGGAAAAACTGTCATTTTAGTAACATTTTAGCACCGCGGAGCCACAATGCGAATGCTAAATGCTTCCCAAAGAGTTAAACGCACTTGAATGGCGAAAGTGTCAGAATATTATCATAGCATTCGCACGTAGACGCCATCTTTTGAAAAGCGGCCGACAGGCGGACGGGCGCAGACAATGAAAGGCGGTCGTCGCAATTCATGCAGAAGATTTCGCCGTTGAAGTTAGAACACTCTCTTCCGTGCGTTGCAACGACCGTAATGTACCCCATTCTGCGCCGTTGGACCCATTTCGAGTGCCGCAGGAACCTAGCTGCGAATGCGCAGCGAAGAACAAAATTGTATGCGATCTCAAATTTTCAATTTCGGAACATGTTTTTAGCTATAAAAGATATAGCTTTTGGATTTTCTCATATCAGGTAAAGAAAACGGTATATTTCGCCTAAAAAGTAACTTTAATGTTGACGATAAAAGACATCATTTTTTTTGATCAATACCTTTAAAATCGACGAAACAAAACATACAAAGTAAAAAAAAAATATATGTTTTTTTTTTACATAAAATGAAAATCTATTAAAGGACAAAAAAAATACGCGATGGCTTTTAAAAAGTAGACTTATTTTTGCTATTCTGTTATGAGAATAGTTCAGTAATATAGGTCGGCTATTTCCTGGGGGGCAGGGGTGGGGGGGCTAACAAGGTTGCCCGGACCCCTAGGGTTGCCTGTAGTTACGCTGGTGCTGATGGTGAACTGTTGCTTATGCTCACAACAAAACCAATAGTTTTGCTTTTTTTTCGAGAAGACTTTCAGGCTCCGGTGGACCCCGTCATCCCTGGAAGTTACCAGATTTAACCTACCAGTTACCTATATGCGTTCAGTTTATGGCGACGTTTATTACCCTCCCACCTCTAGCCCGTAAAATAGATGGCCCTTTGTAAAATTGACTAATTTATTGCACTAAAACAATAAGCCGTTTCAGATGAGCCACATTAAAATTTTATGTTCATTCTGGATGGAATTTTATAACGTACGGACCAACGAAGCAACTCGAGTGGTCGGAAGTTCAAATACGGTAGCGCGCTCAAACGGACAAGGTTGCCAGCAACTGCCATTTTTAATTATTGATCAAAAATTAAAAAACAAACACACGATTAGTAATAATTAGTTCGCTTCAAAAAGTATGCATCCATTCCAAAAAGTAGAAAAATATTTTCTGGGTTCCACATCTACCGCCAGTAATATTTCTGTAACGGACGCTGTTAATAATAATCTGGTCCGGTCTGAAATTAGTATCCAACAAGCCAAACCAAATCACCTTGATCAGAAAGATTTTCCAAATAAAATTAAACCACTTTTTAGAAAGATAAATGTAGGATATAATGTTTCTAATACTAGAAGTATTCACCGTTGGTTTAGTTCCGACGACATAGCATTTTTATGGTAAGCACGACCTGATTCTACACCAAGGATTGGCTCCAGATGAAGGAACACCTCAACGGTCAACAGCACAGGCACAATATTTAGTATACGCATTCAAGCACATAAATAAAAGCTTGTTTTTTACTATTATTTTTCAAAATATTTTTGTCATCAGCGAATACGATCTGGCATTCGTTGGGCGACGTAATAACAACGAAAATATAAAGCCACGCTAGCTGGCAGCGCCGAAGCGATGTCTGGGAACTGCGCTGATGCAAGCGGCCCTGTTATCTCGCTGCGCTCTCTCGAAAGGGTACAATTTATATGGCCCTCGAATGTATAAACAACTGGTTCGGTTACCTCACCTCTCTAACCCCGGATTCCTGAGCTTCTAGTCGAAATTAATGGGTTTCCAAAAAAAGGGTCACTGTTACAACACAGACGAATATTTGAAAAATACGATTTTACTATAAATGTACTCGTACATTATAATATTCTAGCCAAATTCATCGCTCTTACTTATTCATATTTTTCTTTTATTGAAAAATCCAATATTATTTGTAATATTATTTACAAACATAAATATATATACACGGGACACCATGTATAGATTCGGCTAAGATTATAAATCAAACGCATACATGTGTAAAAACATATATTTTTTTAATAGAAAAGAGCATAACACGTATCCTGTTACATTAATGAATGATCCTAATCATGTTTTTTATAATTTATATATATGTGTAAGCACTACGTTAAAACAGAGTCGGTAACATATTCACTGCGTTTGGTTTAAGTCAAAAACAAAAAAAAAACATTTCAAATTTTCTTGTTTCTTGGTAAATGATTTAGTAAAGCAGATAATTAGACTATGCATATTGGAAGCCGCCATGTCACTCCCTACGAGAATGCTCAATTGATATGGGATACCTGTATTCAGGATGTTACAACACCATTCCCAAAGACTTGAGGGGGGTGTTGGGTAACGCGTATTATGAGTGAGAAATGATCTCCAAATTTATTATATTATATTTTTTAACAGATGTAAATTCAATGACGAATAAGATTTCGAATTCATTTCAATTTTATATTATTTCTTAGATTAGGGTCTAAACTTTTTTAATAGTAATTATCTCAGTAAACTTTTTTAATAGCGCCGACCATTGGACCTAGGGTAGGAAAAAAATGATTTTTCAAAATTCATAAAATCATACCTCCCTTAACAGGATCAAATTAATTAAAAATGTTAATTGTAAGCCTATAATTTCCTTACAATTTTTGGTATGAGCAACCCTTTCGGCACAGTATAAAGGTGGACTCTCGCTGCGCAAGGGTACGGCGGGTTGAGTTGCGCGAGCCGCCGCGCGAGGAGTGGAATATTTGATACAAGTTTGTACAATTGGAGTTCGCCTATCCCCTACTTTGATCCGGTGAAAAAAAGTAGAAAGTATTATCTCAGAGTTCGTATCAGATACATCTCGTCAAAATCGCGTGTGACTGACACTGGTGACG
The DNA here is from genome assembly GCA_020383195.1 of Neomicropteryx cornuta. Taxonomy (NCBI): domain Eukaryota; kingdom Metazoa; phylum Arthropoda; class Insecta; order Lepidoptera; family Micropterigidae; genus Neomicropteryx; species Neomicropteryx cornuta. The sequence goes on from JAHKQU010000028.1 coordinate 521,647, forward strand.
GATGACAAAATAATATTCTCCGTCATCTCGCACAATAATTACAGGCCGCCCGCCGTCAGTAAAACTTAAGTCGCTGCGTCTGAATTTAATCTCGCCTATCACGCAATTAAAATAAATATACACGGATCTGTTCTCATAATATTATTATTTCCTTTAGACACTTATTCAAGTTAGTACGTATGTGGGAAAATAAAAAAAAATGCAAGGTCTTATCCTCTCCTCTTTTTATTTTTATAATACTATGCGCTGGAATATTCAGGACCTATTAGGCCAGTAAAACGAAATTAATAAAGGGTTTTTTAAAATTATTTCAGACTTAGTTATATCTAGGTTGTTTATCCAACAAATTGCGAATGTGCTTTTTTACAATATTTTTCTCTGATTTCTTTTCTAAAATATTAAAAACCGTGATCTTTACCTACTATAGAAAAATTCAATAGATCTGATTAGAAAAAATATTTTTGTTTTTAGAGTTGTCAATAAGAGTTTCCTCCAAACTTAATAAAATATAAATAATACATCCAGGGTCGAGGTTGGGATTAGAACTAGGCGGGATTGGGGAGTTTTCATAATCATCAGAATACGAAATATAGCATAAATCATTAAAAATAATAATATTTTACATATACATATACTACTCTAGGGTTAGAGCTAGAGTAGGCACTCTTTTGAATTCTGGGAAGGTGGTGTTGATTATATCGATGGCGCTCAACATGCTGTTGTAACGCTTACATGCTCGAAGTATATATGAATTCTGTGCATAATTAGTACTCAACCGTGACAGATGAAATGTCTCATAAAAAACTTATCGGAGCGGAAAGAAACACACGTTAGAACCTATATTTTTTTACCTTTTACTAATATAAAATATAACCAGATGGATTATAAAAGGCCGTATCTCCAAGTGGCAATTTACTAAACGATACTCGATCGCCGATGAGTTGATAAGTGCCTGCGAGCGGCACAATCATAGGTTCTATGATTCTATGATCCATCGCGAGCATTAAATCTGGGCAGAACGATTTAGCCGCCGATAGAAAGGTGGCGAAAGGGATCGTTCTGCGAGTCGAGAGCAGAAGGCGCCGCCTCTTCCGCCACGCCTTCAGAACACCGCGAAAAAACTAGGTGCTAGGTGAAAAGGATGATTTTATGTACGCGACTTACGTACTTACGAGGGTAATGAAAATAAAAATATTTGAAATGTAAAAATTAATTCACCTATTAGTGTATCGTCTAGATTATTATTTTTAAAATATTGTCAAATATACGAGGTAATAAGAAAAAAATATATTCAAATAAAAAATATAAAAACAGTGAATAATGGTGAGTGTTAAAAATGCATTTTTATCAAACTTGGCTTTGGGTTTAAACCAAGTACTTCGAACGATCCTAAATAAGTCGTATCACTCATCTTCTGAAGATCTGTAAATCTGAAGCTTAAGGTGCTTGATCCAAAACAGATTTTCCTTAAGAGTCTGATCCTTTATAACCAGTAAAGTAAGGAAACACAGCAGATAGTCTCCACAAATTAAACACGCCTGCAGTAAGCAATAAAGTTGTCGACATTCGTAAAATGAGAACTGGCTTTGGACAGAGAGGTTATTCAGAGGAGGTTTCTTAGATACCTTTATCTCCGTAGGTATGGATATTATCCTAAAATTTTTCCAAATAGGTATCCATCAGCATTTGTATATATTAGGGATGTTAGGCTTTAACACACTCGAGTTTAGGCGACAAATCCATACTTTGTTTTATTTTTATAAGGTTATTCGCGGTTTCATCGAGAATCCCGTAATACTCGGTGATATTAGTCTCTTTGTTCTGGACCGTATCACTAGAGCGCGGAAGCATATGTTATTTAGGCGGTTAGCATGTCGAAGCTATGTATACAAGTATAGTCCGATTAGGAGAGCAGTCGAATTATTAAATTCCATTTCCGCGGAGATTGATATATTCGTGTCTTCGCCCGATAGGATTAAAAATCTGCTTTCTATTACGCCGTTGTAGAATTGGCGTGAATTATTTATGTGTTAATATTTGCCTGGAGGTATTATTTAAATTTTTTAGCATAGTATGTTTCATGTTATTGTTTTTTGTTTTTAATGCTTTTTGTTTTTCTTTTGGTAGTTTAATTTGTTTTTACTTTAATTATAATATACATAGGGAAACCTGTTAAATAAATAAATAAGAGAAGTCACTCATATCTAGGTCCCAAAGCAAACATTTTAATACAAGAGGAATGGCGAACGATTGTTAATAAAAAGGTATTAGGGAAATTGCTCAATATTTGGCTTATAGAAAATGGTCGAAATTGTGCAAATAATATAACTTTTACTATTAATTATATTTTTTTTATATGTTCTTTACCATTTTAAACTATTCAAGAGTGTATCAAAGGGGCTATCAAAGGTTTAAAGGTACTGTAAAAGGGGTTACACCATTTAGTATAAAAATAGTCCTATATTTAATTTATACATTTGTGTATAATAACTATGTTTTAGTCAATTTTATATAAATATTGGTTTGATTTTTGTGACAAATGTATATGTAATTATTGTTTATTGATTTGACTGGCATTGCATTATATTTATATGGTTTGTAAATATAATTACAACATCGATCAGATGACGAAAAAGGCCTTCCTTGGTACAGATTCGTCTAGTTAGGGAGAATGGAAACATTTGTAAAAGATAACAGTCGCTTGTCGCTTTATTTAATAATACTTATATGTTACATAGTTATATTGTACTACTTAAAAGTTGAAATATTATATTTTCAATAAATAAATATTATATAATGTTGTTTAATGTTTGTAATTTCAGTACATTACTGAACTATCTAACGAATGCTAGTGTCTGTGTATGCAAGTCATAATTTTAATATCGTTTTTAATAACTATTTTATTTTGTACACGCTATGCTGAATTTATAACTATAATAAGCAGAAATGTTAATATTTATAAGTACTTGTATGTAGTGAGGGTATGTTTTGCTTATTTTATTACTAATATATGATGGCTACTGATGTTTGAGCCGGCATAGAGATTTAATCTTCGAAGCGGCCCGCAAAAGAGGTAGATCTGAATCTAAATCTGGGTCGAATCTGCTACATAGTTATTATCAGCTGTCTCGTTGAAAACAATTAACCGCCCTAGACAAGTTAATCATATAGATAGAGTGAGATATGAGCCGTCGGACGGGAAGTCCCCTCGGGTAGTTGGCAACTGGCAAGTGGGCCTGATGGACGGGCAGACCAGTCGAGATGAAGCCGCGACCCGAACGACGGACAGATTGAAAGCTTTGCTCAGACAGGGTGATATTTTCTGAGATGCCTTCTGGCGCCATTGCAATTTATTGCCCCAATAAATAAACCTGACAAAGTAATATCCAGTACGGCACCCCAAACGGCGTTTTTGGAAATACTATCCTGAATAAAATACAAATGTTTATTAGCGTAGAGATGATAGTAAAAGCACTATTATTGATTGTAACTAAACCTTTGAAGACAAGTTTAAAATGTCTATGTATAAATGAGACTTCAAAACATTCTAAGGGATATAAAGATGTAAAAGTAATATCCCGTCTCTAAAATTAATGTCAAACGAGTGTCAGAAAAAAATAAAAAACATATATTATTAACATTTTTTCTGGCAATACTGACTCATATATTTAATAAAACAATTACCATTAAGACTACAAAACTGTGTTCTCTATTTAAGTGCATTTTTAATTTGTGTCCAATTTGTGTCCAACCAGTTTGTCAACGTGTGTTAAAAGTCGCGTTGGCGCTCTCCTACGATGCATTCAGTTTATGTAGGGTAGATTCAGGTTATTCCGTGATATGAAGGTTTAAATTACATTGAAAATATTTTTGATAATTATTAATTAATCTAATACAAAAAAAAATAAACTAATAATGAAATTAACGAAACATTAAAGCTATGCAAAAAAACTGTAATTATTTAATGTTACCTAAGAGCAGCTAAGAATATTTTTTAAGATAAAATTGTTAGTTATTACGTTGTAAGATTTTGTTACTCCGTGACATCTACATTTTGTTGGACTAACTGCTATAATATAAAATACTCAATAGTATTAAATTTATCGTAGGTATAAAATAATACATTTTTACAGTTTCATTAGGATTATAAACCGATATTATTTGAATTGTTATTTTTTATAAGACTCTAGTGCAGCTAGAATATTTCCTTAAGGGAAAAAAACAAAATATGTTTTAATGTATTACTTTTAACGCTCACAGAGCACAAAAGAGCGAACGCGCTCTGCCAGCAAACTGCACAACTTCACGAAAGTTCGTTACCTTGCTAATCGTACGCGACAATCGCCAGTTGGTATCACTTCGCGTCACCAGGTGGCGATGAACGGCTTTAAATGGTATTTTTTAACTGACTTCAAAGGTTTTTTAATTCGACCGATGTGTATGTTTTTAATTTTTTGTTCAGTCATTACTTTGAAACGACTTAGGCAATTTCGTTTTTTCCATATTGGGCTACCAGCGTAACATTAAAACACTACATAAACAATATTTTGTTTTTTTTATTTCGATACCCCGTTGTTGGTTGGTCAGCTATTAATAAACGACAAAGCGCAAAGAAGTAGAGACATGGTATATACTAAATTTGCGTACGGTTAGTCTTAAAATGACATTAAATAATAACTGTCTAAAGGTTTCGCTTAAACAATCTAAATTCAAGTACCAGGTAGACCCGGTGCACCGGTAGACCGGTACGAAGGCTTGATTTCTGGACACTAATCAGTGCGTGCAATCGAGTAAGCAACCAACTAAACTGACAGTGGTCCTGAAAATCCATCGAATTAGTGGGTTCTTGAGTAAATAGCGAACAGACAAACATACAGACGTTGCATTATATAGAATCTTTTGCGGTTCCAAAATGATATATATAATCGGGACACGATTGCGACAGGTAGACCAGTCCGCCCCGTTTACTTCCATATAAAGTGTATCACTTCGCCCACCTGCGACCATTGGAAGTAAACAAAATTTTACCTTATCGTACGAGTCATAAGAATATTTAATATATTCTTTACAATTAAATTGGATATTCTAAATGAAAAAACTTCAAAAAATATAACGCGTGAATGCGTATACAAATTGTCGTGTCTGTGCTATTGACCGTTGAGGAGTTCCTTCGTCTGGAGCCATTCCTGGCTGTGGAATCAGGTCATGCTTACCATAAAAATGCATTGTCATCGGAACTCAACCAACACGTCAAATTTCAACTCCGTAGGATAAGAGGAAGTATATAAAGAGGATATGGAGTTTTTATTATATTAAATTAATAATAATTTAGAAGAGCACAGCTAGGTTACAGCTTGCAAGTCCCTACAGAAAAAAACATACTTTAATTGTATACCCATTTTGAGAGGTGAAAACCCAACAATATATTTTAAGGCGTAGGAAAAACTGTTTAAAATTATATTAAATCATTTTGCAATTTATTTCTATGCGCTCATTTCCAAAACAGGATTATTTTTTTAATAAAAACACCGCAGAAAAAATATATACAGAAAAAAAAAAGTATACTCGGGCATAGGCCGAATATATGTAAAAAAATATATACTTGAAGTACATACAACATTCCGATTAATATCGTCTGAAATATAGTGGACATTTTACATTTTAGGTTAACTTTTTGCATTTAGACGAAATAACTTTTTTATTTAATTTAATTTAATATATTTTAAGGAAACATACAGTGTAAATTAATTTGTAAAACAGCAAATATATAATTATTAACTTGGCCAATTATATGAATCAACTTATTTAACAATTGAATTGAAAATAAGTTCACTTAAACTGATTTCATAAAAACAGAAAATAAACGAGAAACGTAAATAAAATAGTTTACATTTTGCATTATACTGATAAAAATGTGTATTAATTATAATATGGGTTTGTTACAGTTATTTTGATGAACAAATTCTTAGGACTTTTACCTTCTTATTACCGGCATGAGACAAGTATAATTTTAATTACTTTATTTTTGATTGAATTTAAAGTACAATTAAAAATGTTAATTCCGAAAGACTACTTGAGAAGAGTTTGTTTATTTTAATTAATAAAGAGCTGTTGATCTAGTAATTAGTTGGGGTACCTACTCTAAAGTGAATACTTGTAGAAGCTCTGGGCAGTCGATTAAATTATTGAGTAGTTTATAAAGGAAAACAGCATCAAACACTTTCCTTCTGATATCAAAAGTGTCAAATGAGATTTGACAACGCCAATTTAGGTTTAGACTCTTCCGAGCTTTTTCCAAAATGGCGGCTGTAACATCTTTTTTTTTGCAAGCGCAATATTTAATTAAGCTTAACTATATTATTTGCCAAACTTTCAACTTGTAAAAATGTTTCGGATAATTTTCGTAAAATGCGCAGTACCACGCTCAGGACCTCAAGATCTGTCTGTTTTTACCACGGGTTATTACATTTTTTTTTTTTAAATATAATAAGTAACAGTTAATATGTTATTTCATTCAATGGTCTATAAATATTTTAGTTTTTCTGTTAGTTGTAAAAAATAATGCTTTTTATTGTTCCTATTCGCTTTTAGTGCTTTTAATATTTTACTAAGTAAGTATACCATTATTAATATTACCCCAATTCCATAATAATTATAACACTTCGTCGAGAATTAGTTGCATAATAATAAATGTTAAAGAAGAAAAAAAATGCATATCTACAGTTTATCCACGATCAAAAGAGGTTGCAGGAAAAACTCACGACCTGTAGAAATAAAAAAAAAATAACATAAATAATAAACAAGAAAAAAAACACACTAAATGTTGTTTACACTTAGATAGTCATTTACATATATTTGGAGTACTTATTTCAGATCGTGAGTCACGTAAGGTAAAACATTGTGACCTAATAGCCCAGTGATATAAACGCCCGCATTCTCGGAGGTCCCAGGTTCGATTCCCATTAAATCCACGCCAGTATGGTTATCTTTTGCCTTTGAGAATATTAAACGGCGCTTTTTTTAATCACGGTCGATGTGAGGTAACAAGAGAAAAGCGTAGGATGCTTTTAAGATGTTTTTTTCCGGTGTTGAATAGAATCACATCATTATTGATATGATTTTTTTAATGTATCTACATTTGTCGAAATAATCCTAACAGCACAAGATTAATTCTGTAGGTAGACTTTTATGTGTAGCATAAGTAACAAGATTTCTGTCAGTCTAAGTTGGTGAAGAAATTCTAAAACGAAACATTCAGCTGATTCGAGCATGGCACGGGACTTATGGAAACTTAATCCAGCGATGCCGTACGATACGGCAATTACCGCAATGTACGGCGATTCAATTAATTTTATGTAATTAGATAATACGGCAGCATTATCATTGCCGTATCCAAAAATAGTCAATTACAGCCATACAAGTGTCTTTTATATACTATATGTTTTTCTAAACAAATAATGCGGCATACGGTCTTATAATAAATACGGCAATTTCACAATTAGATACGGCAGTTAAAATTCCGACGGTAGCAACCGACGATCTTTTAAAACATATAGATACGGCACGCCATACAAATCGTCCTTGTGAAAACGTGACTCCGACAATTTCCCCCGCCGTTCCGCGCGCCGCAACACTGCCATGCGTAAAGTGGCGTACTTGGCGTGGTACGTTTTTCACCCTCAGTTGCCGTATCTATATGTTTTAAAAGATTGTCGGTGGCAACACTGCTTATCGACGCTCGAAAATCGACATTATGACACGTTCGAGTCAATTGTCGAACGGCACTTCAGACTAGGCCCTCTGGACCACTGAAACTTACTAAATGATTATACGACAGAGATCTCTCAAAATGTTATTTGGGCCGTACACCATGGGGTTAGTCTGAAACCGACTCTCCACTCGGTGAGCCATCTTCAGACCAGACTCACAGGTGTCACAGCACTAAAAATACACTAGAAATAATGATCAGGTTGGGTTCTAAAGGGGTATGGTAATGATAGAGATTATCTCCATCTCCAAGGACTCACATTATATGCATGTATTTTACGGAAACAGATCATTATTTGGCGTTCATATTTACTATGAATAACACATACTTATTCTTCTTAAAACTTCTTCAGAACTTCAATGTCAACCTTGCAGTCTTCTTATCGAAGCGATGCTGCAATCACCGTTTCACTGTTTCACATTCGGATTACGAGCAAGGCGCGGTTCCACCCACAAACCACAACTCGTTTATCTATCCATAAATTATGTCTACCGCCTTATGTTAACTTCAATTACGCGTAATCCTGGCATTAACCAAACATTTATTTAAATATATTTACACTATTTTTAAAGTAACGCAAAAAACAGAGATAGGAAAATATGTGTACCTATACAGACCTACTGGTATAGATATTTTTCAAAATACGATTTGGCATATGCCGTGAAAATGCAAATAAATAATAATCAGCCGTTCTCAACATGTTTTGACTCTTTTGCTATGACTTGTGGTGACTGGGTACTCAGAATACTTCAACCGTATGATCTTCAACATTTAGAATAGAGATTGAACTATAGATATTTGTGATCAGCGTTTCTTTCTATACATATATATATATGTAATATCTATATATTAATACGTGAAGCGAAAACTTTGTACCTTTTTTAAGCATATTGCGGACACGGGCGCAATGTGAGATTTGGCATAGTTAAAGTTTATGTATCAATTTGAAAGTGATTGGTGTAAATACGGTAGTTATCGTGTCCACGAGAAAGTGATATTGAGGATGGTTTTGGGTTCTAGGGGTTGTGACATGGTACCCGTTGCAATAGGTAGCTTTCCTATGAAATCTACATAAAAGAGACGGTGCGGCATGCACAGTTGGCAGGCAAAAAGCAAACCCGATTTCACCCCCAGGTCCATGTCTATGGGGTCAGCAGATGGTGCAGAGCAGAGATAGCAATCTGGTGACGATCCTAGCGGTCGCAAAGCAGTCTGTGTTTTAATACCATGACAGGAAGATGGATTCCCGTTATCACCGCGACCGATTGGCTTTACTTGTCACATCTTGGATAAAACTCATGTAGGTCAGTCACTGTAAAAAATGTATTATTTTGGCCTAGGTAAGGTCGTATAATTCTTCAAGAAACGCCCACGAGAGTCGAGAACCCGTTCGTGATTAAGTGGAGCTGAGGTTGCGGTCGTGAGCCTCCATCCTTATTAGGAATCCTTAACTTTCGCTTTTTTGTTAAGAGCTCCTTGAAAAGCACCTTTATACAAATAAGTCAATTTCCTTATTTGGAATTAGATCGAATAACTTTTGATGATTATAAAAATATATAAACACTTACTGGGATAATTTTCCAAATGATCGACAATTATATTTTAGTAGAGCATTTAATTTAGTATATTGAAGTTTACACAAAATTACTAATAATTAAGGTGATTTTATAAAAAGCTCTGTGAGTTAATATAAACGGAGCGGATCATCTAATGACGAAAGATAATCTATGCTAAGTATATTCATTTTCTTTTTTATAATTTATATTTTTTTTTTTATAATCATACTTGTGCATGTGGATGTATTCGCACGAATGAATGAATAAACAAATAACAAAAATATGTGCGTACTCGAATGTGACCGATAGTTGCCACAAAACAAATGTATAATTTTAGAGAAATACATTAAAAATTAAGTAGGTATTCAACAATAAATATAACCTAACTTTTTTTTAATGGATTGTTTTTTTTACCTAATACTAGCATTTTTTTTTTCAGTAATTATAGAAAAGTATGCTACTTTTACAAACTTGTTGAATACACAAACTTGTTGAAATATGTATGAAATAAAAAAATATTATTATCAACTAAGTGTTTAATTTTCGGCACTACAATCAATCAACCAAGTCACTCAATGTCGCTTTGGATGGGTTTTTTTTGGCAGAATAGTTTTACAAATTTTCTTTTTTCTTTGTTAAAGCAAAAGATTTATTCATTTTTAAATAGTGAAATTATTTTACTCTGAGATCTCTCGTATTAATCTCGAGTATTTCGCGTCCGGCGTCATCAGGCGTCCGTGTCTGAACACAAAAATTTAAAAAAAACATATTCGATTGTATTATACAGTTTTCGACGGATACAAAGACAAACGAATAAAAAATAATAACTAATATCTTTATCAAAAGAAATAAAGGGAAGCATTTTAGTAAATAGACATGAAATATCGCAGTGTGTTGCACTTATTATGTATTTATTTGTGGCGTCCGTGTTTTTTTCATGTGAAATGAGGTATATAATGGCACCTAGTGTTCTATAATCTATGCCATTGTGGTACAGATGTTGTATGTAATAATATATAGGTAGTGCTCAATTGGGGTTAAAAAAGAGGTTATTAGGACAAAACTGTCAACATTGTAGAGTCCACAACCCTATTAGATACCTTCCTCCCTATTAGATAAGTGGTAAAAGCGTAGCATATTTTACCGATCTATTTTAAAGTGGTTATTTGTTACGTTAAACACATAAAATAAAAGTTTTAATCACATTATACAATAATGATTATTGTTCACCGATAGCAGTCAGAATCGTAGTAAAGCGTTTTTAAAAGAATGTCATTGAGAATAATATAATATTTACCAGACTCTACTCGGCTATATATGTGTAGTCAAGCGAAAAACACCCCCCTTGGTAAGTATAGTCGAGTAAACACGCGTAAAGTATATTGACCAAAATATTGAGTGGTTATTTTGCACTTGACTGTACCAACCCATACTCAATAAACAATGCTTAAACACCAATTTATTGCAACGCACGAGTTGATTACATGGGCGCGAAATATTTTTTATTCCATTTGTAGATGGTAATGGATTTAAGAAAATCATCTATCTGTGTAGGTGTACATAGGTAGGTATTTTTTTTACCCATACCAATTGTAGTTATACGACTTTGGTTTAGATTACTGTAAAAAATATGTTTGATAGTACTAATACTCGAGTACTCGAGTATTTAGTAACATAGGTCCTATAGATAATAACGCGGTTATTACTAACATAATTTATAAGTTAAAAAACAAAGCCATTATTACAGTGCTATCATTAACAATAAGAAAAACAATTATCACTTACTTAATAGAACTTTTGCTGCCGTCTGGGATTCCAACATAGAAATTAGTAGAACTCATTATAACACGTTCACTTATTTTTTAACAACAAAACAACACAGAACAACCTTTATCTTTAGCCGACGCAAAACACACAACTCTGCGGGGAGGAAGAGTAAAACCATGTGAGCAAAATAGATGCATAAACGTCTGACGCACATGACTAAGCCTCTGTTAGTAAACAGTTAAATACCTACCCACTCCTCCATTATTATAAATTTGCATATTTGCAGCAGTAACAGCAACAATACTTTCAAACTCCGGCCATAACGAATAGTCCCAATGCCAACCACTCTCAAATTTACCGACCTATCACTGCGAAACGTAATTTACGACATTTATGAGAGTTACAATAAACTCTCGTAGCATTTAATTGAAAATAATAATATTGCTACGATTATTATTCATCTTATGTACATAAAATTTATGAAGACTACTTGAATGTTATTTAAATATTGTTATTACATATGATAAGTATAAGTATAGGACTTTGCTAGTATTATTTTAATGTGCATGGAGATTGGTTATTTTAGACCTGGCAGCACTGTGCTAACCGTCTTCTTGTGTGTACCTACATACAACTGTCACTATAGTAGTGAAGTAATTTTTATTAGTAACTATAAAATCGATATTTACAATTTTAAAAAAAAACTAAAAATAGTAAATATAACAGCATCAGTGCATGGTTGAAAATATTCAATATTAAGTATTAATACACTTTATTATATATTGTCCCAAGACCATTCCCGAAGACTTAAGGGGGAGGGGTGTTGTGTAGCCTATTATCATCCCCCAATTTATTATATTTTTTAACAGATGACGTAAATTAGGTCTGCGCGGAATTCCAATGCCGCGCCGATCGATAATGGCCCTGATGCCGTTACACCGTACGGCGACAACTGAGCGCTCACAACAAAGACATTATTACATGATCCTTTTACTATTTTCACCTAAAGTTTACATTTTTTCCTCGGTAACCATGATGAATTTTTAATTAGTTTCTTAACAAATAACACTAGAAATTGCAGGACCGATTCCCTGTTTTATACATCGGGAATGATCTTGGGACACGGTGCATAAAAATACTAGAATAGTTTTAACTCGTAGGTAATTATGTACCTGAACCTTAAATCTTACGTAATTATAGTGTTCAGCTAAGCGTGACAAATCTCAATAGTTCATTTGCGAAATGCGTGATTGTTTTTAACTTTTTATGGTTAATTTCTCTACGTTTAGAAATTTAAAATTTATTTACGCAAATCTACTAACGCATATATTTTCGTCACCCTGCCACCGGCCCGTGACCTCTATATACAACGGGCAAAAAGAAGAGTACATTAAAGTTAAACGGAATCATTTTGTAAAGTATGCTTGAAATTTTATCCTTATTACAAGCCATATCCTTTTATTTATTTATTTATTTCAGGAAACAACAGCTTACACAGTAATTACAATAAACAAAAATAAAAACAAAACACAAAGCCAATAACACCAATAAGCTTTTGTACGTGTTGCAGATTTTTTTCAAGAATTATCTTTAAGCCTAAAAGTCCTAAATTTATAATTTGTTTAGCTGCAATCATTCTATAGGTGACGATATTTTTAGAATTCTTTGTTAAGCAAATACATTTTTTTTTAATGATAAGTAGGTACCGAAAAATCCCATTTTTTTTAGAAAAATAATAATTTATCTTAAATAAAATACTCAAATAATCCTTATAGTAATCTACCTATAAGCTGTTAAAAATGTATCTATACATTAAATCCAAAAACCTCAACACATTATACGCATTACATAGTTCTTAAACTTTCGACTGATCATCTTTACCTATAAATATATTTAGCAGCATATCAGCTGATTTTTATGCTATGTAAATTTTGGTAAAAAGTATTTTGTGATTAATATTATTAGCAATTACTGCGTATCTACTGATAATTAGTGTAATAATGATGTCGATGTGACTTTAAATAGTCAAAAAATAAATATATCCAGCTATATATATTTTTAAATTTTAAACTTATGTTGATTTGAGTGCGACAGGCGTAAAGTCGATATATAAGTATTGAGTCGATATAATATCCACACTATTCACAATTAGATATCAGTAGCGACCGATGCGGTGTGTTGGGCGAGTTCGGCTAGGTACAGTATTATCCTTGTAGTGATGGGCGGTTCACAGAACTTTACCAAATTCGAGAATTCCGAAACTATTTTGTAGCGGAGTTCGAGTTCGTTATCAAATAAAGATCTTGAATCTATATGTTCATATGGGTGACGGCCACTAGATAATTGCTTGTTAGCTACATACATGCTTATATACATTCACGCTAGTAAGCTGCTAAGTTTATAAAGTGTTCACCAACCATACTAAAATACATGCGCTGTGAGTTTAGTCGTTTGTTTTTTTTTACATTTATTTATAAAATAAGTTGGCATACCAGATATCGAGAAATTTTAAATTAAAAAAAATGAATAGGAAAAGAATCAGCTAATTTCTTTTAGCCGCCAATACCCGTATTCAACTCTTGCTACGTATTATATATGTTTGTTTAATAAATGTTTTATTTTATCACATACATAATGTTTCCATGCATCAAATTTTCATGTAAACTAAATCTCCCTACTTCACTCCAATACATGCTGCAGCTTGAGGTACAACAAGCGACCCTAGTTCCTATAATAAATATATGGAAACAACAAATTAATCAATAAGGTTTGAAATCGCAAACAAAATTGAATACGCGTGTAAAGATTGTTTCGAAAACAGAGCAGGTTTTGAATAGGCAAACTCAACTATTTGCACGGATTTCGATTCCCGCAACCGTGGCTTTCGTTTGAAATGTTTTGGAAGGCGGTAGGTAATCGAAATTTCCGGGTACAAAATGTTAGAATCGTGCATCGCTACAATGTCAATTAGTCAGTTCAATTCTGTTCTATCTGATCCTAACTCGACTGTCTGTCTTGTTTGTGCAAAGTTCTATGGCTGTTTTGTTTGCAGTTTTGATTGATTGGACTTGGTAATTCAGCGATTGACTAGAATGTCTACACCAAATTAATGTTTCAGTCAAGTAATAATTGACCATTATGTTGAATCAAACATCCGCCGAAGCGCAGTACACGGCCGCTTTCGTTGACAATTACTTAGATTGTGTCGAAAATTTTCCAGATGATCTCCAAAGACGATTGTCTCGTTTGCGGGAACTTGATGTCAGCTTTAGAGGTATGTTATAACTTTATTAATTTCTTACCGAATATAACTATTGTGTTCATCATACAATCAAACATTGCATTGTTTCAGCGTATGCCCGCGAAGCAGAGAAACACCTGGCGCTGTGCGTTAGTCCGGCGGACGGGGAGCTGACGCCCCAACAGGCGAACAAGAGGGCTCGGGCCTTCAATAAAATGCAACAAGCTTTGATTAATTCTCAAGAAGTAGGCGACGAAAAGGTACAGATCGTGCAATTGCTGCTCGACGACATCGAATTAAAGTCGAGGCAGTTGGACGGCGACCACAACAAATTAGGTTAGCGATCGAGTTATCTTTCGTTTAACTTTCCAACAGGCGCGTAATTAATGCCTATGTGCAATCCTTAAGTTAATGTGTCGAGTGCAACGCTTTCTCCTTTAATGCGACATCAAGTTAGTTAAGAATGTTTTGTTTATCCACCTACATATTGATGTTTCTGTGGCAAACGCTTTTGAAGCATCTTTTTGTTTGATTAAACCTTTAGTTTACACCAAAAACGTCAATTTGGCTGAATGTTAACTTTCATACCTAAGTACTATGAATTTATTTCAGCTATTTGAAATTTCTCTAAGATTGAAAAACATTTTAATATACCCACCATCCATTTTTGTATATGTAATTTCGATTGTCTGGGTCATCCTAAGCTCACCAACGGTATTCTTGTTCTTCTACTATGGCAATTAGCCTTTTAATTTTTTAGGCTGTTTGCCAGAAAACACATTCTTTTTTTGTCAATTATAAAAATAACAATGAAAAACGAATGAATGAATGTTAAGTTTTTTGGTAGAAAATGAAGAAAGATGAAATGACAATAAACATTAAATTGACAGCTGGTTAAGAGTGATGAATATTAAAATAACCCTTTAAATTTCTAAATTATTTATTGCTAACAAATGTGATAAACTGAGAGGAAGTTACATTTTAAGGTACATGAGGTCAGCAATAAATTTTGGAAAATGAATATCAAGTGAACAAGAAAAAAATAAGTGGTCTTTGTTTTCAACGCCATCACCACAATACACATGGGAGATGAATGAACACTGATTTTGTTACCGCGAAATTTAGAACTTAACTTACAAGAGTTCGTCCACCTTTCTTACAATTTATTCTGTAAAAACATATTAATATCTGAAACCGATAATAGAGTTACAGACTGGATCCCAGACTGCGATCTGACCGCGCAACGAATTCCGCTCATTCATTTCTCGAAATTCTAGAGTGACCTGGGATACAGACAATAAATATTGAATTTTTTTTATCTGCAGTTCATACAGCAAACCTTGAACATGGTTTTCAATACGGTTCAAGGAACCCGCAAAAGAATAAGAAAAAAGAAGATAAATGAAGCTTAAGAGATTCTGCTCTGGGTGGAACTTTCCACGAAATTGCAAACAACGCGTGCCACTCGTTTTTTAGTTACAAAAGTAATCATTTCTCATAAAATGTTTTCGACGGATTTGGCAGTAAATAATTCTAATTTTATTTGCAAAAGCTATGTCAATATAATATTAAATATAAAAAACAAATATTTTCATAGTTTTGTACATATTATTTGACAATAATAAGAAATTAAAAAACGGGTGGCAGTGTGGTCCGCCCGTTTTACGTACGGAGCGGAATGTGCTAAAATTCTAATTGCAACAGTCAACCTGAACGAGGGCTAATGTGAAAATGTATTTCTAGTGTCATGCATAGATTATGGAACAAATGGCACGCTGAAGGATGAGCAACCTTCGTCAGAAGCCCCTTCAATCAAGGAATCCATATCAACGACTTCCCTTATTTCCACTCCCGTACAACAGAGCAACCAAAACTCAGTGCAGACACCAACAACTCCACAGAATCATGACAGGGAGCGCGACAAGAATGAAAGAGATAAAACAGGTTTGTAATTTTCTGTTTTTTTCAGGGAATGTGTTACCAACTTTTTCAGCCACTCAAGAAGAAAATACAACCATGTCCCCAGCCTATACTCAATGTAGGATTGAACCAATCCACATCATACACTCTCTTACCCTAATTCTTTTCATCTTTTTCCATGACCTGAATTAGAATTCAGATAACTGCGTCACTAGGCTACTAACTGGTAGCATTATAAAACAAGAATGGTTTTAAAACCCTGTAGCTATCATACAATAACAAATGCTTCAATATACTGTTTATTAGTAGTAAATTATTTAACCGGAACCTGACGTCTAACAGCTTGGCCCTACAAGCGTCATTGAAGGCATCTCCCACCCAGACTACTCGCGCCTGTCGACCAACTTGTGATGGGTTGCTTCATTCCCGATTTCCATAGAGGCGACAGTGGGTTATTTTTTAGGTCTGAGTAAATTAAAATTAAAAAAAACATGCAATACATTCATGACATTGTTTCAATTCATCATAAATTATAACACCATTTTTTTTCTAGATGTCGAGTTGGGCTAGTAATTAATAAACACAATTTATATTTCGATAAAATTATTATTTAATAATAATAATCATTTTATAGTAATTATAATGTGACACCGAACATTCTTTTATATGTTCCATATAGATAAGTTTGAATTGTTTTTTGGGCAGTAATAAATAATACTTTCTCGGAACTTCTAAATTCCAAACACCAGTAATTATATGAGTCTTTCCTTCTATAATAGATTACCGATCAACATAAGAAACCTGATGTTTCTAAATGATTTCAAATAAGTGGTTAAAGAATATTTAAAAGAACTTAGTGTAAAAGAATTTTAGCATTATTTCTGTTGTAACGAACGATGCAAGCAGATATCACCTTAACGTTTTTTCTGTATCTTTTATATTCTTTTGTTTTTGTTATTTCCTGCGTAGGTCCTTCAATCTCATTAACTATTATTATTCATTTTATCTAAATTCATTTATTTTTTAGAAAATTTATTTGTGAAATTACTATCTTCGTCATGTATTTTTGTTACCTACGGCTGTGATTGTTTTTCAAGTTAAAAGATGCAACAGACGGCCAAAGGATAGTAGCTCCTTATACATTTATGTACAAAAGCTATCAGGCAGTTTTTGGAAATCAGCACTTTTCAATATCAGCGTGATTGAGAAACTCACACTAAATTGTTTATATTATTTAACCTAAAATGCAGAATAATAGGAAAGGGTTAATTTAGATATACCAAGTAGCCATATGCCTAACTGTTAAGTAGATTTCAATATTTCCCGTTGAAGACGAAACAATAACATTTAAAAATGGTCTTGTATAAAACGTGACCATGTTAAACCGGTATGCGTTATCCAGAACCCTAGCAATGACATTAAACGTTTAAGTCTATTTGCAGTGGAAAGAGCATCGAAGCGAGCGCGTCGCACGCGAACAGACACTCAGTCGGGCGACAGCGGGGGCAGGGAGACGGAGAGGGAAGTGGTGGTGGAGGCACCTGCCGAGAGACAAAAGACCACACCGTCCACCAGCACTAACACTACCACACACAAAAAAGGATATGCGGGTAAGGATTTGTTTTAACATATGCGTTTAATGTCAATGAAATTCTACTAAAAATTTCATATAGTATTAGAACTATTTAGAGACAATCGTAGGTCATTCAGAATCCAATTAGCGACTATTTTGTAATTTTATCATGGAATTAAGGAATAGCCGAAATAGCGTCCGCAACTAAAGCACTTTTCTCTCACAAGTTTTCGTTATCGAAGTCCATTGACTGCTAGACCGAATATACAATAGTGTACAATTTTCCCACAAGCATCGACTCACAGTATTTGTCACTATTTGGTATACAAACCTGCTTTAAGTTGTCTTTGACAAAAATATTTCTTTACAGGCACGGGCAAGAAGAAGAAACGGAAAGCGCGGCAGGCAGCCCAGTCGCAGCGCGAGGATTCACCCCCACCCGAGGACCCGGATCCAATCGATCCCGACGAGCCCACGTACTGCCTCTGTGACCAGATCTCCTTCGGGGAGATGATCCTCTGTGACAATGATCTGTGCCCCATTGAGTGGTTCCACTTCTCGTGTGTCTCCTTAACTACCAAGCCTAAGGGCAAGTGGTTCTGCCCAAAGTGCCGCGGAGACAGGCCGAACATTATGAAACCCAAATCGCAATTCCTCAAAGAACTCGAAAGATACAATAAGGAGAAGGAGGAGAAGGGATAGTAAATTTAGTGATTTGTAAATATACTTTTGTCCTTTTAGTTTGAATATTTAAATTGCAATAATTAAAATGTTCAAATTTGGGGACAGTCCTATTTAATAAATATCCGGATCGTACAGTGTGAAGTTTTCAAAACCCGATGCCTTATACAATCGCCATGTTTAGTTACTTATTTTCATTTCCTTAATCACCAGCATCTTTTAATTTTAATTGTCGTCCATCAGCGTCGTTGACTCAAATACACATAGCTTACTCTATAATAAATATTTTAAAATACGACATCTACTACAATTCTGCTGTATCACATCAGCTAGTCGTCGACGGCCTTACGCTAAAGCTAACCAGTGTCCTCTATTACTAAAATTTTATACTATAAATATTATCGAAGCATATAACTTCAGTACTCTTATATAATTATCCAGATACTTTTTCCTGTTGGTCACACAATTTTGACAAGTGTAGTCAAATATTACACTTTCAAATATATGTTAGATATATACACTATCATTTATAACTCTTCCATAAAATGTACTATGGCGCAGCTGATGACTGGGACGGAAGTGCGTCAGTATGTTTGCAATTCAAACTTAAAAATATTATTAGACACTGCATTGCATTGACTTGCTCGTCGCGATTCCAATGGTGCAAACCTCAAGTCAATAAATCATACTGTCATATTAGCAGAAATGATCAAACGAAGTGGGGAATGCTTTCTCGCTCTGACGCATATATGTGTCACCATGCACGGCGATGTTAGGGCCGCCGGCCGGGCGTGCACATATATGCGTCCATATGCGAGTAAGGGTTAATTGTTTTCGGTTGCATGCTGCACGTAGATCAGTCATTTAAAAAAATTATAAATTTAGGGTTGAATATTGTTTTTTTTTAAGTTTTCGGGTAAATGACTTGGGACATTTGTATATGGCCATTAATCAAAACGATTCGAGATCTATTGCAAAGATAACGAATATAATAATGCAAGCGACATTGAATTTGAGCGGTAAAAGATTGCATTTCCCGATGAAGTAAAAGTTAATAAAGGAAAATGTTGATTCGATTATATTTTATTTGTTCATAAAATCACACCTTAGAAATAAAAATCACAATATTATAATATAAATGCCAAAAAAATAATTAAATTCTAAAGAATTACAAAATGCATCTAAGAGAGATTCGTAAAGTGTTTAAAATTGTCCTAACTAAATTACTATGGCAAGTAAATTCGTGTCATTTAGACGTTTTAGAGTTTTAACTAAATCTTATATACCATCATCGTTTTTAGCTCCAGGACACAATAAAAATAAATTGTCTACTTGTTTGCTTTCGGGTAAATTTAAAATGTAAGTATGATTGTAATACAATTTCATTTATTATTTAGGTAAGCACAATTTGTATAGGCCCCTATATGGATGTCTTCAGTGTTTATATTAAAAGAACTTAATAAATATAGATATGCATCTCAAATAATAAAATAATTTATTTTAAAATAACTAAGAAAGAACTACAGACAATAAAATAAATGCATAGGGATGCAATAAAACTTGCTATTTTAAAACTAAGTGATTATAATTTGATATAAAACAGATAAAATGGCAGAAAATGTCAGACTAGAATACGAACGCCTTCAATTACATATTTACTATTCATTTTATATATTTTTTTACTATTTAAAACTAATACATAACGTCTTTTTGACAATGTTTTTCTAAAGCTATACAATTCAGCACATCAAACCCCATTGCGCTATTTTTTTGGAAGCTTGTATAGGAAAACAAAACACACCTAACGGTAATTTACTATGGTCCAAAGTCAGAGTTGTCTCTTTCGTTTTACCAAGTGGCTATTTCGTCTCTTCTTAACTTTACATGCGCTAAGGGAAATGGACAGTGGTTTCAAAGTTCATTTTTAAGGCGGTCGAAAAGTGCTCACAGATCAGTGGCACTTTACCGGAATAAATATCGTTTGACCCACGAAACGAGCAGTTGACAGTTTTGACGTTTCCATTAAGCTGTAATCGTCCGCATGTTTCAAGGTTATGTTTATAAAATTTTGCTCTCTATCCTATGTAAAATCAAATAAAACAAATATCTTCGGTAATATGTGACAGATTCAGTGGTTTTAAAATAAAAAACAAAACTTAAATGAAAACAAAATCAGCTGTCAAAATAATTAGCAAACCCTCGAGTGAGGGGACCATACTTGGGAGATACGCTTTCAATTTGAGGGACGCCTTAGTGATATTTCTGATGTTGTACTGAAACAACTCTGAATTTGGCTAATAAAATCTCAGTACATGACATGTAAATAAACTATGTAAGCGTGTCAACATAATTTAATATAATCAATTACAGATATAGCATAAAATGGGGAACATTGTATATCATTTAATTGTATTTTATACACATTGTTTATAAATGTCGAAACATTTGACCTATTAAGGAAATAAAAATGTCAGGCCTAGTTGATTTCACAGTACTGCGTCTTCCACAAAACAATTATGTTAATTAGTTACTTTTTATATTTCTCACGTTTTAATATAATAATAGAGCATAGATTAAATACCAAATTTATAACTTGACTTTCATAAAAATATTCCACGAAACTGATTTTTTTAATGAAAGCTTGTTGGCCCAAGTTCAAACCACGCTTGTCTTATTTAACAACCTATTATTAATAATGTAAATAAAATAGACAAGGAAAAAATATGCGCAGTAAAGTAAAGTCAATATTTTTGCCAATTGCCAACTACACCATTGAAAAATTTGCTGGAGGAAATTGATCGCCAAAATTTAACTAAGACAAATATCAGTTTAATGCTTAAAATTATTGAGATACTCACTCCGTACTTATATATATATATCAAATTTCTAATGCTCTAAAAATAAAAATAATCTTTAGTATTTGTAGAACACTAACTTCACAATGCTTTTATGGAACTACATATTAAAATATCTGTACATATTAAACTTAAACTTTTTGTATTATGTTCAACACGTCTATATTAATCATAATAATAAAAATTCTTTATGGGAATACAAAGTGGCAAAGCACACACAAAAGGTTTTGAATTAATTAAAATCCAAAAACAAGTAAACTTTATGTTCGCGGGACCAAGCACCAACGACGGTAGAATCTAAAAGATAAGTCAGATGGCATCAAAGACTAAACAGGATCGAGATTATGTGGCCAACCAAGAAGTGGAAAACCGGGGTCTGAAGAAGTAAGTTTAATATAATTTGTGGTACAAGCTGATGGAGCGATTCATAACTAATTAACTTTTTATGTAGACCTCAAAGACCGTGTCCACACACACACACCTTAAAATAAAGACTGGGAGAAGAACACTTAATTGAGACATTAAATATTGAAAGGATATGTCTTAAACTCTCTCGACTGATCTTATAAATAGACGGGCGGAGGTGCGGAACCACGGATATCATAACCCATTGATTAGGCATCTGTTATGAATTTAAGAGGTGTCGTCGACACCTCTACAAAGTGAGCTCGCCGCTATAGTTGGTCGAGAAGCGTTTCCCTCACATCCAAGTGAAAAATATTAAATAATCTACCAGCTCATTCCTGAAAAAAAAAGACTTGACTATTTTATAAGGGAGACTATGAAATAACATCAATATTCTCATAGTCAAATAAAAAAAAACTAGATTTATGACTCGATGGAAATATATAAAAAAACTATGTAAGGTATAAATCTATCAAACCATTACTTTTATAAAAAAAAAAATGTTCTCTAGAAAAATCCAGTGGCTTATTTTAAAGTCAAAATGGCTACAATGATTAAATAACAAGATTCAAATACTTATAACTAAAGGAGTTAATTCAACTAATCTCAACGTTTAACTGTGCTTTAAAAGGTGAGTATAATTCCTCTTACTTTGATTTGTCACTTTAAACCCAGACTCCGTGAGGATTTTTGTTTGTCGGAACCGCATTTTCTAGCTGCCTTGGAGATCCGATGATTCTTCTGGTGCTTCCCTGTTTCCCAGAACCTATTAGAAAATATTGAGTTCAGAAATATACACAAACTAAAACTATACGAAAACCGACAATGGAACAGCACACCGACCGACAATTCAAGGAAAAGTTAACTAAAGTTGAGAAAATATTCTCATAGTCGGTACTGCATCTTCGTATTAAATTTTAGAATATGAAATGTCTGTTTTTATCCACAGTCGGTACAAAAGAAAGCATTAATTCCGCGACGTGTTGCCTACCTTCGAGTAGATATCTTATTTCGTCCGTACTTCCGGCCAAACTCTGCAGGTTCGCTTCCTTCATTTCGTTCACGAGTTGCTCAACCTGCCTTTTCTTTTCCATTATCGTCGTTTCCAGCTGGCCAACCTGTACAAAGGAATAACCTAAAGGTGGAACTTCATAATTTTCCATTTTATAGCAAAATAAAAATATTTTGCTAAAGAAAGAATTTCAAATTATGGTACATGTCTACTAATAGAAAGAGCTCGCTAAAAAAAATAATATGTCACAGTATATTAAATTGTGACGGTTTGTCTTTTTTTTTCATTGAAATATGACATAGGTTATTTTTCTTCCCATTTTAAACTGTCGTCTACCCTCAATGCTTATATTACGCATTATTTGACTTTGATATCCATGAGCTTTGATGTTTCTATGCATCAACGCTCCCAACATTTTCGGCTTTTATATCACTGTGAAAGATCACCTTTTAATATTTGCAACATCAAAAAATAGCTATGAAATTGGTATTTCTAGGAGGGGGGGCAGACCCATATTGGAATATTTGAGATAAAAGATTGTCATTTATTCCATGTAAAAATAGTCTTCTCTGATAATAATACTGTACTTAACTAGTATTGGGATGTTTTTCCATTAAATATTACTTGAAAAGATTACTTAGGATATTCACACGAATACAATATCTTTGCACGTAGTAATAATAGAGATAAGGTGAATATACCGAAAAATAACCAATTTTATTCTGACCCGGAATAACATCCTAACTCAAAACCGCCAAAAAGTGACATAGGATGTTATTCGTTGGGAGTGTAGAGATTTGAAGAATTGTTATATACCATTTCCTATACCATACCATTATTTTTTTTTAGAATATGGGTCAAATCAATAGCAAAAATTACTAACAAAGCTAAAATAAAAATCAAATCAGTTATCATATAATATCTTCTCAAATTTTGGATAATTCAAAATAGAGCTATATTTTACAGATTTTTAGAGGATATATTTTATAATAAGTACATACATAGTTTTCCTAAAGCATTTTAGCTAACACTCCTAATAGCCATTCTTAGTTTGTGAAAATTTTACGAGGCAATTAATAATAATATAATATAATAAAGTTGGAAGGGCCCGACATGTTAAGATCACAATATAATTAAAGAAACTTTACATAGCATTTTTTTTTATTGTTATCTGCATTTTGCACCTCTATCACAAAATTTACTTTTATATTGACGAATTTACACTTTTGCAATAACAAATGTTTAGATTGCATTTTTTTTTTTTTTGTGACTTGTATGTATAAATCGATTGAAAGAGGCCTTTAAATAAATATTGAATGTAATGAAAAATTCAGCTCACCTCCCTTTTCAAAGTTTCTGCAGTCATATGGTTCATTTCTGTGGCGTGTTTT
The DNA here is from genome assembly GCA_020383195.1 of Neomicropteryx cornuta. Classification (NCBI taxonomy): domain Eukaryota; kingdom Metazoa; phylum Arthropoda; class Insecta; order Lepidoptera; family Micropterigidae; genus Neomicropteryx; species Neomicropteryx cornuta. The sequence goes on from JAHKQU010000028.1 coordinate 545,816, forward strand.
GCTTGTTGAATCTCATTCTGTAGCCTTTCTATTTCAGCGAGCAACGACCGTTCCAATTGTTGCCTGCAGAATAATATTTATTTTATTTGATTTACTATGAAAACATTTAGTTTCCACATAATATTGAAGTGTGGGACAGATTGACATATTTTATGTAGTTTGTAGCAAAGCTAAATCAGCTATAAGTATTAGCTTTGAACTGTTTCATTTGCCATCAAAAAAGGTGAAAACATACTTGGCTGATCTGTCGCTTCAAAAAGATATCCTTAAGATAGTCGGCGTCGATCACGAGATATCTCGTCATTGATATATACGCCAGTTGCCGTGTGCGCTTAAAAGCGTCATCGGCTTACTATCTATCAAGATTCAAAAGCGCAGCATGTAGCGTATACCTGAATTTATGAATGGCATAGATTAATCGTTTTTTTTTTTCATTTTAGTTAAGTGCGCTAGTGAATTGAATTTGGAGGTAAATAATACGAGTTATACATATATACATAAGCATAACGACTTTCGCCGAACGGGCGGCAATGGTTCGCGCGTTTTACGCACGGATCGGAATGCGGAATAAAGAATATTCACTCACTCTTATCCTCCAACTAAGGTCGGAGGTTGCATCTGGTTCGTAAAAAAAATGAAAACTGTATTAATTAACCTGTTCATTTCGTGGGTTCTGTTGGTAGCCCTCTGTTCCGAGTGAATTTCCTCAATCAGTTTTCTTATTTTGTTCTTGCATTGTAAAAGTTCAGTCTCACAGTTGGCCAGCTTGGACCTCACCAGGGTCATCTCCGAATTCAGAGTCTTTTCAGCCTGCTTTACAACCTCACTCTCATCCTCAAGGTAGGTCAGAGCCTGCACCTGTTGAGTTAAAAATATTATTAATAATCAATTACGTTCAGAAACGGAAACTTCTGTGACAAGCTAAGGGGACTTCTTTGGCGAATATCCTGCATGGTGGTACATTCGGTTTCAAGTTACTTTATTAGGAAGACGCCTCGCCGCCATTGGTGTTTTAAAAATAGTCTTTCAAATGATGACTTACTTGTTCAGTATTGACCCTAAGTTGAGTGTCGGTAGTACCAATTTGTTGCTGCAGCAGCTCAGCTTGCCTTTCTTGTTCACGGCCCTTCGCTTCCCAATAACCGATTTCTGCATCGAACTGCAAACAAAATAAAAATCTTTGTTTGCTTTTGCGTATTTCGAAGGTTATCCACTAATAGTAATTTAAGGTTAATATAGTCGTATAATGTAATTATCGATTAAGATTTCTCAATTCTCAAGAGAAATTTTCCCGACTAAAATTGACCCTCATTTATTTGTTTTCTAATTGACCTTTACCCGTTCCCAAAGATGAACAGAACTATGAAAGTACGACGTTTTGCAACCATAGAAAGACCAACTCCCTATTTAACAATTATATTTATTTATTTATTGTTTATTTGAAAAACCAACAGTACAATATATAAAAAATGGTATATACAATAGCATATAAATTTGACTAATAATAGGTATTCACTAAAGTACAGAAATACAAAAAAAGATTAAAATGAAATTACACTCGCATTAGCGTGTATAATTATTATATAACCAACCTTTGTGAGATCAGCCTGTTGAGTGGTCAGTTTCTCGCGCTGATAATTCACCAAGCTGACCAGCTCTTTGTACTGCTGGTTGTAGACAACGGGTTCAGAGTTGCCAACATTATTATTCATCGGCTCAAACTTGCTGCCCGTGTCCATGGGTTGTATCGGCACAGGAGGCTGCTGGCCGGGCTGGCTTAGCTTAGGGAAGGCATACGATTGGCTTGGTTGTGAATTCAAGGCGGGCTGCGATTGGTTCACAGTCTTGACTCCGGGCGGGGAGGTTGTGGGGGGAGGGGGCGATCGGTAGGGCGGGGGAGGTTCTCTGAAATAAAAAATATTGACATTTAAGTATTTAGAGAACACAACAATTATTATGTATACTTCTACTTAAAATAAATGGTAATTAAAATGTTTATTTTTAAAAAAGGTATTATGTCACATTTAGTGAAAGCTCGTTCTAGGGTTAGGTATGACCTATTTGTTATTAGTTTTGTAAAATTTTGTACTATGCATATGTTTTTGTTAAGAGCACCCCCACATTGTTATGGTCAATTTTTCTTTCCATTCAAAATGGTAGTAAAATATGCTCGTATATATAATATTACATAACACTATTTATTTATCGTTAGGCTTGTATTGTTGGGGAGGCTCTTTTGAGCGCCATTTTGATTGCCCTGATATTCTCATCATCATGACTGACCATTTTAATATATGTAGAAAAACACGAATTAAATAAAGGAATTTTCGTAATTATAGCATGAGTCTATAAGTTTAGCAACCCAATAAAAGAAAGTGTAAATAAAAAAATATATATATAAAACATAAATCGGGAAAAAGGATATATAAAACAGCTATCATTAAGTCAATCAAATTATTTCTAATGATAAATTATTTTTTATAGCATCGTCGGATGTTATAAAACAACAACCTAAATCTTAAACGTCTTAAACGTTAAGTCCTCATAAACTCCCTAAGATATAGAAATTTAGCATTAATACTGAAAAGTAACTACAGTAACGCATTAACATTAACATAGCATATGATTTAATGTTTATTACATTATTATTTTCAAAACTAAATTAATTTTGTGCATTACAAAAATAATTCAGTTTTGGCTAAAAGAAATCACTGGGCTTAAATAATGCTTGTTATAACATGCATTTTATTGTTGTGATTATAATAAATAGAATTATAAAAAAACATTACCTGTAAGGTGGGACATCTTTGCGTAGATTTGCTTGCACAGGCTTTACATTACCAGGTACTTTGTTCTGTGGGATTCCTCTAACGATACCAACAAGATGATTGCCCAAATGTCCATGCGAAGGTGAACCTGTTATTTCTTTGCTCGGCGATAAAGTGCCATCCGATGCATTCGGTACCGATGTACTGTAATGAACAAAACTGGTATTAATTGGAAATTGTTAAACAAATGCATAGTCATCATTTTCATAATATATGGAGTGAGATCTCAAAGCCACTACTTTTTCTACTCTACTAATGATAATACAATGGGACCTTGATAATCCGGATGAATTTGAAACAAGGCCGGATAATCAAGGCGTTCGGAATATAAATAGTACACATGCTGTAGTTTTTTGGGGTCTGCTTCTTTATCTATTTATTAATACGTAAAGGGAAAACTTTGTACCCCTTTTTAAGCATATTGGAGGAGTGTAAGATTTTGCATAGTTAAAGTTTATATGGAGAAGAATATATATGGAGAATATGGAGAAGTTTATATAGACCACTAGTTTTATTTATAAAGATACCATGTATAAAGAGCGTCTTCTAAAATTGAAGTCTTGACTTCTTTAGCGTTTTGCGAATTCTAGGGCTGCATTCTGTGCACCTAACAAACTTCATTATTTTTTCTTTGATGTCAATTTTCCCATTTCATACCTCTTCGCAATTGGGGTATAGCTTTTGCCAATGTCAATAAGCTAAAGAATTCTCACTTAATCCTTCAAATATTGTACTACATACACATTACGGGTTAGAAAGCGACAGGAGAATTGTACACAGTCGCGCAGGATGACTCGATAAGTAGATATTACCTCTAGATTGGACAGCAGCCGCGGATGGCCGCGTCACAGCCGTCCGGATTACCCGGTGTCCGGATTAAAAAGGTCCTACTGTTTGTAATTTCTCAATGTTATTTTTTCGCACTTACTAAAGATGCAACAACCACATTGTAGCCTGAGGTAAGTTGTTCAGGATGAATCAATCAGGATGATGATTAATCAATGATGGCCGACAGAGAGAGTAAAAATGATCAAGCTCGCCTCTTCCTTCTACTAACAATGCTCGTCTTCTCAATAAATTCATAAAAAAAAAATATCTAAGCTATGTTCACAATAATATTCAAAGAAAAGGAACGAAGTCTTGATAACAATTATGTTTAAAGTTTACTTCACTTTCTTTGGGCAACAGATTGCATCTTCGTCGGTTGTACTTCTATAATAATTTAAAAATAGTAGATCACAATTTTAAGAGCGCCTCTGTGAAGACAGTTGCACAAGGGAACCTGACACAGTAAGTAGATATATTATTTTTGTATTGATATTGCCAAAAAAATGTTATTTATCATGTAAAATCTTGCACAGCAAATAAAATATCCCTTGAATGTATTTGAGAGAGCGACTGGCCTGGTGTCTATAAGATAACGGTGAAAATTCATCAAAATAAGTATTTTTTTAAATTCTTACATTTTCAGATATTGATTATGGTTAAATATTATATCACTTTTAAGACCAATGGTACAGAATAATAAAATTGTACAAAAAAAAATCTAATTACCCAAGAGCAAAATTTTTCCTAGGATCTTTGAACCGGTCATGTGCATTGGCCTCATTGCTGTTGCCGGACTGGCTGCTGGGCGAACGAACGCTACTCCCGGATGCCACTTTCACTATGTTGGTGTTGGGGGGACTGCCTCCCAGTTGAGCATTTGCCTTTTGACTTGAGTCCGAGCGTTGCAGAATGAATTGAACGTCATTCGAGTACTCTCCCCATTTCATAAGGATCTAATTCAAATTTAAATGTATATAGGTAAAAAACATACAACAACTTGAGCAATAAAAAATTACTAAACTACTAATTAATCTTGGTATTCTTCTAAGAAAATACATAGATGTTTTGAATAAAACCTGATTTTAAAATATCTCTGTGTTTTTACGCTTTAAATGACACATGTTTTTCAATTAAATAAATTATGCACCAATGTTGAAAATATGCAGAGAATCATGCAGCTTAAAGTGTAGTCACCAGAAATTGAAAATCAGATCTCACGTCTTAACGCCAATTTTTCAAATAACTAATATAAGCTGTAATCCAACGCAAACTATTAATTATATTAATCTACAGAAAAATTATAAAAAAGAATAAAACATTTTCAAAAACAGTGACCATAGGAAATAGGCAATTTCACATAAACCACAATGTAATCAGTAGTTAAATCACCACTACCACAGCTGTAAAGTTAAACTGAAAACCTTTGACTTGGTGGACTAATTACCTACATGTAACAACTAAATTACAGTTTTATCAAAAAACCCACCCAATAGCTTGTTAAAATAAAATGTTATTTCCTACCTTGAGAGGATACTCATGTGGGGCAAGTAACCGCTCGTTGTTTCGCCACCTCTCGATGAGAGTAAATCTGCCTACTTTTCCCGTTGCATGAGCCAGTGCAAAAACCACATCCTGAAATTCGGTCATAATCATAATAGTAACTTTACTTCGGTCCGAACAAAGAATCATCTTAAATTGTACACAGACTACATATTTGAATTGGGTTCTAAACCAAACAATGGATTGATTATTAAATAGGGAGCGTGGGATGGTTTATGACTTACCCTTTATAGCCTGTAATAAATAAATAAGGTTCCCTTACTAGCTGTTAATAATTATTTCATTCCTCAAACACTAAAAGAAATATTTTGGCTACAGTCACAAGCTTGCGTTTGTCATATATGTTTTATTGGTTAAGATTGTAACGAACGACACAGATAAAAAGTAACAAAGTTTTGTCAAAAAGAGTGTTTTATTTAAGAAAATAAATTTAAAAAAATGTGTGATTGATTTTGACAGGCGTTTTGCACATATAACATAAAGTTCATGATATAAATCACTTCTCATATATAAGCAACTGTAACTACAAGGCACACTGCAGTATGAAGTATACTGACTTGATAAACTCTGGACTGAGTATGTTTCGCAAAATGTTTGAAACCGACTTAGCCACGTTGAGGCTCGACGGGTTCAGTAAACCGTCTGCTTATTTGTACATATGAGCTGACTAGCGGAAGTACCTTAGCTCACCTATACAACCAAAGCACTTTGCTGTGCCCTTACAAAAAACAATTATTGGAGAGAAAATCAAACATAGAAGGATTTCCCAAATGGCATGAGTTTTAAACCAAAAGGAAATAACGGCTTTTAAATTAGGACTCAGAAGTAATATGAAACATAATATTTCCGAGTAAGTATGTATTTAGTACTAAAGCTGATGTAGGTACCACAGAAATTCTATGACAATAACATAACAATATCTTAGGTACATTTAGCACTGCATTTAAAGATATTATTTTTGACACACTTTTGGTGTGAAAATACTTTTTTTAAGTAGTTAGTAATAACCTCAATCCACAAGCAGAATTTCAAGTTCGTCATGGTGATTTTGTGATAAATTTAGGCGACTGTAATGACCAAAAGTAATTGCAAAAATCCGTTTATATTAAAATAATGTTTTAAGAAAATGTTCTTAGAAACTTATTAAATGTTCCCTCCGTAGTAATGTTTGGGCCAAAAACTTAAAACGAATGTCCTTTTTAAAATGATTTGCTGCATACAGTAGTATATCATTTTTAATGTTAATTTCATGTACAGCACTAATGATAATGATAATAGTTACAGCCTATTGTAAAACATATGAACTATTATTTAATGTTGTTACCTGACATGTTGTTGAATCGGTAACTCCGCATACTATTCTCTGTATACCTTCAACCCAAACTTTTAACTCCATTGATGTTTCTCACGTCAATTAGTCCGACGCTGGTCACACATTCTCATTCGAGTCATCAAACCAAAATAAGTAGTTCAAACACTTCGTCATTTTTAGTCAACGACTGCATTAAAAATATTAACACAAGTTTGGTTCACTCATAACTTAATATTGCGAGAAATGCAAAGAATACGACACACATAACTATTGCTGTATTTATTTAAGAGACAAAATAAGGTCAAAAGTACACAATCTAAGGCGGAGGACGTTGTCTAGATTTAAAAAGCATCTATATCATGTGTCACCACGTTTTTTTTATAACATTTGATCTACTACGTAGTTTATGTCATTCCAAACAAAATAACTAATTATTTATTTATTTACCGTAAAATATCTAACCCCCTCCCAAAACAAGACAAAAAAATCCAAACGTCACTAGCTAGACCGCCATGTTTTATGGTGGATTTTGACAGCAGAATCATTGCCAAACTGAAAATATTATTAATTTGAATACAGTGACAATAATAAAAATTAGGTACTTATAATGAAATATCCAAACATCACAATTTATTTATTTCTATTTGCTCTTTAAAACAAAGTGTCCTATTCCTATTCGACGTCTTTTTTTATTTCTTCTTTGAATTATTTTATTTTGTTCAGACGGTACTATCCTTTCTCCCCCTCAGGCCCCGTTCTTACTGACACAGGTAGGTACCTAATATGTTTCACAAGGCTAATCTATACATGTTTCACTAGAAAACTTAAAAAAAATAATAAAACCGACTTCAATATTAACCTTCAAGCCAATTAAATCTTCAACCTAAAAACTAAGAAATAATACAAAAAACTTCTAACAATAAAAAACCATTTAATATTCCCAATTTTCTTATATTCTATTAAAAAAAAACAGCATTTACAAATACACACATACATTTACATACATTTTTACATACATTTTTATACATTTTAAAAATAGTATTCGTAAAAAATACTGATAATAATAATGATTAATAATTTTATTATTTTCGATTATAGGTACCTATCTTTCACTGACTTGATGACACTTAATAGAATTAACTTCAAACATACCGGTACAATTAGCAAAAATAACTAACAAGGGTAGTAGCGTTCAGGCTTGGTTGCTAGTGAATAAAGAAAATACAAATTTATTTAAGCGCACTAAAATGAGTTTACTAACGAAATACAAAAATGTACTGTATTAATTAATATATGTAAAATAACCTCCCTTACTGTTCAGAGCATTTCAAGGGCCAATTAGCCAGACTAAACTAGCTGTTCGCATAACACAATTTTGTATCCATGCATGGACATTTATTGCATTGATGGCGGAGTGATTTTCTGTCATAGTATTTTCATAGTCAAGCTTCAATTGTTCTCGACTGTACATACATTCGATGTAATTAATCTAACTAAACTAAAATGGAACCTCCAGGTTTCCGGAGTAATAAGTGAACCCTCAAAGAATTGCCGTTTTTCAGGGCTCATTCAGTCCGTTTCATATAGTTTGTCGACTGAGTTAAGTAATAATACATACACCAAAAATAAAAAAAAATCACAAGACTAGCGACATGTTTGCCTGTAATGAACGGCCTCGCATAATGAAAACAACAATAAGGCTGTCGGAACTGCGCCCAATAGCGCCTCCCCGACAACACAAGCCATTCGAATGAAGAAATATAATTTGTGTTGTTCTTGAATGAGCTCTTTAAATATGTAATCCATGGATGAAAGTCACTTCGAATCATTTTACTTCATAAAAGTGCATGTTATTAAATACATTTATTATGTTACAGTTTTATTACAATTATATTTACGTCTTCCAGGTCAATAAATTCATACTGGAAATAATAATATTAAAGTAAGAACGCTATACTTAATTAAAACTGGAGGAAGGATACCTGAATAAAAGATGATTTCAGATGATTGTTTATTTATATTTTACAAAGGAACATAATGCTTTTACATAAAGCGTTAGGAACATTTTAAGAATCATTAGACCAAGGGTGCTCAAACTTGAACTGCTGGCGATCTACCTCAATATTTTTAGACTACTTACGATCGACTCTGAGAGACTGCAAGTGTGTGTGATGCAGGGTTGTCGTACATACACGATACACCCTACCTACCTAGGTAGGGCGTACCGTAGCATATATAGATATTAACTTTCTGCACGGTGCTCAAACGGTCGATCGCGATCGACCGTTTGAGCACCCCTGCATTAGACACATGTATTTCGACAGTTATAAGACCAGATATTAAAAAAATATCAGTTTTTATTATTTTATAATACAGATTATTAATAGATTCAAATGTAAAGAAACTCGGTCTTGTGCATAATCGCTTCAGTGTGCTACTAAGCTTAAAAGTGCTAACCAGACCCAAATGCATGAGGTCATTGTAGTTGGTTGTTAACTCAATTATGCACACAGCTGAAAGTTTTATGACATTAGTATCATTTTTCGTACTTAGAGGATACGAGAATAACAATATAAGAAAAAAAAAGCGCAAAGCAGCTGCCTGACGTTACACCTAACGTAATAAGCATTATAATTGTTTTAATATGTATGATGTAACTTTTAGTTCAAGCAATGTAATGAACAGTCGATCAATGGACCCTTTTTGGAATAATTAATTAATTATATTGGGTTTACTGCTCAAAATACAAGGATGTATAACATACATAGCTTATGTTATAAATAAAATCTTGTCAGGAAATTATTATTTTAGAAGCATAATTTTAAACCGCATTAAACTTTTTTAAGATAATCAAAAAGAAAAATGCATTTCCTAAATTGCAACCACGGTAAACTACTGTCAGCTTTTTTAGGACGAAATACAGGATGTTATTTAAAAAAAGTTTGTAGTTACAATGGTTATAAATAACATGGAATTATATGGAAATAAGATACGTTTTAAACTATGATATTATTACTAATAACGACAGATCAAAGTTTAAAAAATATGTTGAGACTAAAACAATCACTTGATATAGCAGTGACTTTTTACAGGTTTGCGTTGCAGTGAAAGCGTAACTGGTTTATCGTAGGTGTAACCTTTATGAATTTTTATTATATTTCTATTACAAATGTAAGACAGGGAAATCAAGTTATTATTGAATTTTACTAGGATAGGTATGTTAACTAATCGTATAAAACTAGTATAATCAAAAATAGCAACTCTATAAAATTGCATAAAGCTATGCAAAAATTTCAAAACGAAAAATATATTTTTCTAAACGCTCGCTTTTAGCAAATAAAACAATACTATAAATAATACGTAATTTATAATAATTGAGCAATTTTGAAATATCAGCACAACCTCAATAGCACCTTATTTTTTCAAAGATTTGATTAGCTATCAATGTGCAGACATCACTAAAGGTTATTATCATCACTATATATTTTTTATATTGACTCAGTTAAACCATTCTAGGGAAATATGTTAGTGACTTAGGTATCTCATATGAGCTTGGACGTTTAATGAAACCAAAGTGAACATGTTTTAACATTTCAAGAAATCTGTGGCATCATGCTCGTGGAACCAGTCTTAAAGACTATCCTAAAACTTTAGATCAAAAAAAGAAGTACTTTTATCAGGAATCTTTCATTTGTTCTAGGAAATATTAAATTAAAACCAATCTTCGTCAGTTCCCTCAGATTGCTTCCGGTACAATTTTTGATTACTGCAAATGTTCTTGGTTAAAATTTGCAAGTAATTTATTTAAAAGAAGTACTTTCCCTTCGTATGTTAGTTTTGACAATTTTGAAAAACCCTTTTTTAAATCAATAACTATCATTCGGTAAACAAAAAAAATACCACGTAGTTTCTATGAAGATTAATATATCCTGTGTGATTTCATAAAAAACCGATTATTATTTTATTTACAAGTGAAAAAATAAAATAAAAACACCCAAATATTTGCAATAATTAAATATAAATCACAACCTAATAAATGTAAAAAAATAATGCCTATTTAAGACATTCAGCCAGTAGTCAAAGGTAAAACTAGTAGTTTTGACCACAAAAAAGATGTTTCTCGTATTACAAAAAAAAAAAAGACTAGTCGATGAGTAAAACTCTGAACCCTAACAGAGATCCATACATTACAGCTGTCAAACATTAATTTACTTATAAATATATAAAAAAAACAATAACAATAATGTAATAACAAAAAATGGGACATTTCTTTATTTGGGATTAAGATTTTCCTTTAATATCTAAACGAGTTACAATGACCATCTTAGTTTCTGGCAAAAGGGAGCTTTGTATTGTGGGAATGTTTATTGATCATTTAGTTTAGATCATTTAGATCAATTGTAGTGAACAAGAAAGGTGTGTTGATAAAAAACATTTTCTACCTTGAAGAAATCCATGTAGATAAAATAGATTTAAAATATGAATTAAATTTCTAACACTAAATTTAATAAAGTCCGCTCGTCATTGCTCGCTGTAATGAATGACGCACTTGGAACAATTGACAATAAAATATGACAGATAAATATTTCTTTTGAGTTCGTTTTAAAAGTTGGACGCAAAATTATGGCAAAATGGATTTGTTGATAAAGGTCAATCAATCAATTTTCCTTTGTTTTGAAAATGTAGAAAATGGGTTTAAACTTACATTGTCATCAAAGGCCATTTTGTCACTTTGCAAGACATAATTGCCTGGGCCTAGGTCGTATACAAGTATTTTGCTCCCTTCTCAATTAAGCTAAATTTGCTTATGCTAGAGTCATTCGAGTTAGTTGTGAAAATGGTATCTATAATGAGCGCACTCAAACCCATGGCCTTTGGGTCGATAGATTCTCCACTACCAGCACTGACTTGGTATATTAGCTGCCTATCGATCGGGCAGTGTAGTGGTTTTAAAAGAAAATTTAGTATTATTAGATTTCGTTTGTGAGATGTCTTTAAAACTATGGATACCTTATTCTTGTCCACTTAATCGTAATTATTCCAAGACTTAAAGGAATTACCACTCTTTAAAAATGGATAGACAACATTACCATTTTTTACCCAGAATTTCGAAGAATTGCTATTTTACAGTCTTTGTTTCAGAGCCGAAATAATTCTTTAAATTAAATTTTATGCAAATTAAAAGTAAAAAGATTTGAAATTACTGATTTAATTTAACCATTAACCTAATTTAACCATTAGGTTAAACATGGTAATATTTTTATGAATAAAAATCATAGGGGCAACGGGAGTCCGCGTTTGCCTCCACTCCGAAACATTGTTGCCTACTCAACGAAAAACGGGAGATATAATATGAAACATACACATTCATAGTTTTATATCTATTATTTGCTAATAATAATAAATTATTACTTTTGAAACTTAAAAACGGGTGGCAGCCCCACATGCGTTGTTTACCATTTTGTGGGTTATTCTGTTTGCCAAACGGCCTTCGCAGAACGTCAACATTCACGGTTTTTTAGTTCGGAGTGGCCACTCACTACGAGCAGACGGCATCGAACAAGTCTGCAATTGAAAGAGGGAATATGGGTCTTGTTACTTAACTGCCATTGCGACAGTATCGAGAAAAGATTTATTGAATATTCTCAACTGCGAAAAATTACCAGACCCTAACCGAGATTTGATAACTCTGGGATAAATTTGGGACCTCTGGATCTCCGGCCAATGGCTTCCATGACACATCATTTTTTTAAAATTTATTTTGAAAGAATGTATAAATAACTACTTTAAAAAAGAATTTTTGGAATGTTTGAAATTTGTGTAAATTTAATTTTCATTAAATGTCACACTTAGCAAGTTTAGCGTAGAACGTATCCAGACAAAATATATATTAGCACCCTTCATTTAAACTGTGAAAGCATATCATAAGGTGACTCCGCTAATTTAATACATTTAATGTCTCAAAAAGATTTTCTTCAAATAATTGTTAATGTTTAGATCAATATGTTGCTTGAAAACGATTAGCAGGGAATAAATATGTTATGATATTCTAAAGCATAAATAAATTAAAAAATATCAAAAGCTTTAACATTAAAAGTTACGATAATCTTTAATCTTTTATAAGCTAAAGACACGCTGAAGAATAGGAATCACTTAGTAAGAGATGTTCTGTGTGTTGGCTTACAAATTTATTTAATGCTGTTACAACTCGCCAAACCAAATCGGAGCGATCATCCAGCTAAAATTAGACCTCTTTTTATGAAGTGAAATGTTGGGTCGAATTCTTTCTTCCTAGAACTTATTCGCAAATGGAATGCCTTAAGGAGATCTATATTTAGCCCCTTTCCCCAAACAAAGACCATATGCTTAAGCGTGGATTGGTAACAAATAAAAACAACATCACCTGCGAATACTAGCAATATCACCACAGCTACCTACGAAATATTGTATTTAGTAATGAAAAAAAAATAGATAACACAACAGCTTACCTAACGATGAAACAGAATAGCGGAAAAAGCCCACGAAAAAACAAACAACCGATGGATGCATCAGTTGTAACAGTTGGAAATTACTGATGCTTTGTGCGAAGCATCAGTAATTTCCCTTTACACAATGGGTTGTGTAAAAGAAATATGTAAGTGTTCAATTGTATCTTATTACTTTTTACACTTCTATGATTTACATCAGAATACAAAAATAGTATATTTATAAGTACATTAACAAGTCTCTCGCTCGTATATAGTAGCGCAGTCGATGACAATATTACAAAAATAAATAATTACGAATTAGTATATGTTTAAGAAATGGATTTATAATGCCTGGCATTATAACTTTCTTTGGAGAATCATGAGCATGGACAAATACACAGAAAAAACACAACCGTAGATTGCGACCACGTGAATGGTGAAAGCGTCAATTTGAACCAAAAAATAGGAGGTTGAGATTCATACATTCAATTTAGCATAACGATTGTACAGTACATTTTTATATTTTAAATTTTGACTTCAAGACCTCAAATTTGAGGAAATATTGTATAATAATTTGACAACTATTTTAGAAAGTAAAATTTTACTCCACACTTCAAAATTAAGCATTTGTCCATTGGTCATAAATTCAAAGTAAAATATGTATAGTTTGATACATAAAATAAGCGGTGAAATCAAATGACTGCGATTTTGATTTGTTTGGACGGTGGAGCATTCAGGTTGATCTTCATGAAGTCCGTTCGGAGACCAGATTCGTCGACCTTTCTTTTGAATTTATTGGTAACGACATCTCGGAACCTGCAAAAGTAATAATAGCTTGTTGTACAGGTTATGCATTAGGTGGTCTGAAAGTATTGTTACCAAGGAACAGTATCAGCTCCATATTTCCGTGTCACTGTCCATGAGATATCATCGGCATCTAACGAGCGACAACCTTAATGTTACACATCTCTACACATTACGGAGGGAAAAATTTAGACACATAAATTTAGCGAATAAGGGTGGTTTTTTTTTGTCAGGAATCCACTCTGATATAAGAGAAAGAAGGTACAGATTTATAGTGACTGTCAAGATGATTCAGCTGAGGGATATTTGAGCGATCTCGATTATTGCAGAAGAATAGATGCGTAACATCCATCGATAGTAAATAGTTGTTTAATTTCTATGTACAGGAAGATAATACTATGTGAGTGATGTAAATTTTGAACAAATATGGTATATAAGACAGAATCTGACAATGAAGGACATGCTGCCCATAGATCTGCAGGATTGCGGTCCTCTTATGTAACAATAGGGGTAGGAGTACATAAATACACCGTGTCCCACGACCTTATGCATTAAAAAAAAAACAGGGTATTGATTTTACTATTTCCAATATTATTTGAGAAGAATATTAAAATTCATATGGTTTCAGAGAAATTAATTTACAAACTTTACGTTATTATAGTAAAATTAGTCATACCTATTGAGCAGTTTGTTTTAATTTGCAACAAGCACAACAGCGCAAGCGTGTTTTCGTATATTATTTCTCTTTTTTCATTTATTGGGTCAGTGAATTAAAATGACACGTCATATTTTCAGTTCTTTTGAATACAGTGATAGGGTGAGAGTGCCGTGGTACCTAATGCTGCAGCGACAATACATGGTCAGCGATTTACCAATAGACAACATCCAAGAGACTCAAAACAACATCGTCAGCATTTTTAAACGGTAATTAAATCGCAGTTAATAAACTATCTACCAAATTCTACTCAATTTAAAGTATAGGTGCATACAAATCCCGGTGTAGCAACTAACGCACGAGCGGTTATTCATACTATTACATAAAAAGTAATATAATTTGGTTAAAAATTATTTTAGTATTTTTTATTCAAATCGTACCTAGAATAGTGAATAAAAAACCGTTTAAGTTTACATATAAGGTCGTAGGACGCAGTGTATAGTTTACCAAAGAGTTGACTGCATACAAAATGTATAAAGTAAAACTCTTGAAAACCGAAATAATGGCTATGACAACCATAGCTATCTTATTATAATATCGACTACTTCTACACCTTATATAGTTGTAGTAAATTATTTAACCAGAACCTAACATCTTACAGCCAGACCCTACGGGTGTCATTGAAGGAATCTCCCACCCAGACTACTCATTCCTATGGTACCATCTGTGATAGGTTGCTTCATTTCCTATCTCCATTTGTGCCTGTGGAACTTTTAGCCCATTCTAGTTTTTTGTTTTAAATTTTAACAATATTTTAGGTAGTTATGAAACAACAACACTGACATAATATTTCAATTTAATAATAATTATAATGTGGCATTGAACATTCTTTTAGATGCTTCTATTTGAGCACGTAGATGCGTTTTAATTAATTTTAACAGGCCAGTAATAAATAATACGTTTGAAATTCAAAAATTAATGTTTTTGAAATTCAAATATGATATTTGAGCGCTCTATCGTACTGTCAATGTCTCTTTCAAATTTATACTTTTCGAATTGAAAGATGCAACATACAGACGGACGGACGGACAGATGATTAAAGGACAGGAATAGTAGCATCTTATACATAAATGTATAATCATGTCAAATGTTGTTCATTTTAATACAAAACTAGCTAGAATGGACAAAATTGAACCGCGCAGAACGGATAAAAATGTGAATCCTATATTTGTAAAGTAAAATATATTACTGTGAAAATAAATTCATAAGTATTTTACATCCTTTGTGGTGTTTTTAGAAGCCGAAGGCGGTCTCAATTTGTTATAAAAAAAAACAAATCCTTACTTTATGAGCCTATCGACGGCTTGCATAACAGATTGTCTGGATGACTCCTCTCCCATAATTTTCTCCGGAAAAATATCCTTAGGCACATTCCCCGGTTGTTGTATTTGCCACGTGGCATACACGCAAGCTATACCGGCAATCGATGGCCTCAGGCTTAGGGACAAGTATTTATCTGAAATCAAAAAAAATATTAAATTTATAATGAATGGTTATGTGTGAATAATGTAATTAAAACAACTTAGTGTAAAGAATTTATTGTTTCAAAATTCCTTTCGGCATTCCGGAAGGCGGAGGTAGATTTTACTGGATCAAAGTAAGGGATAGGCGAACTTCAATTGTACGAACTTCATATCAAACGTCGATATGAAGTACGCGATCCACTTCCCCGCCCGGCAGTTCGCGCACCTCAACCCGCCATACCATTCATTGCGCAGCGAGAGTGCGTTTACTGAATCCGTCTTTAAACTGTGCGGTAAGGGTTGTTCATATCAAAAATTGTTTCAGATATAAATTTTGAGGAAATTATAGGTACAATTAACATTTTTAACAGATTTGATCCTGTGCCCATTAAGAGAGGTATGATTTTTTTGAATTTTGAAAAACTATTTTTTCCCACCCCTAAGACCAATGGTTGGTGCTACCAAAAAAGTTTATTTAGATAAGTGATAGATCTAAGGAATAATATAAAATTTAAATGAATTCGATATCTTATATACTAAGAAAGTTATAGCAAAATTTCACTTTTTTGAAAAAACCCCCCCATTGCCGCCCCCGTGGTCTGATTTTGCCCATTAACAAACTTGACCGAGATTTTATGCTCTTTTTTTATCTAATGTATCAATTTGAAAGTGATTGATGTAATATTACGGTGTCCACAAGAAAGTGATATAGATAGATATATATACTTTTAAACTGAGTGTGGTTTTGGGTTCTAGGGGTTGTAAACCCGAAGATATGTCAACATTTTTCGGAAGTTATTTGACATGGTACCCATTGCAAAAATCTCTTTTAATAGCATATGATGATGACGATAAATGATAAACTAACAAAACGGTACTTCTAGGATGTTACATTTCCAGCACCTTTCGGTCGAGTAGTTTCACGTTTGTAATGGATTAGACTACCACAGCAATAAGTAAATGATGTTAAAAATAATTCAATAATATTGCCATACGCATTTTTTCTGAAAGAAAAATATGAATATTGATAGATTTAGCGCCCTGCGTCATAAAGACATCAGTTTTAGCTTAACAGAGCACCATGGTTAATATGCTACTTGTAAAAAATGAAAATAAAGTTCGAATAAAAAGGTACACCTTTGAGTGCAATATCCAAAAATTGCTCCAAAATGCGTTTGAAATCTTCCTTATAAATAGCGCTGCCGGCAGTTGCTTTGGCAAAAGTAAGGATTGTCGGTGTCGTCAGCCTCCACTGCATCGATTCACAAATGGTGAATTCCAGTTTTAAAACACTGCCTGTTAAAAAATTAGAAGGGTTATGCATATTGGCAGAAATAATCCAAAACTCATGCATTACCTAAATGGAACTCGACTCAAGCCTGTGACTTTACAAAAAGATCTCGGTGTCATTATATCAGTCGATATGAAATGGGGAACCTCATTGTAGCAATTGTGAAAAAAGCTAATTCCTTTATATATTCACTAAAAAATCTTTTAGACACATGTCTCCTGAAGTAATGTTGAAGAGATATGGGTATCAAATATGGAATCCATATTTTGTAACCGACATACAGTTGCTGGAAGGAGTTCAAAGGAGATTCACAAAAATACCCGCACAATGAAAACGCTTGGAATATGAAGAAAGGCTGTCTGTGTTAAAATTGACCTCATTATAGGAGCGACGTGATCGTGGTGATCTCATTGAGACTTACAAACTGGACTTATTATGCAAACATTAACATTAAGGAATGAGCAAACATTAAGGACATATTCATGTTTAACCAAAACACGCAAGTTCGCGGCCATTCAATGAAGTTATTTAAATCTCTTTGTTCCACTAATCCTAGGAAGAACTTTATCTCCGATAGAGTTTTGGATAATTGGAATCAACCACAGGAAGTGGTGGAAGCTATAAGTGTAAACCAGTTCAAGAACCGCCTTGATAAAGTTGATGTAGTTTTAAAAGTACATCAAACTAATTAATAATTAAAAATCTCTACCTATTATTAATTATTTCATTGTATATAACCATAGTGCATATATTTTAATGTTGTATAGAACGATCTTTTAAAACATATGGCAAGATACGGCATGTCATACAAATCGTTTGTAAAAACCCGACACCGGAAAATTCACCCATCGTTCCGCGCACCGCAACACTCCACCATGCTGGATAGACTTATCGCGATGACATATGCGAGCAAGCGAGATGTATGATACACGAGGAGTGTACTTGACACAAAGTGGCATACTTGGGCGTGGTGCGTTTTTCACCCTCAGTTGCCGTATCTATATGTTTTAAAGGATCATTGGTTGTGTATGTAATACTTCATATGTGGATGAATTCTACTCGCCATGCACTTGTGTTGTTTGCAGCAAAATAATGTATTTATTTGTACCAACACATTAACTATTATAAAATAAATGCACTTTGAATATTTATACCCTATAGTATACATTTATTTGGGACAACCGCATTTCTAAAAATGTATACTTATAAAGCATACTTACCATCAAAAACGTAGTGACTTTCCCTCAGTTTGCCGCATTTTGTGACGACATCCCAACTGTCCTCCACTTTGCTGGCCACAAGTAATGTGGTCATCGCTACATGTTCCAACAGGTGTGGCTTAATATCGTGGTGCCACATGAATCTGTCATGGACATAAACACATATTATATTACGGTATAATCCCGTGTTTTTTACCGTTATAGAAATGCAACATCGCTTATTTGCCCTTGTGCAGTTGAGTTAGTGCTCTGCTAAGCTTAAAAGTGGCAAAGCAATACATAAGGCCCATTATGTTTAATTAATTGTAAAAGCGGGACATAAACATTTATATTTTGTAATTCCCAGAATAGCTATACAATTAATGAACTGTATTACTTCTTGTATTGACTAATCACCACTATGCCTTACAGTTTAGTTTTTTTGGGTGATTTGGTGATACCTAGGTGCTAGCTCTGGTGATACTGTCATATTTGGTAGGGTATAGTATAATACGCTTCATGTTCAACAACTTGCATTCAATTAAGAAAAAATAAAACCAACTTCAAAATAAATCTACGGCAAAAAAAAAACAAATAATATAAACATGTTGTTAGTAAAAAACTATTCAACGATACGTTGAGTCGATGCAAAAATACACCGTATTTGCATTTAGTATGAACAATGTATTCGTGCAGACTATAATATTAGGGTGTAAACCAGTTCAAGAAACCGCCTTGATAAATTTCTTGAATCTAGGCAAATCGCTAGTAACTGTGAATTAGATATGAGCATATCAGCTAAATAGCTGCTAACAAACAATAATAATAATAATAATATTGTGATAGTGTCACATTTAAGATAATTTTGAAGTAAGTAAACTTCCTTCAAGTTCTCCAAATCCATACTCTAGTAGCTTTAAAATTAACATCCCCAAAAATCTTACTGACACTGTTTTGAACCCCAATAATTGGCCTAGTGGTGTAGTTTTAAAGGAATGGGGTCATATTATTAACCCGCGTAAGCATTTTTTAGGAAAGAAAACTATAAGGAATCAAAATCCAAAAAATTAAATCCGAAGGTTTGCTATGATCATGATTCAACCTTAAATATTATTCAAGTCAATTGTCGAAGTGTTTTAAACAAGAAAAGCAATTTTAACAACCTCATTGATACTCGACAGGCAGATATATTTATTGGTACTGAGTCATGGTTATCTCCTGACATTCTGGACGGTGAAGTTTTTGACGGAGATTTTTCGGTTATTCGTCGAAGATCGGAATCGTAATGGAGGAGGCATTTTTATTGGAGCAAGGAAACCTATAGATCTTACTGATGTATGGAGTGATCCCTCCCATGAATTGCTCACTGCTAAAATCATTGTTGGGTCTTTTCATTTTGTCGTGGTTGCAGCATATCGTCCTAGTTACGATAATTCTTTTCTAGAATGTCTTACAGATAACTTGCAAGGTATGATCGATAACAATCCTGGAAAGCGTATAATTATTACAGGCGATTTAAACCTCCCAGACGTCGACTGAAGATGTCGTTCCTCCTCCCAATCTAAAACTCAGTTGCTTGTCAACCGCTTGTGCTACTCGCTTGATTTAGATTAAGTTGCTCTTGCAAGAACCTCTTATAACTAGGTTAGGCCTTTCGGGTTTTTTACAACTCCGTTTAACGTAAAGTAAGACTTATTGTTCATTCTACATAATGTTTAAACATTTCCTCCTGCTTCATTAATTTATCGAATTCTTCACATATTTTACTTGTCACCATTAATTTTTATGAATATTCTTATAAAACTCCCTCGGACCATAATTTTTTTTTACAACATAAATGATTTATTTTCGTACCTGTCTAAATAACGTAATGCCAAAAAGACAGTGGCTTCTGATGCATCGATTTCAGTAGAGGTCTCACGAATTTTACTAATCAGAGTTGGACGGTAGCTAATCTGAAATCAAACAGATAGAAAATAAAATATTTGTTCTAGCATGCAATAATATTAAAAACCATATTAATAAGTATAGGTCTTTATGTGGGTCACAAAAAAAAAAACCTAATTAGATTTTTAGGTTTAGAATATTTAATTTATAAATCCATAGGTTTCTTATTATAGTTCTTGATCCTACCCTAATAAAATACAGATTAACTAACAATATTTACATATAGGTTAGGTTTAAAATGGAAGTTCATCAAAAATGGATTATAAGAATGCTATCAACTAAAAAAAAAACAATATTTATAATCTGTAACAAATGTAGTAAAAGAAAATAACTTATGGAATATTTTAAAAATAAAATTTATAATTTGTGGGCTTCGATTTTTCCAATACAAAAGTAACGATTTCTATTTTTTAAGATCTTTTATCGTTTTACGAGGGCTAGTTTTATGCCTCTGTAAAAATAATGTGGTTCGCTTTTACCAGATCACGAAGTAAAAAAATAAGAAGAACCTGCCAAGTGAGCCTTGGGCTACTTAAGGGGGTGTTTATGTTCTCTATTACATGTAAGAAATTGTATAAAAAAAATCTGAAATAATTCATTAATTTAAATTTATTAATTTAACACAGCACTTGTCAACATTACATTTTTGCTCGCAGGCGCTCGGCCAAGGTCGGTCAATAAGCCGGTGCGGCCCTGCTAGCGACCAAACTTATGACAGAAGCGATTTCATATTACCACATAAAGTTTACAAATTTTAACCTCGGAAACCATGATGAATATTGATATTAGGTCAAAAGAAATCATGTTTGAATGTTGAATTTTACCTAGAAAACATGAGAAAGAGTATGTAGGGTACCTGAGGAGAGCGAAGACTTAGGTTGGGCCAAGCGCTTTCTTGAAGGCAGAGAGTATCAAAAAGGTCTTCTCCATAGCTCGACCACCAACTTTCTTCTGGCCACTCTTCAGACTGCAAAATTAATACCACTCAACTTGAGCCACACAATATATAAACACCCATAAAATAGATTCATAATATACTTCTATATACAAAAAAAAATATCCGGGAAAACTGTAAATAAAATGTGATTCAAATATTGCCACATATTGTACAGCCCTAGTTAAAAATGCTACCCGGGTAGGAGGAAGACAAACATGGCGGTGACCGGGAACTGCACACTCTCTCTCTCACTCTATTATGATATCCTTAACCTTATTCCAGAGCCTACACCATGAGAACTATTTTATTAATGATGATTTATTGCATTTTGGCTGTTTGGCTTTAAAGTAGAAAAATGAAATACTAATAAATTCCAAACTGAATACATTCAGCAGTTTTAAGGTTTTATGAAAGTGTCAATGACTCTCAGCGTGATCATTGTAATAAAGATTTGTTTTAATATGAAAACGCTACTTATTAGAACAAAGTGTGAGATTACACATTATTGTGTTTACAGAGAGAGAAATTTAAATTTAATAACCACGCAAGTTAAAGTTTATTTTATCTTTTAAATCTTTTTAAGGCAATGTTTTGATTTTTTATTGTACTCACATCCATACTCAAAATCCATACTGTTAAGTTTTGGCATTACATACTTTAAAAAATAAGAACACCAATTGGACAATGATTCGTGAAATTAAATATTTTAATTTTTACCTAGCACGTTTTTTTTTGTTCTGGAGCAATGGGTCCCTTTACTAAGTTACCATAATTAAATTAATAATTTCATCAGGAAACAAATTAACATCGTAAAAAATAATAATTTAAAAGATTTAAACAAGAGCTATGTATTATATTAACACTAACATGATCCCTACAAGGAATAGCGCAGCTCAATTGTTATATTATAAAATACGCAATATTGAGGTTAAATTGCATGCTACAAAGTTTTTAGCTCGAACGCGATATAATGCCTACCTCACGTTTCGATTCGTCTGGCTGCGAAGACACTTTTCGATCTTGAAATTGTTGATTTATATCCGGTCGTTCTTGATCTTGTGCCGTATTTTTCATGCGATTCCTTCTTTTAGCAAATATCCTTTCTTTTAAACTCATTTTTTCATCGAAAATTATATCTTTAGTTTGGTTAGATGGACACATCCAAAAACGCGCACTCCACACGTTTTGAACTTACCACGTGGAATGAAACGTCAAATTTTATTCGTCAGTCGCCTTAATTTTCCACGTTTGTCTGGGGTTTTTTGTAGCGTCCGAAATTTTTTCTTTTTAATACTTGTTTTTGGTATTAGATACAATTTGTTTGCATGTATTTCTGTATTGCAGGTATTTATGCTGTAAAATGCTGTTTCCTGGATTATTTTTAGCTTGCAGGTGTAACTTGTCGCGTTTATGTACGCTTCTAATAATTCCAATAGTGATCCAAGGTTTAAGTTTTTTTTATTGTGTGGAATATTTTTTTGGGACGTATACTTCTTTACGATTAGGTTGATGGTAATAAAAAAGCGTAGGTTGCTATATTGGTATCAGAAATGCAATAAAGTGAGTTCCAGATAAGTCTTCAAATAATAATTTATGGTCTACAACACTAATTGACTTTAGACTTGATTTATTACCGTGATTATCGTTGAGTTTAGGTGAGAGTAAAATTGTTGGAAGGTGATCTGATATTTCACTATCGCAAATTATTCCAGTAACACCATGGTGCAAGGAGGTAAATATATGATCTAGGCATGAAGCGTATCTGGTGGGTTTATTGATAACAGAGACTAATCCATATTCAGCAAGTAAGCATAGGTATTCATGCGCTTGTTTATCGGAATGATTTAATAAATTTATATTGATATCTCTGGCTAAAATGAGCCGTCTACTTCTGTTAGAATCGAGAACTTCCGATAAATGAAATAAAAATGGAGATAAGTTGTACATTGATGGTGATCTATATATGCCAATAATGACTACCGTGTCATTGACAATTGCTTGCAAACAATTGGAGTCCTGAATATAAATTTCATTGACGACAACATTAAGAGCTCTTTTTATAAACATTATTACGCCATCGTTTTGTTTATAGTTCAATTTTGTAAAATATGTTTCATAGCCTTCAACACGTTGAATTGGAGAATTATCTTTTATCCAACATTCACTCAAAATTATAAAGTTAAACTCAGAATTAATTGTGGATAATAGAACCAGTAGTTTGTCAAAAAATATGTTCTAAATGACTTCTTCTATCAGCTCCTTAAAGGTTTGCATCGACCTAACAAACATTCTGCATACTTTACAGGCAGAATATTGACAAAACTAAATAATCGAGTCTAATGTTCGCTATTATCAATTTTCTTAGGTAATAAGGCTAGGTAAACTCTACCTAGGTAGTTGTAAAATAAGTAGCAGTTCAAATAGCTCGCTAGATATATTTATATTATGTATTCAAATTAATTCTCCACGGTATTATTATTATCAAAATAATGTGGTTAAATAAATTTATAAATTATACATTAAAACTGGTAAACTCTACCTAGGTAGTTGTAAAATAAGTAGCAGTTCAAATAGCTCGCTAGATATATTTATATTATGTATTCAAATTAATTCTCCACGGTATTATTATTATCAAAATAATGTGGTTAAATAAATTTATAAATTATACATTAAAGAGTAAATTATACATTATGGAGTAAAGCTAGTTTTGGAGACCTTATCATTTTTTTGACAGATTTTACACTCCGTCCTTAGATTTTAATTTACCTATCGGTAGTGTTAACGGTCTAAACTAGGGCGCGCCACAATTTTTGATAATAACATTTGCAAACTGATATAAAAAAATATTTGACATCGTAAAATGTAATGACTTGTCGTTTGCACCATTGAAATCGCAACGAACCAATCACTACTTCAAAAATTTTGCGAGTCAATGCAGTGCCCATAACTATTTTTAAATGTGTATTGAAAAAACGCTGGCAACACAAATTGAATCACTTATTTCGAAAACGACCAAAATGTCAACTTTCTCAAAAAATGTTTTTCTGTTTATTTCGCTTTCTTATATTAAAATACATGTCTTTGTGTGAAAACAGCCTTTATATCATGTTTCGTCATAGAGTTATAAAATACATAAAATCTCCTTTAGTTCGAAAACTACCAAAGTGCAAGGACTTTGGTTGTTTCCGAACTAAACTCAATAAATGTTTATTATTTCAACTCGAAAAATGGACGAGCATAACGTAAGCGACGATGAAGTTCCAATTAAAAGGAAGAAAGGGTGTCTAAACCCTTCAAAATATAAGGATAACATTATTAGAAATGCCAGAGTTTCGGGGGTAGCGCATATAAATTATTCAAAGCGACCAGTAGCACATAAACAACGTGGACCAGATTGCAAGTAAGTATCTGCATCTTTTTTTTGTAGATTTGTTTAATTTCATCTCGTATAATTACATAGCTTGTTTTAAACTTTTCTGAATATCTTGTGTTATTAATTCGGTATTATATTGGTTGTTTTACAGGTGCAAACTTGGCTGCTTCAACTTTTTGACAGAAGATGATAAAAATTATACATTTAGAACATTTTACTCAATTTGATGGATGCAAAAGCGATAAAACGAAAACTGAATCAGTGCAGAGTTGATCGCGGTAAGGAAATAATATATTACCTGAGGACAAAAGAAGGTGAAAAGAAAAGAGTTGCAGAACAGCATTTGAAAATCTTCATGCAATTGCAACGGGTCGAGTACGACGTCTTGCTGCACTCTTGAAAAATGGACTTATCCCTAAGGATATGAGAGGACGCATGCCCACTGCCTACATCATGCTCCAGGTGCATTAGTGCAGAAAAAATACAACTTATCAAAAATCATATTGAATTATTTCCTGTCAAACAAACCCACTGCGGAAATATTTTTAAAAAATATCTAAATGCAAAGCTGGATATTAAATGCATGCACAATATGTTTTTACAAAAGCACCCAGATTGTACTGAAATAATAAAATATAACTTTTACTATAAGTACTTTAAAGAAAATTATGATTTATTGTTTTGAAGACCTCAGGTGGGTGTGTGCATAAAGTGCGAGGAACTAGATATAAAAATTTAAAGTATGTCTTTAAATGATAATGCAAAAAGAGTTGCAGTAGCTGAGAAGATGGTTCATCTCAAAAGATCAAAGAAATTCTACATTACAATGGAAAAGGCAAAGAATTTGAGTAAAGAAAGGGATGATATTCATGTTTTATGTTTTGATTATATGCAAAACTTACAGAAGGGCCCAAATGAAGTATGCTAATTTCTTTGGACTTACATAAATGATAGCATTCCTGACCATGTAAGAGAATTATATATTTTTTCAGATCAAAACAGCAATAACACTCTGGCACGGTTCCTAATGTTACTAACGTCTATAGGGAGGTTTCAAAAAATTATCCATTATTTTCCCCAACGTGGTCACTCGTTTCTACCTTGTGACCGTGATTTTGGCACAGTCAAAAAGAAAATTAAAAAGTATGACCGTGTATATTTACCATCGCAATACCAAGATATAATACAGGAGTCTTCTTTAAGTGGAAAATTCAAAATACAAAGCATTAAAACAGAAGACATATTGGACTTTAAAAATTGGTGGCAGACATTTTACAAAAAAACATGCCTATCTACATCATCACTTGGAAAAAATAATGCCCCGACATCAAAAAGTTTCTTTCCTAATTTCTTCATTTTCTCGTTCACATATGACGCAGCTAAACCTGGTATGTAGAAACATCAGAATTTATTGATGGCATTATGAAACATAACTTTTATTTGGGTAAAGGTAATGTTTTTCCTGTGCCGCCCAGAGAAATGGCTAATGTAGAAGGAAAAGTTCCGATTAATGATAAAAAATAAATGATATTGGGAAAGTCCTTCAGTACATCCCCGAAGACTATAAACCATTTTGGGAGAATATAGTTCAGTGGCCGACGAAATCGACGGAGGATGATGCTCTTGAAAAGATAATAATTTTGAATATCTATGAATATCCATCATTTGTGCATGTATTATGTGATGAATAAAATGTAGAATGATTTAAACACATTGTTTCATTGTGAAAATCTATAATGTCTATAATAATAATGATCTCAATTTAATTTGAAAACAACCAAAGTATGTAGATTTTAGTTGTTTTCTAAATAAATTGCTTGTTTAATTCGAATACAACAAAAGTGAAAATTTTCGAATTGGT
The DNA here is from genome assembly GCA_020383195.1 of Neomicropteryx cornuta. Lineage (NCBI taxonomy): Eukaryota > Metazoa > Arthropoda > Insecta > Lepidoptera > Micropterigidae > Neomicropteryx > Neomicropteryx cornuta. Next base: position 572,401 of record JAHKQU010000028.1, read on the forward strand.
TTTTAGTACATAAATAATCAAATTTTGTAGCATATCTTCTTTGAATATATTGTATTTTATAATAATATTTATGGTAAAATAATAAACAAAATAAATTTAGTACATTTTTTTTACAGGAAATGTTTTTTTCACCTCCTGTAAAATTAGGAATTTGATACTTTGGTTGTTTTCGAAATAAGCGATTCAATTAATTTGTATGCCGAGGCAGAGACGAGGAACGAGAGTGTTTTTCTAAATGCTACGCGCGCGTGTGAGTGTGAGGGTTTGAGGGTGTGGAGGGTGCGTTCACGAGAGCGCGGATGTGCCACCCTCGATTGTTATTCCGCCGATGCGTTGGTCACTATTTCAGGCCTCGGTGCTTTCGAGGTCATCCCCTTCGCTCCCGAGGACAGCCTTAATCGAGGACACTGCAAACTATGTCATCAGATTTCATGTCGAAATTGGTATATCAAAAAAACAAATACATTTTTAAAAAACATTCCAGACGTTTTAACTTTCTTTAATATTTGTTAATTTTTTAAAACAAAAAAAAATGGGTTACGTGTAAAGAAATTACAGGCAAATAAAATTTATATTAAGAATCCGCGGGCATGTGTATCTGATTTCTGTTGGAGTTCATCAATCGTTTCATAATTAGTTTGGAGGTATCGATAAAGCGGTTAACGCAGTTTGTGATACATAGTTCAGTTTTTGCATTCAACTTGACACCAGGTCGATCGACGCAATGATCCCAGCAAGCATCTGTCAGCCCATGCACGAGAATCTAAAAGAAAAAATTATGCATATTAACTGTTTTCCTTCAGCTACTTTCTCCAGTCTCTTTCTTATATTGTCCCCACCGATTCTCTCTCCCACAGCAGTGAGCCTACCCTCTGCCGATGTGTCGTTGGCGGCCGGTGGGAGTAGCGCGACCGTGAATGTCTCTGTCTCTGCTTGTACGTGCAACTGCGACAAGATTGAATCGGTTTCGAGTGCCAACTATCTGGGTCTTACTATTGACACTAAATTCAGTTGGAGGACTCATATAAACATAATTAGCGATAAATTAAGGTTATTATTGCGATATTTTTACCATTTAAAAGTATTGCACAACGTGTAAGGAGATGACACTGCAACAATACTGCAACAAAAATGATTTCTACGCTTCAAGTGGTTTTACTCAAAAAACATTCTATCGCAGCTTTACTGCAGATAGTGCTTAAACATTCAACTACAATAGCATTCAAACTTATTTTTAAACATAGTGCCTTAGTAAAAAACCGATAGGAAGTTTTAATAAACTAACTTTAAAATAAATAAACTAATTTTAATAAAAATTGCTAGTGGAATATTACATTGAGATTACATTACATGGTGGTTACATTGACTGGTAAAGATTTGTTTTTGTGGTCAGTTAGTAAGTGTTTTATGAAGATTGGAAGCAGTTTAAAAATGCTTGTATAATAAAACACTAATGTATATTGTAAGACGATACGTGAAAATGTTCAACTCTAAATTTTGTAATAAAAAATATATGTAATCTCAAAATATCCCCATATTAACCTGAAACCTTAACCTTTGCGTTTGAAATTCAAGTAATTTGTTAAATTTAGGATCTTCATTAGAATCACTCATAATAAATGAAAATATTCGTTTGATAACAATGACGAGGTAAATCTAAAATACAGCGAGCCGGCAAAAGTCGACGTGAAGTTCTGTGGTTGCGTTACCACTTCTCACCGTGAAGAACGCGTACTTTCTGATATGAAAAGAGCGTTGAGTGATACGTGTCACGTATTGATGCTTTGTAGAGAGAAATTATATTCTTTTCTTGTTATAAAACTGTTTTTTTTTTATAGGGGTTTAATTGTTTTATCAATCAGATTTCTTGAAAGTAAAGTTGTATTATGCTGAAACAGCCGATTCCACTTAAACAAACAATCATGATTGTGGCGGCACTTCTTACGCACCTACACAGGATTCCTGTATTTACAGAAGCGTCCAATTTACATGTTATTCCAGTTGAATTGGAAATACATTCTGTCTGCGTTCCTGCGTTAGCAAATAACGCGGCTGTGATTTCCCTTCATACTCAACGACAATGTCGTTTCGCGCCCTTTGGTCGAACTTATCAATTTTATTCATATTTGATACTGTAAATTACTGTAAATTGTTACTTTAAATTTATAATTGATTTTAAATTGAACTAAAATTTGTAGAGAAAATCTTTTAAAATTTTTTTTTGACATCTAAACATTAATTCGATTTTTAAAGGTTATATGGCAGTTACTACATTATTTTTTTTTTGTAATTAACAGCCAGTTTGTAATTAAATAGCTTGAAAAAATATTTATTTATTTATTATGCGATCTATATCAGTGTTTTTGACATTTAATAACCCCCTCACCCCTTTAATAATGGCCTTTCATTTTCGATCAAAAAAGTAATAGGTCGTGTTCAGTTTTTTTTTTGTAAAAAGGGCGAATATATTTATTAACGTTTTTTCTAGGTATGCCCAACTTTTACGAGGTCTACGAGGGATATTAAAAGAATGAAACGGTTACACTTTTTAAAAATATTTTACTAAGCAATTGATACAAAAGCTATAGAAATATATGTACTATAGTAAAGAACTACGTACCTAGGTTATTATATTTACACAGTGATTAACCTAACTAGGTAATCTACTAGCATTTCTAAAAATCTAAAAAATGTCACAATGAAAAAAAGAGATTCATTTTGAAATATGTTATAAAAAAGATAGTAATGCACATTATTTCGAGATCGCTAAATACATAAAAATGTAAACCTCCAACCCTTATATTTAAATAATTATTTCAAACACCTTTTTGTTATGAAATTACCTAAATTACATTTTTACGAGAAAGAAGATACTTTATAAATATAAATATTGTTGGGAATAAGACTTACACAGACATTTTACTAAAATATGAATATATAATAGGTAACTCATAATATGAGAGAGCTTTAAAAAAAAATTGAAATCATTAGTTTCAAATAAAAATGTTAACAATAATACTTTCACAAAGTAAAAATATTGTATCATTTTAAAACATTTTTAGTTTATTTGTACAGCCGATTTAGCGTAAATTAAAAAGTACATTAGGCACATATATTTTTTCGTTTTCTTGCTTGTCTCAAAAGATACTTTATTTTTAAATAATAACTTTATTGATTACATTATTGCTCTACATAAATTTATCTCCCTCGCTTACTATTGTTTTGTATTTGGTAAACTTGATAAAAAAAGTACTATGTAGTACAATATTACATATATTTAAAGTAGACTCTAAAACTATTGACTATTTGAAAAGACCCCCTTTTACTTTAATACAAAAAAGATGTAGCACTAATAGAACCATTTCAAGTAAATTTTAATGAAATTTGGAAAAAAGACATGGTGTTTTAACGAGATATGTATTTAAAATTTATCAGAAACCGATTACACATTTCTTCTACCTCATTTTTATAAAGAGACCAAATTTACCTTAGGACATCCAACTCTCAAGTACAACCTTTAGTTCTAATTCGAGGAAGAATTTCATGACAAACTGAGTGGTGAATGCATGAAATAAGTTACCAAGCGCAGTGATAAGTGCCAAAAATGGGAATGAATTTAAGAACAGACTGTACAAGTTTATCGGAGACGATACAAGTGCATATTTAGGCTTATCAGCATAAAACCCTAAAACTAATAATAGCCTGCCTAAAACTAATAATAATATATAATTGTCCTCAAAACCCACTCGCACTTCTACAGACTAGAGGTAACAGTTTAAAAAAAAATAATGCAAAGGTATATTTACATCTAGGAATGATATGTCTGCCTCAGAGGGAGATGCAGACATCTTTATTAGACAGAATAGATAAATGTGGGATTAATATGACGGAAAAACAGGAATGGATTGTTTCATATCATTTTGTTTCTAGACCAATCAGAAATAGCATGTTTTATCTAAAAAGCAAACCTTTTTTTTAGATTTTTTAATCTGACAAATTTCTTTCACCTAAATTCTCATAGCAAACCTAATTACATCATACCACTTTTTTCCACGTATCTGACCTAAGCAGGACTGGAAATATATAGGTAAAACCCTGAATATATACAAATGTTATTTTTATGGCACTAGTGACATCCACCATTGACGAAGTGACAGAGGGCACTTTCAGCCACCAGCACAACTGTGTAAGCAGGGAAGAAATGAAATGAATAAAAAAAAAATAAAAAATCAGTTAAATTTATTTTTCAAAATATAATTAATATATGTCACTGGGAGGTGGACCACCGAACAAAAGGTTCCAAGATGGCGGTGTTAATAGAGTATTACCGTCTTCATTATGATCAGGTAAAAGTTTAGCCCAGTTATTCAAATATGTCAATGTTTCTTTGGCGTCTGGCGCATTGTCTCCCTCCGAGCAATACTTAAACAATACAAGGCTCGGCAATTTCTTTGCTGTGCAGATATCATAAAAAGATTTCGCAAACCCTCCACCATGTATTACAGTATTTCCATCCAAGCCGTGTGCAATCCAACCAAGTTGTTCAAACTCTAGACTTTGTACTGGGAATTGTTCATTGGCTAGATACCTGAAAGGTACTGTAGATATGCTGTGTCTTTCGTGGGCGAAACTGCTGGCGATTATTATAACTTTAGCAATATTGAATTTCACAAAAGAATCGACTAAAGTATTAAGAAATTCCTTTGCATGTTGTTTTGATAGTGTCGATCGAATGTGCAGAATTGCAATTTTCTGTTTTTCATTCACGAACAACTCACTCGAGACCATAAGTGATTTTGAAAGAAGATCGAATGGATCGGATCCAGCGATAGGAACGATCGCTGGACTCCACAACGACGCAACTTTTTCCATATGAAGATTACAAATCAGCAGGTCGGCAACTAATTGACCAACATTTCCGACAGACACACTTGGCAAAAGCAATGTATACCCGGAAAGGTCTATATTTCTTTTAAATTTAAACATTTTTCTATTGTAGTTTATGCAGAATTTCTCCAATTAAATATATATATATATAAATCGCTTCAGTAAAATCTCTTATCAATGTGAAGTCTACACTATTTTTCTGTCACTGTCAAAAGTGTCGAATAACGAATTTGATGGTCATGTACGGCTCAGTGTTGCCACTTAAATTTCGGTGGATCGTAGTTTGTTGAAAAAAAAAACGTATTTCTGTCAGATTTCTAAAAAAAACGTACCAATATTGATTTCTTTGAGATCTATAGGTAAATAAAAAAATCTTTTATATTTATTAGCTAAATATATTTTAATTATTATAACAATTCCATTTTTAATATTAACGTAAAAAAAATATTTTCAAATACAGTATTACTTGCGAATACTGTCTAGAAAACTAGACAGTATTCGCAAGGAATACTGAATTTCATAGAACCATACAACAGTGCACATACAAATAAAAATTAAATCGGGGTGCTATACCAATAACTTTTTTTTAATCTAAATTTATATGCTGAATTCTGGAATTTTTCAAAAAAATAATAAAATGTTAAAATAAAAAAAAACCATGGGTTAAAAAAAAGTTATCGCACCTCAAGACATAGCAAATGACCCCCTCTATCGGCCAATTCATTTTGACAAACGATGCACCAAACACTCTGTATATTACCTTTCATTATTGTGTAATTTGCGTATTACCACTTGTTTTTGGCATTATTTGAATAAAGTTCAAATGGTAAATATTTCCTAAACTGTAGAACTTTGTACTGAAGTAAGTATGGCTAAATATGTTCTAAATGACTTCTTCTATCAGCTCGTTAAAGGTTTGCATCGACCTAACAAACATTCTGCATACTTTACAGGCAGAATATTGACAAAACTAAGTAATCGAGTCTAATGTCCGCTATTATCAATTTTCTTAGGTAATAAGGCTAGGTAAACTCTACCTAGGTAGTTGTAAAATAAGTAGCAGTTCAAATAGCTCGCTAGATATATTTATATTATATATTCAAATTAATTCTCCACGGTATTATTATTATCAAAATAATGTGGTTTAAATAAATTTATAAATTATACATTAAAACTGGTGTAAGTAAAGCTAGTTTTGGAGGCCTTAACATTTTTTTTGACAGATTTTTCACTCCGTCCTTAGATTTTAATTTACCTATCGGTAGTGTTAACGGTCTAAACTAGGGCGCGCCACACTTTTTGATAATAACATTTGCAAACTGATATAAAAAAATATTGGACATCGTAAAATGTTAATGGTTCCCATAAATACTCGCTCGTCTCATTACTATCGATACCAAATATATGGTTCAACACTACCCATCCGTCAATTTCGTAATTCGTTGTTCGATCGACTTTTGCCCGGCTCGCTAGCTTATTTTGTTTTGGACTTCATAAATGTGGTTTTGCAAGTATGTATGCCTATGTTTGCAATAAATTAAAAGTGAAAAAATGTGTACTTTAAAACGATAGGTTTATTGGGAATTGGTTTGGGACATCATTTGGTGGACGCTGCTGTAGTCTAAAAGTATTTAATACACTTCACTCTGTAGTAGTGCGACGTGTATTTTAGATTTACCTCGTCATTGTTATCAAACGAATATTTTCATTTATTATGAGTGATTCTAATGAAGTTACTGAATTTAACAAATTCCTTGAATTTCAAACGCAAAGGTTTAGGTTTCAGGTTAATATGGGGATATTTTGAGATTACATATATTTTTTATTACAAAATTTAGAGTTGAACATTTTCACGTATCGTCTTACAATATACATTAGTGTTTTATTATACAAGCATTTTTAAACTGCTTCCAATCTTCATAAAACACTTACTAACTGACCACAAAAACAAATCTTTACCAGTCAATGTAACCACCATGTAATGTAATCTCAATGTAATATTCCACTAGCAATTTTTATTAAAATTAGTTTATTTATTTTAAAGTTAGTTTATTAAAACTTCCTATCGGTTTTTTACTAAGGCACTATGTTTAAAAATAAGTTTGAATGCTATTGTAGTTGAATGTTTAAGCACTATCTGCAGTAAAGCTGCGATAGAATGTTTTTTGAGTAAAACCACTTGAAGCGTAGAAATCATTTTTGGTGCAGTATTGTTGCAGTGTCATCTCCTGACACGTCCTGCAATACTTTTAAATGGTAAAAATATCGCAATAATAACCTTAATTTATCGCTAATTATGTTTATATGAGTCCTCCAACTGAATTTAGTGTCAATAGTAAGACCCAGATAGTTGGCACTCGAAACCGATTCAATCTTGTCGCAGTTGCACGTACAAGCAGAGACAGAGACATTCACGGTCGGGCTACTCCCACCGGCCGCCAACGACACATCGGCAGAGGGTAGGCTCACTGCTGTGGGAGAGAGAATCGGTGGGGACAATATAAGAAAGAGACTGGAGAGAGTAGCTGAAGGAAAACAATTAATATGCATAATTTTTTCTTTTAGATCCACGTGCATGGGCTGACAGATGTTTGCTGGGATCATTGCGTCGATCGACCTGGTGTCAAGTTGAATGCAAAAACTGAACTATGTATCACAAACTGCGTTAACTGCTTTATCGATACCTCCAAACTAATTATGAAACGATTGAAGAACTCCAACAGAAATCAGATACATATGCCCACGGATTTTTAATCTAAATTTTATTTGCCTGTAATACCTGTGATTCTATATCATGTTTTCGAGTATACGTAACTTTGTCAGTCGCCACAGGCGGAAATTCATTGTGACGGGCGTGGTCGTCGGCGGCGCCGTATTTCTGACCCGATATGCCCAGCAAAAGTTAAGAGATTGGCAGGAGCGTGAAACGAGGCGTTTCTTGGACATGACGAGAAAAAAGCAACATTTTGAGAGTACCGAGCGAACATGCAATCAGACTGTTCTGTCTCTGTCACCTGTGCTCTGTGATTCCGTGCTACGACTATTGGACACTGAGCACATTATATTTCTGCTTAGAGCAAACCCTGTTAATAAACTCGAATTGTGGGAACAATTAAAAGTGATGACTTTTACTCGAGTTTCTGTATTTGTTTATGCTTGCTCTATGCTCGTGCTTGTGTTGAGGATACAGCTTAACTTAATTGGAGGCTATTTGTATAAGGATTCTGTTAGCAACTCAGCCAATAAAATTAATGGAGATTTGCAGCATAAATATTTATCTCTTTGTCATTTTTTCATATCGGACGGTTTGGAGCAGTTAAGCAAAGAAATCGAGGTCAAAGTGAAAAATATAATTGAACCCATGTCTCTTAAGCAGAATTTAACTATTGAGGATGTCGAACAAATATTTTGGTCAATACAAGCAGCTTTATGCACCGATAATTTGGATCCACTAAAGCGAATCCCGAGCTATTTCATTAATAGTTTTGAAGAAACTGACCCAGTTTTAAGTAGTATGTTCAGAGAAACAATGGATTTATTGGAAAGTGAGGAAGCTATTTCACTCTGTATGTCGTCAGTCAGCAGAAACTTCACGACGGTTATTGATAACATTACTGAGTTTTTTAACCCTACAGCGCAATTCTCCAAATTGAGCGAGCCTGGAACCTCAAATGGTGTTGTTACAAAAAAATCCCAGTTAAATTCATTTGTCAACATTAACAAGATAGAGTTACCATTGGCGAAGCTGATTCCAGTCGTAAACGGTTTGGTGTCACAGGTTCCCGGCCGAGGGGATTCCACATCCACTTTGGACACGATTGCGCAACAACTCATACTGAATGAGAAGTTGAAGACTTTTGGCGCAAATATATATGAGGCTTTTAGCTCGTAAGCATATTTTGTAGCCAGGCTTATCACACTGTTTGCTCCAGGGTAAAGAGCCGAGGACTAGACTGCTTAAATGGTGAATACTGCCTAAAATCGCCCCTGAACCCTCAACTTGATTACTTAAAGATTCTAATTGCAGGGCAAATGTGTTACTTGGTAATGCACCTGTTTTTCGTTCTTGAACAATTATTAATGAAAGAAAATGGTCTTTCAGTTTTTTTTGTTTAAGATTCTCTCTCTAACTCTGTCTTCTTACCTTATTTAATTCACACTTCACCTGCACGGGATTCAAGTTACCCCACCCCACCAACAAGTCATGTTAGAAATAATATTGCAAAAACCTTTAAGATGGGATGCTTACCATCAACGCAGCTGGCGTCATAGATGAACTTTCCTCGTGCACATCCTTTTATGAGGTCATTCTATACTTCAAACTGATCCCAGTTAACGTTTGCTTCTACAAATCAAACTTTGACTGGGATCTTATTTATTGTTTTATGAATAAAATATGTCAAAATTAAGAAAACTTGTAGAACAAAAGTTATTTAGTTTAGTGTGTATAGTAACCCCCATAAAAGGATGTGCATGAGAAAAAGTTCACCCTGTATATATTATCTATATATTTATTGATATTGGAAATGACAATTTGCAAATTCAAGTTAAAAAAGGAAATATCTTACTCAAATTTCATCAGATTTTTTATCTCGCAAACAGTTTTCTTTGTATTTTTGAGTAGTAACAATATTATTTGAATTACTTAATGGCTGTTTTAGCTTTTGGGACCGATAATGTTATTTGCATAATACTTATCTTAAAAATAAAATCAAAGATTAAGTAAATGGTAATCGTATGCTATTTATTATAGAATTGTGCACTACATAGTTTAATATATTATTAAGGTGTTTATGCATTTATAACATTAAATTTATTATTGGTTGTAGTTTCATAGTTATGTTATTTACTTATATGGTGCCGGTTAAATATTGATTTATAGAATATTGATTTCTGGCAGTGTTAATAAAATATCAATAACCTATCTCCATTACAAGCCAATTTATTTTGTTTTTATTTCCGAGGAAACTTTTCTCGTCGACCTTTAAGGATCTATATGATTTTCCATGCATCTCGGAAATAAATCGCAAATGTTATAGTAGGTTTTCTAAAATACTATTTAATTGGCTAAAAAATGCTGCACCTTTCACTCCTAATGATAATTCAAATTAGAACTGGAAGGCTCTAATGCATTAAACATTTATGATAAAACAATCTCATTAATTCATGTTTTGAGCATACTTTTAAGTTTCTACATTATATCCTTAAAATAAATTTAATTATTTCTTCGATATTATATGAGCTCAGTATCCAGAAATCTTAATGCTAAACAATTCTTTATTAATATTTTTTAAATTGGGTTTTATTGAGAATTTGAAAATGGCTCATATTCAATAAAACTTAACTGCCAATTGAATGCCGAACCCTCTATGTACAAGAATTATTAGTACATTTTTTTTTATTTTACTTTGACAATAATATGATTATAAATTACAAAAAAACGTATTTTTATTTACTTACCAATGTTATTCCACGTTTCATACAAAGGGATCCTATTTAATTATGTATTGAAAATTATTAGAATGGAGCCAACTCTCCAATATGTAGACAAACCTCACCTCGGAATCATATGGAAGGGCTTCAAAGTACTTATGATCGAGGTGAAGGCACCTTCTCTACCTTCTAAAGTTTTATGGTTAGGCGTTGTTCCTTGCGCATGTTTAGTATACAGTCCTGGCAGTCTTTTTTCAGAATTGAGTAAAATGGGAGATCTGCTAATTAATCCTTTGAGGACATTTATAACTCATTTGAAAGGCCTTACGAGTAAATCATTCTACTGTCTCTACAGTCCCATTCAATTATTAAAAATCCATAAATTCTTGAACTGCCACATTCCACTTTTGATGGGACCAGTGATTTCCATGACAGCTGCACTCCTATAAACATATAATTTGGTTCCATAAGTGATGTCGTCGTCTCATATCTAGGCGCTCCGGAATTCTTTAATAATGTAATGAATAAAGGTAAATTATTGTAGATTCATGTTAACACTGTTTTATGATCATACAGGAGAATAATTGCGCAGAAGTGCTTAACGAGAGGCCTTTATTCTGCCTTACTTATCAAAGGATGACTTTTGCTCCAATGTTATGTTCGGTGGTAAGTGTTAGAGCTACTTTTGTACCCGCGTCCTTTGCTGAGTACTTTTATCATCCACTTAGAGTTTGCACTCCAGTACTGAAGATAAACTGGTATTTTTGGGTGCGATGGTTTGTATCCCTTTAGAGTTAAGAGGATGATTGCCTAGAAGATGGTACCTTTTGTGAAATAAGGCACACATTCACCGAGTAAGTGTATAATCCACGAGAATTCTGTAAATCATATTTTAAATTACTCTGCATACTAACTGTGTATGTATCTGCGTACAATAAGCCTTATTTGAATCTCTCCGAAATAAGAAAGAAATTAATACACACGAATCGATCCATTTTCATAACACAAGATGTAAGGCCGACTGTGCACAACCAGCTACACCTCGTACTGCAAATTTTTATTATTTTTTTAATTATTAAGAAAGTTTACTTGTGGAAATAAATAAATATAAATATTTATAAGCGTTTCTGGGCTCTCTTAGAAGAACCTGCACTTGTCGTTGGTTGATGATGTGCGGATGTTTGTTTAGCTTGCAGTGGCCTGTTAAGGTTCTGGTTATAATCCTTAATTGGTTCCAGTTTAATTTTAGTAGCTCGGAGAGTCTTTTCTGCGAGAATCCTACTATGAGTTCGTTGGCTTGCCCAAATTTTTAGCAGTCTTCTGGTAGTGTTTTTTTGCAAAGCCGTTCCTATGATAACAGTCTTGGATCTGTCAATAGGCCGCAGCCTAGGGCAGTAGATTACAGAGGGCGCTTTCACTTTTCAATACCTACGTAACCTACCTTTGGGGAAGGAGGAAGGGGTGGCTGCAAATAAAGGGCCTATACATATAAAAAATATGAATCCGGTACTGTATAATAATAATATGTTACAGTAAGCATTGATTAAATAGGGTTCAAGAGAGGACATAACAATTGAAAGTATAAATAACTTCATTGTATTTATTTTATTATAGCATTATTTGTGAAGTGTTACTGGCTCAATTATGTTTAAAGGAAAAGTTATTATTTAGAGGACATAAAAAAAATCTGGCTCTAATCAAATCACAAATCACTAAGGCTCTAAAGTTTAAAAATGTGAGTTAGAATGTAATAGTGATCGAATATTATACAGATAATCTTTAAAAAATAGGGTTACCTGAAATTAATGGTTGAATCCCCATCCCAACCTAGGATGACCTGTTATTGAGGGATGAAATTAATCAACTTTGAACAGGTTAGATGCCAATGTCGCGAATGCCTACAAAGAAATATTGGCAATAACATTCCTTATAAATAATATACACCAATTAGTAGGTAGTTATGGTGAAGTTGTGTAGAGCTAAAGTTAAAACTGTCAAAAGGCAATACCCCAATATAGGACTGTACCTACTGGTCAAAAAGACAAGTCGAAATATATAAATCATATGCGGTTAAATATACCATCTCGCCAGCAACTCAGTGCTACTCATGAACTCCATATGAGCGAGTAAAGCCCTGTCGGGAAATCAAAAAGGGCGCGGTACCACGCGTCAACAACGGCACTTATACCCTCACCTGTTAACTATGTATGGCAACATAGTCACAGTTATATTGTTTATTTCCTGTTTTTTTTGCCTTCCCAATACCGATGACAATAAAAAGATCTCTAGGCGAACACTGTACTACGTATCACGCCATCTATACCTTCTTCAAGGACACATCCGCTTTTGGACAATTATAACAATAATTACAAAATTTCATTGAATAGCGTTTAAGATAACAGTATTGAATATTTTTTTTTATTACTACCCGCATGTATGTAATTTAAGTAATATTTTTTTAGAATGTTTTCGTTCCCAAAGTGTGATAGAAGAGAACCTTTTAAAAATATTCTTTAAAAAGTAAAATTATTGTCCGAATAAATTAAGTATGGTTATAATTCAATTATATTTTGAGAAGGTATTTTAGATATATCAGGAAGTTATAGAAAAAATCATTTATCAAACAGGTCGCTTAGGATATCATTTTGATTTCAATCGCCATGGCCGATGCGTCAGACGGGCCTAAAAAAAGCGTTCGAAAATGGCGGCAAGCGCGCCGGCGCGCTGCGGCTGCGGTTTGGCCGGTCGCGTTATAGATTTTCCTCGCATTTGTTGTCGAGTCTATAAATTACGTCGCCCGGATGATAAAATATTTTACAAACTATATGAAATAATTACAAATAAATAAAAGCGTCTGAAAAAGTGTGTACTAGAGATAATCTTGATATTTGTTGTCATTTTATGGGTAGCTCAATGGTCGTCGATTTGAAACACAGCGGTAAGTTTAAGATTTTCCTTGGATTTACACTAATTTGTTGGTATCAAATATTATTAACATTTTGTTTGTCAATTTGTAATGATTACAATAATCTTTTATTCATAAGGAAGGGTCTTAATATATTGCAATATAGGCATAATGAATATTTGAGTGTATAAAATATAATAAAATACTTAATAATTATGCTGACATAGTGTGCCACAATCGTAAATTTATCTGCATATAATATGTATAAGTAAAGAAGCAAACATACATTTGAAGTTAAAATATTGATAGAAAACAGAAGCTTGTGTAGGGAGTATGTTACCACTATCACAGTTTAAAAATAAACAAATCCTCATAGCAGCATGTTTGCGTTCGTGGTTAAGCCTAAACTCAAATAAACAATAAATAAAAACGTTTTTTAAGTTTTCAATTATTCTATGAAGTCAAACAACACGTTTGACCGCAAAGCAATTATATTCGAATTCATCAGTAGAACTGCGCAATTCTCGAAGCGCTGTAGACATTTCTGTCCTTTTGAACAGGATTGATACAACTTTCCGGAAAGGGATAACAGTGACGTAACCAGGATTTTAAATCGGGAGGAGTCCAGGTCATATTATATTGTTATATATTGATGTTGATTGGAAGTAAAATGGAAATTAAATATTTTTGCTGTTCATGTTTCATTTCAATTAGGGATTTTGGGTGATTCATTGCTTACAGTACCTACAATTGTAAATCGGCTTATAAAATAATAATTAAAAGTAAAATGGGCTGTTATTTACTCGTCGTAATATTTGTTTCTACTTGACTTCTAAGTCCAATTGTCGCAAAAACCAACACGCTTTAAAAAAAAATAGGGAAGAATGAACATCGAATACACAAAATGTAGGGAGGAAGAAGAGGGAAAGGGGAAATACGCAAGTAATTCATAATTCATTTTAATGTATTTATTGACATTTTTAATCCAAACAGTGTAACATCCGATTCGTAACCCTACTCCCTACTAAGTATACTATTTACTTTTTTCCATTGAACAAAATTAATTCAGTACCTCGTAATATTTATTGTTTTTTTTTCTAAAAGTATTATTAATGTTACAGTTATTATTTCTTATAATAAATAAAGCATAAGTTACTTCTTGTTTATATAAAATGTACGGGTTAAACTAGTGTTGGCCTTATAACTTTAGGAGATGACGCAGCCATTGTGGTGTTTATTACTTATTCCTGATTATAAATTCCCATACTTATTCGTCCGGCCCCAGAATGGATCCAATGAAATTGCGGCGGAAATGCGGTCAATATTATGATAACTCCTGGCACTCGAATGTTTTGTCTCACCGCGAATCGCAGATAAAACCGCCGATGAGTTGATGAAACGAGAACGTTTCGAACGATGCGCAATGCTCAGCACCGCGTGGGTCCGAATATTGAGCACATGGTCTCGCATTCGAGTCGCATTCAATCGAAAGCAGCAATCCGCAATAAAACACAGGTTCGGGAGAGTAATCATAAACATAACTAATTCTAAAATGGCTACAGATCGCTGGTTTTGATTCCAACCTAAAATTTTAAACGCGTTTTATAGGGTCAGATTGCTGTTTTCGATTATTATATCTTGCTTCAATTTCTGGTAAAGATGAAGAAGTTTCAAAATCGATACAAAAACTTATAATGATAATTTTGGCAGATTACTGTTTTCGATTGTATACCACTCATTTGTAAAAAAAAATGGCCACACACCCCCTCAACCCTCTCTAACCCAAGCTTAAGGCTTGTATAAAACGCATTAATAATTTGATTGGCTAAGAAATTATCTAAACTTGATTGTCTTTATTTCACATCGCCCTTATAAAAATAATTAAAATAGGCAATATAATAATTTAAGCATAATCAACATACTCATAAAAGTTAATATCATATATAGTTTTTTGTATATTTAGTATATACATTACACAATACAATTATTAGAATTATATATTTAATAATGTATTTATTGTATGTAAAATATATACAGTAATATGTCTAATTATTGTATATATGATGTTTCGTATTTATGATACTTATCCTAAGATCCTTTTTATTAGTAGTATTTATTCTGCAACCTTCTTCTGGCCGCTCTTAGAACAGGTTTTTTTAACATAATTAGAGTTGCCATGTTACTTCAAAACAACAATAAATGTCTGGTATTTAATTTGCCTATATTACAATATTATTTTTTTTCAGTATTTTTTATTAAATTGTTTTATATATTTATTGTTGTGACTTCCTATTGGGCCACTATGAATAAATAAATAAATAAATAACACTTTTAAATGGCTTGTGTCGTCGGAGAGTCGCTATCAAGGGGCATTTCGACCCTGTGAGTAATTTTAACCTCATTTTTAATCTAGGATAAAAAATAAAAACACACATTTTAATAGTTTTCTGTAAATTTGTTTATAAATAAATATATAAATCCTATTGACATTTACCTGACACTCTGTGACTTTAATATTAGAGGCTGCGATATTATTTTTATAACTGTAGCTATGTTTTATATTATAGTCTTATGTAAACTCATAAATTTTAAATTTGTTTCAAAGTTATTTTTATAATTAATAATTATTAGCTTGACGCGCCCGCAATTGTAGTAAAAGCACTATTTTTGATTGTAAAAATACCTTGATAGAAAATTACTCCTAGGGTCGGACTTCCCCTTGAACGCAGTTACGACCAGCTGGTTGTCTTCATTCTGCCAGGCTATTCATAACGGGCAAACAACATCTCGCAAGTCTGCAATTGAATATATATTTGTGAGTTGGCAGTGTTGAAAAAAGCGCACATGCATTCGATTCGAAGCGGAACGTTGCTGATACTAATTTAAATTTGATTGATGGTAAAAACGTGGAAAATATGTATTTAGGAGGTAGGAACGGGAAGATAATTTATACCGAAATAACTCAATATCTATCGACAACTTCAATCAATGATGCTTATACTAACAACACGATAACTAGCCGAGGTTTTTGAAATACTATCTTATCAAAATCTCTCATGCACGGACATATTAATTAGGTTAGGGAAATCTTTTATGTTTTCATGATATTGCACATAAACTAGTTTAAATATTATTAGAGTAACATTTTTTACATTCAGTGTACCACCTATTATCTATAAAAACAGGTACTTTAATTATAAAAAATGTTTTTTCATTATCCGTTCTAACACGACACCGATAAACGGATCGAAATCATTTTTATTCGGTTCCGGAAGAAACGATATATTTTACAATCGCGATAATATCGTAATTTGTAAATATATGAACTTACAACAAATTAAATAAAAAAAAATATATAAAAACGACTACGTCGAGGTAATTTTAATTTCTTATTCACAATAGGGAACGTAACTCCCAACTGAGTCTTCAGGACTTTCCCAGAATTTGTACAGTAGGCAAGCCATATCGCGAGAGCCATATCGAGAGAGAGAGAATTTTTTTGAGGTACCTAGTAATTTTTGTTAAAAATTCTACGCAAGCCCGGCTTTTCGGCTTCTATGGAAGTACCACCACTTCTCGGGACACCTTATATACTCGTATTGTGCGAATGGTGGTTTGTCATTGACGGCGTCATTTGTCTCCCTCGCCCGGCATTCTAAAATGCAGGTGGAACACGATACAAATCCGTCACCAATTCTCGACATGTTGCTATGGAAGTATAAATACATACCTATATGTATAGACACACGGGATTTAGCTCTTCGATCATATTACATTATGATTATAATTAAAATGTGCAGAATGAAGGTAACCCTTTTAGAAACTTTCTAGCGTTATACAGCGTGTTCCAAGACCATTCATTAAAAAATCCCGTTTATTGGCCTTGCGCTTTCAAACGTGATTTGTTTTGACATAATATCAAAATTCAACATGGTTTCTGAGTAAAAAATTTGTAAACTTTACGCGATAATATGAAATCGCTCTTGTTGCCGAGTTATTGGCCGGCATTGCCCATGCACTTGCGAGCAAAAAGAGAATTTACACGAGCGCTTTTGATAAATTTAATCAATTTGGCCATGCATTATTTTCTCATTTTTTTACAATTACTTACACGTAATAGGGAGCATAAACACCCCTTTAAATCTTATATCCCTCGTATCTCAATTAGCTTATATTTGGACGACGGCTATAATTGCTTCAGCTCTACCTATCGATATGCGGTTGGATTAGACAAGTTGTGTGTAGAACTGTAGAAATGTCGGCTCCAGATTAAATGTGGAAATTTTACCGTTTTTCCTCCCCTATCATGCGTTTCTAATTCATTCGACGATTTTCTTAATATCTTTTAAAATTCTAAGTGTATTTTAATTGTCGTCATTACGCGCTTTCGTTGAAAACTAGTTTAAAACGAGTTAACCTACAAAGCTATAGTGATAATAATTTATAATTATGGTCAAGCAAACGATAAATCTCGAGATAGTGCGTGGCTATGTACCTATATGCAGTACGCAGTTTCCCATTAGCGACGTGAAGCCGGACAGTGTAAAACCACTTAATTGAGCTGACAAAGCCGATATGTGTGTTTTATCGTGTGACATATCTGTGCCTTTGTTGGCCTTTGTGAAGCCCATATTGATGCGTAGCACGAAGGCACATACCCTTTTGTTTGTACTACCTCGGGTTTAATCAACCTAATTTATTTTTTAATATTTTTTTTAAATAAGATTGGCCTAGACTACAGGGCTAGGAGAAGTTGCACTCTCAGACCAAAGGAAAATGATGCGATGCACTGAGGACGACCGCGCCGCTGGTGATACTTAAAAATCCCTTACGGCTCGCCGGAATGCGGAGGTTATTTCATCGGATAGGCGAACTCCAATTGTGCGAACTGGCATCAGCTCGCGCACCTCTTGTTTTTCGATCTTTCGTTTTCTCGCTCGCGCTCGGCAAAAGCCGGGTCAACGATTGTATGACAAGAACGATTTAATTTTATCACGTATAGTTTACCTTTTGTTTTTCTCAAAACAAATCTCGTTTGAATTCATAGGACTTATTAGCTGTTTTGTTATCGGAAAAATGGTCTTGGGAAACGGCGTGTATGGAAATATGTAAATACAATGTGTGATATTTGTATTATTAATATTTTATTGGGTTTTAATATTTATTTGTATTTAATTTCATCTAATTTTATTGCACTTAAACTATTTTTTACGTTTTAAAAAATTGTATGTTATTTTATGACATCTAATAATAATATTTTTATTATTATTAACTCTGTAACATTTACGATGTGTTCCGCATACAAAATTATATAAATGAATATTGTTAGTTTATTTGAGGTCTGACTAATTTTATACTATGCTCCTGTTGTATTGGATAATTACTTACCAATGATCATTTAGTAAGTACTCATTATAGCGAACTCGACAATATAGCAGACAATAGCCTACCTCTCTTTTATACAAATTCAACTGAAAGGTAAATGTTTTTCAGACGCGCAATATTTTAACGGTTCTTTATTATTTATCCGGGCGTTGAATGATTTCGGTCTCTCGGGCCCACGTTAGGGCCGGTCTACGATCGGCGCTCGATTAAGGCAATAAGGCGCCTATATACCCGAAAGCTAAAAATATGCGAATTTACAGGTTCTCAAAGAGTTAAGACAGATAAGTAATCTAGATTATTTACATTAAAGATAATTTATGTATTATTTTAAGGAAAAATACAAAAAATAGTTAAAAAAAATAACCATCACGTTTTAAAAAAGAGTCTTTTGAAGTCGCCCGCTTATGAAACCAGAAATACCACTTATGATATATGTTAAAATTTATCTAGAATATGTGTTAAATAAATTAAATTTAATAAATTCTACGTTCACACAACTGATAGCTCATTGACTGAATGAGTTTCAAACTGTAAATTTTGTGTAATTTCAAATGTTGGGTTTTCAATAGACTTTCAATGTCAATGTGTCAAGCAAAAATAATTATAATGCCATCTTATAACTACTTATATGAATGTCGAGTCCCATTTTTACACGAAAAAATTAAAACAGGCAATGAATTGTATCAAAAATAAATACAAATACAGGCTGTAATTGTGTTTTTTCACTGTTACCAACATTAAATTTACACGACGTAATGACGTAATGACGTAATGACGTAATGAATGATTTTTAATGACGTATTTTTACACGCTCGCAACTTACGTAATAAAACAAAATCAAAATTTATACATATGCAATGTTTAAACCTCAATAACGGTCAAACTTAATGAACTACGGACGGATTTCGACCACTCGGTGACCACTAGTAAGGAATGGTTTGTTTTGGTGGTATAGTCGGGAGCCGCTAAACATGTCTGCGCGCGCAGAGCTAGAATGACGGCATCATGACAATATTTTATTCTACATACTTCCAACTTCCAACTTCCAACTTCCAACTTCCATGTTATCGTGTTATCAGTCATTGCCAGCGCTCAATACTAAAACGAATGCGCTAGTGGCGTCAACGCCCGAGAGTTTAATTGTGAAACAAACCTAGTGTAAACATATTTGCATCTCACTCTTCATTATTTGTGATTTGTTACCTTATCGTAAACTTCATCGTCTCACCGGGTAAATAATTTTACTTTAATATATTCTTTATTCTGATAAACAATACAAACTGATTTCAGTCACGCGTAAATAAATGAGATAAATTAAATGCAATAAATTAGAGGAAAAGATATCAAACATTTTTCTCCTCACAGCGAGAAAACATTTTTGTGTTTGTGTTGTCGGGGAGGTGCTATTAGGCGCAGTCCGACTGCCTTATCCCTTATGCCTCAGGTAAACAACATCTCTCAAACTAAATGTGTTTTTTTTTGTGTTGGTATGCCTTGTTACCTAACTTCAAGTCGTCAAGTGTTGAGAAAAGGGCCGTCGAATATTCTCAACGCATGGCCGGATTTGAACCTGGGACATCTGACTTTAGAAGCAGGCGATTATACCACTGCGCCACCCGGCTACTTTACTAATAGATTAGTAACATAATATAATGCTTAGAATAAACCTAACATATTCATCCTACATAGTGACAAGATTAAATTATCATCGTGTATAATTAAAATATTAATTTTTGTCATTTTACAACTTTACTATATTTTAACGATTTGCATATGTTTGAAACTTTCCTTAAAAGTTATTTTAAAATATGACGATTAATTTTTATATACAGGGTGAACTTAAAGTCAGCAGTATCCTTTTAAGGGATGATTTTGGACTTGAAACTAAACAACTTTTGCTCAACAAGTTTTCATAGAGCTAGCAAAAAAAACCATATAAAGACATATATGACATATAAAGACATATGGCGTGCGTATTTTTGTGTTTCTGACCCACCCAATTGACCTCCATCACAATATTTGCGCCATTAGAGAGTGGAATAGTCTCAACTGCAGCGTCTTCAAGCCATTCCCTAAGACCCCTTCCCAGCTAAGAAAAAGGATAAAGAACTTAGACTTTAAAATAACTTAGTTGCATCACCTGCCAATCAGCTATACCACCGGGGAATGGTACCTCCAAAGTATATGTAATTTTTAAATAAATAAATAAATAACCGCCGTTTACTGTCGTCAATACGGCACGGTGCCCCGTGGAGCATTTGATGTAATATGATAGGTGTCATAGCAATTCGTATTTTCCTCTAAAATAGCAATTTTTCTTCATTTTCCATCAGCATTGTCCGCTCGTGGAACTAACTCGACCCTAAGGTAACTAGCTCCGAATATTTTCATATTTAAATCGTTACTTGGGAATTTTGTCTGCATAATTTAGTTTTACCTCATTCTTAATCCCCAGATCAGTGATCTCCGGTAGTTATAATTACTAAAATTAGTCTAAATTTCATTAATTTTATTTCTGTAATTTAATTTATTTAAATCTCACTTACGAATGTGTAATCGATACGTTGGTTAACTGGTAGATTACGCATTACAAAATATGTAATTCTGTATTAAAATGTAAATAAATAAAATCAATAAATAAGCAACTTCCCTTTTTGGTAACGGGACGCATTATTTAACGTAAGGTTGAGTCAATTATAGAAAAAAATATTTTTATCTCCTTTCTCTATTGATTAAATAATATAAAATATTAAAAATAGACGCGTGACAATCTAAAAATGTCACAGTGGCGATAGGCGACCTTGCGAAATTCGTCGCGTGCGCGTTGTATTGGCACGAAGAGACAACAGCTTCGTCACGGGTGTCACATTCCCTATTTTTTTTTAATCGTAACGTAATTACTATCGCAACAATTGCATATTTCGGACTTTAATACGCGATCGGACTTTGATATTTTGTTTGTGTTACGATTTTATGAAGAAACATCCCGCGCGTCCCTAGGGACTTCACACGATGGATTGGATGCTTTTGCACGTTTGATTTTGTCCTACTGAAGGCATGAGAAATACTCCAATTTAGGGTTCCGCTACGTGAGACACGTGCTTCTGGATCGTAAACTAATAAAGGCAAGGTATTGATATCTATTAATTTTACATTGCTTTATATTGTATGATTGCGAATCAAAAATGGCACTAATGACTTACACCAATCGACAAATAATAATAATTGCTCGTCGGTAATTACCCTAACCTTTAACTAATTAAATGTATTCACCTGGTTCATAGTAAGTTTTTGCTCACAATAACTTCACCTATATTTAAATTTTGATCATGAATTTAGTGAAGTATATTTTGGAGCAGATTTGATATTAGTTATTTTTTTTTATAAAATAATTGTTATGATCTACGTCATATACCATATTTTTAGGCCCTACTCAACTAGGACAAATATACCTGTCCTAGAGTCAGTGGAGATGGTACTAATGAAGCGTTAAAAACGGTGTGATCATGTGCGTATTCGAACCCGCGACCTTTGGATTAATTGTCCAACGGCTTAACCACAAGTCTACCCTCATTAAAAAACTCTGAATATTAAATTTGGATGATAAAATCTTCAAAAAAAAATGTAGTTACAGCGAACAGTAGCCTAGAAATAATTTATAAAAATATCGGCTCCAAAATTGTTGAGAATATTTTTCTACAAGTGCCTATTAAAAAAATCTTAATTCACTATTAACTAAACTTTTTGTTTATTTATAACGTAAATTATAATTGTTTTTGTTTTTTAAATTTTATAAATAATAATGTGTAGATATATTTTTTAATATTTACTTTTTATCAGTCTGTAGTTTACACGTAATGACTTATCAAAAAGTCCTAAAAGTAAATAATTGACTTACACAGATAATAATTGACCTTGAAAATTTAGATTGTATATTTTTATCTAGTTTTATATAATGATAATTGAATTATTCTATACTAATATGGTGCATATGTAACTTATATTAATATAGGTAATCTATTCGGGAATATCTCAACATAATTTAGGCCCCGTTTTATTACTCATGTAAGATCAGTCAGTTCGCACCAGTGCCACTTAGTTCGGCCACAAAAAAAAATGTTCTTAATTGTAGTTGTAGTAAAGTTCACCAGTTGTAGTAGCACTTCGTGGCGTGTTGTTACAAGGGAAGGATATGTACGACCGCGGAATCTTATTTAAGTTTGCATTTTACTCAATTTAAACCTACCTGTTGTAATCATCGGCAAATGGCCGCTTTTTTGACACCTATGTGCGTGCGGTTTGTCTCCCGTTGTCGAAATGGACGCGTGATATTATCAGCAGATAAAGCGCGTCAGGCGTTCTCAACATTTCCATTGTTAAAAGTCATGGTAGACTGAAACCGACTTCAGGTCAAATGTCGTGGTAATCTAAACCAAACTTTTGTGGACACGATACTAACGTAATTTTACACCAATCACTTTTAAATTGATACATAAAATTTTAGGGCATAAAAAAGTGAAATGTTGCTATAACTTTCTTAGTATATAAGAGATCGAATTTATTAAAATTTTATAAGATTTATAAGATAAGCGCCTAAAACGTATCTGAGTAGACTTTTTTGTTAGCACCTGGGGGGGGGAAAAAGTATTTTTTCAAAATTCAAAAAATCATTACATTAACAGTGGCTATTTTTAGAAAAATATTGCTAAACACTAGGAAAACATTTTGCGAATATTGCGATAAACAAAACTTTATCGACGCTTTTGAAGATTTTCTTCATATAAACGTAAATCCTAAATCTTCGTATCACTTATGTTATACGCACACGCATGTCATGAGGCGGAGACACTCAAGAAATAGCTCCAAATCTTTAAAAACCTCTTTAAAAACGCAAGGTTCGTATGGTTGGGTTCGCCTGTCGGGCGATAATTCGATAAGCAAAGTCCTCGTCATAATACAACGGCACCGCGGATTTCCGCCCATTTTCAGTGCGCGCCGTCGCACTATCGCGATAGTGTCGAAATAGCAAACGAAACCTCAAAATGTCCTCATATTCATCCTCATAAGTGAAATTTGGCGGCGCGGAAGGACCTTAACGCGAAGGTATGTCATTTATTTTACATTACTAAAATTAGTGAAAAAATAACCGAAACATAAACAAAGATTATGTTCCGGAAAAATGCAATGCCGTTAAGTAAAGGAATTTCTAATATTGGTTGTTTTTAAAAACACCCACTTTCCTATCAGGAGATTGGTCAGAAAAAATAAGAAAAAAAAAATGGAAAAGTCCTACCAAATAACAAGAAAAATACACTTATAACTGTATAAAAATCGTTAAACGCGGTTGAACGGACATGTTTCACACGCGCGAAATATTTTGTAAACGAACTCTTTTAATATTATTAATTTAGGATTAGTTGTTAGTTGAATGAAAATACATCCTATATACGCATATAGAGGGTGAACTTAAAGTCAGCAGTTTTCATGTAGCTAACAAAAAAAAAAAACCACATAAAAATATAAATACTTTATTGAACGTGGTGCACGTTGCATTGTTGTATTACTGACCCATCCAATTGACCTAAATTACAATATTTGCGCGCGAAAACCTACCGGTCGTTCATTGAGGTCTATACATTAGTAGGTACGGTGCACCATGGAGTCAGTTTCATTTTGAAATACCCTCTTTTTGAATAAAATCCGGGCATTCTGTCCTTATTTAATTTCAACGTGCCAACAAATCACAGAACGCTTAATTTAAATGTATTTCATACACCAATTTGTTCCTTTAACAATACTCTTCACTCTCATATTCCTCGAATCTCCCTCTCCTCTTTTATCTAAATATTAATGTAGAAATGTGTGTTTAGATTTATGTGGTATTAAGTTTTTTCCTATCTTCGTATGTTAATTTAAATCACTATGTGAAACTGTAGATTTCTTTTAAAATCTCAAAAAAACAAAATACGCAAACAAAATAATCAGTCACCTGTTACCATTACATAATTAACAATCATTATTGTACCCACATAGTAAAATATTAAAATGAACTATGCTTAAGGCCTCATGACAATGTTGTTTTTATTGATCATTTAGACTATTCACTCGTATTACACAGACCAGAAACATGTGCATTTATATTTTCACGTCTCGAAATGTTAATAATTTCCAGGACCATTTCCGATAAAAAATACAGCTAATTGGCCATGCGATTTCAAACATAATTTGTTTTGAAAATGTAAACTTCACTTGATAATATTAAATTGTTATATTTAGATTTTTGACCGGCCTTGGCGAGCGAAAGAAAAATAACAAAGGGAATTTACACCAGTGCTTTGATAAAGTTAATATATTTGGGCATGAATTATTTCGCATTTTTTATACAATTTCTTACACGTAATAGGGATCAAAAACATCCTCTCAAGTCATCGGGAATGGTCTTGGGACACCCTGTATTCTATGAGAAAACAGCCTTAGACCAAATAGTAATAACTGGTGAATTATGGTCACGCAGAGATTTTCGCATCGTCAACGCCTGTCCCCAACTTTGATCCGGTGGTAAAATCTCTGAGCCGTAACACTGTTGATCGATAGTTGCCGCGGTGCGCGTGCGCGTGATAATTTACGGCCTTGTCGAAATATACTATGTCTAAATTTAGTAACTTTTAATTATTTCTAAAGTAAGAATAAAATCTAAAACCTTACCTAAAAACTACATATTATTTTGTCTATAATATGCTTTATTTTTCGGGTAAATTATATGCTGCATTATCGAACGTGACGCGAAAGATAAAAGTGAACACAGTTTTTTATTTAATTTATATTTCAAAAACGAAAATCAATTTAAAAAATCAACCTCTGAGGAATAGAAGATAAGTCTTCGGCGTACGTAATGCTATAAACCACTCGTCTAAATACTTAGTGGTTGGGGGGGGAGTGGTGCATCATTAAAAATGTGGATTTTTTTTAAAGATTCTCCAATGTTAGCCCGGGGAAAAGTTCCGGCTATTTGGCTGTTATTTATAAATTATTTCAATTTAACATACACTATACACATATATTTTCGGGTAGGAAACCATCAGTATATTTTCAAACGCTGTCATAAAAGTTTTACACATTTTATTTATCAAAATAACACATTACAAGCACAGACCTCGAATAGCCTAATATAATTAATTTTAAACTATCTTCGCCATACTTTAGGCAATTATCCCTTATTCAAAATTGAAAACATTTCCTGTTATAAAATGGAGGGCATCGCTCGCCTTTTCACATTTAAATACACCGATTTGTATGAGGATAGAGGCCTAAAATATTTTTTATCAATTATTACGACAGCATTTCAGTGATACGAATAGCGATTATGGTACCTCAAATTCAAATTCTAATTCACCATCGAACGAAACTCTAGCGGTATCTGTTTTAGCATTTTAAGCATTTATTTTAGCTAAAAAAGATAAAAAAAATGTACCTAAAGAGTAAGTTGTTATATGTTTTAAAAAAGAAATATTCCTATTATGATTTTTGCCCGATGCAAAAATGTTAAAATTGGGTTAGCATGGGTTAGCATCTATTTGTAATAAGGTAACAACACACTATCTGTGCACACTATAAAATCTATGAAACTAAATTTCGGCACTAGACATTTCTCGCTTCAATAATATACAACACCTTTTGTTCTTCGGTAGATACTGTTCCAGTGCGACACGATTTTTCCATATAATTCACGATTATTTAATTTTAAAAAAATATATATTTAACAAAACAACATAAAAATGTTTATATTATACTTGTACTATATTTACACTAATTATCAACGAAAAATTTTAATAAAAAAAGAAATATACCTTGCCTAGTGGGCTGATAAAATCCACACCAACAACTGTATTTTTTTTGCTTTTTCCGAGATAGCTTAAAATATAGTTTAATACTTTATATTAATATTCATATGTATATTTTGAATGCTAATAATAATTAAACACCGATTTTATTATTAAGCAATATCCAATGATAAGTTCAGTGGAGAGGTCTGATATCTTTTAAATTCGTCTTGGAAATCTCGTATAATCGTCGAAAAAAGTATGCAAGTCTCCTCTTGTATCTAAATATTAATGTAGAAATGTGTGTTTAGATTTATGTGGTATTAACTTTTTTCCTATCTTCGTATGTTAATTAAAATCACTATGTGAAACTGTAGATTTCTTTTAAAATCTCAAAAAAACAAAATACGCAAACAAAATAATCAGTCACCTGTTACCATTACATAATTAACAATCATTATTGTACCCACATAGTAAAATATTAAAATGAACTATGCTTAAGGCCTCATGACAATGTTGTTTTTATTGATCATTTAGACTATTCACTCGTATTACACAGACCAGAAACATGTGCATTTATATTTTCACGTCTCGAAATGTTAATAATTTCCAGGACCATTTCCGATAAAAAATACAGCTAATTGGCCATGCGATTTCAAACATAATTTGTTTTGAAAATGTAAACTTCACTTGATAATATTAAATTGTTATATTTAGATTTTTGACCGGCCTTGGCGAGCGAAAGAAAAATAACAAAGGGAATTTACACCAGTGCTTTGATAAAGTTAATATATTTGGGCATGAATTATTTCGCATTTTTTATACAATTTCTTACACGTAATAGGGATCAAAAACATCCTCTCAAGTCATCGGGAATGGTCTTGGGACACCCTGTATTCTATGAGAAAACAGCCTTAGACCAAATAGTAATAACTGGTGAATTATGGTCACGCAGAGATTTTCGCATCGTCAACGCCTGTCCCCAACTTTGATCCGGTGGTAAAATCTCTGAGCCGTAACACTGTTGATCGATAGTTGCCGCGGTGCGCGTGCGCGTGATAATTTACGGCCTTGTCGAAATATACTATGTCTAAATTTAGTAACTTTTAATTATTTCTAAAGTAAGAATAAAATCTAAAACCTTACCTAAAAACTACATATTATATTGCTTTATTTTTCGGGTAAATTATATGCTGCATTATCGAACGTGACGCGAAAGATAAAAGTGAACACATTTTTTTATTTAATTTATATTTCAAAAACGAAAATCAATTTAAAAAATCAACCTCTGAGGAATAGAAGATAAGTCTTCGGCGTACGTAATGCTATAAACCACTCGTCTAAATACTTAGTGGTTGGGGGGGGAGTGGTGCATCATTAAAAATGTGGATTTTTTTTAAAGATTCTCCAATGTTAGCCCGGGGAAAAGTTCCGGCTATTTGGCTGTTATTTATAAATTATTTCAATTTAACATACACTATACACATATATTTTCGGGTAGGAAACCATCAGTATATTTTCAAACGCTGTCATAAAAGTTTTACACATTTTATTTATCAAAATAACACATTACAAGCACAGACCTCGAATAGCCTAATATAATTAATTTTAAACTATCTTCGCCATACTTTAGGCAATTATCCCTTATTCAAAATTGAAAACATTTCCTGTTATAAAATGGAGGGCATCGCTCGCCTTTTCACATTTAAATACACCGATTTGTATGAGGATAGAGGCCTAAAATATTTTTTATCAATTATTACGACACCATTTCAGTGATACGAATAGCGATTATGGTACCTCAAATTCAAATTCTAATTCACCATCGAACGAAACTCTAGCGGTATCTGTTTTAGCATTTTAAGCATTTATTTTAGCTAAAAAAGATAAAAAAAATGTACCTAAAGAGTAAGTTGTTATATGTTTTAAAAAAGAAATACTCCTATTATGATTTTTGCCCGATGCAAAAATGTTAAAATTGGGTTAGCATGGGTTAGCATCTATTTGTAATAAGGTAACAACACACTATCTGTGCACACTATAAAATCTATGAAACTAAATTTCGGCACTAGACATTTCTCGCTTCAATAATATACAACACCTTTTGTTCTTCGGTAGATACTGTTCCAGTGCGACACGATTTTTCCATATAATTCACGATTATTTAATTTTAAAAAAATATATATTTAACAAAACAACATAAAAATGTTTATATTATACTTGTACTATATTTACACTAATTATCAACGAAAAATTTTAATAAAAAAAGAAATATACCTTGCCTAGTGGGCTGATAAAATCCACACCAACAACTGTATTTTTTTTTGCTTTTTCCGAGATAGCTTAAAATATAGTTTAACATTTTATATTAATATTCATATGTATATTTTGAATGCTAATAATAATTAAACACCGATTTTATTATTAAGCAGTATCCAATGATAAGTTCGGTGGAGAGGTCTGATATCTTTTAAATTCGTCTTGGAAATCTCGTATAATCGTCGAAAAAAGTATGCAAAATAAGCAATGGGAAAAATCCTAGAAACGTTTAAACGCATGGTCACCTTACGAGTATGTACCTCCTACTTTGTTTTTTCATTGTTTTTCATTATTATTGTTTGT
Organism: Neomicropteryx cornuta; assembly: GCA_020383195.1. NCBI lineage: Eukaryota > Metazoa > Arthropoda > Insecta > Lepidoptera > Micropterigidae > Neomicropteryx > Neomicropteryx cornuta. Next base: position 601,453 of record JAHKQU010000028.1, read on the forward strand.
ATAATGGACGTTTAACCGTATATCATAAGACGCACAAATAGATAGGTGAGAGTTGACGTTTTCATAGGATATAGTGCTGTATTTAAACCAGCTTGCATTGCACTCAAGCGATGCAACTATTTGTGCGTTCGGTATTAATTTCTTTTCTTTGAAAATTCTTGTTATATAAATTGTTTGAATGATTTCGATCCTTAAAAATATTAAAATGAAATCGAATTTTCTGAATGTCAATATAATGTTTGACTCTCATATAATGTCACGGTTCTTAGGACATTTGCCTATTTTAACCTAAACAATCATCTAAATACGGTATTTAGGAAATACAAAAATATATTAAATGTATTTATCTATATATATTTATATCATTACAACCTGACCCGACGTACTTCGTACCGCCTCAGAATCAAAAAATATTGTGTTAGCTTATTAGCTCAATTAAATTCAGTTTTTTTTATTAAGAATACTCAAATTAAATTAAGTTCAATACTGTACAAAAATCAAAATCAAAATGATATGTATTTGACACATTTCATTTGCAACAATGATAAATCTGATGATCGCTAAATAAGATGATCATCGAAGATGATCACTAACAAAGTGAACATCTTCGAAGGCACCTTACCATTTGAAAATAGAATTCCACAGAATACAAAGCGTTCCATACAAAATGTATGAGAAAATGAATTTTCTTTATATTTTTTTTTCGTGAATTTTTAATATTTATTCCGTTATTCGGGGCGGAGACAAATTTAACAAATCAAAAATCATAAAAAACGGTCCAGCCGTTCTTGAGTTATAAATAGTATAACTAACCCAGCTTTGTTTTATATATATAGATTATTAAAACGTCAAACAATGTCAGATCTCTAATAGAGACCGATAAATTTCGAGGGCTGTAAGTGTGTATGTCCACAGTCGTCCGTGATGCGCGGTGAGCATGCTGCTGTGGCGCCTGTCGCTGCGTCGCGCCTTCCTGCTCCTCAGCCTGGCCGGCTTCGGCTGCCTGCTGCTGTGGCTGGGTCCGCTGCAGCCCACGGCGCCGGCGCCGGTGCCGGCGCCGGTGGCGCCTAGGCAGCAAGCGGCCACTTCGGACGAGAAGCCGGACGACGACGAAGTGGCGCCCTCCAAGGAGGAACCTGAAGATAATCCGGTTTGGGTTTTTGTTTTATTTGCATAGTTGGTCTGGTCGCGAAGGCCTTCTTACTCATAAATTATAAAAGTCATTCCAACCTTAATAATATTAACACGCGAAGGGAAAACTTTGTACCCCTTTTAAGGCTCTAGTAAAAGTTCATAAGGAGTGCAGAAAGCTAAAATTTACCTATTTTGGAAGTACATTTAATTAAATACAATAAAACATTCATACTAATTATATAAATATTTACCAGCTGTCAGTAGTCAAATCTTGCAAGCTAAATTAGAACCACTCCCTCTTATCCTGATTGTCTCCGTCGAAAGAAATCCTCAAAGGTCATATACACGCAATTTTGTATACGCATTCAAGCATTTAAATAAAAGCTTATTTAAAAAAGTTTTTTTACTATTATTATTTTTATTACCTTTGTGATAAATAGAAAAAAAATCCTTTGTTATTTCGCTCATTTACTCTTTTTATATAAATTATATACTTAAAAATCTTTATTGGGCTTTATACATTTAAGCATGCTGTTAAGACTAATTTCTACTGTCTTTATTTTTCAGTTGATATCCTTTGAGATCGAGAATGAGGTAACGTTTCCGGACAGGCCATGGTTCGTGAGAGGGGGCCTGAAGAGGCCATTGCCCTCCGAGAAGAGGCCGCCGATGTTCCCGGACGAGGTAAACTTTTTACTCAACCTTTCAATCGACTACCCTACTAAACCCGAGCTGGATGAACGCTTGAATCTTGCAACCGTTTGAATTAGGTTTATTTTCTGTGCGTACTAACTTTATGATTTTATTTAACAGGCTTCTCTAGTTTCGCAAATAAAAAAATTTTTAGAAATTTTACCTACATTTTAGCCCAACGGTTTGTCTTGCATAACCTAAGCTATATGATTTTTTAGAATTTTTAAAAACCAATTTTCAGCAAATCGAAAATGGGTGTCTTTGGCATTTTACCCAACTTAAGATTTTTTCCAGATTCAAAAGGGTACCCCCAATTTTCGACTAAACTGTCTCCCAATGTCGACAAATCATGCATAGGCCGTATGTTGTCCGTTAGGTATTTTAATGCCACATTTATCTTTAAAGTATTGCATAGATATCGCCGATACGTCGAACTATCTCACTTTCGAATTGGTTTCGTTGTTTTTTTTTATCGATCGTTCGCTCACGTTTTGGCGATAACTTCGATTGAAAACATTATCGACCGATACGCGTTGGAATTCCAAAATATATTCCCTTAAACCAACCTTTTTTGTCTTCGGGCCGCAACACTATACTGGTATGACGAAAAAAATATGAAACGACAATCCTCTTTGGGTGTCACTATTGGTATGTCAAAGTCAAAATTAATCTCAAGATATACGAAACACAGAATCCCAGATTTTGTAAATCATGTCCCTGATAATAAATGTGTTTAGGGGCCGCACAAAAAAGCTAGAAGGGCCGCAGGTTGAGTATGATTGCCATAAACAAATCCAAATGTTATTTTGGCGTTTTGACATTTTTGATATTTTAATTCGATTCGATTCGGGATAGATTTAATTGGTTAGGCATATTTTTGGGTAGATTTCTTTAGAAAAGTTACCTATCGCAATGGCATATACTTCTGGAAAAAATCGACATATCTTCGCGATTCACATCCCCTAGAATCCAAGACCACCCTCAGTTTAAAAGTTTTTATATATAAGTTTGCATATCCATCTATATCAGGGCACAACTTCAAGTGTGTTAATGGGCAAAATCAAACCAGGGGGGCGGGAATAGGGAGGGTTTTCGATAACTGAAATTTTGCGGTACTCTCTTGACAAAAAAAGGCCTAAATCAACTTTTTTGATATCTCAAACCATTGTAGGAAAGATTGGTTTTCAAAATTCAAAAAAATCACAGGATCTAATCAGTCTAAAATGTTAATTGTTGACCTATAATTTCCCTACAATTTTTGTTTGAAATATTTTTTGATAGGAGCAACCCTTATGTAATGTTATGTATATTAGTGGATGTGGGGGGTTTACCCCCCATGTACCGCGTCCTTTCCAGAACTATTGTACTTTTAAATCCACTTATAGCCCGCCCTCTAGTCACGTACTATAGATAAAGTTGAGTATCTTTTTGGGTGCGATGGTTCTAATCTTTTCTGGCTTGGGGATGTGGTTGCCTAGAAGCTGGAACCTTTTATAAATGAGGGGCCTACATTCCCCCAGTAGGTATAAAGGGGTTTCTGGGCTCACTTCGCAAAGCCTGCACCTGTCGTCGGACGATAGGTTTAATTTGTGCAGATGTTTATTCAGCTTGCAGTGGCCTGTTAAGGTTCTGGTTAGGATCCTTAGTTGGTTTCGGCTTAACTTCAATAACTCCGAGTCTTTTTTGCGAGAATCCTACTATGAGTTCTTTGGCTTTGGTCCGGGCAGTTCTTGCCAGTATTTCTGGCTTTGTTTCCCAGATTTTTAGCAGTCTGCTGGTAGTGCTTTTAGCTATGCCGCAGATCGGAGGAGCAACCCTTACGGCACAGTATAAAAAGGGATCCAGTATATGCACTATCGCTGCGCATGGGTACGGCTGGTTGTGGTGCGAAATCTGTCTCCGCCTTCCGGCGTGCCGAAAGGGATATTTTGTTATTGCAATAGGGACGATTTGGCACATTCCAGGTGGGCGACGGCAACGATCGCATAATCGAGCAGCTGATGTTCGTGCCGCCAGATTACATGGACGCCGAGAACAACGCGGCCCCTCCACCGATGAAGAAGATCCTGCTGGCGAACGGGATCGACGCCTGGAACACGAAGCCCGGCAGACACGCCTTCGCGGTCAAGAGCGATTGTCCCGTTAACAGGCAAGCATCTCGCCTACTTAAAGCTTCCAGCATGGTCCTCTATTAGCCAGCAACTTCGGAAACCCTTGTCCATTCCAACAAAATAAAGTAAATTTTTGGGAGGACGAATGTCGGCTTCCATTCTTTTCTTCCTATTCCGATATATTTTTACAAGCAGCTTAGTTTAATCCATCCATTATTGTACCTTAGTTTAAGCTAGCCCTTTTGTGGCTATGATCAATTTCTAGTTCAAACGAGTTCATCTTCTGTTTAGATGTGAGATAACGGTTCATCAGAAGGATGCAAGTAAAGCCGATGCGATAATCTTCAGGGACAACCACGTGAAGTTGTATGGAAAGCGACCTGCAAATCAGGTAAGGTGTTGTTCGTACAGCAGCCTCCACTTATATGAATCTCCTACCTATAGTATACTATACTCTTATTTTAATTAACGGGCAAATGAGAATACCTATATTTAAAAGTACTACTCGGGTTTATAGTAAACTTATCTAGATGATGTATAGCAAACCGATGGAAAAAAAATGTGTCCATATATTGATGTCGGTATGCAGGATATATGTACTTTTCATCAACACGGGATTTTTTATCTTTCATACTTCGTAAATTTAAAATAAAATTGGTCGAGGTGTCACCCTGTGGCACTCTACATCGTCTAACTCGCGAATGCACGTATTACAATATAATATTATTATAGGTTATCTTTGGCGTGTATATCCGGCTCGCAGGACCATAAATGTAGGGTCGTACATGGATTTGGGGGAGCGGACTGTAGGTTTTGATGGATTAGGAGGTTCACAGCTGAGAGTAAATGGCAATCAACAAGAAAACAAAAGACCATCATAGTATACTATGATGGCCGTCTTTGGTTCGCCTGCCTTAGCTATTTTCTCACTGCTACCTTATGGTTCTGAGTTGATTTCACGAGCTCGGAGGATTAGTGCCTCTGTTCGCGGCGAAAAAGGCGTTGTTTTATCACGGATTGCAAAGGCGCGAGTATCCCTCTTGTATTTCTTTTCCAACTGACACCGACAGCTGTGATAATGGCAAGGGTTGCCACTAATATTAATATGATATGATATCGTATGCTTATTACAATGTTAAGCATTCTGACCACCGCTCCCGCGGTAAAAAACCAATGACCCCAAGAACGTTTCCAGATCTGGATCCTGTACTACTTGGAGTGTCCCTACCACACGACCTCGGCCGCCTCCTCGGACCAGTTCAACTGGACGGCCACGTACCGCCGCGACAGCGACATTGTGGCCCCCTACGAGCGCTGGTACTACTACGACCCACTCGTCAGGCAGAAGAAGATCGACAAGAACTATGCCGCCAACAAAACTAAAAAGGTAACATAATAAATAAATAAATGACTGTAATACCGAACTATCGATGTGCAGATGGCTGACTGCAGATGGTCGGGTGGTACTATGGACTAAATTGAAGATAGCATGGGTGAGAACCGGAATCGGTTGTGCACTCTTTCATTGGTATATCAACATATTTTCTAGATCTTTTTTTCGTTACCGTCAATGTCCGAGGCGTTAAAAATTGTGCGAGTAGAAATGCGATCAGATTAGATTAAAAACACTGTCTTCCAGGTGGCATGGTTCGTGTCGAACTGCTTCGCCCACAATCGCCGGCTCCAGTACGCCCGCGACCTCGCCAAGCACATCCAGGTGGACATCTACGGCACGTGCGGCAGCGGCGAGCACGTGTGTTCCCGCTCCGACAAGCAGTACTGCTACAGAATGCTCGACGCCGAATACAAGTTCTATCTCGCGTTCGAGAACTCCAACTGCAAGGACTACATCACGGAGAAGTTCTTCATCAACGGCCTCAGGTAATCATCAGGCTCCGTCGCTGGGAAGGCATGCTGCAGTCTAGACAAATGTCAAAGTGACAGAGAGCGATCGGCGAGTCAGTTAGTTGCAGACGACACCGTTTAAATCACCCTATTATTCTAGCGCAATGAATAGCAGCGTTACTGAGCGGCGACGAAATCGTATTAGGCCATTTTGAAATCACGTAATTTAGTAAAATATATTAGTATATACCAGTCATTCGTTAAAGCAAAATAAAGTACTCACAGTTTTTCTTGGAAATAAACTTTTACTTTACTTTACTATTGACCTTAAGGTCGCGGGTTCGAATCCACATATGGTCTTGCTATTTTTAATGCTTTATTATCACCACCTCCCCTGACTCCAGGACAGGCACATTTGGTCTAGTTGAGTAGGGCCCAAAATAATATATATCCTACGTCATGCCAATTATCATTTTTTTTTTAAAAGTATATCCGTGTAATATATAAGAATATGAAATTATTTATGCATTAAACGTCTATTTTCCTTCAGCCAGCCATATACCCATTAAATGTATTAAATGGTCTATTAATTGCTGTAATAAAATATTTATCACACCGTTTACGGCTTTTAAATCCACCAGAACAAGCAAAATGAGATAATAAATTGCGCCGTTTTGTTTCTAAAAACTAAACATGTTTTCAATATGAATTATTATAAAGCTCATAGACCTTTGGACATAGGATTATGTAAGCAAACCTCTAAAAGTCAACCTCGACTGCTTTTGAGATCCAGAGGTGAACAGAAATCCTAGTTAGATGTCAATATTTCGGATTGCCGCCATAAAAAAATGCTTATCAATTACTTAATTTATCTGTTTATTATATTTTAACATTTTAATATGTTATTATATCGCATAGTTTATTTCTGTTAGTTGGCAACTATTCAACAAATAAGAACAAATTGAATTGCCTTCCTTAGGACAGACATTTAGTCTAGTTAAGACGGCAGCGAATAGAAGTTTGAAAATATTTGCCGGCTTTACTCCGGCCTCGTCGCGCCGACACGGCCGCGTTTAGAGACTAGGTCAGTTGGTTAGGTCAAAGATCTAAAACTATTAGGTAAACTGACATATTGAACATTGATTTCAGCTGGAACACGGTGCCGATAGTGATGGGCGGCTCGAGGGAAGATTACGAGGCAGTGGCTCCTTACCATTCCTACATCCACGTGGACGACTTCGACGGCCCCGAACAGTTGGCTCAGTTTCTGTACAAGCTGGACAAGGACGATGACCTCTACAGCGAGTACTTCGCGTGGAAGGTGAGAAGCAGACTTTTTACCTTTTATAACACCCATGAGTACTTAACTCGGCGAATAAGGAAGAATTTGTAATCCAATATGTTAACCCGGTCATTTCTCCATACAAATGCTGTAGTGTTATGACTCTCTTATTTTTAGATGACTTAGCACTTGCCATGTCGTCTGATAGTTAGCGTTCCGAGGGTTCCTTGATGACTTCGTTTTCGTTTCGCAGGGCACCGGTGAGTTCATAAACACCCACTTCATGTGCAGGGTGTGCGCAATGCTCCACGCGGGCAGGGGAGAAGGAGTCTCGCCGCCGAGGTTCTACCGCGACGTCAACGCCTGGTGGCGCGCCGACGGCGTCTGCAGGGCCTGAACCGCCACAAGATATTATTGGCATTCGGTCTGTAACAAACGCACAATCCAACAATATACTTACGAGGAGTGTAAAATAACTACTACGCTTAGGCTCGAGGTTGAAGATAGAATAAATGTACGGATAGTTCAATTCTACAGAAACGAACCATTATTTGATGGCGAATATCTATGAATATTATTAAAACCTAACTCTATTTTTTTTGTAAAACATTACCAACGTCTTGAGTAGGTAATAGAAAAATGTCGGTTGGTATTCAACTCGTATGGGAAAGTGTCGGTTAGCTCTGATGGAGATTGTCCTGCGGCAATAAGCTCGCCCTTTTGTAGGGTAGTTAAGCGTGTCAAAATAAGTGTTTATTATAATGTGGGCATATACCGATATGTCATCAATTTCGATTTACAATTAAAATTATACTTTAGTTTATTTCTGCATAATAGATGCCGTTTAGTGATCTTAATAATATATTAATCGTTACAAGTACATGCAGAAGGGTAGAAGCAAAGTAGTGAATAAGGCAGTCTTTTGTAATAAGCCTTCGTATATCTTATATTTTATCGACTCGCTGCCTTCTTTCCTACGACATTATCGTCGGATGAGCAAACGTTTTGCTATCTGGAAGTCTGGTTGGGCCAGGCTCGATACAATATAGATTCCTGGAACGGTGGATTAGATACAATAGCAAAGCAACTCTTCGCGTTCACAATATGTCCACAAATCTATAAAGATTTCATTTTTAATCTCTACCTAATGTTGTCTGTATCTATCATTTGCCATTTAATGGTTACTTTAATATTGTTTATAATTCCAATTACAGTGATAAAATAGTAAGTGTTTTAAATCAGGTTTATTATTTTACAACTGTATAGAAATACGAGTTTGTACCCATGATGTTTGATTAGTGTTTAGCTATTTGTCTGTTTATGTAACAGTTTTCTGTGATATGTGTGCAATACATTTGCAATAATGTATGCGCTATTATTTCATATTTTTTTGTTATTGTAGTCTGTGCTCATAAACGGCTTCAAAACAAATTGAAAATAAAGATTTACGATGTAAAATTTAAAAACATCTGCTAAGGTTCATTTTATGAATGTATTTTTTACATAAATTTTCTATGTAATGCGCCGATAAAACAATTAAAAGCCCTATACAAAAATCTATATTAATTTAAAACTATATAATTTTTATAATAAAAAAACTAAACTAAATATGTATTTTTTTTAAAAAACATTTATTTATTTTTGTTGGGTTCACATTCAAGAGCAATCTGAACTAAATTTGAAATGTTTAGTTATATCTGGAAGTTATACCGTTTTATTGATTACCGGTTATTTTTTATACGGAGCCCCAAATATAGCATAAAATCGCATTTATGATATTTCGAGTGTGACGTCATAATTTATCATAATATTATTATCACGAATAATGAAATATTAACATAGTTATTTTGTTCTAAGAATTTCGAAGAATTTAATCCTTATGTATTTAGTTTAAATACTTAAGCATTTTAATTATTTTTAGTCGTTTTGTCTGTGATCACTTTTTCATATCATTTGGTAAAATTTGTGAAAAATTAATTTATAGAGGGTAATAGCATGATTTTGCTCGGTTGAAGGAGTGAAATGAGATAAAAACATACTGTAGACATTATTTGCTATTTTTTTTTATAGTCATTTTATCGATCTCTAAAAGGATTACTGATTGTGTAGTACTATTACGTGAGTATGCGTATTTATACTTCATTCGTCTCCCTCGCTCGGATTTTTTACGCAGTGTGTAAACGCTATACAACTTTTCTAGCGATTCGACTCGACTCCTACACGATTATATATCAGAAAGAAGGCGAATCAGTAAAGATTTTATTATTAGTTAAATAAAAAAAAACTATTATAGGTTACCATTTCACCTCCTTCAATATTGCTTATGCGTTCCATTTTACCCTGTATACCTACCTACCTATCTGAAAAGTAATTGTGAGTTGGTTAATTAATTAAATTGTTGAAATTATGTTCAGAAGTGAATGAAAAAATCTTTGAAATTATTGGTTGCAATCATTTTAAGGTAATTGGAGGTAGGTGGATTTATAATTGCAACTAAAAAAAAACGCACACCTTCAACTCATCCGGGACTTCTCCATTAGCGTTAACGCGTTAATCACAAATCACATACCTAACTGAGGTTAGATTGACACGACTCTGTAATCTATGACAATTGAATGCTTGGGTTTGTTCGAGTGGTGTCACTTGTAACGACTCTGTAGTTATGGACGCGAATGAACGCTATTAGTCACCGCTATTAATAGGGTGATTTAAACCGTGTCGCCTCTATTCTCTACTGACTGACAAGTCTAGCCTAATCCAGAACGAAGTTATCCCGGATGAAGTTGTGCTTACGTGCGCCGAAAAAAAGTAGGTAGCTGTCTTAATTGTCCTAATTTAGAATAGGGAATTACTTGTAAGCAAAATAAATAATATTTTGTTTTTTTTTCCATTATAATTCCATTATAATTGCCAAGCAGTCGTTCTTTTTTATCTGTTAATTAAGTATTATACTTATATATTCATTTCCAACATAATTGATATGATACTTAATAATTTTGCCAAAGAAACACGCGTAAAACTAACGTACTTATTTATATTAATATTTTTAATGAATGGTTTACGATATGTTACTTACATATTTATTAGCGAAGTAATATATATTTCAGTGATATTTCAACATGTCCGCAATGTCGTGTTCATCTAAGGAAGACTTTTAGAAATGTGATAAAGTTTTTGGTAACCGTGTCATATTTATTTCGATATTATGTTTACGTAATTAGTACTTTATTAGTCACGACATTGGTTATATAGTAGTTTTGAATTTCTCAGCATCAATGAATTCTAAACCACTCTGTAGTAGGTAACTAAAAAACGACGAGCACGTGCATACAACATGTTAATTTACTAGAAAACGCAATTTTAACGACAGCAATACTTCAGCCGAAAATTATTCATAAAACAGTGCGCCATCTGTAAATTGGCAAGATTTTCTAAACTAAACATTTATACTTCTATGCATCTAGGTCATTTGCCAACGAAATAATAATAATAGAATATGATTACTTAACATTCCGTTGGCATAAAACAATAGCTCCATCTGCATTTCGAAATCACTTACTAATTATATGTGGTTGAGCTATCTAAACCTCTATTAATCAATGTAACAATTTACTCTATATTATGTATGTATTACTACTCTATTTAATTTGTAGTTTTAATGTATTAATGTACAAATAGTGAACATCACACCTTAATTATGAGGCTTAATTATTATAATTTAATTTTGTAATAAATTTGTAAAAACATTAAATATTCTTATAATTTTATCAAAGCTATAACAATTGTAAGGTACTTTCCTAATTTTAGAATATTTTATACATAGCACAAATACATTTTATGAGTATGTAATATTTATTTAAATTTATTATAACCCGTTTCAATTTGCTAGAATGTTCTTTCGATTTTTGTAAAATTAACAACTTGACTAAATTACGAATCTTTTAAAGGAAATTAGTTTAGATGACATTATAAACTAATACCTAATTATGTTTGTAGGTAATTATCATATCCAAACCATCTCTATTTTTTGTCACTGAATAATATTATTTAAAATGGTCTTTTAAATACAATTACTTAAATAATTAAATCATTAATATACTTAAAACATTTGTCTTCTTTTAATCAATGCGAGGATATCCACATACAGCAATAAACAGTCAAGTATAAACTGACTTTAGTATACAAAAAGTGATAATAAATTGTAAAAGCAGCATGCGAATAATAGTAGTCGTGAATTAATCAAATTATAGAGATGAACGTAAAAAATAATTATTTCTACTCTACATTATCATCTGAGAAGTAAATATTTTAAAGTATTTAGTCTGCTGGAAACTTTAAATTATTTCATAGTATTTATCCAAAATAATAAAAAAAGAAAAGAAACTAATTTACACAGTCAATGTTTTAAGAGTTTAAGAAACCTACAAATTTTACAGGAGAATATATATAAATTTTCATTTGTGGTTTAGTAAAAAAAAATTGCTTATTGTTGTTTTTTGTGTTAAGTTTCCATATATGTTACAGGGTCAGCCTACTACAATTATTTTTAAGGAATTGTTTATTTGCTTGGAATTTGTTAAACAATTTTAGAGGGGGAATAGATTACTGTACTTACTTAAATAGATGTGTTTGTGCACCAGAAGATGATAAGATATCATGATATATTACGTATATCCGAATGTAAGAATGTCCATAGAACCTTTTTTTTAATATATTAAAAAAATCAAATTGTGTTTTATTTATTTTTTGTAATAAATATTAATACATATCTGTAGGTATAAGAGGTCTGGCATAGTTCATTTTCATGCGCCGTTTTACCCAACGATCTTTTGTTTTACCTCAACTTCAGTATAACAAACAACAAAGGTTTTTTTTGTGTCCGATTGTATTTTGAGTAGTTAACAGTAAGCCATGCTTAGGTTTTCAAAAATTACCGTTATATTCGAGAAGGCTTCAAAGGTAAGATTTAATTACATAGCAGCTACTTAATTTGCCTATCAAATGATAAAATCACAACCCGCGAGGTAAATAATCATAATGCCATACAGGCAGAGCAATGGCTACAGGGAGGGATAGAGGTCAGTGTAGTGTACAGTAGGCCGAATCACAATAGGCAGATATCAAAAAAATATACGTGCTTTCTCGAATCCAGTTTAGACTACAGGTAGACAGAATAATAATACCTGCGAGAAGGCGACTGACGCTGGCCTCAAATGTGTGAAGACATAGCTATACACTTTGCTGTGGTCATACATTAAATCCCAAACATTCTTGAAAATTGACTATTAGACTTTACCGGGAACCTTTTTATCTTTTTTGTATCGGGTTGGCCCAAATGCATAAGATATTATTACCGTTGAATAGATTATGGTTTGTATAGGGTTGGCCAAAATATATATCCTTGTGATTGTGTTTCCGACCATCTGTAGAGGTCGCTGATAACTGTAAATGTGCCGAAATTACATAAACAAGAAATTGTTCTGAGGCTCTGTAATAGGTGTGCCAAAATATAAAAGTGATAATCTATTAAAATCATATATCTTTAAAACCAAATATATAAGATGTGAATTGATATTACTTAATCAAATACAGCCACGATGCGACACGACTCCGCGTTGCAGGCGAAGTTAGTCCTCGCCGCTCGCCCGTGTGCAACTGTCTCAGCCATTTTTGAACATATTTCCTAATGCTATATAAATTTGAATATTAAATGTAGCTTTTGAAATTGCTAAACCGAAACCGATTTTATAGACAGGTTACACCTGCAAGCAAAAATAAGCAAAAGTTTAAATTTCAATTAAGATTGATTTTTAACAATAGGATGGAATTTTCGATAGACAATAGACTATTATGCTATGCAGGGACATAGACATTTTGGCGCCAAAACGTCAAATCTCAGAATGTCAAAATATTGCGAGGCCCAGATATTGTTGTGGAAAATTGCACCGGCATGTTATTATTAGTGTTCGTCAATCAGTAATCCTCAATGTAATCTCAATATTAATAAAATACTTCTGGAAACTTAACCTAAAAGGTGTTTTGTAAGATGTCGAAACGGAACAGCTTGGGAGGCGGGTCAAATACTTTGTTTAATTATTTTAATAAGTCTCCGCAAACAAGTAAAATTCAGAAGGGACGTGTTTCTTCTGATGTTAGTTCCGCTGTTGTTGATGAGTCGACTTTATCTCCTAACGTTGTAAAGTCGAATGGTAACTACACCGGTAAGCCTACATACATATTTTTGTCTAAACAGGCTAATATAAACCCACTGTAGCAATAGTTTACACAATATCTTGTAAATCAGATTTTATTTTCGTTGTTAGAGAGAAATAAGAGTGGGTATCTAGCAAGAATTTTCTACTTTCGCAAATAAAGATGGTGTCATTCAGCCTTTCTAGGTTATTTGCCTACTCGTTACTCTTTTGTGCCTGCAATTGTGTGAAAGGTCCTTGTATGTTTACTTGCTATGTTACACATAATTACTGCAGCAAGAATGTTTTACGCTACTGTTAAAAATCATATCTGAATTGATTCCATGCACATTCTGTCGAATTGGAAGTAATTATTATTTGTGAATAGATAGATACAACAATGCCATAATTGTTCCTCCAGGCATTGTAGCTAATAGCTTGATGGTAAACCCGGCCATAGATTTGCATTTTATTTTCAATATATTTACAAATGGTTATTGCTTTTAATTGTCATGATTAAAATGTAAACTTGTTATTTTAACCCAACTGGTTTTTTCCCTAAATTTATAGTGCTTTTGTTTAATTTTAATTTTTATCATATAAATGTAATATTTTCTTTAAATTATAGATAACAAACGGGAGCGTAGTGAAGAGAAGGATCTCCAAAAGAATGTATCATCGGAGGAGGACTCTCCAGTTGCCCCAAAGAAGAAAAGAAAAAGAATCATACCTACAAATGACTCCGACGATTCGGACGCCGAAAATAAAAGTAATAAGTACTTAGTTAAATTGGTCTTTTGTAACTTCAAATTAATATTTTTTTTTTATCTAAAGTATAGACTTTTTAACAGGCCTCAATGAGATATCGGAGGCCGACCATTCTATCAAAGACAAATTAGAGAACAGCTTCAAATTTGAACACAAAGATGTCACTCCGGTCAGTACGCCAAGTCGCAAGCAGAATACTCCCAAACCAAGTAAAAGGTAAGTTATTTATTGTTATTAAGTAAGTACCAAACTAGACACTTAATAGTATTTGTTGCAGGGCTGTATTATACTAGATGTTGAATTAAGCTACGGCAAATCAGCCATCCATAATCTGTGCGAACCAGTGTCATGGTGCAATCAAAAGCATAGATTGCCCTGACAGTGAATATTTAAAATAGAAAACTAAAGCAAGTTTCGATCTTTGATTTTGACTAAAGTTATTCAACTGACAAACCCTTCTTCTTGTATTATATTTTTATATATTAAATAGTTTTAGTGTAATACAATATTGGAAAAAAATATATTGTTTAAATTTTTATTATTAACTGTAAACATCATAAATAAAGAATTAATAAACTACAGACTAGTATTGCAGGTCACATTTCTCTATCTAAATAATGAGAACAAGAGTGATGACATTAATGCCATTTTTTATGAAATATTGGAATTATGGATTATAAGTGACAACTCAGATTGTTCTGAGGATTGAAATTAGATTATCTGAAATTGCAGTTTTCATTTTATGATGTTAGTTGTTTGTTAATGGTAGCTGCTGTTTAATATGTTCATGTCAATCAAACATCCTCAGCACCTAAAATATAAACCTCAAGTGATTTTGAGTGTTCATAGTTTTATTCATCCTAATGTTAAAAAAAATATGGGTAATGACATACCCTTTTACTGGAATTATATCCCGGTATTTCAGAGATTACACATCGCTTGAAAAAATATGTAACTTACTCTGATGTAATAATAAAATTATAAGCTTAAGATATAAGAAAAATGGATGAAACTACATTCATGGGTGATGCATTTGGGATGAAGGATTTAAGGCAAATGAGATGATTTTATGGACTGACTTTCATACAAGGTTGATAAAAATAAAATTAATGAAATGTTAAAATTAAAACACATATGCAGCTTATTAGCTAGTATGCAGATCATTTAGGTAATTATTAAATTGAACCTAAAAGTATTTATCTTAATTATATTTGTTTTTTAGTTTAATAATGCCAAATTGCCTGATAATAAGACATAATTTTTAACAATATGAAAAAAATTTGTTTAATTTTTTGAAAAAAACGCAAAGGTTTTAATGCCAAATTTTATAGTTTTAAAAAATAATTATAAATTCGACTATAATAATCTACGAAATATAATCTTCGACTTGAGATCTCAGGATGTCGGTTTAAACCCAGCGCTGAGTTTATATAATATACAAGTATATGTAATATGTATCGAAATATATTTTATAATAAAATTTAAATAATTTTACAAAATGTAGTAAGAAGAGTTCTGCAGAATTATCACAGCCAAACCCCGACGAAGATGACGGACAAAATTGGTCACATTGTCGCCTGGACTGGTTGAAGCCCGACAAAATTAGAGATGCCAAAAAAAGGAGACCAGATCATCCGGAATATGACTCCAAGACATTATTCGTTCCGGATGAATTTAAAAAAAACCAAACGCCCGTAAGTATAAGAAACACTACTGTTAATATGTGGCTGACCCATTTGGAATATTAATCCTCCAGGTTACGTTTGTTATTAAATTTAAGTAGTTAAAATCCTAAACCTATTTCTATATTTCTATTTCTAATCACTCGACAGCCATTTTTTATTACACTGGTTCAACGTAGTAGGTTAGTGCGTTAGTTTGACGTCGGGTTGACATTCTCTCACCTGCCAAACCTTCATGATATAAACTGCCATGACCTTCAAGTGTCAAATAATTTAAATGAATTCAAGAGCTGACTACACATTTTTATCAGAGACAATCCGAATGCAGATGCAGATTTTATTTATTTTTAAATAAAATGTATGCTTTTGTTATTTATTAGATGGCATTATAACATTTTTTGTCTGCATATTTTCAACTGATTCATATTCAGTCGAAGTAAATAATTAAAATAACTTTAAATAGTTACAGAAGTACGCGATCTGTTTTTTGGTAAAATTGGAGAAAGACTCTATATGATGTTGGTCAAATTTGTTATTATGAAAAAGAAATTATTGAATATTTAGTGTCCGTTCAATAATTTGAAAGCTACTTTATCAATTTAAAATATACTTATTTATAGGAATGTTATGGGTTACCCAAAAGCCAAAGTTAAAACTTTGCGAAATTACAAAAATTCATAATACTTATGTCCAGACGAATGTGTTGTTTTTGTATGTAGAATTATGTTTTAAAGGTATGTATATATGTGTATAGATATGGCCAGCATTCTAGCCGTATAATTTCCATCATTCTGCGAGAGAAATGATACTTTTCTTAAATTTCCAGGCTCACAGGCAGTGGTGGGACATGAAGTCTGCGCATTACGATTGCGTGCTCTTCTTTAAAGTGGGGAAGTTCTATGAGCTATATCATATGGACGCTGCTGTTGGGGTCAATGAGTTGGGTTTCTCGTACATGAAGGTACTTATGTGATTGAAATGAAAAACAAATACTTAAGAAACGCAACCCGGTAATTTCTCCATATAAAAGTAGATATTGAAAAAAAAATATACTAGGTATTGTTTTATCTCATAATTGTCTGAATTAATATCGTATGAAAAAGCAAAAGTTTTTACTAAGGGCTTTGAAAAATCTGTAATTTTCCATACACTTTATGAAAAGTATACTTAAATATCTCATTGACGGAATACAAGAATTGAGAAAAAATGTCAATGACGGAACATAGTATAAAGATGCAAATTCCACTAAGTTTTATAATAATTGATTCTGTTTTCCAAGATTATTCAGTTTGAGTTATCATTTTGCGAAGCGATGTTTTTGTTTGAAAATATTGCATGTCTCAAAAAGCGTAGCTAAACTAAACAGCCGTTAGATGAAATAGCGTGATTTATAACCAGACCCCTCTCGGAGTGGAGGCTTAATATAATCATTTAATTTTCACGGACTTGCAGTGATAAGAGGCATGTCTGCTTTAAATATTCAATGGCGCTTTTGTCATCATGTAGACAACAAGACATCTGTATAATTTACAGCATCTTACTGATAACAAATTAAAATAATATAATCTCGGTCCTCCCCAACAAAAAACAGAAAATAGTTAATTTTTCAAAGAAACGGTTATATGTTTTTCGGCTAAAAATTGAATGAACATAAAACCATTGAACGAACGTTGGTAAATCCATTGAACGTAAAATATAAAAGTGCTGATTCTACCTAGCAAAAATAACCCATGAGACATGTTTATCAGATACCATTTAAATCTGTATTTCCTGTAAGTAAAATGTGATGTGTGTGCAGGGGGATAAAATAATATGTTTGATTCCAGGGTGATTTTGCCCATTCCGGTTTTCCCGAAAGCGCATATGCCAAAATGGCGTCCATTTTGGTTTCAAAAGGCTACAAAGTCGCCCGAGTGGAACAAACTGAAACACCTGAAATGATGCAAGAACGAATCAAGAGAAGTGAGTGTTCATGTTATTGAGATTATACAGGAAAATTAATTATAGTAGGCAATGCCATGGCGACATAACTACTCTTTATATTGAAAATTTCAATCCAAGAGGCGCGTGATCGAGTAGAAATATAACCCTACTAATGGTCGCATGTTTGTTCTGTAACAAGCAGTTTAAAAAAAATGACTACGGCAATACGCATTAGGACATGGAAATTTATTTAAGTTGTAGGATTTTGGGGTTATAAAGTTTCCTGCTTGTTAGGTTGATACAGTATTTAAATATATATCTAGTATAGATCTAGAACCTACTTTGAATCGAGTTTAAACCGAGATATCTAAATAATTTTCCATAATCATCTGATTGAAAGTTGTTTTCACTCCCAATTTTAAATTCAACTTTTACTGTATCATAATTTCAATTATCCTCATAAAGTCGGTTCATAATATGTCATCCTCATCGCCTAAATAATTCAAAGCTAGGAAAATGCATGAAATTATGTCGTAAAGGGGAAATATGACTAGTCTAGTTAATACATCATTTCTTAAATATCTCTGGTAAGTGAACCCTTACCGACTGTTACAAATAATTGGACTATTTCATGAAATTCCTATAATCTTTTAGCCGGAATGAATTCCAAGTTTGATAAAGTCGTAAGACGAGAGATCTGCCAGTTGACGTGCAGAGGGACTGAAATCTGTGGTCTGCAAGATAACGGTCCATCGCAAACAACCAACAGCTTCATGCTCTCAGTTGCAGAGGAGGTAAACCTTACATAATTATATTACTTTGTATAGGGTGTTTTTTTTAGAGGCGTGGTATTCAATCTGGCACTACTTTTTTCATAGTTGGTGTTTTTGACAGCTGTCACTTGATTTATGCTCAGTTTGGTTTGCCATTTCATAATGAATAGACTTACTCCTGAACAACGTTTGCAAATAGTGCAAATTTAGAAAAAATCACTCTAAATTTTTTTAAAATCACTCTAAAATAAAGTAAAAATCGCGTCGTGGGCTTGTGGCGTGGCCTCCAAGATCGTGCGATTTAACACCGTTGGACTATTTTTTGTGGGGTTATGTGAAGTCGCTTGTCTACGCAGATAAGCCGGACACGATTAACGCCTTGGAAGAGAACATTCGGAGCGTTATTGCTGACATACGGCCCAACTTGCTGCAAAAAGTGGTTGAAAATTGGGCCTCTCGGCTGGAATTTGATCGAGTCAGCCGCGGCGGCCACTTACCCGAAATCATTTTTAAAACATAATGGCAAACCCTTATCTTTATAATAAAACTAAATTCTTAGCCATAACATCAAATTATATGCGTTTTATCTCTTCTTGAAAACCACGCCTTTAAAATCATCACCCTATATTTAATATTAATATAAGTTACAAATTTTCACAGGGTTTTGCGCTGGTCACTGTAACGCTTCATATATAACCTTCCTTAGAACAGGTAACTCTTACCTAGTTAGGAAGGTTATAGACTTGTACTCATCGGCCAACATATTTTCTCAATAAAAAAAAATCATACATTTATTAATCATTAATAATAATAGTCCACATAAGTTACAAGTTTTAAAATATTTGTTAAAAATGCATATAAAGTTATTGATTGAGAATAAGGACAAAATGATCTACCTCTAGGTTTTTTAATTATAAAGCTTTTTATTAACAGTTTACATATTATTATGGTACATTAAGATATATGAATAGTAAACATAGTATTTTATGATCTCAAGGGAAACTATAAAAGCTGTCTAGTTCTCTGATAATTAACTGATAACTTTTTTTCAATACACATTGAACTCAATATTTCAACGAGCTTTGCTGTTTTTTAATTTTGAAATTGCCTATTTTTAATTATTTTTGAAATCACCCAAACTATGCAAAATATGCACCATTCTGGCTCTCCGACCTTTTTCTACACTCCATTCAGCCGTTGAAAACCTAACTAGGGGGTAGAGTCTATTGCTTGCTTCTTGTGTTTGGCCATATTTTTTGATAGTGTTTTATCTATAAATTAAGGAATTAACCAAATTTTTTTGTTATTGATGTCATGCAAAAAATATTAAGTGCGATGTAATAGCTCTTAATGGGTTTTGCTAACCATCCATTTACCATCCATAGATAATGTTCATTTGACTAAGAGGCTTGTGTGTAATTAAATGTCTTGATTCTATTTAGAATTTGAATTAAACTATCTGAAAGACAATATTTAATATTAATATTCCATTGAAACTAGGATCATGGTCTGACCAACTAGATAAAAACTCTCCACTGAGCATTCAATGCTTTTTAAATGGCCTCAATTTCTATGAGCTTATTTGTAAGTTTACTATTACTTAAAAGTTTTATTTAGTATTTAATAAAAAAATGGTACTGTTTTGTTAATGGAGTAATATGTCACTATTTGGTTTTAAGGACCAGGGAAATGGCTCGAGTAAATATGGAGTTTGCTTCATCGACACTTCGATCGGCCTCTTCAATTTGGGACAGTTTCAAGACGACCAGCAGTGCTCCAGACTTTTGACGACTGTGGCACATTATCCGCCCGCTTTGGCAAGTTATTGGCTCATTATGTTTAATTTATATAAATATTATTTTGTGGATTCTAATTTAATATATATAGGGTTGTTTTTAAATTAAGGGTTTCCTATTAGGAGGTTGAATTTGTATATACTGTATTTAAGTTTGAGTTTTAGTCCTCAAACTTAAATACAGTCTTTTTAAGTCTTTTTTCTTTTATTGAGCTCACATTAGAATAGCTTACAGCAATTCACACAATACCATACAGAGAATATAATGAAAGAATAATAAAAACCAATTAATCTGCACCCAATAAGACACTATGGTATCCCCATAAAAATGGATTTAAAATGGGTATCCCTATAAAATATAAGCGTGTCACTGTGCTAGCGCTGTTTGAATTAAGCAGGTTATTTTATTATTCATTAGTGACTGTAGAGGTTTTGTTGTAGTCTGTTAAACCTATTAAAACCTAATAAAAAATCTATTCTTTTCATCTGCGAATAACTTCTTTAACTGCGAAAAAAGCAAATAATATATTTCGTTTTTGCTGAACAATAAATTTTTATCAAAGCGGTTTTTATGTTATTTTAGTACATACTCCAATTTACAAATATTTTAAGTCAACATGTGGTATTTGTCAAAAACTATACCAGTTTGTTTTTTTTTACTCCGTTGGCGTAATTTCTTTTCAAACACAAGGCGAATTTTAGTTTCGAGGTTCTAGCAACCCCAAAATACCGGAAGAAAAAACATAATGTTTGAATTATATTGGTTTTTTATTATTTGTAACATTTTGTGTTACTACACCCAGCAACGTTCCTCGACCGTTAACAGTGTACATCCGCTCCCCTTTCCCATAACTGTGTTGGTGAAAGTCACGGCCTGGAAAAAAATCGGATGTGTATGTCCGTAAGTGATTTTTATATTAAAAACAATGTAAAGTAAAAGTTTATTTCTAAGAGCAACTTAATGCATAGGAATGACAATTTACAATTGGTTTACAAAAAGTTACATAATAAAATATGCAAATATATAGTTACATCTATATATTCTACATCATACCTAGAGTCGTGTTTTTGGCTAGGGCTGTACTATCTTCCGCCGAAACAAGGGTTATTTTTGAAGGTTTACATAATTGGTAAATTCCAGATTGTCTACGAAAAAAGAATCACAACCACCAGAACCTTAAAAGTGTTCAATACGGCCTGCTATTCGGCGCGCAAAGAGTCCCTTCTCCCAGAGACCCAATTCTGGAGTGCAGAGAAAACTCTCAAGACGCTCGCAGAGAAGTACTACAAGACCGATTCGGATGGGGAGTGGCCGGAGGGACTGACGCCTCTCTTGAGCAAATGTATGTGACCTTATACTATAACATTTGGAAGAGATTATTCTGATGTTGTTTGTGGAAATTAAATCAAAATATAAATTATTTAATTGAATCATATACAGGTAAAAATAACAATAGTGCATTCATTTTAATATAGCTTAATATTTATTGTATAGATAATTTTTCATCTAGAAATTATACATGTATTATTTACCATTAATATATTATATTTTTTTTTAATAAATTAAATGCACACACACACACAAAACACACGTGTCACATGTCATCACATATTACTGCAAAACTATGATGAGTGCAGTTGCGTTGCTGCATTAACGTGTCATGCACATAATTACTTACATCTTAGCAAGAGACGGACTGCATACCTTTATCAAATAAATTTATGCAGTCCGTCTTTCAGCCCCTACCCCTTACTCCTTCTACCTAAACCGAAGTCTGCTCGACCCATAATGATATCATAGGTACACGCCCTTTTAGGGCAGAGCGAGATGTGGAGGGAGGGAGGAGCGAGCGTAGTATGGCAGGTTTCACACGAGCAAATTGACTATTAGAATAGAAACATTGTTTTTTTTTAACATTGAAACTGTGATGAATTTTTATATTTTGCCTCAACAAAATCACCTGGCTCAGTTATCAGGAATGGTCTCGGGACAACCCTGTATAACCTATATGACTTCATAATATCTGTAGGTTTTAATGTTTGTCTTGTTGGGAAATGTGTGCCGTAAGAAGCAGAAAAATAATTATTCCATTTTACTTTTCAGCGGATGTTCTAGGATTAACCCCACACAAAGACTTCATGCTGGCCGTAAAGGCGCTGGGCGGATGCGTGTACTTCCTGCAAGAAGCTCTCTTGGACCTTCAAATTATGGGCATGTCACAATTCACGTCGTACAGCCCGCCCGATGCGGCGTGCGCTGCACTCAAACACGAAGAGTGGAAGCAGGGAAGCAACATGGTATTGGACGCCATTACTTTGAGAAACTTGAGAATAGTCGACGTGGAGTATTCGCTGTATGACAAGCTGAACTTGTGCGTCACACCCATGGGAAAGAGGTACATATATTGGCATCGTTTATTGTTCTGCAAATTATAATCTATAAAATTTATTAAATATCAAAAATTTATGTTAGATTATATGCTTGGAAAAAGTAGTCAACAATGAAATTTATGATCAAATTAGATTGTATCAGTGCATAATAATAAATATGACTATCCCATGGATAAATGACGCTCGCCTTTTTATGATTGTGATGAACATTTAAATCCAAAAGGCTCGAAAATACAAAAAACTACAGAAATAATTACCTGTAAAAAACCCATGAATTTCGTAATTCTGAGGTTGAGACCAATCTACTGATAGCACATTCATGTGTGTTGGTATGATAGACCGGTACCCAGACTAAAATGCCCATCGTCTTTCACGATGATGACTAAACCTATTTTGTAAATTAATGAATAGTTACAGAAAATACCTTTATATAACCACTAAATAAACATTACGTATTTTGTCTAATATGTTACTTTTTTCTTCCAGGTTATTACACCATTGGATATGCTCACCGTCATGTGATTTGACGGCCATCCGAGAACGTCAAGAAGCTATTACAACTCTCTTGAATGATCAATCGCTTGCTCAAGATGTTAAGAATATTCTCTGCACATTACCTGACTTAGAGAGGCTTTTGGCTAAGTAAGTTTAATTAACTTATATAGGCTTAGATATTGCATAAATTCAGATACGTGCAGTAATTTTACAGGATAAATGCCATTTAAATTAATCATTTTCATACATAATAAAATATTTACTCAGACTTCTAAAGTGAGGTATCAAGAATGAGATTTAATTCAATGAAATTTAGGGTAATAACCAATTTTTATTGACTGATTTATGGACTTGATTAGAGAGTGCAATTCTTTGATTGTGTGTTGTATTTTCTATTAATTCTTTGTAGTTAATTTTAGTATTCTGAAGTATAATTTTGTGATTCTGATTTTGCAATTAGACAAATTTTATCACTTTTATTGTAACATGTCATTGTTATGTCAGGTTTATTTTTAGTGTTGACTGATGGTTGACTCTTAACTCATTGGAGACTGATTGTAAATCATTCTTTACACATCGAGCTGGCCGGCATCCTAATAGTGCTGATTTGTTGGCCGACATATATACTTCAATATGACATATACTGTCATTTATTAAAAAATGACCTCTTAATTATCTGTTCATCCGATTGCTCTACCGTCTATGCCATTAGATTCGCATATAACCAATCACTGGCTAAATACGGATAAAAATGTATTACTCTATGGAAATTTTTCATTTGGAAAAAAAATCTAACAACTGTATATTTTTTGAACAAGTTCTACATAGTAATCTATAGTTTATACATCTAGCAAATATTTAAAAGTGTAAAAGTTGGAAATAGTTACTAAAGTTATCAAAACAAGTGAAATTTGGGTATCCAACGTGCAAAAAAATTGATTTAAGTAGCTTTTTTTTTAAAAAAAAAGTTTAACCCCTGGACTCCGTAGAACGTATATATGCGTTCGACCGCTCGGACACCTCTGTGTCCGTTGACACCGTAGGACGTATATATACGTCCGCATTAGCCGCTTGATTTTGATTATTTTTGGTATTATTTCAGTATTATTTATTAACTTGACGTTTTTTTCATTGAAAATCACAGCAAAACAATTTTGGTTTTTTTTTTCCATTTTAATGCAGTTTCTACTACTATTTATAAATGTGTATTGAAAATACACTAATGTACTACCGTTCCAATATCTATAACTTTTTTTTAACTTTTTTCTTTTTTCCGAAAAATGTACATATTTTGGAAGACTTTTAAATTATAATTTATAGTTATAAATATATGAAAATGTAAAAAAAGTGTTGATTTTGTTTATTTCGTATATTAAAAAAAAAAAAAAAAAAAATGGCAACATTTTTATTTTTTTCTTCTTTAATTTACGAGACAAACATAATCAAAGTGATATGGCCTAATAGAAAATTTTAAGGTGAATCCGATGATACCAGATTTGTAAAGATTGAACGACTCATGCCTGCACTATGGATTTTATAGTAGTGAGTGATTTTTCAAGGTATTGCAATAACTACGGAGTCAACGGGTTTTGGCGCCAAAATTTTTGGCGGAAACTACGGTGTTCAGGGGTTAAGAGAGATAGTAACCAGAGTGATATTTTCTAATAGAGAATTTCATAGTGAACCAGATGACACCACATTTGTGGAAATTGGAAGTCCCAAGCCACCAAAGCTGATTTTTCTTCACTATTGTGAGTTTTCATAGAAATAAATCAGTACTATAAAAATTGTGCTAAAGGAAAATTTCTAAACGGGTTAAAGCAATCTTATGTATTTAATAAAATAAGTGTGTTATTTTTGTTTAAAACAATATATGCCAATTCTGAATAAAATCTACCTTAATCATATGATATACATATAAAGGAAAAATGTTTTTTAAGTCTAATTTGAGAATTTATATAATTCAGATATTCATTCTTTTGTTCCTAACCTGCTCATTTATTTCTGTTGTCTCTTGTAGGATTCATTCTCTCGGCAACTTAAAACGCTCTACTGACCACCCGGACTCCCGGGCCATTTTCTACGAAGAGAAAACGTATTCAAAGAAGAAAGTCCTCGATTTCATATCAGTGCTGAATGGCTTTGAGGCCGCCCTTAAAATCGCCCAACTTTTCGCCGGTACCAATTCAACCATGTTGAGAGGAATCACGCAAATTCAACCCTATGGAAAGTTCCCGAACTACTCAGATATTTTGACCTTTTTTAAGGTAAATATAATCTAAATATTTTTTACAAATCTCATGATATAATAATTTCCATTCTATACAGAAACTTGCCAATTTAATTTAATTTGGTATTTAATGCCAATCATTATACAAGATACTTAAAAAATAAATAAAACAAATGAATTGTGTTGTATTGCTTTACAACTGCTAAAAGTAACCTTAGCATGTTATGAAGATTCCTGGCACCACCATATTATACTGGATTGTCCGATTAGAATGTTTCAAACACGATAATGAATGTGTTACTTTCATATTTTATTAGGAACCGCTATAATAATAATTATTATTTTAATTTAAAAACTTTACCATATCAATTTTTCATAAAGTCGCAAAGTGGCGCAAAGTCTGCACTATTTTAAAATTTTATTTTTGTTACTCTATAAAAGAAAATATAAAGTGACGACAGCTAGCATATAAAATTATTTATAAGTAATAGGTATATATTTTTTACTATGAACTGAAAATTAAAAAAAAAAATCCAGTATTATTAAATAATCCCAAAATCGACCCAATATCTGTGGACGCGTTAGGGCATCTACGCTACGACATTTTTACGAGGGCGCGTAAACTTGTCCTCGCTACCGTGCGGGTTAAATGTGTAATATTATAAATGTATTCCGGAACTTTCATAAATGGAATAAAAAAATATCTTTGGTAGAGGTCCAGATATTTTACGAGAACTCAGTCATGTTACAATGGTCACAAGGAAAACGGCCCCAGTTGGAGAAATAATTAAAAACCGTTATTAGTACTTTGTTGGGTGTAATTTTGAACATTTCAAAATGTGTCTGTCTGCAAATATTATATCGTTAGTTATTCAGTCAGTTCTGAAACCGAGGATGTTGTTTTGAAACTGTATTGGGCAGTGACCTGTATTTCACTAGTTTCGCATAAGGACTTATTATTATTAATTATATAATATTAACTTACTAGATGATTCAGTTACACTTCATATTTCCCAACCTAAAACTACATGGCTTAACAGTGGTAAAGTTGCTCCCATTTTTATAACAAATCTAACAAAGGCTATCTTATCAGGAACCATCGTTAGCTCTCTCATTTAAAAAAATACAAAGAACTTCAGCGAGACCTACTAAGCCCACATAGATCATAGGTTCTACTAATATAGTTAAAAATTCACTTGGGTAAATATCACAAACAAAGAAGTCACTCTGATGTATCCACTAAACCTACGAAGAAAGTAAATATATATTGAGCACTCTTTATTTTGTTCAGGAAGCGTTTAACCACACCGAAGCCGAGAAGGAAGGACGAATTGTTCCTAGTCATGGCGTAGACAAAGAGTATGATTCGAGCTTCGAAAGGATAAAAGAGATTGATGATGAGCTTAAGGATTATCTCAAGGAACAGGAAAAGTTCTTCAAATGTCGGGTAATTATGATTAGAATCTTAATCAGGTGTCAGTTGCACGTACCTTAAGACGTGTATAAAATGGACTATTAAGAAACTGCAAAATTAGCAAAAATCTGTTGTTTCATGTGCACATATTTTAACCCATCATGCGCATCGAGCGCCCATAGGCAAAAGTCTCACGATCATACACCATCCGCATAGGCCGCCAATGGGCGGCCGTGATGGACGACGTAATTAATATATTATTTTTGCCTACTAGCAACTCCGGGGCTTATGGTTGCCTATTGCTGTTCACCTCTTTGTGAGATGGGGCATACATTTCAACCGTGTTTCTTTACTTACATTTGAAGTTTGTTGTATGAATTTAGCAAAGTCACTCAACCCCATTACGGGCTGTTATTCGGTTGTTGGCGTGTGTTTACGATGGTTTTTGAGTGTTTAAATGTGATTAACCTATTATTTTTTGTAACATGTGATATGCATGTTTGCGTGATTCAAAATATCAGAGATTGCAAAAATAATTGATTTCATTTAGTGAAATCCCGACAGCGGCGGCCATCTTCGGACATGTCAACATTACAATAAACACAGGTAATTTGTATCTTATTATTCATTTGTATTTATAAGCAACTGAATACTGAATACTGATAAAGTATTCCTTATGAAATTTTATTGTGAATATACAGGATGTCCCTTAAGTCGTGGGTCAAACGAAAACAGGAGATAGGGGGGGTCATTACCAATCAAATAAACACATATTCTCAATCCAATTCTTGATAGTTAAAAGTTATGGCATTTTAAAAAAAATAATTAAAAATGCCAAATACGTCATCTAAAAACTTTTCATAAAAAAATACAATTAATTTAGCTGTTATTTTTTGTTTGTTACACTCCTGAATAGTGCTTCTTTCTAAAAATAAATATTTGCTTAAAAAAAAATTTTTTTTTTCCTCAATTTTCACTTACCCTCCGTCGGTTCGTATTACCATCCTTCGGTTTGTTCTACCCTCTGTCAGTTCGTTTGCACATCCCTCAGTTCGTTCTACCCTCCGTCGGTTCGTTTTACTATCCGTCGGTTCATTCTACCCTCCGTCGGTTCGTTCTACCCTCCGTCGGTTCGTCTACCTTCCGTCGGTTCGTTCTACCCTCGTTCGTTCGGTTTAAAATATAACTTACTTATATATATATAGGAACATAAATAAAAACCTGATGGACCTTATTATTTTCAGTGATCTTTAATTGCTATTGGGACCTTTAGGATAATAGATTATAGTTTTTACCCATCATTACTCATAAGTTTTTTGTATTCGACCCTAAACATTCAAAAAGCATATAATTATTTCCCGAGGAAATTAGAGCACATTTGTTGGTTTAATTATAGAGAAGAATGACATTTTGGTTTTTAGGTAACATATTTCGGTAGTGACAAAAGGCGTTACCAGTTGGAAGTGCCCGAGTCTGCTGCTAGGAGAGCGGGGTCCGATTATCAGTTGGAGGGGTCTAAAAAAGGGGCCAAGCGTTTCAGTACTTCGGAAACAAAGGTAACTGCGTCTTAATAATGTTACCTTTTTGATTAAGATCAAACGAAAACATATTATATTGTATATGATTGAAATGCTGTGCAAAATTAACTATAACCTATCCTTTATCCACGTATAAGCATGGTCCCCGAATGTTCTGTCAAGTGCATCAGTGCGAAATCGGCCATTGTATGTGTATGTGCAAAAATTAAAACTTATCAGGCTTCCGCTATTTAGTAATATTCGTGTGATGTCAAATTTATAGCAGTTTGTAAATAAATCATTGAAAATAAATGATATGATTGATTCGCCATGATTCGCCATTCACCATTCTTTCAACTTTTTTTATATTACGGCAATTATAGATAATTTTAGTCAAAAAAAATTAATGTGAATAGGTAGAATAATATTTTACGAAAAATGAAATCTGACAGTTTTTATATAATTAGTAGGAAAAATTCCCATAGAACGAGTAAGATATTGATTGATAAATCATTGATTGATTGAATAATCAAGATATCTGCTTGTTACATATCTTGTTTATTTAAATTTCATAATTTAATGTGTAAAAGCTAACAATTAAAAAATACATTAACTTAATATCTAGGATATGCTATCGCGGATGATGGCCGCCGAGGATCAAAAGAGCGTTGTCCTGCGTGACTTGAGCCGCCGTATCTTCGAGAAGTTCAGTCAGTCCTATGGCCTGTGGGAGTCGGCCGTACGGTGCCTGTCCATTCTCGACGTTGTTTTGTCTCTGGCTGAATATGTCAGATTGCAGCCTGGAGATATGTGCATTCCTAACGTTTGCACCAGCAAAGAAGGAGAGAAGGTTAGTCTTTGTTTTCATTATTCAGAACTGAGGCTAAACAGAAAAAACAAGTTTTTAATAAAAAAGACTAATCAGTAGTAACTAACGTAAAGAATTCTTAAACCTATTTGGACTGCCGTACGTACTTCAGCTGTTTTCCAGGCTGAAATGATTTGTTTACAAATCTCTGGTACTACCGCACCGCTACATTTAGGGAATAATTTATTCAGATGGTCAGCTTACTTGACTTAACCGTATATCTAAGAGAGGCCTCTAATTACCTGTTCCTTTATCTGATTCATTTTCACTGGCACAGTACTCTAATTTCTCCCATGATTTATTTCCATGATCATTTTTGCAGATGATTCTCAAAATCACTCATAGAACAAAAAAAATGAAGGTGTTTATAATGAGGCCGGCCAAGATAGATTGACTGTCCTGTTCAAAAGTTAGTGTACGACACTTACTGTGAGAAAATCTTTGATTGTTATCCGACGGTTTCGTACTGATGTCACGGCTGGTTCCGTGTAATGCCGCCAAAGTAAGCGGTTCATTTGTCCTGTTCTAACTAATTTTATTTAAGCGCCTATGAAATGGCTAGAATTAACTAGAATTTTATGCAGAAACAATTCAGTATAAAAAGAGTGTGTGAAATTATCGGTGTCTTATCGGGAAATTATTCTCAGTTGTTAAAGTTTGTCGTAGAGGTATTGGTGTTTCAGGGTTCAGATGCACGAAATCGAGCAAAACCACTCTGTAGGCTCTGTACTTCTAAGGCTTTTGAAGAAGAGCGGAGTAAGATTTAGACCAAAAGAGAGATGCTCATGTTAAAAATAATAAAAACTCAACAAAAGAGCGATCTTTAGAAGTTCATTCCAAGGTGTAGTCACATGAAATACTAATTTGTGGTTCGTAATTTGTTAGGCTTCATCGGAAGCAAGGGCCAATAATGGCCATGATAGTTGTCATTCACCTAGATTTACCGCTAAGATTGGTTTCCGCAGCTGCTTTAGAGGCAATCACGGAGCCAGCTAAATGCCACTCTGAGTTTGTAATGGGCTAAATTTTAAGGTGATCGACTAATGATTCAAAATCAAGAGTTAGAATCCACGCATATTCATACAGTTTTTAACACTGCATCAACGCCATCTCCTTAATCTAGCAAAAACAAATTTAGCTTAGTTAAGCAGAATCTAAAATAATGATGTCACCCAGAACATAGCAATCAACAGCGGCATAATAAACTATTAAGTGTCAAAATTCATAATGCAAGATAAAAAGATTAAATCATTTAGTTTTTTTTTAGCCATACATCTCGATAGTGGAAGGCTGCCATCCTTGT
The DNA here is from genome assembly GCA_020383195.1 of Neomicropteryx cornuta. NCBI lineage: Eukaryota > Metazoa > Arthropoda > Insecta > Lepidoptera > Micropterigidae > Neomicropteryx > Neomicropteryx cornuta. The sequence continues at coordinate 631,868 of JAHKQU010000028.1, forward strand.
ATTCCCCTTGTTGAAGACTATATACCAAACGACATCCAAATAGGAACTGATGCAAGCGGCTGTCAAGTGCCGAGTCTGGTGCTCTTGACTGGCCCCAATATGGGAGGAAAGTCCACACTTATGAGGCAGGCTGCTTTGCTGGCCATCATGGCACAAATCGTGAGTAAACTCACTTTGGTAATGTAGTGAAAAGAGTAGTATATATTTATTTATTTCAATTCGCAACATACAATACAATATGTCGCTGTCAGAAGCCATTAATCAGTATTTTCATGTAAAGTCTAGACTTATCTCTTACCTACGTTAAGGTCGACAAACAATGTCAAATACAATAATTATAGTATATGTCCAAGACCTCCAGGCTTAACCAAATGTGCCCATATCGGTTGTAGAGAATTAATAACTTAATTGTATCCAATTGGGTTATCAAAGAACTATCCCGCAAAGAATTATACACAACTACAATAATGATTACCATCGGATGCACATTAAATAAGTCCTCACTCACATACCAAAGAAGTTGATTTGATGAATCTTATTAGATTCATCAAATCAACTTCTTTGGTTTTCCATGTTTACTTATTAGTAAACATGGAAAACTTGACACCCACTACATGACCACCGACAAAAAAAAACTAAAGTGAAACTCCGGGAATAATTTATAAAACCCTGCAATACCATTAGAGAATAGAAGCATGGAAGCATTCAATTGGATTTGTTGGAAAAAACTATCCATTACACATACACATAACACACCATTTGGGTGTTTTTATTTCACTGTTTCACAAGTCTACTGTTTCGACTGTTCCTTGGCCCATCGCCCCAACAGCTTTCTCATGCCCAAAATTTCATGCATGATATGACCCACGCGGTCTTTTGAGATGCCTACTGTCTTCAATCGGCAATCTGCCAATACGAGATTGTGGATTTGTGTTATGTTGATTAAAATTTTTGAACATCTTATCTCTTGCCACAGGGTTGCCATATTCCAGCGCAGACATGTTCAATGACTCTGATTGACCGAATTTTCACTCGGCTCGGTGCCAGTGATGATATCCTAACTGGCCAGTCGACGTTCCTTGTAGAAATGAACGAAACGGCTGCAATTTTGAAGCACGCTTCTGTTCATTCATTGGTGCTTCTCGATGAACTTGGTAAGTTAATATAATGTTTCTCAACATTAGACACAACAAAAAGCTATTTGTCGTGTCTACATATTTTTTATATTGTAAAATTTGATATTTTGTTTTGGCTTTTCTCTTTATACACACATTAATGAAGAATTTTAATTTAATTCATTATTGAGTATGGACTCATGATAACCAAAAAATATACATGGTATCAGGAATGTAAACATTCAGGGTTGTCAAAGACCATTCCCGAAGACTTAATGGGGAGTTTGTGTTCCCTATTATGAGTAAGAAATTATATAAGTTCTAATTTTGACTATTATTCTAAATATAATTTTTAAAGTTTACAACTTTTTGGTCTCGGGATACGGTGTAAATCATTCCTGTACAAAAACTTTTAATAGAAACAATGAACTTATACAACAGAAGTAGGCCAACCGATTGCAAAATCATCATCACGCTTCCTCGAACTATTCTTTGATAGAATGCCATATGAAGATCTATTTTACTCATCCCCAAACAAATCCATTTCCAAAATTGTTCGCACTGCTGCTGGAAGACGTTTAATAACATCATGGTTTAGTTAGTTATACTTAATATTGAAGTTGTTGAAACCTAGAAAGGAATACCTATTGTATAATATGATCTTTGTATATATAGGGTGATGATTTTAGAGGCGTGGTTTTCAAGAAGAGATAAAACGCATATAATTTGATGTTATGGCTAAGAATTTAGTTTTATTATAAAGATAAGGGTTTGCAATTATGTTTTAAAAATGATTTCGGGTAAGTGACGCCGCGGCTGACTCGAACAAATTCCAGCCGAGAGGCCCAATTTTCAACCACTTTTTGCAGCAAGTTGGGCCGTATGTCAGCAATAACCCGCCGAATATTCTCTTCCAAGGCGTTAATCGTGTCCGGCTTATCTGCGTAGACAAGCGACTTCACATAACCCCACAAAAAATAGTCCAACGGTGTTAAATCGCACGATCTTGGAGGCCACGCCACAGGCCCACGACGCGATTTTTACTTTATTTTAGAGTGATTTTTTCTAAATTTGCACTATTTGCAAACGTTGTTCAGGAGTAAGTCTATTCATTATGAAATGGCAAACCAAACTGAGCATAAATCAAGTGACAGCTGTCAAAAACACCAACTACGAAAAAAGTAGTGCCCGATTGAAAACCACGCCTCTAAAAAAAACACCCTATATATATAATGCTATATTTAAAAGTACTAGAAACCAGGTATAGGACTGATACTTTTTATGGCTTATAATATTCATTGTTGATGAATAGCTTATTAAATCCCTTATTCTATCTTTAGGGCGGGGCACATCGACTTACGATGGAATGGCTATTGCTGGGGCAGTCGTTGACAATATTGCCAACCGAGGCTGCAGGACCATTTTCTCCACTCACTACCACAACCTGGTTGAAGACTTCAAGATTGATCCACGAGTTCGGCTCGCTCATATGGTTAGTTTTTAAATTTTTGTTTTAATATTAGTTATATTTTCTTCTCTTCTAAAAGTGCACCGTGCACCAGGACAAACAAGCACTGGATTGGAACACTCAATGTTTTACAGTTCATAAAATACATGATGCCAACCACAGAACAGTCAAATTAGGTAGAATAGCCCTAACCTCAACTCAGGTACTAAATTGTGTAACCAAAAACTGATATTGCAATGGTTTTGTGTTATTGTGTAATTATGGCACAACATACCATGTTTAAAGGACATATATCAATTAAATCCCGAACATCAGCTATTGTTAGACTGATCCGTTTTTCGACTGGCAAGTTTGTAATGGTTGGTTTGATGGCCTCGTCTCGTTCGCACGTTTGTGCTGCCTCTATCTTATTCAATGTTTGTGGTGTAAACAATTTTTATTTCAGTTTTGCATAGTTGAGTCAATCATATAAATTATCATCGAAACCTCTGGTGGCATGTGGTTTCACAATCAAAACTTTCCTTTTTTTTACCAACAGGCCTGCATGGTAGAAACAGAAGAGACGTCCGAAGACGAGATCCCAGAGGAGACAGTAACGTTCCTCTACAAAGTCGCCGACGGCGCGTGTCCTAAGTCGTATGGATTCAACGTTGCCCGTCTAGCCGGCTTGCCAAATCGTATCGCAAAGAGAGGTCAACAGATCGCTCGGCGGATCGAGAAAGAAGCGGACAATATTAGATCTTTCCGAAATATTGTAAACCGTCGTGCTAACGGAGTCGTCGAAACAAGCCTGAGAGAAATGATTGCCAAGTTGAAGGTCTAAAAATGTATTGTTTTTTTATCTATATTCCTCGAGTGCCGCTTTGCATATTTAGGCTAAAAGGTGCTACTGATTTAGTTTCTTAAGACTCATCATCAGAATCTCCGATCTCTGAGGTTCTACAACTTTATAAGGATTTGTTTTCGGCAGCTTGAACAATTAGATATAAACCTGATGCTACTATTTCAAACCAATATTGCTTTCTCAAACTTCCTCTAAAAACAGAGCATCAAAGGCACAATTTCTTTATTAACACGGAGAATAGCGTGTCTAATTAGTGATAATTTAATGTTAAGCGTTACCATTGAAGTATTAATTATTTGAATATATTGTTAGTCAGTAGTTTATTGTTAGTAATTATTGATGGTTCTCGACCACCTCTCTTAATTGTTTTATATATGTCATAAGTTTTCTTAAACAATTTGCTGTTGCATATTTTATAATCTCTTTGATGTCATACAATATTCAAAACTTAAAATGTCAACAAGTGCAGCAAGCGTGCAGATCTATTATTTGTATATGATACAAAAATGTATGGCCTTACGTATAAGTGCATTAGTACGCTTAAGAAAATTCATCTGCTATGTGAATGCGACTATGCATAAGGTTTTTATTATTCCAGCTGTAAAATTTTAAATCGTCTGTCCGCCTTAAAATTATATATTTAAGATTGAATTGACCTACGTGATCTTCGCCATATAAAAGTATAGCTCGGATATAAATAGTAACTTTTATAAATCCACTTCTGAGTGATCGTAGTTGAAATACATGTCTTCAAAATGTTAAATCTAATATCTTACCAGTAGTACAATATTTAGTCCCAAATTTTATTTATCCTAACCTAGCGCCCATGCAGCTTTGGGTAGAAAATAGTAATAATAATATATTTATTATGCAGGTGTTTCAAGACCATTCCCGGAGACTTAGGGGGTTTTGTGTAACCTATTATGAGTAAGAATTGATGATGACAATTCGGTCAGAGTGCGAATTCCGATGGCGAAGTTCAGCGCTTACAGTAAAAACATTACATCATACTTTTACTATTTTCATGTAAAGTTTACATTTTTTAAAGTTTCCTAAGAACACTGCTAAATCACAGGACCTATTAGCTGTTTATTTTTTTTTTATCGGGAATGGTCTTGAGAGACAGTGTATCATTATGTTATTTTATTGTTCGCTGAACAAGCAGCTATTTAGCTTCATGCTCATATCTCGTTCTCAGTTCAATATGTATTAATAAATGACTACCAGGTTGTTTAATATAATTTGTTTTTTTTTATTTCATCAATTTAGGAATGTCATTCATTCTTCATAAGTAAATTTGGTTCATTTATTTTGATTGTTTACTAATCCCTTACCAACCACGGGGGCTGGGTTCCATAGAAAGGCCGTAATAAACTGCAGTCGGCAAGACCAAGGCGGAGTGGTAATAAGCTCACTAATGGGCGTTAATAATTTTTGGTGTTCTCGGTTATAATATATGTACATATAAAAAAATGACTATGTACGTATGAAAATATGCTGTTTACGTGTGTCCAGCGGTCAAACAACCAAACAACTGTTTTTATTGAAAGCCATAACTTTTCGCTTTTTTCATTACAACCGTTATTAAAAGCATTTTTAAAGGCGGAAAATCCCAAATGTTGCATTCGATAACATGGGCAGGACGCAGAATTCGAGAAATACAATACGCCAGGAATTAGGATAGTGCTTCCCGTTTGCCGGTCGTGGCCGCGCCGAATGTAAAAGCAAGCTTTTTCAATATTTTTTTCTTGAAATCCGCGTTTGGCGAGGGATTACTGTAATTGAAATTTGTTATTTATATTAAATTGATTATTCCGACTGTACCGTTTTTTTTATTCATTACATACAATTTTGTTATTGGACTACAGATCTGATAAAAATAAACTTTTTCATCATTAATGTTGTTTATTTTATGCATAATTGGAGCGAAGCTCCCATGTGGTGACTCAAATGTCACTCTGTTCACGGACTAAGACTCTAGAACTACAAGACCGATTTTGATCATTATTTTTTTAAAATGACGATGACAATGTCTTCTGTGCATAGATACCAAAAAACATATACATTTGATTGCGCAAAGAATTATAAAAAATTAAATGGTAATCCCTATGGAGAAATACATTTATATACTAAACTCCGCTCTAATGTATGCCGCAGCGAAGCAAAGCGGCGCCCTAGTGTAAATAGTAATTTTATCTATAGTATTGTGTTATCGCTAAGATAGTGAAGACCCCTAGGATAATCTCAGGTGTCAGTAATACCGTATATTAAATTTTTTTAAAGTTCACCGTCAATGTACACCGTCAATGTATTGAATATCCATAAAATATGAAGATACATAAAATATGAGGATGCGTTAAAAATGAGTATGTACCTACCCATGGTATTTGTTACGCCTGTTGCGAGATTATAAAAGTTTTTCTTGTGATTATCAAATTGATGGCAAAACTTTAAATCAATTGTTGCGAACCACAACATTCGCCATAAGATGGAAAAACAAATGTATTATCGAATTACGAATTTATTAATATTAGAACAGCCATGCAGATATAGATGACAGCGGTTACGTAAAATAATACAGGTAATCAAGTAAAATTATAACAGATGTTCAAAATATGTAGGCACACTACTTACATTCAATTTTAACAAATATACATTTAAAATTACAATCTAAGCAAATTTAAACATTTCACTTTACCTAAAGAATTTTATTACAAACTCAAAACTATATACAGTCAAAGCGCGTTACACTTTTTGCTTATAATGCTTTCGGGCCATCTGCATTAAAATTTTTACTTACAACCATTATTGTATCCTAATATTTATTGCTTGAAAATATTCAGCCCTTTTACCTTCAAAATAAGATCCCAGTGCACATTTTTATCAAATTAGACCAAATGTTGAAAAACACAAATATGTTCAAATATTAGATGGAGATTGCGAATACCGCTGCAGTTATTTGTACCATATAACTAATACAAAATAAAAGCAAAATTCACCGCCAAATTAAGAATTACCTTCTTAATTTGGCGGTGGTTCGTTGGTTCAAAAAATGTCCAATGTTTTTCCTTGCTATCTGTATTATAATTTCATTTGAAAAGAATACAATAACTAATGTAATGTCAGTGACGAACACATAGTAAGACATGACAGACGGAACCACACGACCAGCCTAACAGATATTATCAAATCTAAAGAAAAGGAGACTGCGGAACGCGCGATCTCTCATTTTAGTGTTGTCTTATCCCATCATAAACATTAAAATCGGTAGACTACTTGGCTGCAGGCGCTTTAGAGCAGATGTTTTAATCTGGCTTTTTTTACTATTATTTTGAATCAAAGATCACACCTCTTAATTTCCTGATGCCTTTTGTGATCATCTGTATATAATCAATCATTTCGCTTCGTGTATTTTTAAATATTTCCCGTTAAATTATTTTTTTTATTTCCCATTTTATTAAAATCCATAGCACAAAAATGTGAGTGTCAGGCATATTGATTTTGAATTGCTTTGGAAAATCATTAATGATTTATTTTAAATACCCTAATTATTCGGCAATATAAACATCCGCATCAATATAAACAATATTCAAAAAAATATTATATTATGGACATCACAGCCATCAATTCTCTATTAAACTAAACACATTTATAAGTACTTGTGTAAAACCATATGATATTTATATTTTAATTATAATCATTTAAAAATACATTGATAACAATTCATTATCATGCAGATACTAATGTCCTGTGACAATTCATTTAAAGGTGACCTAAACTTTAAAATACAAATAGTCAATTTATCTAATTTTGGAATTGCCAAGGCAGGCCACTAAAATAATGCTACTTTTTAAAATAAATTCTATCCACTTACAGCTATAACTAAATTTACCCTTAACTAATAACAGCTAAATGTAGAAACGAATTAGCATATTTGAATTACATTTACATTCTTCTTTAACTCGAAACTCTAATAAAGAAGCGTACGTTTCATATTCAAATGTTTATAAAATTTTGGTCTTAGTAGCAGTAACAAATAGGTTAAGTGCATATAAACCAAAGCGATATATTATAATGTTAATTTTAAAAAATACCAACAAGTGCCTGATGGTATGGTACTCACGGATTATGTGTAAACATCTTACATTGAATAAAGTTGCAAGTCCTATAATTTAAAAGTACTTTTATATTTTATAACCCATAAGATTAAGTAAATTAAATATATTATTATAAACAGTAAAAAACACAGATGCAATGTGCTAAAAAAGTATATGTGCATATAAATTTCCTATACTAATTGAACAGTAAGCGCACAGAATGATCTAAGGGCCTGTGGCAATCACCTAATTTTTCATTTGCATCAATCAAAAATACGCCACCATCGGAGCACAGCAGGTCACGTTTCAACTGGCTTTATAACCCAGGTTATAATCAGTGATTGAAGCAGTTCGTCCACATTGCCGTACGAGTAACACCCGAGCACTTCGAGAAAGTAACTACAGCACCCCGCAACTTGGTTTCATTATCTCGCGTGCCGCGCAGAGTCTGAAGATCTACATCACTACCTGGAAGAGTCTATTTTCACGGAGTTTAATTAATGTAGCTCTAGTTAATATTGTGTAATCAGAAATCTACGGGCGTAAAGCTTTTACCCAAGGAATTCTACGCATTATTAACAAAGGCCCTGTCACCTGAACGGTTGTTACAAGCTGAATGCTAATGTTTTGTTAACGAGTAAGCCAAGCGCTTATACGAGCAGGCTTTCAATAACGTCTAGGCGAGAAACAAGGTCTTTAAGAAGATAAAACGGTCAAGCAATGACATTATATTATTTATTTGGTAACATAAAAAAGTACAATGTTACAGTCCCCACAAAAAAAAAATAAAGGTGTTTTTTTTAGAGGCGTGGTTTTCAATCTGGCACTACTTTTTTCGTAGTTGGTGTTTTTGACAGCTGTCACTTGATTTATGCTCAGTTTGGTTTGCCATTTCATAATGAATAGACTTACTCCTGAACAACGTTTGCAAATTCGTGGGCCTGTGGCGTGGCCTCCAAGATCGTGCGATTTAACACCGCTGGACTATTTTTTGTGGGGTTATGTGAAGTCGCTTGTCTACGACTTCACGAAGGCACTGTCAAAGCGGCTTTGACGGTGCCTTCGGCGCGCGACAACTCGTGCCTGCGGCACTCCAAATGTATCGCTTTGCTCCCTATCTGAAGGCCCTTCGGGTCATACACGTGCATAAATTCGATTTTTCGGTTCTCATTCGATGTCGTCTAAAGAAGCTACATGCCATTTTTCGAGTTTCTAAACCAGACGGTTTATAAGTTCCATACAAACTTCAGACCCCCATTGTTGGCATAGGTTTTAAATGTATTGTTTTTTTTTATAAATGTAACCATCAATCAAGGGGACATAATGTTTAAATACAGGAGTTTAAAATAAATCCAAAATAAAGAAATTAAGTCAAACATATTTTGACTATATTTTTATATATAGGTGTTTTTTTTAGAGGCGTGGTTTTCAAGAAGAGATAAAACGCATATAATTTGATGTTATGGCTAAGAATTTAGTTTTATTATAAAGATAAGGGTTTGCCATTATGTTTTAAAAATGATTTCGGGTAAGTGGCCGCCGCGGCTGACTCGAACAAATTCCAGCCGAGAGGCCCAATTTTCAACCACTTTTTGCAGCAAGTTGGGCCGTATGTCAGCAATAACGCACCGAATATTCTCTTCCAAGGCGTTAATCGTGTCCGGCTTATCTGCGTAGACAAGCGACTTCACATAACCCCACAAAAAATAGTCCAGCGGTGTTAAATCGCACGATCTTGGAGGCCACGCCACAGGCCCACGACGCGGTTCACTATTTGCAAACGTTGTTCAGGAGTAAGTCTATTCATTATGAAATGGCAAACCAAACTGAGCATAAATCAAGTGACAGCTGTCAAAAACACCAACTACGAAAAAAGTAGTGCCAGATTGAAAACCACGCCTCTAAAAAAAACACCTATATATTACATTGTTTTGAAGTTATACAACATCTTTGATCTTCAAAATATGAGTTGCATTAATATTTATATTATTACATTCATTAAAAACTACATTTATACAATTAAAATGAACCAAAAGTCAAGCTCGCAAAGCAGTTATGCTAAAATTTAATTTTAGGGAAACGTTCCTAATGTGAATACATAATGAATTCGTAGTTAAATGGTTGATAATAGTTTTCTAATAGATTAATAATAAATTATTTCTTACAATATAAACTTTTCTATGACAATTATTTGTATTGCAGCTTAAATGGATGGCACAGTATTTACTTACCCTAGTTATATATTGTTTAAGTACAGAATTGCTTTTAATTAGTTTTAATATTAATAGTAATAAATGAATATGGTTAAAAAATATTTAAAATTTAAATGATTGAATTGTTTAAATATGCTATTTTTACTGTATAAACAGGAGAGCATTTTTTTTTATGATGGCACAAACATGGTTTACATGCAGATATATGGCGAATCCTCTCATTGAAAATTTTATTTTTTCTAAATATTTGAGGTAATTTCAAAACTTTCACTGGTTGAGTGAACGTGTGATATATTAGCTGTCAAGAATGTGAATGTTGATGCCATCAATCAAATTAAAAACGTACTGGAAACTAAATCATTTTCATTTAAATCAGTTGAACAGTTTTAGACGAAAATGAAGGCATTTATTATCCCACAGAATTTTTAAATTATCTGGATTTGCCAGGTCCTAGCTCCACGTAAAATTTGAAAATTGTTTCACTAATGATTTTATTATGAAACGAGATTAGTGCTTAAAAACTTTTTGAGACACATCACCGAGGCAACAATCATTAATGGAAAATTCAAAGTAGAACATGTTTTGTTTCCACGAATTCCAATGGTACCAACAGAGCACCAATTCAATTTAAACAATTACAGTTCAAGATTTGTTTACAAACATTATGTTTCATTTACTTCAAAATGTTTATTTTTCATTTTATATAAATTATTTTTGGGCAGAACAAAGTTGGGTCAGCTAGTACTGATATAAAAACATCTTTGACTGCTGTTTATGTAGATTATACTATAAAAGTAGGCATTTATACACGGTTCAAATGACTCGCCTACTTACTTCTTGGTCAGGCATATTCAAGATTACGTCGTGAACCTAGATCATTTTGTAGCACAACATAATAAACTAATGAAAACCTTTTTTAAAAATAATATAAGTAAATTATTAACTAGCACTCTAAGCACGACCATTTATGCATTTATTAACAAGCTGTTAGTAGATTTATACTATTTTTATTTTATAGAGTTTGCAGATTCTCAAATATACATCACACATATGTGAACACAAACTTTCTTCAGAAATTGCACTATCCCTAACATCAGGCTTCTAAATAAAAATGTACACTATAAAGTATAATATATATTTTTTCCTGAACGTGTAAACCTACTTAACCCTTCAAACATATTTGTAATACAAATGTAATATTATAAAATATATTTTCTAACATTAACCAGATTGACTGAAACTGCTCAATGATGGTGACACATGATAACAGCTTGAAGGATTACGCAGTGTCGACTTTATGAAAAAACACGTTTAACTCATCATGACAAATTAAACAGTGTAACGTTATATTTATTAAATTAAATTTATATAACCAAAAGAAATCGAAGAAATATGACAAATTTCTGCAATTTTCAATTTGTCATATGGCCTATTTATACGTCATGTAAATTTTATATAATAAATACTTATAGCATAATATAGGCACATTGTTTATTCATTTAGATTTTTTTGTATAATTTATCATATTATATGGACAATAATGCTATTTAAGAACTTAAAAACTTTCAAAAGTGAGAATAGTAATAGTTTTAGAGTGACTTTGTTATGCCTTATTGCAATGCATTTCTTATACGTTTGTTCTTCATCGATAATTTCCATTAGTTAAAAAAAAAAAAAGCTTTCACAGGTAGGAATTAAGTAAAAGAAAACAGAATATCATTGTAATTTTCGGTTTAAAATGCATTTTATATTAATAAAATGTTTTATAAAAAAATAATATTTACCTATTATAAGTGCAAGTCACAAATAATTGTGAGATGAAAATAAAATGTGATCCACAGTATACTAATTTGTACTCGGTAAGGTACACTTCTACACTTGTATACTTGTATATCTGCTAATATACATTTGAAAATCAGCTCCGATTGTCTGAACCCATTATCTGACCAGGGTGTCTGAAGATATGCTTTTGAAAATTTGATGAATACACACAAGTCCATACGATCCGATTTCTAATTTTACTATACGATTGTTAAATCATAAATTCGATCCGAGCAAGCAAGAACTGTTCTGAGCAGACGTGCGCTGTGCTGTCGAAATGTGCAACACGGAGTTATTAATTACAACGGTTGAGGTGTACCCATGCTTGTGGGATATAAGTAACGAAAATTAACACCTTTGGGATCTAAAAAAACTAGTTTAGGAGAAATTGTTTTTAGAATTGAAAAATCTTGTTTTGTTATTTTCCACCCTGAATAAATTAAGCTCATTGAAAGAATCTGTTGAGATTCGGATACTAATTGTTCTTTTTTTTAGACTGAGCTCGTAAACGGTAAAATTCACTGTCTTGGCGTTTCTTCCTTTTCTTTCGCGGTAGTAAAAAGTATTCGCCAATATTGCATCGTCATCCATTTCGACATTACATGACACATTGTCATCACATCGAGTGATGCTGCAGTACTGTGTCACATAAGATCGGATGTGCGTGGGGCTGGTACGGTCAGGTAGTCTGTTCAGACTGTCAGATCCGATTTTCGAATGTTTATTACCGGCCTTTTATTACCTTTAAAACAAACATAACAATTGCTACTTCCAATTTTGCAAATCAAAATATCTAAAGTTAGCAAAAGTTGCCACACTTACAGTAAGTTATATTTAGCAGATTGTCCCTCCGCAATCTAGTTCATCGAACTGCACGTTTTAAACAGTGTTTATAAAGGTCTCAGAGAAAGCATGATGTATGTACAGTCGTATAATATATTGATTAATCACCAATTGGGCCGATGAGTACGGCCTTTGTAGACTTGACCATCACTTTGCGGTAACACTCACGTATCAACTAAATCAGTCATCCTCAAAAGGTAGCAGCGATGTGTGGGTATTATGCTCTGTTCCATGGTCCGAAGACCACAGTTCGGTGCTAAGCAGCGATTCTGCATCCTCCTCTATCGGCATGCTAGAGTACCGGATTCCATCACCAATGCTGGCAAAACAAAGTTAATACACACAACAATTTAGACAGACCCTAATGTGAAAATAATTTTATTATTATGTTCTAGTACTATAGAAGCACCTACTTACACTTTGATACCAGATAAAAAAAATGATTGAAAATTAAGTTGTTTAAAATATAAAATTTAATGGCAAAATAATGCTTTTATGGAATAATTGGCATAAAAACTGGTATATTTATATAAAAGCATAGTCCTCCAGTGAAACTATATTAAACTCTGGCAGACAAATTCTTTTTTGACCTAGTCTCTTGGTCAAACTAGTTCACTGCTCTCCCAGATTTAAGGAACCACAGGAACAAAAAATCAGTCATCCTTCATGGATATGACACAAGCTTCCATTCCGTATAACCAAACACGTCCTGTTTGATTGCAATGTCACATTCGAACAGGGTAGATATTTAAAGTACCATGATAGACCCTGCTCTTAACTGCCACAAACAAAAAAGAGCTCTCCATAAAAAACCCCTGTTTAACAATGTTTGATTAGCACATAAAATTAACAGAACCTTCTTTTCCAACTATTCATAGGTTCAATTCCTGGTGCATTAGTGTTTTTTTTAAACTGATTATTAATTATATTCACTTTAAAAGTAAGAAAAAAACTGTTTGAAGCATTAAAAAACTAATATTGAAATTATAAATTTGGTTTAAACAAATAAATGATATATTGTAGTATAGAATTATTATTTCGATCAAAAAGCCTGCTCTACTAAATAAGCCTTTAAAGACAATTCTATATTATCCATGGTATACCAATATATGCTTTATCAGGCAGGGTCTAGGCATGGTATTACGCGTAATTTTGGGACTTTTCTCGCCCGAATTGGCCCAAATCACCACCAACAGCAATGAAAGTCGAACCGCTTTCAACATTTAGTCCCCGAGCAGCAGGTTTTTAATTGTGTCCGGTCGAACATACCTGTTCAAGTATTTATTCATACCGTATTCATGTGTTAATTGTATATACCATTTCTTATATATTGTACTGTTAGTTTTTCAAATAAACAGTAAATTAATAAATACTACCTAGTATTATTTTAATTAATATCAATATATATTAAAGCATATTAGTATGTATAAATGCAAATAAGATTCCTATACAAACCGTAAAAAAAATAAATAATATTATTTCTAAACAAGCAACTAATCAGCACTGTAAGTACCACCTTATGCTGTTCTATTGCTTAAATAAGTTAAATCTCAATGAAGCATTTTCAGCACTATAAACTAGAGTATCTAAGTAGCTACTATCTCCCCCTCTCTCTCTATGTAAGCTGTTAAAGTAGCATTATTTGTTAAGGATGTTTAGCGAAAAAAAACCTTACAATGGCATTCTATCTCTTTCATACAAAATGCAACTAAGAAAACAATAAAACAAAGTATTATAAAAAATCATATATTCAATATAAAATGTGAAAAATTCTTAAAGCATAATAATTTCTCAAATCTATACAATCATAAGTTTGATCTCAAGTGGTTGCTTATTGTTCGATGTAATTAATTGCAGTTATTCCATAATATTATAATAAGAGTAAATTGTCTTAAATATGTTTTTAAAGAATTTCTTCACCAACGGAGTAGTAAACATATGGATTTAACCGCAAAATGTGTTTTAGAATTAAGACAAAAAACAGTTACAAATTGTTTGAATACACTTTTATTTTTAAAAAGCGAAGAACATTAAAATTAAGACTTAAGCAAATTGGTATACTGCCTATATATATATATATATATATATATGATGAAATAAAACGATTTAGCATTATTGAATAAAATTAAATGGCTTGAAAAAATATTTTTATATGATTTATATGAGTGTTTTTGGCATTTAAATATGACCCTTCACCCCTTTAATAAAGGGCTGATGGCCTAGCGCCGCCGATACAAAGGTCCAGATTCGAATCCCCGTCGGTAAACTGTCCAGGTTATTTTTTATTGTGAGAATATCAAGGCTTATTTAATTACAGACTTACTGTAACAAATGGACTTGCATCATGCAGACAACAAGGCAGTCGAAACTGCCTTGATAATGCCCCCCCCCCCCCCGACAACACAAGCCATATGATAAATAACCCCATTTTAATAATGCGAAATCATTTAGTTACATCCTGTAAAATAAAACAGTCGCCAGGATTCTTTCATAGCAATATATCTGTCTGTGAAAAGTTCTGAATTTGGCATTTAAGGACATGACTATTACGTTTGTAAATTACAAAATTTCGTTGTTTGTTGCCTGTCTGGAGATAAAGCAAAAACATTAAATTAAATGCGGTAATTTTGTTTTGAAGTTGTGAAAATAAATATAGAATTGGTCTTTTATTTCTTGAGAATTTGCAATAAAATGTGAAGTAAGACACAGTGTCTAACAATCAATCAATAATAATAATAATAATGAGGGCTTTACAGTAGACACTATGCCATACATCTCACATACATAAACAGAATCTGTCGGCTGTCACAAATTTAAATATTCACAACAATCAAGCACATTTCCTACCATTGAGTACGATATATAATATACTGTGATGTGTATCTCCTCAATTATAGTATCATAGTATTAATAACCCTATCGGATACTACAGATGATTTACAGATATTTTATTGTGAAATTTAGTTTAAAAAATCCTACTGTTAATTTCAATCTACTTGAGCATTTGAATCTGGGTCCTCTAGTATAAAAGAGCAGAAAATTAACCAATTGAAATTTGTCAAATTATTTAATTTTAGGAAATAAACTTCAACATCTTATAAAACCATTTTATTTATATATATTTCGCGTGTATATGTTATTACTGCTTGCAGAGAATTAACAAATAATTATGATAATTAGCCATAAATATTTATGACATAATACTTGTAGTTATTGTAAAATATTAAAAATCTAAAAATATATTTTTATACAATACTATTAAGTGTCACCAGTACTGCATCTGCCGACACCGTATCTCACAAGAACTCACAAACCCATGAAATTTCGGAACGTACCTATACTGCATTACATTCATGGGCAGAGTTTTATAGAGAGAGGTTATCTGACTTACTTTGAATGACCATGACAGCATTGGATGTAGGTGAACGATAAAAAATGGATATCATTCATTTTCAGGTAACAGAGAAAATATGAAAATCAACACTAAAAACAGGTAACCGGCTTTGATCCATTGACTAAACCCGGAACACAGACAACCTGTTATGGAGTGTTTGTCAACGCACTCAAATAGTAATTGAGAGTTTAAATCAAATCCCGCTTGTCTTCACATTTTGTTTTTATATATTAATTAGTATTTCTTAGATTTATATTAATCATTCAATCTTCTTCTTAATATAATAAATAATTTTAATCATATAGAAATTAATCATTGAAGGTATATGAACTTAAGAGCGAACAGAATTTTATGAATATAATAGATACATGTCCACATAAAAAAACAATATAAATAAAACACAACTAGCAAAACTTTTGTCAGTATTATAAAATATTTCAAATTAAAACAATTCGTACAAAATTTATATTAAATTTGTATAATCCGAAAAAAATCCACAATTCTTAATATTGTAAGCGGTAGGTAACAGATGGCTAAACAATTGAAATAATTAAAAAAAAAACAGAAATAAGATCATAAAAATTAAAGAAACTAATTTGAAATATTGCATTTTCCCGCAAATAATCCAAAAATCACATAAGTAGTCTTTAATATTTCTTGATTATTGGAAATAAAAATAGAACAATTTCTTCGTACAAACTACTAATTATTGTAATAGTTTGGGTTATTTTACAAATTTGTTTCAAAAGGACAACATTATATTTTATATTATTAAGAATATTTTTCCATTACTCGTTCAGATGGCGAATACAAATTTAACACAAATCTAATTAAGATTTTTGCAACTTTTGAAGCCATGTGCACAGTGGCGGGCATACAAACATGTTAGCAAAGAATAAAACAGAGGTTGCATTGAAAACGACTTGACTTTGCTAATCAAGTTGGTTGGTTGCCAGTAATAAAACCCCATAAAAATATACACAATCAGTTGACAAATTCAAACACAGTAAGTGTAAGAAAAACAAAATATATTTAGAGAAAATAAATTCTCTAGAATCTATCGGCTCACTTTAATACATTCAGCGCAAGGATTCTAGTAATTTATATTTTTGTACTACAGGGATAGTCTATTAGGCAACCGTTTGTGGAGATTAAAGCCACTCTGTTTGTAATAATTTAGGAATTAGCTATTGTACAATTATTATCCGTGAGTTAATTTCTGCCACTAAATTTCTGGAATTTTTATATATTTTATTTATTTTATTTCCGTTGTAATCAATAAAACCGAAACCTTAAGGGTCGATGTTTTAAAATAGATGATAGTAAACCTACAGCTAGTTTTTTCTTTTTATGTTGAAATACAAAAAAAAATAAAAAAAGAGTCTTTAGATCTGAGGTTAAACTCCTCTGCTTGCAAATAAAATTTTATGTCGATTGTTCACGCTAAAAATAGGTAAAATTTGGTACTATGTAAATTTTTAAGAGTTCACTGTGAAGTTCTGTCATCTTTAAAAGGTTGTTGGAATGCAAGGCAAAAGCACTCGGTGGCAATATGCTTTGTTTTATGTAAAGTCTGCACTGCAATAAATGTGCAAAGTTCATAAGCCTGGTTACTAAATACAATAAAAAGCAAAAATATAGTTGTTTTTTTTTTTTAATAAATGCTAGCAAGCTATATCGAGCGAGTGAACCTTGCCTGATTTTAATTTGGAGGCAATGCCAACCATTATTAATTTCGTATTATTTTTCATTACCTTTTAATGTACGATGTGTTTGTACGCAAGAAGTAAAATTTCCAGCTTTAGTGTAATTTTTTATTTAAAATTATTATCGATCTTGAATGTTTTCAATGGTAAAAATTCTTGACTAAAACAGAAAACCTAGTGCATTTCAAACTTAAAAACGATGCTCTTTTTGCGATTATCGAAAATGAAACTCGCAAGAGTTTCTTACCCTGAAGTTTTATCATGCACTAACAGAACACATTGGTATCATCATGTAAATTAAATTAATTAGACAATAAGTTTTAATAACGTGCCGTTTTAACAAATCTTACGTTTGAAGTAACAACGCAGCGAAAATTGGCTTTATCATTATAACACTTATTCAAAATGAATAACACAAACAATTAATATTATTATTATAATCAAACCACATTCTATAAAAAGACATTTATTGCTTAGTGATGATGACCACACCAAAATTGCGATATGGGCGGAATGGTAAAAAAACACAAACCATAATGTCATTGAAATATCACTTTTAAATTATAGAATACATTCTCACTAATTTAAATTGGTTGGCAAATTAAAAACAAGTAGATAAAACTACAAGCGCATCAGAAAATTATTAATAAAAAAGCTTATAATCATCATTCATTGTATCTTCTACATCTATGGTAAGGTGTAAAAGTTAACTCGCTGACCCTGATAACCATAAGACCTGAAGTTCGATTCCTGGCGCGGTGATATAAATGTTTCCCTTTTTTATGTATGTTAAGTCATGTACCGTAATGGCATAGTAGATTTTGAATATTTTTGCTTTTGCATATGATACGGAATTTTCTCAGGGGTAGGTAGCTTAAAATCAAAAAGTAAGTTTCCCACTCAAAATATTTCTTACTTTTTAGGTTTATGTATGGTTTAAATTTTAGTATAGGTTTTTATTATTAAGATGGTTATTTTGTTTAAAATATTATAGTGCTAGATTAGAAAGAATTTTATTCATACTTCGTTGTTGAAATTGCAGTGTAGACATGCTTTAAGACTAACAATTTTGGAAAGTTTTAGATTTTGTCTAAATTAAGTTTAATATCATTTTACATAACCCAACATTTTTACTGTACCATATTTTTAACTATACCATATTATTAATTACTTAAAGCACTTAATTTTAAAAAAATATGTTTATTTTAATAACTGACCTCATATAAAAGTATAATGATTTCTGTTATAAGTAAATTTTTTGTCAAATTAAAAAATATCAGATTAGAACAAGCTGTGAATTACGATGACCTCCAAAAGCGCAGTACACTGACAATTTGACTTCTACTGCAATATGACAAAACCTGTAATCTATTTTTACACAATAAATCATTAATCGCTTTGAGAAAAACTATACCTATACATTGTATAATGCAACAATTACGCATTATTGTACGCATTGTATTAACAGAAAAAGCATTAAAATGACATGGGTGCATTTTCAAAGCTCTTGTTTAATTTATAGAATATAATAATATTGCTCATCAATTACAGTAAATTACATAAAAATACCGGGTGTAAAATCACAGGACAAAATTTCACAAATACCCGCATAATTTTGATCGGAAAAATCTATAACAATAATGGCAATTAACAACCGTTTCAAAGACAACATTTTAATTATAACAAATTTGAATAATGTTTAAATCATGGTAAAAAACAATACAAATCTGCTGTTCTTTCTAGTAAAAACAAATAAACAAAAAATAAATAGTCAAAAAAAGGGTAATAAAAAGTTTTTATTTTATCCCTACAGCGTGGTAACTTTATTAGACTTAAATAATGAGAGTGATGGCTGGTGATCCAAGTTCTTGCTTTTAGTTTTTCTATATTCTTGTTGATGCTGCATAAAAGTGTATGAAAAACATTTTTCTGATTTTAGAAAAAAATATATTTAAAAATACAAAACACAATAGGTACATCAGAAATAGTCTGAGCAGAATAATTCTATTTTTCAACCTGTAAAAGGTGAGGTGTTCGGAATGAGAATTTTCACATGATGCAATGTTACTGTTATTTTAACTATTGTGCACCAACAAAAATCCGGACAAAAAGAATGTCATTTAGAGAATCTTGCGTCTCTAATGATGTCAGCTTTGTAAGGTAAGCGATTTGCATCAGCATTTTTTACTTTTGTCCCGAACGTGAACTCAAAAAAAAAAACAGAAAAAGAACCATACACTTAAAATAACCGGGAGTAATATACCAAAGGAGGTTCTTGATTAGAGCCCTCAAGGCCGCAGAAAGAAAATACGACTCACATTATTTTGAAACGGCTAGAAAAACACAGCATAGACTAAAATAATTTCTATGAAAAAAAATCTCGGGGCCACTCATAATATCAGGGGATTGATAATAATCTTGAGGCCACTCATAATATCAGGGGATTGATAATAATCTTGAGGCCACTCATAATATAAGGGGATTGATAATAATCTTGAAGCCACTCATAATATCAGGGGATTGATAATAATCTTGAAGCCACTCATAATATTAGGGGA
Source organism: Neomicropteryx cornuta (assembly GCA_020383195.1). Classification (NCBI taxonomy): domain Eukaryota; kingdom Metazoa; phylum Arthropoda; class Insecta; order Lepidoptera; family Micropterigidae; genus Neomicropteryx; species Neomicropteryx cornuta. Next base: position 651,927 of record JAHKQU010000028.1, read on the forward strand.
TTGATAATAATCTTGAGGCCACTCATAATTTCAGGGGATTGATAATAAAGCGAAGGCTAAGTAAGGATAATAAACACAAAAAAAGTTTGCGATCAATCAAGGCTTGTATGGTGATTTCCAGTGACTAATCGTCAATGGTCCGTTAAAATAAATATAGTTACCAATAATGTCATGTACGCATTCTTTAATTAAGGTTTACCCTCGCCCTCCTTTCCCTTGGCTGGATTCAAACCTGTGAATCCCTGGATATATATTTTTTTTTTTAATCTCTGGATCATCATCGATTTCTTTAGAATGTTTATCTTAGATATAAGTACAAATGTATAGCTAATGCAGTGTTCAATAACCATATCAGCAGCACGCAATACAAACTGAAGCATGTATTCATTGTTACCACGATTACTTGCAACGAGTGTTTAAATGATAGGATAATCATCAACTTGTTGGAACTATAAAATCTAAAGTTTTATGATTTTTTTGTCATATAACAATATACATATTTGAATTTATTGTTTAGTGAGCACATTTGTGTATGTTATTAGTAAATTGGTGTTATTTGTTTTTTTTTTAAATTAACATTTTACTTATTTTTGGATAGGTTAAAGTTACCAAGCCGTAGAATATACATTAAGGAATTAATAAACATTTTCATATTATCTAAAATTCTCAGATTAACGGTATAAATTTGAAATGAAAATTAGTTACAAAGTAAAATACTTAAAAATAGATATTTCTCAATCAGTCTGGTTTAGCACAAAATGATATGAATATATTTTAATAATTTATAAAAAAATGTAAATGCATATAAGTACCTATTCAATTTATTATATTTTAATTATAACTTAACAACTAAACAGACCGGATTATACAATGTGAGCGACGGCATTTCGAGACGTCGGGTAGAGGCTTGTGGTTTCGTTCACTACGTCGGGGTTGCTGCACGAAAATATTCAACAATTTAACTATTTTATAAAATCAAATGCTATGAAAAGTATGCCACCCGTCCATTTAACAAAAATATAAATTAAAACATGATTCAAATAAAATTAAAAAAAATGTACTCATGCAATAAATATACAACAAACCAAAGAAAAAAAAAATTTTCAATATACCCAAATATTTCATGCAATACAATAAATACAAATTCGATTAGTTTTATGTTTTCTTAACGTCATAATTTTGCTGTTAAAGCTTTTAGTAAAATAACAAATAGAAGGTTTAAATATAATGTTTTTATAGTTAAATAAAGACCCGTAGAAGATCTCTGCCAGGACTATTTTTTTTATAGCTATTAACTTTTTTTAACATGAGAAAATTGGCGTAGTTGATCAGGGCTTTGTCAAATAATATATTTAGGAAATCCATTTTAAAAATAAATCATTATTTATTTCATTGCTTACTTTCAACCTCATACGACCAAAATGAAAATCTTTTATTGAACAAATATGAGCTATAATTTTTGAAATAATTAACATGTCATTAATGATATTAAAGGATTAGCGCGAGCATAAGAAGTAAGCCACCAAACGCAGTGTATATTGGAGGAACAGGTAGTGCATCAAAGCTAACAAGGATGGTCATTGAGCTACAGGAACATAATTTGAAGTGTTGTGGGTCAAACCTTTTGTGCAAAAATCAATCAACTTTAAATGCATATTTACACAGGTAACATGACATTTGCCTTGACAATAATTCAATGGGAAATTCATATAACATATGCTGGAGTGAAATTATATAGTAAAGGTTTGATTTGTATGCGTTAATCCTATCCTCGGGAAAATTCCGAAAATATCATAATTTTGTATTTCCTTGATTTCTGTATAAGTCCACAAAATCAGACACTGTGAATAAAACAATTTTAATAGTGTCAAATACAAACATAAAAAATAAAAACAACTCTCCAAGGAAGAATGAAGTTAAACAGAAAATAAAGCCATAAAAACTAACTATTCAAATAAATGTTCACAAAACACTCATATAAGCAGATTGCAAGCCATAGAAAAAAAATATCACCACTGATACTGCAATATGTTGTAAGTCAAAACATATCAATATTAATTTTAAATAAGTGTTTGTTATAATTATATTGTAAGTTATGAAATAATTCATATGACATATCATATATTTGTCGTCTAAATTTACAACTTATGTCAAAGACTTTTCTAGTTAAATCTAAATTTTGAGCCATCCAAAAAACAAAGATTTTTAGCTCTTAACACATTCAGCTCCGTATGTCAAACGCATGAACACTTGTTGCCGCCCGATCGGCAAAGTACGTTGACCGAACGGAATATCCCACGCATGACTGACACCCGTTTTTTATATTTAATATTATTATATTATATTAAATAATCATATTAATATAGATTTTGTATTTAAAACACGAATTATTTACTGCCAAATCCGTCAAAAACACTTTCAATTCACTTTTGGCGTAAATAATCATAAGTCAAAACCAAACTAAATTAAAAAAAAAGCGACGATTAATCTATGCCTTTCATGAATTCAGGTATATACAACATGCAGCGCTTTTAAATATTAATAGGCATCACGATGATAACGCTTTTACCCGGAAACGGCACCTGTTGAATACAGCGATTAGGGTGCATACCGTTATCGACGCTGAATGTGTTAATGAATAGGGCAGCTACAGAATAAAATTAATGTGACAAACATTCACCGCAAATAAGGAACATAGCATGATTCATTATAAGGTATACTGTATTTATAACTTCTGTGGTATTGAATTCCGGGCTCTTTTGAAAAGTGCCAAGAAAAGAATGACTAATCATATCAACAGAGGAAAAATCTGCAAGATCTCAGGTTCCGCCGAATGTGCCCACAAACGCTGTTTACATTCTGGAATCAATGGTAGCCTATCTTCCAACTGGATGCTTCCTCATTTCATATACAAAAAAAAATACAATTGGCATTATTTAAAAAATAATGCCGACAAGCATCTGGATGGGTGCACTAATGAAACAGGTGCCTTGGGTAGTCCCAAAACCATCTTCCAAGCAGAGACGACTAGTGTGATACATCCCAAAGAAACAATTGATTGGAGGATTGAAGGCAAACACATTTAACTACTCACCTATAGTTAATTAGTGGAACCACCAAGCCTTGGAACTGATATGTTTCAAAAATGAAATCGTCAAAAAATGAAACCATGTAATTCGAGATCATAAATAAAGACAGATAGAACCGCATTGAATACCATTAGGTTAGCCATCCACATGTCACTGCTATCTCAGCATATCTCAAGAAAATCTCCATATTTTAATAGAACTTTTAAGAAGCCATTACAGGTTAAACAGACACCTTACATCGTGGGAGACTGTGGGCGCTTTGACCTGCTACTGTCCAGCTCGTATTACAAAAAAGAAATATAATTTGTGGAGTACACAGGTTCCCAAAGGTCCAAACCTAAAAATGTGGCTGTTAGGCCTCTACTGAACATACATAATTGTTGTTGGCAACCCGTATTGGCCTCCACGCGTCAACAAAACACACATGTAGGCAAGCCCGTTAACATTTTAAGCTGATACAGAAAGCACAGTATGAACCCAGTCTTCAGAATCAATTAACACTGCTGAAAATGTAACATACAGCGTAGCTACATGTAATTAGCGCAGTAGATCTACCACCAAAGAAACACGTTGGGTAATTTACCTCAAATCATTGTGGTGAGCCGAACTTTTGAAGTTGAGGTGTGTGGTTGGCTCAAAACGTAAACTGTGAAGTCCAAAATTAGGTATGAATTTGTTCGTAAATCATACCACTTTAAACATTTCGATTGCCCTGCCCTGCCTTATGGCGGTTTTTAATGAATTTATATTTAGATATTTTTTTTTAAACATAAACTAAAAGAATATTTTAATAAATAAACTTTCTAAAGAAAACTATTTTTAAGTTTGTTTTTCTGGGTAATAAAAAATAAAATAATATCAAAATAGTTTGTACTTATCCTGTTTACAAGTATTTTTTATTTTTTTGACTAATCAAACGTAATTTTATGTGAGCATTTTTACATATTATATTGATCTTAGTTTTCCACGAGGTCAATAGTTATTTTTACCTTTGTAAAATTGGATATTTCTGACATACGGCATAATTCAGTAACAATGGATATTTTTTTATAAAATATAAATTTATTAGTTAAGCACATATACAATATAATAATTAACAAAAAAGATAACAATATTTAAAGCATATTAATAAACCATAATCATATATTTTGTGCAATTTAAATGGAGTATAAAGAGAATAAATAAAGACTGTGTTTGAAGACAAAAAATTGTTTTAACTTTATTTAAAATACTGGTTGACAGTGATAATCGGGATGGGTCACTTTGGTCAAACAAACAGACAAAATTGATAGATCATATTCTAACCTTCCGGCTTTATTTCAGGTTGAAAAAAGTAATATACAGACAGACATTACATTGTTATAATATGAGTATTTAGTATTTTTTGTTAAATGCAAAAATATTAATGCTGCCAAATCATTTAAAAGAATTTATCAATTGTGTCTCTAGTTATATATTTTTTATGAGATTATAGGTGAGAACGTGCTTTAAAGTTCAGAATATGGGTGGAAATGTGTCTCTATTAAGAGACAGACTCTAGGCAGGCCAAATGCTCAATCGATGACGGATGACCGTCTGGTTTTAAGTGCCATTAATTTAAACAAGTCGTAAAAACGTAGATCACTATTCGGACGTTCACTTTGCATTCTAGAGTTAAAGTTCAAAATTGTAGGACTGAGGTTTGAACTATAATCTTTTATTTTTATATTTTAAACCACATACATAGGTACAGTTAACATTAAAAATACTTATCTCCAGTGCAATACCTGAAACAACTGTTCTTTGTTTTAAGAACATATGCACTTTCATATTTTTCGAGAAGAACGTTACTCAAAATAATTCAATTTGTATATAATTTATCCTCTTTGGTTTTCTCTCTTCGGGCGATAAATAGCGATAACCTAGGCAACCGTACAGTGCGATACGTGACAAACATGATCTGTTCGGAAAATTATACAAAGGTGTCAGATATTTAAATGTTAAATGCCAGGAAGATAAAACATGATTAAGACAGTAGGTGCTCAGTAGCCCAAAGATAAATATTTAAACAAATAGTTTCATTATGGCTCTTGGCGAAGGAACAAGAAGCCATTCAAATATTTTAAAAATTGTACGTGCATGGAAAGATTTTTGGGACAGAAACAGAGAAAAATATTTTTAAAAAATATGGATTTTTTTGAAAATTCAATTATTTATAAGAAATAAAATATACATCAACACCAAAATTAGGACACAAACCAATAAAATAAATGTTATGCATAAATACAAATAGATTAAAATTGAAGACCAATAAAATGTTTCCTATCTCAGATCATTAACCATACCGATGACGTTAAACTGAATACATATTGTTTACCATAAAAGACTGTACATTCACAGGTTAATAAGATTAAATTAAATTAAATAAAAGCAAATTCCTCAATGCAACGATTATTTAATGAAACATGCATCAGAGGTTGAGAGTGATTGAAAGTACATTTTTTTATGTTTAATTCATAGCAGACGCTGATTCACTGATATGTCCTATAAAATATACCATTAACCATATAAATATATTATTTGCGTTTTATTGAGCTCTACTTTGAAGATATTACCACAAATTTAATTTTTCGCAAGTTGAAAGGATGAAAATAAAAAAGAAAGGTGCTAAATAGTTTTATGTATTTATTTTTGTTTTATTGAAACAACTTAAAAGGTAAAGAAATACGTGAATATTACTCATATCACTGATTTATTATTTGTTTATTTTTCAATTGATATGTTATCTTTTTTGACAAATAAACAATTTATTAAAGAGATGAGCGTAATTTCGGCATGGGCCGTTACAGATACCTTGTATTATATTTAAACATGAAGAAAACCCAAGCTGAGAAATGTAAAAATGTTAAGATTGCCTGACTTATGGCAACATTAATTAATGAGAAATAAGAAGGTTTACAGAATACACATTTACACAACCTGACAAAGTCATTAGAAAAAGAAGTGATCGGTTGTTGGAACATCCTAAGCTTAGTAAGTCTATCGTGGTCAATCCACTTTGTCTACCTTCTTATACTGAGCGCCCATCAAAACATACGACTTCTTGCCTACTGTATCACCTATCAGGATTATACTACCTACTCAGTTCGTTCTTATCAAAGCGCAGATGTATGATGTTTTGATCAAGGAAAAAAAAAATTTTATTGGCATTTAACATTATTTAAAAAAAACCTTTTTGGGATGATCACTTAATGCCGTACAACGCGTGAAATTGGAGAGTAGAGGTCTCTCCTGAACGAACGTCCAGGAGCGTTGCGACACGGGCCTTGGGCTCCAAAGCAAAATAAGTAATATACTGAAAGTAAAGTTACTCATTTAACCGTTCATTATTCTTTAGGCATTTATTTTATTTTTTGAGTTCCGTAACTCTCTTTGTACAAATTACATTTTCCTATATTTGTTGTTAGTTGATGATGCTTTTTTATTAGGATTAAAACATGCAACCCACATTGGATGATAGATACAATAACTGCGCGAATCGCAAAAAAAAAACTATTTTTAAATTAATTAAATTAATAAGCAGCCCCACTTATTCAACCCTCAACCTCTGACAGTCGGTTTACCACTACACAATCAATGAATCAAGAGAATGCAAATGAAAAACCCCATCTTTAAAGGATGCAAAACGGCGACTGAGTAGACAGCGAAATAAACTCAAATTAACCATTGTCATTGAGGACTGCTTTAAGTATTTGGTAGAACCACAAAATACCTATTTTATATAAATATTTCTCTAATCTGATAAAAAATGTCAATGTAACAAACTAATATTATCGGCGAAAATATTATTTTTGAAATCATGGCAAAGTGCTACTTACTGTAAAAAATACAAAATAGTATATAGGGTTTTGTCAATACATTAAATGTGAATTTGTAGCGATGTTCAGCTATTTTTTCCGAGTGTTTACCCATATCGATTTCTATCTGTTATATTAATAAAAATATTTTAGTTATAAAGTCTGAAGTTACCTACAAATAGTTTTACCTACAAATTACAGGAAATTATATCTAACGTTTCGACATTGATTAAGTCTTATATATTGGGTTTTATTATAATTATAGTTTATGAGTTTACTCGTTACGTTTACTAATGTGGTTTATCTACGTACCGATTTCATGAAAGAATTGACTAATGCATGGGGTTTGATTTTTTTTTTAAGAAACCATTTTATTTTATTTGTGATTCAGATGACTTATTTAAATGTGAAATAGATTTTTAAAAACTTGGAATAATATTAAGCAGTACTCAATGTAAATGGTCAACCGTGTGTGCGACTCAAACATCGAAGAGCGCCTGACTGCGCGTGACACCATTTAGCATTATAATGAAGTTAACACAGTATTTGCATTCTGACCTTGACTTGGTTGTTCCCATCGACTCGTAGCTCCTCGCTTCAGAGCTCTGCTGGGCATAACGAGCCGTCTGCGTCCGCTGGTCCGCGCTCGTGGGGAATGACACACCGTCGTTGAGACTATAAAGCGACAAAACTATCACTTGACTCAATCTTAACCCGGAAACGATATGTGAAAAAACTATTTATAAATTTCTTTCCTCAACATTCTAACCTGCGTTGGATTATAAATATATTAAGACCAAAGCAACATTTTTTGTTTTTATTTTGGGTGTTTCCCTGAAACTACATATAAATTACGAGAATAACGAATTTGAAATTTAAAAGTAATTGTTTTAATGTTTGAGAAGGCAGTTGAACGCATGATGCGAGCTCGCAAGCACGCGTAGCACTTTGAAGTTTTTTAATAATATAATTATTTTGGTTTGAAATATTTTTTTTTGAGATTATTATTTTTTTTCGTGAGACCGGTTTAGTTGTCTATATAGACCAACCCCCCAAAAGGACATCAGTGAATATAAAGACACTGTATATTTAAAATTATTATGAGACCTTTTCCAGTAATAAAATTGTATGGACGACATTGTCTGCTCAAAAAGAATTGAATTAAAGATAATTCAATCGGTATCTATTATAAGAATCAGCTCGCCTTTTGTGGTCTATATTATACTTAAAGAAGAGAGAAGTCTAAGTACACACAAAAAGTGCTACATACAAAATATTATTACGCTCATCTATTTAGAGTACAGAATAGCAGGTTCAATCAAAATTATTTTTTTTTTTTACATAGCTATGCATGTGCTCACATGGAGCTTGCAAAGGTGCTATAATTTAAGTACAAAAACGACTTTTCAAACACTTTTTAATCATTAATCTTAAATTTATAAAACAAATTTCTTGGCAAACAGATTTTGATAAGATCTTTCATAATAAGAAATATTTCTATGTCAAATTTTAACAACGCTGTACATTGGGAACAGCATTTGTATGAAAGTTCTGCGCGAAAACGGCACTCTTAAGCCCGATACCATTCGTAATACTTAACATAAGTAATCTATATATAAAACAAAGTCGGTTTAGTTACACCATTTATAATTTAAGAACGGCTGGACCGATTTTTATGATCTTTGATTTGTTGGATTTGTCTCCGCCCCGACAAGCAGAATAACTATTAAAACATCGGAAAAATTCACATAAACAATAAAATTTAAAGAAAATTCATTATCTCATATATTTTGTATGGAACTGCTTTGTATTTTGAGGAATCCTATTTTCAAATTGTGGCCGTTGTTCACTTTGTGAGGTTATCACATTTATCATATTGATTTTTGTATGTATATTTATTGAAGTTAATTAATTTTGAGTATTCTTAATAAAAAACTGAATTTAATTCAGCTAATAACTTAACACAACATTTTTTGATTTGATTTGATTTTTTTGATTCAACGGTACGAAGTTTACCGAGTCACTTGTGTAATATATTTTAATATATATTTCCAAAATTAACCTGTTTATTTAAAAAAATTAAACATTAATTTTGTAATTACGTGTATTTGATTTTTCCCAATAATTTTAAAAGTATTTTGAAAGTGGAATTTGCTCTTAATAATGTTTTAATATTTATGTGTATATTTTAAGTAATCACAAATGTAAAATTAATGATTTATTTAATATTGTTTAGAGAGTACTCCATAGACAGGCAGCTTCTCAAGTTGATGGCAAGTAACTAATCTAAGTGCGATTTGATTATAAATAAAAAAATATTTAGAAGTGGCTTTGCATCCAAAAGAGTCATAAATCCAATTTTGTTCTTTGAACTATGATGACAACATAATTCTGCATAAACCGTAACTAAAACAGTTTAAAAGATAAGAATTTATGAAAAGCGGTATAGTACTAAAAAAGCAACATATTTTCCAACTTCAAAGAAGGTTATCTGATTGGTGGCACATAAAACGCACCTTTTCTGATAAGGTATCTAACCTAAAATATAAATATCCTTATACAGTGTCATCGCACACACAATATTCAGATTTTTTAACAGAGCTCTGATACAGAAACATGTGACTGTTGAATTAATTCGTGGTTAAAATTGTGGTTGAGGGCCCCAAAAAATCAATCAGTAATGGAATCAGTACAAAGATTGTATGATTGTAATCACATCATTGAGCTGGTTGAAATATGTAAAGGAAATGCTGTTGAGACCTTAGAATTCAAATAATTTTACTGGGTAGTATTCATGGTCTAATTAAAATAATGCTTTAGCTTATCTAATTCAATAACTTCGTAAAGGGCCTCAGAATCAATGAATAATTTTCCTTATATTTTTTTTCCGATGTTTTAATGATTATTCTGTTATTCGGGGTGGAGAAAAATACAACAAATCAAAGATCATAAAAATCGGTCCAGTCGTTCTTGAGTTATAAAGGGTGTAAACGTAGACGTTTATTTCGCTCAACGAGTGGATTCGCCACGACGCATAACAATAAACAGAGCCCTTAACTCGACCTTGAAGGGTGGCCAGCTGACCCACCGTCATTTCAATATAAATACAAATAATTCACAAATATTTTTCTATGAAACTATGATGACGTTTGATATACCATCTTCACAGGTAATACTTAAAATCGCAAGATCAATAAGCTGCATATTTAATCGTAAAACAGTGTGGGATACGGTGGATAACACCATTAGGTTATGGTTATGTTTTACTTATCAACACGGTAGAAACATTGACTTATTATATTACTTTGAAAGGACATGGCAATAGCGAAGAAATCTGACACAATTTTTATTGTGTTAATTATTTTCTGATTTTAGCACCGCCACAATCCAGAGGAAAATGGTCGATTGCGAACAACAAATACCTGCTTGTAGCATTGTATGCAGTAGTACTTCATGCAATGGCGTTTTTGCTTACATTACGCTTCCAAAAAAATATTATGATTTAAGTACTGTATATGGTTAATATATTATTATAAAAATGCTCTTCTTAATAAGTTTAAAACAGTATTTATACCTAACCTAACTTTTAAGGATAACTTTTTACGAATTAAAAGATATAACATTATATTATATTATATATTATTAATTACAATAATATTCACAACACAGTTGTTTTTTAAATTGTGTGTTCCAAATAGAATTATTGATACATGAAATTAAAGCCTTACAAGTATAAAATATAATAATATATTATGTATGATAAATAGATCTTGAAAAATATAATCCAATTCTATTTGGTCCAAAATTGAATTATTGCAAAACTAAATATATTTTGGTTTTAAAATTAATATACACAGTCAAATTGCAGATAAATCAATGTCATTTGTCTGTTTTTAAGAAAAAAAAGAACATATTCAAAGAAACAATAAGCAAGCACGAGAAGAATCCGTAAGAATGGACGTAAAATGAATATTATCAAGTTGAGAAATCAGTAAATTGAAGCTTTTAGAGAAAAATTTGTAAAATATGATTCGTAATATCATATTTTATTAATTGATAAATTTAAATGTCAGTCCTTATTTAATGAAAATAAACACACACACACACACACAGTTTCGACTTTAAAACCAGTAGTAGACTTTGAATGATTCGAGGCTATTTGTGCTAAATATTATGTATAAATAATTCATAGTCGCATTAGTAGACTACTAAGTGTAAAACAAACACAAATATGCAATTGTGCACAACAGCTTAGTTGGTTGCAACTCGACTATGTATGCAAATGTTTTTCAGCAAGATAGCATTTCACGCATTGATAGAGAAAGACTTAAATAACAAGGTGTGAAATATTTGATATAAAATTTTTTCAAATGGGTTATTCAATAATATATAACAATAATAATAATAACAGCCTAGAGAGAGTGGTACTTACTATTGTAAAATATGACAAAGCGAGAACGCTCCCTGAGCCAAAAAAGACAATAATACATTTATTATTATGTATAACAGAATGTTAATAAAAAATAAAATACCTGGTAAAAATTGGTAAGGGCCATAGTTTTGAATCATCGCCGAAAACTTGTTTGAAATTGTTGCATTTGCCCAAATAGAAACCGTGCTTATCTGGGCCAGATCTGAAGATGGCCGGTCGGAAGGCTTCTGTGAAGAAGACATGTTTTTTTTGTTGATAGAGCCTTCATTGTAAACATTAACCTCATTACTATTCCTATATGCAAAATATAATCTTCGTAATGTTGTTGAAAAATAATATTATCAACAATAAAAAATATTGGTTATTATTAATTAATATTGAACAGTGTAGCAACTAATATATTAATTTCAAAATTTTGTTGTAACTTAAACGAAAATAAATTTTACTTAAAATAAACATTCTTTATAGTCAATCTGTTTTATAATTAAAATCACAATATGTACATAAATTATGTAGAAATTTGTTCTAAGGTTAACTTTAAAAAATAAGTGCCATTCTAATTAAAGCAACAAGAAAATCAAACAAATGTAATTTAAATATTTTTAACATTAACAATGAACATACTTAGCAATTATAATATTCAAACTTACAATAACATAATAAACATCCCTCACCAATAAAGCAAGTTAACAAAGTTTGATTTCTATGCTTACAGCCGTACGAGACCCTAAATGGCGGAAGGTACAACCACTTATATCGTTTTAATAAGAAAGTAAAAGTAATTATCAATTACAACTTTCATTTTATCATGCCTGGAATGTTCTGAACATGGAGGTCACATATCTAGGGCCACAGCTTTATGTTTATGAAACTATAACATAGGAATTTATATATTAATAAAAGTGTAGCATTTGTAACTTATGCATGGATGGATTAATAGATATACAATCACGTATTAATGAAAAACTGACTCCTCTAAGTTTCCTGGATTCCTTAATTTTTAGGTTATTTTTTATGTTCCCTTTATTGGCCCTAGTGAAGCCATAAAATAGTTTTAATAAAATATAACTGGAATATTAATTACTTAGGTAGTACTTTGCATTATATGTAATTGATGTTAAGTTACTGTCAACAAATAAATAATTATCTGTGGTTTGAAGCTAAATAAAAAAAAACTATTTTTGTAAATTATAACGGAAGAGTTAAGTCATATAAAGGAAAAGAAAAAATTCACCCCTAAATAAAAATAATTAATATAATATACAATAAAATGACGTAAATAAAATAGGAGCACAGTGCATAATTACCTAATGTAGTTCTGTTTAGAGTTACAAGGTACACGTGATAGCAGAATAGTGACAACAAGCTTATTGCAAACATGAGTGCAACGAAGAACAGGAACAAAACATGAATGCGCCCCACTCCAACAGAGTCACCCTAGAAAGGCCAAACAATGAAGCTATAATCAATTATTAATACCTAGTAAATATTTTAAAAATAGGTTTTAGGATGGACTAAAAATACGAAAAACTATCATTAATTTATGCCTCCTTTTAAATACGTGTATTTAGGATCATTTTTTTTAAGCTGTTAATTCAACTGCTACTAAAATATAAAACAGTAAATAAGACATTTTTTTTATAATTTTATCATCTAAAAAGGAAATTATTTATTAAAATTAAAAGTTAATAAGTAAATTTAAAGTTTTCCAATGATGTAGGCAATGATAGTATGGATGAAGGTAATAGAAACGTAAATCTTGGTATTCCAAAACTAAATATTAAAATTATATATCTAAAGTATTTTTTATTGGTCTGTAAGTTGTGTCACATGATAAATTAGCGATCTGTTGAATTCTGGTCACAGTAGATAAAACGATAGCATCGCAGCACTGGTCTGCATTTAAAACTGTGTATTAATTTTTCATAATGCGCTTGCTGGACGTGGAAAATGCGGTTATGCTCTTTCAAAATGCACTCTCTAAGGTTACGCAAATTACGTTCATAAAAAAAGTTACTTAATAACTTACATATGACTTCCAAAACAATAAGAAATATTCTATGGTTGATAACGCAATAAAGAAACAGTAAATCAGGCCATATCCCAGAAATAGGATGAAATGCTTATAGTTGGAGTAGCCGACACAATTGTTGACCCACGGGCAGTGATGGTCCATTTTAAGGACGCAGGTTCCACAGACGCTACAGTGGTGCGCCCGGTCTGGCTTGATTTGTTGGCAAATGTCACAGTACCGAATGGCTCCAGACAACGTTCTGAAAGTATACAAGATGTGTTTCGGTACAAATGAAAGGGTCAATGACCTATTCGATTATTTCTTCATTTTAAACCAATCTCAAGGAGGGTAAAGAATTAATCAGTAGTTCCAACTGTAAAAATAAATGGCAGCTGCGTTTGTGGAACAAGTGTACGATATGTGATCATGCTAAATCTATTAGATTGGACGATTGAAATAAATGTTTCATTTGTATTTTTTTTCTTTTTTAATATAATAATAATAATAATAATATAATATAATAATAGCAAGCTCCATGTAATCGCTTACAAGAAATCCGCAATACTGGTATGTACAAAATGTTACCGTAGCAAAAGACTTGCTCATGCTTGGAGAAAATAGAACTTCTGGATATGAGAACAGCCGCCTAAGATTAAAGTCATTAAAAATTCTGAAAAAACTTAAAATTAGCATATTTGGAAACCTAAAAGGAAGTTTCATTAGTTTTTCCATGAAATAAGCCCTAGAAAATCTACTGGCTAAGTTATGCATATTCAAAATTATAGTCAATATCGTTTAACCTCGTATCTAAGTTAATAAATAAAGAAAAAAATATGTAACATTTGGTCAAAAAGTTAGTATTTATGTAGTAGTGTATTTCATAATAATCATTAGACATAAATTTGTCAGAAGTTGCTTCATCGTTGAAGACATCGCTAGTCTCACCTAGCTTTACTACAGTGTGCACAGCATAATACTGTTTTCTCTTTCTTTACCTGATATTGGAACAGAATGCTTTAGAACACCATGGAGTGACTTTCGGCTACAGGGAAACACAACAGGAAAAACCACTCTTACTGTGAAAAATAAGTAAAGAAATCCGAACTGTAGAGCTATCACAATAATAAAAGGAAGCTATTATTAATGAACTAAAGAACAAATTCACACCAAGAACATAAAATATTTCTGGTTAGGTACATAGAGCTACATGCAATGAATACCATAGTTATGATCTGGTGGGAGGGGCAAGGGCTCTATGAGAAGCAATAATGCATCTGTTCAAGCGACGTAGCATGGTATTTGGATGTTGTATATTTGATGCTCTGCGTAGTCTTACTAAAGCACTGCTGAGTGAACATTTTAGCAAATGTAGAATGGTGAAAATGTGTGAAATTTTATCCTTTAATTCAATTTTAAAATATTTTACATCATTACGTAATAATCATATTTCTTAAGCATTAGTCACTGAACCAATGAACGGTTTTCTCTCTTACCCAGTCACTTGTATTGTGGCTACATTATTATAAATCCACGCATGGTTCATTACCACGGAGGCACTAATAACCTATATTTTAAATATATATTTATAAGTAATATATTGCAATAATTTGCATAATTTGTATGATTAAATTCAGCAAATGTATAGCTATATAATAATTTGTTAATTTGAATCGGCTAAAAATTAGACATGGAATAAAACTTCTTCAAAATTCATTCTAAAACATTAATATCAGTCTATGATAATTTAATTTTAAAAAATATGTGAATTATCACTATAGTAAATGTTAATAATAAAATTGTAAATATTTCTAAGTAAAACTGTCCCATACTCAAATTTCACATTAATTGCAAGGCTGGAATTCAGCATGTGTGTGTGGGTGAATGAAAAATATGACTTAAACCGAAGGCGTATCCTGTCTGGAAGGGATATATGCATAAAGTGACCTATGCAGCTATTGTCGGCGATAAATAATAGTACGTACCTGTTAAGTAAAGGTAAATCTTTAGCAAAATTATCCAACATTCGCCTCTGACTTTCTTCATTTTCAGCCGTCAACAATCTCTCCATAACTGTGTCTGGTATTTTATACTGGAATGAGAAATATTATAAAAGAAAAGCTACAAACAGCATAGAAACACAAACGCAGGAACTGGTAAAACTTACCTCATTTGGAACCACTTGCGACGATGAAAACACGGTCATCCAGTAAGACCATATAAACATAATGAACAGAATATGAAAAATTATAAGATAAGCTATTCTTTGGACATCATTAGTCATTATATCTGCAAGCAAAATATGATTCATTTATCATTCGATAGATATGAATAAGAAAAACCACAAGGCGGAAAACTCACTAAGGCATAACTCGATCACGTATGCATAATACGACCAGATCACAACTGACACGATAAATAAAACAGGAAACCATTTAACGCCTTTAATACAACAACCGATGCATGCGTTAGGGCTTTTGTTTTTCCCAGCTGTTCCAGAAGGCCTCATTTTTCACGAGTTTCATGAGGTAGAACAGTCAGGAAAAGCCCTTGCGCGGCATAAAAAACACAATTATTGACAGATTGACAGCCAAAAACCACAAATCCTAAACCTAATGCAGGCCAATCATAGATATTACACAACATCCGTAAAACTAGGTAGGTAGGTAACTGAAGTTATTTTTTTGTATTTTATTATTATGCTTTTGTAATTTATAAAGGTTAAAAAAAAATACTATAACAAATATTCTTTATTTATATTCATATTGAACGTCTGCTATTAAAATAATAATGTACATTTTATCATTTTATCAAGTATTAAAATTATCAAATATCACTAACAAAATTATAATTCTTTTATGCACAATGTGAATAATATGTATTTTGAGTATCTATCAATAGATGTGTTTTTTCATCGATCTTCGCTAATTTGTTTCACAGGGTCTCTCAACTAATCCCTGGGTGCGGCATTTGGGACCTTCGGCGTTTCATGCGTAGCACTTTAACGCCCACGGAATAATTTTATTTTCTAAAAAAGTTTTTGTAGGTACTACTCACTCGCTCACACCCCACAACAGGTTTAGAACTTTGTGGGGGTTTTTTTAATATCGTGGGGGTTTTTTAATATTTAGTCTTTTGGAGAGAAACTTACATTTTCTTAAGCTGTACATAATTGAAAGATCCGGATAAAACAAAGTTCAGGGAAATTCTGAAAACTTTATTAATCACATAGTTTAGTTTCAGGAAGAAGTCTAGGTATAGTCCCTTTCGAGCTAACTTCGATCAAACACATACAATTCCCAAAATCTATTATTTCAGAATTTTATTTTAATTTTCCCTAGCATATTTATTTCACGCACAACATTTTGTATATAAGTATGATGTATGCTCTTATTAACGTTTATATTTATTAATATATATTGAAAATATACGCACATACTTGAAGTGAAAATAATTCGATTCGGACTATAAATAATATATTATATCTACTTAAGTTCCTCGTTTAAAATATTTATTAAACGTCATAATTAAATGTCAACGTCTTTAAAAACTGAGAAAGGCAAAGATTTAAATATAAATTAACTACTAATTAAAAAGGACCATGTCTGAAGAAGCTGCAGTTGCATCTGATGCAAGATGAACTATTATTAAAATTTGAAAAAAAAGTTGATTCTTGGTTTCTACCTTCTAATTTTATGTTTTTTTCCACAGTTGAGTTTGTTCAGTGCCGATGACATTCAAAGAATGGTAGCTGAGGTATTAGAAGCTTGTTTGGGAGGAAGTACTTACAGCTATGCTCGAGTTTCGAGTTGGTCATCAATTCTCACTGAGAAAATAATGGGAAGGCTACATAAGTTTAACAAACCATTCAAATATGTTGGTAAGAATATAGAATGAATTATGACAAAATTTAGAATAACTATTAATAAGGTGTCTTAAAAATATAATATACAAGTTAAGTTTATAGTTAAAGAGATAGTTTATAGTATAACACAAACTTTATACCTTTAGAATGTACCGCCCGGGACAAAAATAAATCTACTTTGACGTAAACTGTTTATAACATACTTAATAATGCTGGCCTCATTTAGTCTTAGGCGAAGTATATTGGTACTTACTTATATATGCTATGTAATATGTGAAAGAAAATAAACGTGGGTGCTTTATAAAATCGTAATGTTTAATGCATATGAAATGAAAGAAAATATAAATTTGAAACACAAATCATGAAACGAGCAAATGAGAATTTTAAGTATACAAGACAGAAATATTTATTTTATATTGAAATATCATACGACTATTTGTTGGCTAACATTTTTATATAATAGCTAGAATACTCTTCTAGAATAGTTCAATGACCCAACAGACCACAGACCATAAAGAAATAAACAAGTGGTATCTTAAAGAAATAATCGATACCCTATCTTTTTTAAATATACCACCACCAAATCAATATTTTTCTTATATTCTACAAATACAAGTTACTAAGGTGATTACCAACTGAGTATTTAATATTAAATATTATAGTATCAAATATTTCCTATAATATATTTCCTACCTACTGTACAATGCCTTACTTTACCATTTATATGAATTTAACTTCAAATAATAATTAAACATATATTTACAATTTCTTTCTTTCTATTTCAATATCAAAATTTAATAATATATGACATAGATTCAAATGACATACACATCTTTATATTTATAATTATTCTCTCTCTAAAATTTCGGATGACATAACCTATAACCCTGTCATTACGCACGCACGATAATATACAATAATACCAATTGGCACTTGTAATTTAAGGTACACTTTTCACTTTATAATCTTCGCCACTTTATGATGATGATTCGCGTATAATTCTGCGTTGGAGTAGGACTGTCACGTTAAAATATGGTCGTGTGATACTATTTCCTACCATGTGATACAGTTGTCTTTTTAAAATTTAATCATCTGTTTCTATTTTTTATAAAATATATCCCCGAAACAGGTTATAAGAACATTTTTGAGACTTTTTAACCTGCCTCATTATATTATTTTTATATATTACTTTTTTCCAGTACGAATTATGCTCACCCAAAAGAATGGGGCGGGCATACATACGGTCGGTGCTTATTACTGGGATAACTTGACGGACAACTCGTGCAACGTTCGTTGGGAAAATAAATATATGCTTTGCACGGTTATAGTATATGGATTAGGCCTGCAATAAATAAAGTAGGTTTTACAATGTTTTTTGTTTAATTATTTTGTGTTTATATAAGATATATTACGCTATGCTATAAATAAACTCTCCAAATATTTTGTGTTGTTTTTAATTCTTTGGCTTTTTATCTATTTTGTTTGACGTTTTTTTAAAATTATTTTTAATATTATTAGGTACTGGTGAAATTACCAGTGAACAGCTATATCATGATTTCACTTATTAAAACCAAAACCAGGCCTAAAGCCATGAATTGGCCCAATACAAAAATAAGGTTTTCAGACGTGGTTTTGTATTAAATAAATACACGAGATATTTTATCAATATAAATAATTTTATAACGTGACTTTATTTTTCTTTCATTGTACAATTATAATTTCATAGCTGGCAACTTAAGGATATTTAGGGCAAATAAAGACGTAGGAAGGAAGTAATGTAACAAAGACATAAATATCGACTAAATATGGGCCGTTGCCGAGCGGAAACTGCGAAGTGTTCATAAATCGAGCCATTTCTCGTAAACTCCAGTTTATATTCAAATGTTTTGGCGCCTCCGCGTCTTAACGTCAGTTTCGCACGCCATTTGACGGCGCCAACCTGTTTTTGCGTTGCGGTGCAATAATCATTAATTTATGACATTTTTAACAGGCTAATATCCACTTACGCTAAAATGAATGAAGACGACAATGAGGTTCGGTAATATTATTATTTTAATACACTCCTACCATCATACACATAACAATTTAAACAATATTATATTTTAGAATTTGGACCTACTATCGATACCTATTTGAATATAAAAAATAATGTAATTGTGTTTCCGGTATGTAGATTTTATAGATTAATGTATTTACTATTTAAATTATTTAGAGTGAAAATGAAAAACACAAAAATAAGTTGTTACCTAGGTAAAACGATACATCTTAAGTTTATTATTTATACGGGATAGAATTGGTTCAAAACAAAAATTCAGTCAAAATCTGGTGAATTTTCAAAATATTTAAAAAAATATCTGATGTACATATTAGATTAAATTTAATATTATCTCGTTCGCCTGAAATTGTATGTGCACGTTAAAATAGACGCAGTTACATAGAACATACTTTTTTATATAAACCTGTTCGGTTAACGATAACTAATCGATTAACTACTTATATACTCAAAAAGTTAACGATCAGTAAGTTGTGATAAAATGTGTGTTCATTACGCCTCCCACACCCCAGAAACATATTGGACTAGACTCATCTATAAAACATTAAGATTTTATAAGTTTCATATTAATTTATATTTATTTTGATTTCATAGTCCTCAACCTTCGTCGTTGAAGACATTCAGAAGATCATTCTTGATACGGTGGAGCTATGCTTGGGCGGAAATATATTTAGTTATTCTAAGGTACCATCATGGGCTGCCGTCATTTCGGAGAAAATTTTACAGAAATTGAATAAATTGAATAAGCCGTTTAAATACATAGGTAAGCCTCAAACCGATTAGTAAAAAGTGACAAAATCTCGAAATATTGATCTATGCAGATATGAAAAAAGTACGTAGGTACGAACTTACCTTCTTAAGTACCTTCTTTGCTTACGGCCTTCCCGTCGCTTTCAGCTCAGCACAGAGTTCAGCAGAACTATTCTTGAACCATCCCAAAAGCAAACGCCTCGCACCTGTCAGCAGTGTGTTGAGCGCACTTTGGCATCAATTGTTTTTCTAACGCACCGCTACAGCGTCAATTATTTTTCTAACGCACCGCTACAGCGTCAATTGTTTTTCTAACGCACCTCTACAGCGTCAATTGTTTTTCTAACGCCCCACTACAGCGTCAATTGTTTTTCTAACGCACCGCTACAGCGCCAATTATTTTTCTAACGCACCGCTACAGCGTCAATTGTTTTTCTAACGCACCTCTACGGCGTCAATTGTTTTTCTAACGCCCCACTACAGCGTCAATTGTTTTTCTAACGCACCGCTACAGCACCAATTATTTTTCTAACGCACCGCTACAGCGTCAATTATTTTTCTAACGCACCGCTACAGCGTCAATTGTTTTTCTAACGCACCGCTACAGCGTTAATTGTTCTTCTAACGCACCGCTACTGCGTCAATTGTTTTTCTAACGCACCTCTACAGCGTCAATTGTTTTTCTAACGCACCGCTACAGCGTCAATTGTTTTTCTAACGCACCGCTACAGCGCCAATTGTTTTTCTAACGCGCGTAATCTTTATAATTCTATGTACTGATTTAAATGTGGTTTTAGTAGGTATTTAAGTAAATAGGGGTGAAATAGTCTTAAAACGGAAAAAGTCTACCCGAATCTGTTGCTTTTCTATCGCACCGGTACGGCATCAATTTCTAATATCGTCGTGATAATTGATTTACATGCGATATAGTTTTAAGGGGAGAAATCCTAAAAGGGTATATGGCATCATTTTTCTAACGGATCAAAGGAAATATTTTTTAATTTCGTATTTAAGTAAATATGAAAAGGGGAAAAGACTCGTGCGTCTTGTCAAAAAATATTGACTTTAATGTCAAATGTCTATATTATCCGACCAGATTTCGATGTGATATAAACGTCTATGGTTGTTTTTCTTGGGTATAAAAAGGATACATATAAAAATAACCGAATTCATTTGTACTTTCGAGTTGAAAGTTGCAACGGACGGACGGACGGACGGACGGACGCTAGTTGTCTCTTATATATGAATGTATACAGTCTAGACCTAGAGGAATGTTAGTATTATAATTATTTTGTTAAGGTGATTTCTCTGATGTAATGCCATGTATTATTATTTCAGTGCGAATTCATTTTACTCACAAAAATGGAGCTGGATTGCATACGGCGGCTGCCTATTTCTGGGACAATGCTACGGATAACGTGTGCACTGTCCGTTGGGAAAACAAATTTATGTACTGTATCGTAAATATTTTCGGGATGGCACTGCAATAATTTACGCAATTTCTAATTTCATACAAAATAATCAATATCAATAATAATTTTTCTCAAATACAGGATTGTATTTTATAAATTGGCAACCCTAAAAATAATTTATTATGATTCATTTGCGAGAGACGGCGGGGTGCGATATTTGAAATACATGTTTTTATTATTTATTTATTAGTCATAAAGTTTTTCTTGAGAGAAGGACATTTTATTTTTAACTCTAGGTATTAACTAACAAATCAATAGTGCATTGATTGATTGATTGACATTTACTAGGTACCTTTTCATCGTGGTCATCATTGTTGCAACAGGTACGAACCTACCTACTTCATCTGATTGCGAAAAACGCAGCCATCCAAATTACGCTACTTTTCTCCAATTCCATCTCCTCGCATAGCTAGGTGTATCTGATAATTCTGATATCCTGTGTTGCCATTAATACGGCAATTGCCGTAATATACGGCGATTCAACTAATTTTAATTAGATAATACGGCATACAGCATTCTCATTGCCGTATCAAAAATACGGTTATTACCACTACACAAGTTTTCCAATGGCGGTCTTTTTCTCGCAAAAATATAATTTAAAATTACATCACCGGCAAAAAATTGCACCAGCCCTAAATTCCAGAGGAAAAAAGATAATTGAGGAATTAACGAGTGCGTTTGTTGAATTGTTTGTTCCAACAAACATGTTTTTTGGGTCCGTAATATGTACTGGAAAGCTTTGACAGAAAATTCACTTACAGTAGTTCACTTGTTCAATACTTGAGATGTCTTTACACACATCAGCTTTTTTATCATTTCAATTTATGTACTTTATTCTGAAGTTACTGATTAGTAACAGCTGATGTCAACGATCTTTTAAAACTTATAGATACGGCATGTCATATGAATCGTCGTTGTAAAAACCCAACACCGACGATTCCTCCCGCCGTTCCGCTGCCGCAACACTCCACTTTGCATGTCTCGCTTGCTCGCATGGCGATCAAGAGTATTCTAGACCGTAAGTATAACAGGGGTCTCCAAACTACGTCCCGCGGGCTAACACCGGCCCACGAGCACCCTATACCCGGCATCCGGACCGCCAGTTTATTTTGATTACAGTGTAAAATTTACAAAATAATCGGATGTTATTCATGCTATCACGAAGCAGAACTTTCCAGAAAATGCTCTAGCTCTGCTACCTACAAGATGACGAGACGAAGCATAATTGAAGTTTTTTCCTAATTCCGCCGCTCCCCACAAGACGGTGCCGTACTACTTAACTTAACTACTCTCCGCAAGATGTCACTACAATACATTTAGAGTTGTAAAAATAGGTATCACACGGCACATTAAATTAAAAAATAAATAAAAGAAAATATTTTAAAAATACTTGAAAATTCAAAAGTACAATATATGGGTATGACCTAACCAAATCTTTGCATTTGGGACTTAGTGGAGGAGTCAGTGCGCCTTTAGTAATAAAGCAATTAAACTAAAGTTACTTGGGTAGATTCAGAATAGTTTTAAACCCGTTAAAGCAGGATTTCGCGCCAAAAGTGCTTTAAAAAATTTTAAAAACAGGAAAATTTAAAAAATCACTCTTCTACTAAAAAATCATGATGTAGGCTTCAAGCTCATTCAATCTTTACAACTCAGGTATCATCTGATTCATCACGAAAATCTATTATAAAATATAATTTTGATTGTTTTATTTCTTAAATTTTGTCAAATATTACACTTTTTTGTTTACATATTCAAATATACTTTAGATATATACACTATTATACACTACCATTTATAACTTACAAAAAATGTAGTTGTCGAAAAAAAAATTAAGTTAAAAAAAAAATTTACGGCGCAGCTGATGTCTGGGACGGAGGTTCGTCAGTGTGTTTCCAATACATATTTATAAATAGTATTAGACACTGCATTGACTTGTATAAATTCTAAGGTACTGATTGGCTCGTTGCGATTCCAATGGTGCAAACCTCAAGTCAATTAATCATACAGCAGAAATGATCAAACTAAGTGGGGAATGCTTTCTCGCTCTGACGCATATATGTGTCACCATGCACATATATGCATGCACATATATGCGTCCATATGCCGTCATGAGAAAAAATAAAAGAAAATTGAAATAGCTTTGTCTAAAAAACTGATAAGGCAACACGCAGCATGTTTTTAAAAATGATAAAGAGGTTTATTTTTAGTTTTGGAAAATTTCCGGACAAAAATCAAAGGCAGCCTTAATTTAGGTCACTGAACCCGTAATTGTCGCCAGCAGCATTAAAATGAAACAATTTTAAAAAATAATAGATTTATTTATCTTCTTCAAGTAGCAAAGTTGACAAAGTTGTTACAATTTATGTGTTTAAAGTGCCACTCGCATACTAAAATAATTTATTAAAGCCTACTTAAAATTATTCAAGGCAATAGTATTACATAAAATTATGACAAGTAACACAGTAGTAAGCGTCTATTTGTTAAAAAATGTGACAATCAATACAGTGCAAAATTAAAGTTATATTAAAAATGTATAATATAAGTTGTACGGATCTCTCCGTGTTGAATAATGATTCATGACGTTTACAAAATGTGCCTTTCCCCATATTAAAGTCTGATTGACTCATAATCATCATGAGACCATCCTGCGTTATCATGAGAACTTAACAACCAAATGCAAATACACTGTAGGTTTTATGCGGTTTTATAAATGTGGTAAGTTAATCTATATTATATATGTAGTTAATTCGATCAAAATGCCATTCTGTATTTGTGGAAATAAATAATTTGCGTGTTTTTGTGTTCACTGGTGTAGCAATACAGAGAAATGAAATTTCTCCTCTGAATTACACCTAAACAATAAATACAATCCTATCTTGCTCATTATATTTACTATGAAGCAGTACCAGTAAATTTTCAAAAATTACCTTTATTTTGGGGTTTACAGTATATGAAAGCAATGTTAAAAATATATATTTTTAACAGTTTTTACTTACGTGTTACTATTACATGCTTTTACATTTTACGGGAAATGTAATAACCATTACGTCTTTATTTTAGAAAAATACCAATTGAAATTAAAAAGGCTTTTTGGTTTGATATTTTTAATTGGTAAGATTCCAAAGAAACATGATAAAACTATTTGCAATTAACGGTGTTTAGCCAGTTCCCGACGACCTAAAATATTTATACACATAAATAAATAATGTTCATTATTCAGTTCACTTCAGTGCTAATATGAGTTCCAGATGTAAAATTTAGAATTCTAAGAAAATATAAAAAAAAAATGACAAAATGCATCTGATACCACCGAAATCCCAATTGAAATAGCGACTTGAGCGTCAAAATACAACATTTACCTTTCTATTTCAAAATAAATTAAATGTCCACAAAAAAAATAAAATTTTGATGTTCTTCAAACATTAGTAATTTTCAGTTTTATTGATGGTAATGCAGAGAACCTCAATTATCCGTGCTAATCGAGGTGGTGGGGAGGGTGTGGCATCACTGACTAATGAATTAACTTAAAAAATAATATGTACAGAAATGATAATATATACAATGTGTTACTTTATTTTGAAATTTTTTTACGGTGGCGTTTATTCTTTTATATATATTTTTTTTATTAAATCTGAATTTTTCGAACCTTTACCAGTAATAATGGTCTCAGAGAGAGCGATGACAGGACTGAGGAACGGTGGACAAAGGGGGTGGCGATCCCCGCTCTCCGTCACAATAGATACCCGCCGTCATTTCACAACTCGACTCTTCGAGGCCACTAATGCACTGAGCGCGTACTAATTCAAAATGAAAATGGCTGGCATTTTGTACCTAAGAAATGGTACGTTTTTGGTGGCTCCTGATCCAAAAAAACTTTATTTATAGCCATCTATAATTACGCAAAATATCAGCCCGTGTTCAAGAAGTGCAGTATATTTTACTGTACCGCTACTACTATAACGGTTACTTAATATCAAAAATTGAGTCAAACAAATGTTTTTTTAATTCCTAGGACCAATGGTTGTGCTATTAAAAAAGTTTACATAGATAAGTTTTAGACTCTTATCTAAAGAATAATATAAAATTCAAATGAATTTGATACGTTATATATTAAGAAAGTTATAGCAAAATTTCACTTTTTAGGAAAAACACCCCATTCCTGATTATGCCCATTAACAAACTTGACCAGATTTTGTACCCTTAAACTTTATGTATATCAATTTGAAAGTGATTGGTATAAAATTACGACAGTTATTATGCAGTCCACAAGGAAGTGATATCGATTTATAAACTTATATATAAACTTTTTAACTGATCGTGGTTTGGGTTCTGAGAGATGTGACACGCGAAGATATGTCGAAATTTCCCGGAAGTCATGATATGACTTCCAGGAATAGATAGTTTTCTAATGAAATCTACCTAAAACATCAGATGTAACACGAACAGTGTAAATTAATTGTCGCGGAAAATATAACGCACTGTTTGTTTACTAATCAAGAATTGTTGCAGATTAAACTTTTTTATTGTCATTAATTTATAAATTCCGTCCCTTACTGTAAGCACATAATATTTCCTTTTTTCTGTAGGTTGGAACATGCTTAAAACGTCTACTAAACAAACAAATATGACTGGAAGTGACAGAGACTGTTCTGTTTGTGTTGGCCACATCTGTACATCGTACCACTCGACCATATTGCAGAACCTTTATTATATTATGCGATTTACTGCCCACCTGGCCTTGAGGTTTAAGGGGCCTCTTTCCGGTGGCGCTCTTATCTGTCTTGCGCATGCTTTTAAATCATTCTGTCTCGTCTAACACATAAATACTCTGTACCATTGTTGGTTAATTATGAAAAACAGAATAAATATCTTCTGATAAACTTGAAAATTCATTCTAACGTTCTGTCGTTTTATTTTCTTGATTCTTGTATTTAGACTATTAGATATATACGTCTAAATAAAAATATAACTTATAAATTCCACAGAAGCCTTGATATTTAGGAGATAAAACGAAACCCAGTATTATTTTCTTCTATGTCTAAACTATAGTGTTTCTACGGAGAAATGACCAGGTTGTGACCTCTTGAACAGACAAATTTAGGATCCTCCCCAATAGAGGTTTTTTAGAAGCACAAAAATAGGCAAAGCACAGGTCCAGGTTGCGTCGCAAACAGAATTATTCCGCCGAGCAGCGACATGCAAGTACGATCAGATAGCACTGTGTTAACCTTGTGCGCGGTTGATCAGATCACAGATAATCGAGATTCTATTGTAATATATTTCATGGATTTATTAATGATTTATAGATTTTAGTAACATATTAAAACATATTTTTAATGTGACGACACCAAGGTCAAAAAACCACTAAAAAAGTAGCCTTTGCCAAAACAACACTAAAACCAGTCATCGAATTACGGCTTGTGGTTTTTTTTTGTGAAATCATGATGATCAAATGTTATATTTCACAATAATAAATAATGAGTAACATTTCCATTTTGCTGAAATTCAAAATACAACAATTTCATATTTTAATGTCATATTTGCAAATCATAATAATTAATTATGTAGTATAAACCAGTAAAACTAATTTAATTAGGAATATGTATATTTCTAGACAGCTTTGATTACTAAATAATTATTAAACTATATTTTAAATACAAATTGTGGCAATGTTATGAAGAATCACAATATAATAATGATTCTATTGGCATTTTCAAAATATGTCATATTAATAATACTTAGAAAACATTTTTTCATATTTTTCGTACATTTTGGTAACAGTGCATATTCCTTTTATCCTCGCAGCTAATTTATTGATTCATTACACAAAATAAACATTGCATAGTCAAGATCTACTGCAAAAATAGAGAAAAATGTGTAGCCACCCATTTTCAAAATATTAAAATTTTGTATAAGTTATAAAAAATACACAAAAAATAATAACATTCTATTTGAGGAGCTGTTTTCTCAAATAAAATTTAAGATATTTTTGTCCAACATGGCAAATAAAGCAAAATGAGTTTGCCGACTGTAATTTCGATAATGATTAATGGCATTATATATATATAGTTAAGTTTTTAAATAGCCAATCCAAAAACAGACACAATACAATACATAGTTTTATTTTCCCAGCGAACAGTACAGGAGCCATCGGTGTTATTATCCCAGTAGCACGATGAAGCAGTGTGTAAGCCGGCCCCATTCTTTTGCATAATTGTACAGGTAACTGAAAGAAACGGTCACGGTCACGGTCATTTTATGAGCATATTTGTTAAAAATTATTATAGTTTTATAATTAGTATTGTATTTATTCAAAGACACAAACAGCATAACATAGCTTTTAATAAATAACAAGGGGATAGAGATATACGTGGAATTTTAAAATAAATATTTAAATGCAAGCTTTATGAAACAAAAATGAAACTTTTCAATATTGTCAAATATTACGCCATTCATCTTTTTAGACGAATTTCTGCTGTTAAAAAACAATCATCAAATATTGAAATATTTGAGTATCATTGTTCCAAGATCATTCCTTATAAAAAATCCAGCTTATTAGTTCTGCAATTTCAAACCCTAATATCAAAATTCATTGTGGTTTCCGAGTAAAATTTGTAAACTTTATGTGATAACATGAAATTGCTTGTACATAAGTATATAATAATATGAATTGAATTGTACATAACGAATAACATCTTAACTCATTTTTAGCAACTTTTCAGGAGAGCCAAAACAAGTTTTAAAAAAATCTTCTTACTTTGTTTTTTGGATAATTACTTAAGTCAGTTAAGATTTTATTCCATGTAAAAATTGTCTTCTCTGATAATAATTTCCCATTTTTCCCATTAAATATTACTGGAAAAGCTTACCTAGGATATTCACATGCATACAATATCTTTGCACGTAGTAATGATAGAGTTAATACAGAAAAATAGCAATTTTTTTTCTGAGCCGGAATAACATCCTAACTCAAAAACACCAAAAAATGACATTGGATGTTATTCATTGGGGGTGTCGATAAGTTCTGCTATGTAGTGACAGAGATTTTGTGCGATAATAACAAAGATTGTTGATGCCAGTAGCACTGCCCGGAAGTATTCTAGATGAGTCTTGGAGCCAGATATATTTCTTTAACTCCAATCTTCTTCCCCATAAAAAAACTATACGAAACAGCGGATCCGTTTTCCGCAAAGTATCTAGCTGCGGTGTGACAGCTACGGTGGCTGTGCATATCACCTCTTACTTGAGTAAGCCGTGTGTAAAGTGCAAATAACACATATTCTATGACATATTACTATCTATAACCCTTAGACTACGTAGTTTATTTTGGCGCCAAAACCCGTTGACTCCGTAGTTATTGACCTTGAAAAATCACTCACTACTATAAAATCCATAGTGCAGGCATGAGTCGTTCAATTTTTACAAATCTGGTATCATCGGATTCACCTTAAAATTTTCTATTAGGCCATATCACTTTGATTATGTTCGTCTCGTAAATTAAAGAAGAAAAAAATAAAAATGTTGCCATTTTTTTTTTTTTTTTTTTTAATTTACGAAATAAACAAAATCAACACTTTTTTTTACATTTTCATATATTTATAACTATACATTACAATTTAAAAGTCTTCCAAAATATTACATTTTTCGGAAAAAAGAAAAAAGTTAAAAAAAAGTTATAGATATTGGAACGGTAGTACATTAGTGTATTTTCAATACAAATTTATAAATAGTAATAGAAACTACATTAAAATGAAAAAAAAAAAAAACAAAATTGTTTCGTTATGATTTTCAATGAAAAAAACGTCAAGTTAATGAATAATACAGAAATAATACCAAAAATAATCAAAATCAAGCAGGTATTCACGACGTCTACTCACGTCGTACGGAGTCAACGGACACAGAAATGTCCGCGCGACCCGACGTCTACTCGCGTTGTACGGAGTCTAAGGGTTAAGAAGAGAATTGACAAAGTTGCTGTTGTCAAAGGAGGCAGATCGCAGCAAAAGGAACGTTCCTGTTCTTTACCTTCCTGTATTCCGATATTTGGTGCTGCATCTCGTCACTGAATAATTATTCTTAATAATTAAAATTAAAAAATACAGTTCACTTAACTCTAGCGAACAATGAGTTACAGATTTAGAGCAGGGAACTACATATAAGGAAGTTATTTATATGTTTTTTCGTCAGTTCCAGATTTTTTTTTTTTAGGGATGGGGGGCAACCTTGCAAGTTACAAACAAGGTATGCACGTTCAGTGTTAATAAAACTCGTGTTGTTATATTAATTCTTGGAACTTGGTTCTCTTTTCGTGTTAAGTGTAGTTATAATGCTATATAGACTAAATATATATTTCTAGTAACTTGTACCAGTATGTGTTAGGATAGGTGGTGTCTACGGCTGTGGCCGATTTTGTAGGATTCACCTGGCATTTGCCTTTCAGGAGGAGGAAACCACAGATAAACTCCTCCAGGTGCCCGGCATGCCTAAGCATGCCTTCCAAGACTATTGGCGTTTTGTGAGTGTGCGGTGTGCGTTAGTGTGTTTTGAATTAAGACAAACATATAGACAGACATATATTATTTACAAACAAGAACAGACTACGAGCTTCCAAAGTCTGTTCTGGCGAGAGCGAGGTCCTCCATTCTGGAATAGTACTGACATGACCGACTGTTAGCACAGTGGTTGACGCACTTCAGATTCCAGATTGTTAGGATAGTACCAACCTCCATTATAGTATAAAATAATTATTTGTCATTTTCTTGATGATCTATTATTTCAAATTAGTTAGGTTAAGTAAAATTGCCATTCATGAATGTACTTTAACGGTTGCAATTGAAAGTAAATATTATACAGTTTGAATACTAAATATATAAACATAGTAATACTAAAAATATACTTTTCCTAAGTTGTTTTCTATTATACACTTAAGTATATAAAAATGACATCGAAATTTCATCAACTAGGTTACCATGTAACGTAAAAATTAAGCAAATGATTTATCACAATATAAATTTAAACTAGAACAGGACTAAGTACTAGAAAATAGGACTAGAGTACTAAAACTACTAAACAATTAGTTTTGTCAAACTATAGTCCTGCTAATACTAAAAGTCATTGTGATTAAGTAAGGAATGCTAAGTTGTTTATATCTGGTCTCATAGTAGGACAAATCACCTAGACAATGAACATCGTTAAACAAGACAAAAAATAGCTACTTCTGATCCATTGGTAGGTACTTATGGGATTGAATTACTCACCAGCATCCAAAGTAAATACATCCGTGTATGGTTTCATAGCAACCGGTTATCATTAAATCAATATTTGGAAGCATGGGTATTTCATGAGACCAGACCAAACGTCCTAAACAAAATAGGGGATTCGCAAATTGGCTTACCGATATATTTATAAGGTTTCTGTAGTTTGGTTAAAGATCCGAGACAAGATTCCACGACGCTCGAGGTCCATTGGTTTACCTTGCTTTGTTGATAGGCCGTTCCACCTATAGCATCTTCGATCGCCTCCTTTATTATTTTGCTAACATCGTCAACCACAAACTGGGTCTGTGGGAATATTTTAAACAAAATAATTTTAAATCACAAGTCAGTGACAAATTGTCGGCATTTTTCATCATGTTATGGAACAATACATACCTCTTCCACAATGTCGTTACAATCTTTTACTTCCATATTTTTAACTAAATATAACTTTTTTTTAAAGATTTACTCAATACCAGACCAAAATCCTAATTTTTTGAAATAAAAACTTCTTTAGCGTCTTCAGAGTCCAACTAGCCAAAGTGACAGCACGCGAATGTTGCCAGCCTATAGCCTCAACTATACAGATTAAGTTGTTTTTTGTTTGGAATTATTATACTTTTCTCAATAAATAAAATAATATTTTGGACAATACACGTTTTTTGTAGGACCATGTAAAAAAATACGATATGATTTACCTACGTGTTATTGGTAATATTATGTAAAAATTCATTAAAAAACGTTTCCATAGAATTTCATTAATTCGTATTATTTAATTTTTATATTGAATATTTATTTTTATATTGAATATGTATTTATTTGTATCGAATATTTATTTCCCTATATATTTAATTATTGTTTATTCATTTCATTGATTTGATTATTTATTTGTTATTTGTTTTTTAATTGTTTCATTTATTCATTTTAGTTTTCATATATTAAGTGTTATTGAGTAGACACTTAAATTGTATTCATGTGTGTGTGGGTGTGTATATTTGTGCCTTAGGTCATTTTTTATATTTTCACAGGGTTTTGCGCTGATCTATTGTATGCACTGTAACACTTCATACATATACATAACCTTAGAACAGGTAACTCTTACCTAGTTGGGAAGTTTAGAGACTTGTACTCATCGGCCAACTTGATTTCTCAATAAAAAAAAAAAAAATACTGCTCAAATTTCTAGCTTTTAATGATATTCTTACCACAGACAACCATTCAAAACAATTTCAGGTAAAAATAATATTTATACTAATATCATTATGAAAAAACAACTTAACATATAGATCGCTAATTCGAGGTATCGCCTCCGAACATAATTCTTCCATAACTGAACTGCCGGCTCACCATCGATCATAGGTACCCTAGCCATAAAATTCTCAATTGTGTATATATAATAACTGCCATTTGATTATCTACCTCTAGATGATTATTGATGATTTGTTTTGATAAATTCACAAACCATTTTATTTACACACCAACAAACTGGCTTAGACAAATTTTATTTTAGTAACAGGCAACATTTTAATTTCGATTTATTGTTTTTGAAGAATCGAATGGCAGTTTAGACGTCACAATTAATCACAACGTTTGAAAAAGTTAATACGTTTGACTATTGACCCAGAGGTCGCGGGTTCGAATCTGCTCATTATAGGTCATCCTTAACGCTTCATCTCTACCATTTTTCCCTTGACTCCAGCATAAGCAAATTCGGCTTAGTCTAAAGGATCTAAAATATTGTATATGAAATGAGTCAATGCGATTCTTTTGAAAAAGAGCAGCTTTAGTATTTTATAAAATTTTACCGAAGGATCTCTATTTCCATTAGATACAGTGGCAATAGAATCGGTAAATGTCTGTGCCATGTACTTAAAGGTTTTTTTTTATTATACTGATTTTAAATTTATATTCTTTTTAAATCACATATTTTTTATTTATTTTTATTGAAAAATCCAACAGTATTAATTTTGATTATTACAACAAACTTATTACTAGTTTAAAAAACAATTATGGATATCCGACAATTTTATAGCATAAGAGATTTTTCATTTATTAAAATACGTATAGATTGTGAATGTATTACTTATAGTATGTGTTTGTAGTAGAATTTATTGATGGCCAGGTGCTTATGTATGAGTAGTTTATCATGTTAAAAAACGGAGTAATCACTACGCGTGGCTTTAGTATGTATATAATATCGTTGTAGTTGTAGGTTAAGGTGCTGGACTATTGATCCAAAGGTCGCGGGTTCGAATCCGCATATGGTCATAACGCTTCATCTCCACGATCTTTATTTGTTTATTTCCATGAGTAAATTAATACATATGAATGGCTTCATATTTGTAAAAAATATATTTACACTATATACTTCATTACAAACCGTTTATTCTACACATTTAAATTACCTACACAAAAATAAACTAATTTAGTAAGAGCATTTAATAACAATAAATAAAATATGCTTCAATATACAGTTACTTTTAGAAAAAAATACCCTTTTCCATATTATAAATGAAAGAAAACCCCATTTTAAACTTATTAGGTACTTCCAGAATTGAGTATGACTCAATTCGCTGTATTTATAAAAGCTCTTTGTAAGTAAATACGTTTGGATGGGTTTCTTTTGAAAGTAGATTATAGCAATCTCCCTTAACTCTAGCACAGGTATATTAGACCTAGTTGAGTAGGGCTAAAAATAATTGTAAATGACATAGGTCATACCAATTCTTTTTAAAACTTAAAATATAGTTTTTTAATGTAGGTATAATAAATTTTCGTCTTTTTTTGACAATCATAAAATAGGTTCCTGCAAATGCACGCCGTAAAAACTATCATATACGAGTTGTTGGCCTAAAAGTCGTGGCGTTTACCACCGAGATATCTA
This sequence comes from Neomicropteryx cornuta, assembly GCA_020383195.1. Classification (NCBI taxonomy): domain Eukaryota; kingdom Metazoa; phylum Arthropoda; class Insecta; order Lepidoptera; family Micropterigidae; genus Neomicropteryx; species Neomicropteryx cornuta. The sequence continues at coordinate 685,576 of JAHKQU010000028.1, forward strand.
GATATATCCACACTCTACAGAAGAGAGTGTGGTGGATGAAGCGAGTCTGAAAGACGGCCAACGCGGACGCTATGTGGTAGTCTTTATTGTGGACGCGGCCCGCTTTCGAGAGACCTTAAAGGCGAGGCCCTTACACTATTATGTGCAATCCACGTCACGGAGTATAAAAGATCGATTAGTACAGAGGCGACACGCTCGCACGCCTACGTTAAATACTCGGGAAATGTTTCTTTATGTTGAAAGGTAAAACAAAGTACAAATGTTTTGTTACATACCTACCTAGTATTTTTTCAGTAAAAGGACTGCTAATGCGATATTTGATTATTTGATATAATTTATTATTAGGTATATAATTTAATATTCTGAGTATTAGGATGGTGATTATTTTCAGGACACCTGTTTACTATTTATTTATTTCAGGAAACAACAGCTATAATAAAGGCAATAATTTTGTTTCCCCCAAAATTAGTAAAACGGAAAAATACACTTGAGAACGAGGTGGGAGATTTACATAATATCAATATGAAATTTAGGGTCTCTTTACAAATATAAAATAAAGAATTTAAATATAATAATTAAATTTAATATAAATTTAGTGGTATATGAAATAAAGCACTATTTTTTTTATTTGTTTGGATTTTTACGCCACGTATATTTTGATAACCTGTTGACAAATCGTTAAATAATATGGTGTTAAAAAGTTTAATAGTAACGCATTTAATACTTGGATTAACATTGTATTAACACTATAAATTTAGTCATTTTTCTTATTTCAATACGGTTACACATTTTCAGTAATAGTTTTTTCTGCGGTTATACGTTTTTCAGTAATTAATTATATACGTTGACACATTTTCAGTAATAGTTTTTTCTGCGGTTATACGTTTTTCAGTAATTAATTATATACGTTGACACATTTTCAGTAATAGTTTTTTCTGCGGTTATACGTTTTTCAGTAATTAATTATATACGTTGACACATTTTCAGTAATAGTTTTGATACGGCTAATCGTTTCTGTACAGCCGCCCACTTTCAGCAATACTACTTAAGCATTACAATACAATTAGGTACACATTTTTAGAAAAAAATTCTCTACAGTTACGCGTTTTTCAGTAATCATTTTGTATATTTACACATTTTCAGTAATAAATCATGTAAGGTTAATTATTTTCAGTAATCATTTCTCTACGGTTATACGCTTTTATTAATCAATTCTGTACGGTTACATACATTATCTCTAGTTATTTTTGTGCTGTTGAATTTCCAGTAATTTATATTTATTTATTTATTTCGTTCTATAATCTTTCCACACTGCATGTGTCTGTTCTATACACCGTGTCCCATGACCATTTCCGATAAAAAATCCCTTTCGGTACGCCGAAGGGGAAGGTAGATTTCACGGGATCAAAGTGGGAGATAGGCGAACTCCAATTTTACGAAATTGTATCAAACATTGCACGATCAACTCGCCGCGCGGCAGCTCGCTCACCTCAACCCGCCGCGCCGTACTTACCCTTGCGCAGCGAGAGTGCGTATACGAATCCCTCTTTGTACTGTGCCGTAAGGGTTGCTCGTATCAAAAATTTGTAGGGAAATTATAGGGATACACTGAACCTGTGCCCTTTAAGCGTAACTTTCCTAAAAACATCTACTTAACAGCCATTATCGATAGTTGCGGTCTTGGAATTCGCACTCTGAACGAATTTACACCGTCGTTTCAAACATCTTATTACTTGGGGATATTTTTTTTCATTTTTTTTAATATCATTTCTTAATCATAATACACAACACCCCCCTTAAGTCTTCTGAATTGGTCTTGGGACTTCCTGTATGCAAGAATTATCACGGTTATGTATATGTTTAAAGCCAAGTTCAAGACAAGAGTAAGGGGTCGGAAATTAATACGAAAATAAATCACATATTGAACGATTTTCGTGAAGTACCTACTGAACGGAGAATATGGGACGCAAACCTTTCCCTTCAAAAAGTTCATTAAGCCAAGGACTCAGAGCAGGCCTTATCCGGGTTTATTCCGCGCTAATATTTAATGGCCGACTCCGGGCGAGTGCACGGAATATGCAGGGCAACTTAATAAAGCAATTTCCTCCGCACAACTTCAATTTCCCAGGGAAACATAATAAGGACAGATTCGACATTTTCCAACAGACGCGTGGATGATTTCGGGTAGATTTCCACTGCCTAAATCGATATATTAATACGTAAAGGGGAAAATATGTACCCCCTTTTTAAACATATTGCGCGCACGGAGGAGTGTGAGATTTGGCATAGTTAAAGTTTATACGGACGAGTGCAGAAAGTTAAACTTATCTATAATGCGTTACAAATAAATTAAATGTTCATACTACTAACAGCTGATCGACAGAACGTTTTTAAAGCAAGATTGATTTTATTTATGTATTAATTAAATAAATCAACAGTTTTAGAAATTTACATAATACTTCAACAAAAGTACATGAAAATAAGCGACGAATAGTTTACCAATTTTTAAAACTAAAATAGATTTCTACTTAAAAGCGAATTTGCTATAAAAATAATGCTATTGTTTTTAAATACTGATCCTAAAATTCTAGAAACTTATTCTAAAACGACCGATTGCCGCAGGCACGAGTTGTCGCACGCCGCAGTTTTCACAAAACAATACATCCAACAAGTAGATTTATTTTGCACTCATATATATAACAGTAAAATAGTGTTTACACAATAAATACATTGCTTAAACGTGAATTATTGTAATTTTTAAACACGTGAAATGGATTAGTTCTGTGAATCGCCTTAATAGCACAATGTGCTGTTCCAAGGATACGCCAATCATTTATAGATCTAGTTTAGGATTTTGACGCAAGCTACGGAACTTCTCGATAAACCTATAGATAAATATATAAAGTAAATATAAATATATTTAAATTCTACGTAGTATATATAATATGTTCTATTATTAAATACAATAGAAACATTCATACATGATCGCCACTTATTATTTACGCATGTTTAAATAGCAATTCACAATCAAATTTTTAACTCTCATTTCCAGTGACCATTTATCAATCACACCAGATCTAATATTTGTATTTTTAGGATGATTTCTTTCCTTGGATATTAAATTATAAAATTTCGGTGCAAAAAAAGCAAAAATATTTTTGACCAAAAGTAGTCTTCTGTTTAGGTTTTTGACAAACCGTTTTTGGAGGATCTAGCTATTCTTCCATCGTTACCTTCTTCAGTATTTGGCTTGTATAATTTGTCGTAATATAAAATAGATGCTTTTATAAAGAACTGACGAAGTGTTATAATATTCAGTTCCTTAAGGCGTCACCAGTCCCTAAAACGTGTTTGTAACGTATTTTGGTGCATTTTGTTGAAGTTATTCCCAACAAATGGCTTAAACTAAAAATACCACAATATTCTACATATATTAATTTAGTCCTTTGCTCAAAAAAAAAAAAAAAAATACACCTTGTAATGAAAATAAATAAATAAGAAAGTGTTGTTTTTTTCTTGCAACGATTTTCTTTTAAGTTGTGTAAGTGACGCGAACCTAATTTTTCTTACTAAAGATAGACAATATAACAATCTAGGACATTACTTAAAAAAAAACATTTTTTTCAAATGATAATAATTATTTAAATACAAAAAACATGTTTCATCGATTCCAAATGAGTCGGCGAGTATATCCGTCTCTTTTCTACACGTCAATGTTCGATTAAAGCCTACTCTTTCTAATCTCAAGGACAAATGCGTCCCGGGGCGCCTTAAACAACTCGTTAGAATTAAATCTCCATGGTTTATTGAGATTTTTTTCGAGCAATCGCAATAGAATTTAAATTACTCATTGTATAGGGTGATGTTATTAGAGGCGTGGTTTTCAAGAAGAGATAAAACGCATATAATTTGATGTTATGGCTAAGAATTTAGTTTTATTATAAAGATAAGGGTTTGCCATTATGTTTTAAAAATGATTTCGGGTAAGTGGCCGCCGCGGCTGACTCGAACAAATTCCAGCCGAGAGGCCCAATTTTGCACCACTTTTTGCAGCAAGTTGGGTTGGGTTGGGTATGTCAGCAATAACGCGCCGAATATTCTCTTCCAAGGCGTTAATCGTGTCCGGCTTATCTGCGTAGACAAGCGACTTCACATAACCCCACAAAAAATAGTCCAGCGGTGTTAAATCGCACGATCTTGGAGGCCACGCCACGTTGTTCAGGAGTAAGTCTATTCATTATGAAATGGCAAACCAAACTGAGCATAAATCAAGTGACAGCTGTCAAAAACACCAACTACGAAAAAAGTAGTGCCAGATTGAAAACCACGTCTCTGAAAAAAACACCTATAGTTCCCCCCCCCAACTTAAAATACCGTAAGTTATAAGTGATTGCACAAGCGCAAAAAAAATATTTTTTAATAAATATTTTTTAAGATGTTTTTTATATATACGAAAGTTTTTTAGATAATTCTTGCGAGTGCAATTTCCAATTTAAGTTAGTATCTATAACAATCCTTACGTATAACCCGATACAACTCGCTCCTGTAGTGTCTGAAAGAGTAGGTAGGATGTGCCCGTTCCTGGATACCTGGATGAAATGAAAATCGATTGTGGGGGAAATCAAATAAAACAAATGTCTTAGATACCTAGGTTTAATTCTGTGCACCATAAGAGTAGGCAAAAGTGGCGGCGAAGGGTAGAGGGGGTGCAGTGCCTACTTTAAATATGACCAAAAACTCTATACGAGTATGTGGGCGAGGTAGCTAAGAAGTTGTGCGAGTTCCGAGGGTCGATTTAGCGCAATGCCGAGAAGAAAAAGCGAGCAATGCGAGTCGTGCTATCTCGCTCGCACACTCGGCCGAGCTGACGGTCCGACGTGTATCTGAAACTCGCCACTTTTACCTACTCACGCACGAGTATATCTAAAAGAAATGGAGATCACAACCGTTACATATTAAATTCTGAAAAATCTCTGTTGCTAGCGTGTTTCTTCCCGGCTTTGTGTCTAAGATGACTTAAGCCCTTCTCAATCGATTCGTCTGTTTTCTCCAATGATAGCTTTTTATATTTTTGTAGTTTGCTGGTAGTCGGGCCATAGTAGTCATACGTTGGAGGAGGTTCAATTTCAGCTCCTGAAACTTGGATTTTTTTCACAAATTTATATTTCTCATTATGTTTACCTGATTCATCAGAATCATCATCATCATCAGTTAATTCATTGATTATAGGTTTAGGTGTAGGAATGGTAGGACTTGTCTCAACTCTTTCCTGTTTGAGGCTACCTTTTATTAGACTTTTAAATCTAGTTGTTGAACTAAAGAATAAACCGCGCTGTTCCTCTGGTTCGCGTGGAAAATCTATTAAATTTTCTTCGCGTTCTTTCGCCTTTGGGCGAACATCGCTCCAGGTTAGCGGTTTTGCATCTCTACTGGAATCCGAACCCTTCGGGTCGAACGTTCTTGCGTTCCGGCGCGAACCCTCGAGCGTCTCGAAAGGCGCGAATTCGTCGTCCCTCTTTCCTCGCTGCATTTCCACCCACTGCTCCTGCGTCATCTCCTTGAACGCCGCGCCCTCGGTTCCCTCCTTGCCCAGGTCCCACTCCCTCACGAAGTTCTCTCTTTCTTTCTGTCTCTGTTTCTCGTTCTCTTCGCGTTTCAGTCTTTCCGTTTCCTTGTCGCGCTCGTCGGATGCCTTCCTTTGCTCATCGACGAAGTCCAGTAGCAGATCAGTCACGGACGGTTGAGGTGCTGTTAATCAATTTATAAAAAAGCAGTCAGTATTACTATTGATATAATATATAGATTAAATTTTACCTTGAAAAATGTTTACCAACTTGGACAGAATAAACAGTAAAGCTGTTCTATCAAAATTGTAATAATAACTTTAATATATATATTATATGTGACATATTTATATAAAGAACTCTTTTACGGAAATATAAACCACCTCGTGAATGAACTACTATTGAACCCTTGAACTACTATTCATAAAGATTTTGTTTGAATTTTTAAGTATACTAGGAATAAATAATAACGCAAAAATCTGGTTTTAAAGATAAAAAATTTACTAGCTTTTACAGAACCGACTGTACTATGATGAACGAAATAATGTACGGAGGGCAATTGAGTTTAGTTTCTACTGCGACACGGATATTATCTGGTACAGTAGGAAAAAAATTACTTGAATTAGCACTCGATGGACAATAAATGTTATTGTTAAAATGGCCGACACACAATGACTTATAATTGTCATTAGAATAACAATATAGACCTACTTACTACTTTTATTGTATCTAAGATGTCTCTTAGATAACGTTAGATAAACATACTGTAGTTATTGCTAATCTGTATCTTTTATTTTTAAATAATAAAGAGATACTTTATATGTTTTTTTTTATATTTTAATATTTCACAGTCGAACCACACGAACCGTAGATGGTAATAATGTATATGTTACCGTAAACATCCGAAATCAGCATAGGAAACAACGCTTTTTTACTAGTAAGAAAGGCATAGTAATGGATAATTGTAATAAATGTAATAGTAAGAACGGATTTTAAAGGAAAAATGCAGTTAAATGGCGATGTAATTACTTAACTGACATAGGGTAAAGACACGTTTTTTCCGATCCTCTTAGACACTTTGCGTATTTACTGATTTCGGATGTTTACAGTCACATATATAGTTTATAGAGAAGAGAACGTTCGTACCTTCCTCCTCGGGCGGCAGCCCAGCCCTGGCGCGCTGTCTCGCCCTGGCCGCCCTGACGCGCTCGCGCATGAGCAGGTCGCGGTGCGCGCGGCGCTCGTGCGCGTCGCGCTGGGCGCGCGTCGTCTCGGCGCGCCCTTCGCGCAGCGCGGCCTGCTGGCGGGCGCGCGTCGCCTGCTCCGTGCTGAACGCCAGGTAGGAAACGCCGTGCGCGCGGGATTCTATGAACGAAATACACACACACCTGCGTTATTCGCATTAGAAATTATTATTGTTTGAAGCAAAAGCATTTTTGTATATTAACGTACTTGCGTAGTTAATCTGCAGAGTAACTAGATAATCCGCGCATTAACTGTTTTACAAACATTAACGGTAACACATACGCAATACCAACGTTTGGGTAAACAGTTTGAAGACCATTATAGCTCGTAGTCATTTTAATAAAGTAAGAGCACTCTTTCCTTCTTGATGCTTTGTGCTACAGTGAGCACGGAACGGAGACATTCTTCATAAAGTCGTCTTCTAGGTCGGAAAATAATTAATTTGTAAGGGTTTCCCATTCTCTTCTACTTCTGACGTACTTAATTTTGTCAAGTTGGTAATAAAATGAACTTCATTATGAAGGCTTCTATACGCATCCCATCGCTTCTGGAGTTCCCTACTAAAGTATCAATTATCGCCAAAAAAGGTAGTACCATCTCGACCATTCTTTTGCTGAATTTCATAAACATTACGGTTTATAAAAAAAATATTTAACAGTGATGGTACCTTTAAGTTTCTTAAAGTTATCATATTTAAACGAATTTTAAGACAAATTACAAAAAATGACAAACATGCTAATATTTCGAAAACCGTACGACATTGAATAAGGGTCAAATATGTTTCATTTATATTAAATACTACCTATAGGTATAAACTACTTTATTATATTTTATATATGGGGTACCTACATACAAATGTATATATAATAATAGTGTAAAATTATTAAATAATTGTATATTTGATGTCATTGTAAATGCACATGTAATGTTTTTAATATGAATATGGACCCTGATATTTTAAATAAAAGAATCAAATAGATTTCTAATAGAGTTTATAAAATTAAATTAATATCTAACGATTATGCGAATAGCATTTTAAGTAAGTTAAATATAGTTAAAAAAATAGTTGTATGGTAAAAATAAAAGATCTTTTCTTATTTAAGTAGATAAAATAAAAATTTGAAAATAAAGTAACTTTGAATACCTAATAAAAAAAAAATACGCTGACCTACCTATATAACTACATATAATTTTATACCGTCACAGAACGGGTTCGTCTAGTGTTGACGGTATAGAAGCTCACTCGCGCGACATAATTAGAGTGTCTTTGTCACCTTGACATGGCACTCGTTGCACGGTTATTTTAATACTATTATAAATAGTATAAAATATTATAATTTCTATATTTTTTGTGGTGCTTTTGTACTTGTTGTTTAATAAACATAGTTTTCCAATCATATAACGCTAGTAAGAAAGTAACATGAAATATATTCGTCAGACTACTACATTAAAACAGTACTCCATTCCGTGTGAATTGAACGTAAGACGCAATACTAATTTATTGAAAAAAGATTTTAGGCAAGAACTGAAAAAAGGAAATTGTTACGGTTAGCTTTTTATTATGGATAATATATATAGACCGAAAACGGAAAGCTATGAAATAAAAATATCGATGTAGAACTATATAGATGTGATAATAAATTAATAGCCATCATAAGGTTAACATTTTCGTAAAGCCAACATATGCTAAAATTACACACACATTTATATAATTATACTTTACGATTATAACATGAGGATATAATAATAACTAACATTTTGTTCCGAAAAGTAACAAGCTTTGGGCATAGGCATATTAGTTTACTAGCGCTCAAATATTCCGATAAAATAAAATATTTAGGATTTAGGAAATAATAGTATTTTTGACAGCAATGATTCCGAAGAAAAAAAAAACAAATTGGCTCATTCAATTGTAAAGAAAGAAAACAGAGACCCTTGCGTTTTATATATAGGGTTCCGTAACTAAATATATAAAACAAAAACCGAGAAAAGTCACTCGAGAAACCCACTAAACTAAGGCCGAAAAACTTACAAAAAAAGTGTACCATTTTCTATCAATAGTTCCCATGGTATGGACGCATTGAACTAATTCGGAATTTGTAAATATCTTTGAAAAGTCATTAGATAAAAAAATAATATTAACTACGACATTACTGTAGTATAAGATTATAAATATTGACTTAACTAAGCATAATTCTACCATTAAGATATAGATAATACATATAGTTAGGTACATTTGATTTAACTCTAATAAAAAGCAAAGCTGATTAGGTACCCGTACTATTTAAAACATCTCTATAATAATTTAAAGCGAAGTATGCTTTTTAAAGTAGACTTTTATTTTTTGTGAGTTATATGCCCAAGAAAATAACATTGGTTTGAATTAAACTCTAAATCATTAAGTAATTTATTTTGATTAAAATCGTGCAGGGGACGATTACGTGTAATAATTACAAAAAGGCAATATTAAGAATGAATTTTGAATAAGAAAACACAGATTTCATCTCTGAAGACTGAATTTCTATTCGGAGTCTCTTCAAAAAGGAGAAAGTATTCCCGGGGGATGTTCTCCGTTAATATTAAATAAAAGTCAGGAGAAAAAGGAGCAGAGCGCGGACCGGGCGGCCATTGTGACAGGCCAAAGGAAGAGGCAAATCTCTCGAGCTGGACTGAAAAATGCACTCGAAATAAGAGGACCGAGTGGCGGGCCTTTGACGGTCCTCCGGCCGGAGGAGGAACAAACGGGAGATAACTCGAGAGAGTAAGGTAAGGGACATAGCTTATCAAAAACTCACGAATAATTTACAATGGCGCCACGACGAAAAGAAGACAAATTACTGATTACCTACGATTTTAAGAAAGATGCTATTTGATTGCATTTTAATCTAAACTCACTATTGTATATAAAGATTTTTTTTAATGGTGAAGAATACTCAGAAGTTTGGTAAAGCGTCAACGGAATATCCACGTTAACAAACACTTCAATTCAACACTTGCAATTCAATTCAATTCAACAATTCAATTTCGTTTAAATATTATTGTATAATAGGTTTTTTTTCCTTTTGTTTTCCTAACTTACAACTCCTTCGTTCGTATATAGCTTATTATTACGTAATTAATTTTAATCGAGGCTCATCCCGAGTGCCGTAGGCACTAGTCGTCGCACGCCTAAGGCACCGTTTATACCTCCTCGGGGCCTACCTGCCAATCATCAGAAACTTAAATAATATCATTAGACAAATTAGGCTTCATTTCGATACTACCGTCAAAATAGTAACGATACACCCCCTAGTATTTACTAGACGGTGTATTTAATTAATTTCGCAAGGAAATGTGCCGCGGGCTCGTAGACGGAGGAATCTCAAGGCGACACAAGAAGGTGCGAGCGAGTCCGGAGTATCTCAAATCGTCCGATGTCCGTCTCTCTCTGTCAGTAAAAAATCTTGAATAAATCCAAAGTGAAAGACTTCGAATTTGCATGACCTGAACCTAAATCAGGAAATGGTACTAATTTGTAGTTCAAATATTTATTTTAGGGATATCTGCATAAATAAAACAAATTTAAACGCAGCGAGTGTCCTCGGCACGTCACTTCGACGTCCTTGACGAAATTAATTTAAATCCCAATTAAGTAAATTCCAAGAAATGCTTACGCATAATGATAATTACATGAAAAATACATTAATCAGCAACTTAGCAACTCAAATTTAACAATTATATTTAAATGAATAAGTCAACACGATCTCTGTTCTGTGAGACTTTCTTTGATATTGAGTATAAGGTGGCATTATGCAAATAAAATAGCTATATTTTTCAAACTGTGCTTATATAATCGTATGTATGTTTGTTTGTATACATTCAAATATATTCAATGTCTTTGTAATCGTTATGTATGTGTCCTCTTTACATTTTTTTTCGACGCGACAACTAGATTTATAAGTAATGGATAGAATGTCTTCCTCAGAACAGGTGATGGCCTAATTAGGCAACATATAAAATGTTTTTACTCGGTTATTACTGAATTCGTTGCGTAATTTGTGTTACACTTAATTTGATATATTCATTGTATTTATAGTATTGTTTATATCAAATAAATGTTATATTTAGATACTAGAAAAAGATACATAACTTTATCTACAGCGCGGGACTAGAGGGCGAACTATAAGTGGATTTAAATATACAATAGTTCTGGAAAGGGCGCGGTACAAAGGGGGGGGGGGGGGTAAACAAACCCCCATATCCGCTTACATACATAACATAAGAACAAACGAACGAGTCTTGTAACCTTAACAGACTATTTGATTACCGTTACTAAGTTTTCAGTAGGCTCAACTAACGTCTAACCGAACACTGGTACACATGAACAAAATGCTTTGTAAGCGCTAGCGCACTGTTCGGTAGAGAAACAAAATGGCGGAATAGGCGAGAAGCGTGTGTGCGAGTCTACAACGGATTGTTTGGCTGACGTAACAAAACAGTCTTATAAAGTGGGCACAATTTTTTATTTGATAGTCCATCTTAGGACAGGTGTTTAGCACCTAGTTAGATGGACACGGTGAAGAATTTAGATCGATAGCGAGCTGTGTTATTATGTAATATTTATTACATTATTATTACTCTTGTTGATGTCTAAGATTATCATATAAATCATAAGGATGTAAGTTTTTATAGTTATGTATCTCTGCATCTACAGAGATTTTTTGGTACGTAACTACTGTGACAGATTGATATTTTCCATGAACTTTAAATTATACCCCTCTTTGTGTATCTTATCCTCTGCTTTTATACCTCGGATAGAACCGGATAGAACTAGGACAGTGCCATAAATAAAACCGAACACGTCCAAGACATTGTCGTTTGTTCTGCTCCAAGCGGACAATACCTTCAGCGAAGCCCAGGAATCAGCGCGCTAACTCACCACGAAGCGCGCACAGTATGTGCGCTGCCTTCCAACTAAACGAAGATAATGGATTCCCATACTCACAAACATAGTTAAGCATGCACATGCGATGACGCATATATAATCAAACATTGTTGACATGATGTAACGATAAAGATAATATGCATTCGGGATACCTCTTTGTTATATAAAAAAAAAACTCCCTTTTGGCACGCCGAAAGGCGGAGGAAGATTAAACCGGATCAAAGTAGGTGATAGGCGAACTCCAATTGTACGAACTTGTATCAAACATTGCGCACCTCAACCGGCCGTACCCTTGCGAAGCGAGATTGCACATACTGAAACCCTCTTTATACTGTTCCGTAAGGGTTGCTCATATCGAAAACTTTGAACTGATTTGATCCGGTGCTTACTAAGGAAAGTATTATTTTTTGAATTTCAAAAAGCCAATTTTTCCAACCCCTAGGATCAATGGTTGGTGCTATCAAAAAAGCGTATGATCTATTCCCGCCCCCTGGTCTGATTTTGCCCATTAACGAACTTGATCGAGATTTTGTACCCTTAATTTTTAAAGTGCCCAAGAAAGTGATATAGATAGATAGTAAGATAGATAAACTTTTAAACTGAAGGTGTTTTGGGATCTATGGGATGTGAAACGCGAAGATATATCGAATTTTTTCGGAAGTTATGAGATGGAACCCATTACAAAAGGTAGCATTCCTTATAAAATCTACCTAAAACAACATCTAGGTATTTTTAAAGGTATTCATATTCAAGGCTTATATCAAAAATTGTGCTTTGTACTTTAGCTCTACGCAAGCGTAGAGGCGTAGAGCTACAACTATTAACTAAAAGTACCATTGAAGACAAATTTGAAATTTCTAAGATCATATTTAACGGCCTGGTGGCGCAGTCGTATAAGCGCCTGCTTCTAAATCGGGTTCGAATCCCCAGTGGGTCAAATCCGGCCAGGTCATTTTTCGCCGTTTAGAATATTCAACTGCGCTTTTCTCAACACTCTCGACTGAGTAAAGTAACAAGACACACAAAAAAATACACTCATTCAATTACAGACTTGCTGCAATGAACGGCCTCGCATCATGAAAACGACAATTAGGCAGTCAGAACTCCCCCAATAGCGCCTACCCGACAACACAAGCCATACTAATGAAGAAGAAGAATTTAGTCATAGATTCATTTGTCCTTTCCGAACATCCGCTCTCATTCGGAGGCGAACGGACGATGCTAACGCAACGTGGCACATCGCAAGGAGTTGGGCCGCCGTGGACATGGCATCAGTGAGGGTTCGCGCTGGCTGGCCGTTCCACTTCTACCATCCACCCTTTTGGACGAGTGCCAAACAAATTAGTGGACGAGTCGGCCGTAATACCGGCTACACGAACAAAATATGGCGACAAATTGAAACAGACACGAATAATGAACGGTGCAATTGCAATATAAATTGTCTCCTTTATAATGGGCACCGACCTACTCGGGAGTGGCTGTGCCGATTATAATGTGCTATATACAGTGTCCCAGAGCGATTAAAGAGGGTGAGATGGTAGCTTCAAATATCTACAGTCCATATTCAAATTCAAAGTTTTAATTAAATAAAATAAAGTATACGCAACATAATGTTCAGTTTTACACTAAATATCAAAATAAAATACAATATGCAAATATATAATTTCGACTATCTGAGTACCAGTTATGTTGGCCGATTTGAATTACCTGTTCTAAGAAAGGTTATTTATTATTATTATTATTATTTAGTTCATTCAACAAATTTACAATTCCTTCCTTTTATGTACCAGCCAAGCCCAAGGTTTATCTGTTGGAAACCAGGTGTGTAAAATACAGATATTAATAATTGTGAAATATGTTCAAATTATTTTGTTCTGTATTTTACACGTCCTTTACAATATACATATACACATTAATTATATACATGTTTATAGATTAGTAGTATTTACAAACAAAAAATAAGTACGAGTATACTTATAATAACATTTTAAAATAATATTTAACACGCTAAGTCAATTTATCTACAAACAATAAAAGAGAGTGTTTTTGTGAGATTTCATAGCAAATACATATAAAATGTTACAGTGTGAGTATAAAATACGCACCTAAAACCCAGTGAAAAATATTAATATTTAACTTTCAGCACAAATATATACACACTAACACACAAATTAATGCAACTTAAATATATTGATAATTAAATATTCAATATAAAGTAGTGTTATGTATAAATACGTTGGGCATAAACATATTAAAGTATGAAGTACTAATTATTAATTTGAAACAATTTATCACGTTCGACTAGGATTTTAGTTCTAGACAGAAAACAGATATTCAATGTTTCCTTTTATCCTTGCATTTTTTGGAAATTTGCAACCGATTATGCGATAATTGGCCAAAGTTATTCTGGTCATATTTTTTTAAAAAACAAACAAGCTACAGTCTACTCTAGCCCAGAAGGCCACTACGTACCCATTCCATACCATACCTGACATTTGACATAGCAGTCAGTACAATAAGGGACATTTTTGATTCCTGTTATAAAAGATTTAAAATCATGAAAACGGAACACTCAAATATGGTACAACAAAAGACATGACAAAGGTTCCTCGATTATAATATAGTAAAAGTTACATAGTCAAATTGAGCTCAAATGTAAAACAAAAAAAAAAGAACACGCCTACCTCCGAAAGTTGATTCTGGCTGCGAGCCAAACAAATTAATCACCTGAGAGCGGAGCGGACATGAAAAAGTGAAAGGTGATTTATCAGATAGATCGCAGAAAATTCTCTAGGCTCAAAACCATTAGTCCACGATTTACTTATCGATACTTACTTCAGGAGTATCTGGTATCACACTTGGAATGTTCAGTAATTTATAAGAAAAAAAAACCACTAATAATATGTCCAGTTATTAATTTACTGAAATGACAAATTCATAACTATTATACGGTTCAGTTAAGGATGCTTGAAGATTTACTTTTTTATTATAAGATTTACATGACTATTAACAAGACGATTTATTCGATGCTTTAGACAGCGTTTCAAAAAAACATATCCAAATAGAAGTAATCATAGAAGGTAATAAAATGATCGAATTAGTTGTAAAATTGTAATAACATAGAGATACACGGTTAAAACTAAGAGTGTTTGTGTGTCATGTTATGTCTCACGTATAGACGAATATGTTATTAGTACTGCTGTGTTAAATCTGTCTTTATTTATTTATTTATTTCAGGAAACAACAGCTTACATAGTAATTACAATAAACATAAAAACAATTAAAACACAAAGCCAATAATAGTTTTCTCCAAACTTAAAAAAAATAGAAAACCCATTCGGGAGCGAGGCCGGGATCGGGAAGTAGGAGGGGTTGGGGGTTGGGGGTTGGGGACAATCACCAGAATATAATATAAAACACAATATAATATAAAATATAATAAATTCTACATATACATATGAATATAAATATACTATTCAAGGGTTAGAGTAAACACTCTCTTGAATGCGGGGAAAGTAGTGTTAAATATATCGATGTCACTTAACATGCTGTTGTAAAGCTTACATGCTCGATGTATATATGAATTCTGTGCATAATTCGTACTCAACCGTGACAGATGGAATGTCACACTGGCGAGTAGGTCTAGATGGAACCCTCAAATCTATGAGCCCCAGAAGATCAGAGCAGTCGATGTGAGCATTGACAATTTTATATAAAAGTAACATATCAGCTCGCGATCTTCTAAGCTCAAGACTCAACTGATTTCACGAAACTGTAGCGACTCAGATAAAAGATGTCAATTTCACCATGTTAGATGCGAATACGGAACTTCAAGTTTAAGAAAAAGTTTTCATACACGATTTTCGGACAGGTCTAATTAGTTTGAGACTAAGCGTTCAAACTTGCAACCGGCAATGTTTGTGGGTTGCTCTTGAAATAATAATCATTTTTAAAACATTACTTGGTGAGGCGATTAAGATCTCTCGCATTTTGTGTCAATCTTCTACTTTATAATAGATACTAAAATCGTCGGCATATAAGCAATGAATACTCGTAGAGCGAGTTATTTACAAATGTCGCTATTATAAACTTTGTAAAGCAAAGGCCCCGAATGAGATTCTTGGGGAACTCCAGATTACTACATAATCAGATGTATGGCCCATAACAGCAGACTGTCGCATATTTGTAACATACTCGTACAATGATTTACAATTATAACATTATGAAAATGGTACGATACACCCTATTAAACGGTTTAGATATGTCCCTACGAGGTAAATATAGGCACTTGTATCGTAATTCAATATGAGGAGGAAGAATGATAGTTATTCGGTAGTCGGAATCCCGCAATCGGTTGGGACGAGGGCCAATTGGAAATCTGTGATCTTAACTCCGAAAACAGATAAGACAATCGGGGTAAAGATGCAAACTAGACACTGTCGAGACAACAGTGTATGCATTTATTTGATCGACTGTACATTCGGAGCCAGACGCAGCGAATGAGATAATATAGAATGTACTTAGTCTTCGTCGAAATCACCGATGCTTTAAGTAAACTAAAGGTGAGGGAAAGGTTACGAGGAGAAATGGAAGAACTAAACTTCTTAGCTCGGGTGACCAAAGTTCCATCGTAGACGGAACATTTTTATATAAATATTTAATCCATACCTACTGACATTAGATAGCCAGCCGCGTGCATAATTACAATTAATGTTCACAGCGTCTTTTGCGCAAAGAGTAATATCAGTTTTTTTTAATAATTAAAATAGTAATTTTTATTAATATATATTTTTTCTTTTTACAATTAACTTCAGTTTTTTTACGAGGAATAAGATGATTAGATTTATTCATTCGTACATCTTTTCCTTTTACTGTTTCTGTATAATTTACTTATGTAAATTCTCAAAAATAACATGTGGTTTTCAACGCTAGAATGTCTATTGAATTCAGCAAGATGGCTTGTGAAAATACCCAATTTTTGCAGGACTGGCGTAAACATAACCTTAAATGATATTTCTACTGTGGCTCTCATACAAGTGAAACTAGTCACAAGGATATTTTAAAATAGATTGGCCAAAACCAAGTGAATATACTGATTCGCTATCAAACAGGCGTGATCGCGTTAGGATTGTTTTACGCGTTGGATGGCTTCAAGATATTTCAGGAAGTGGCAGATTGCCTTCTAGTACCTATTATAGTGAAAAAAATTTATTAGTAATGAGCATAGGAAAATACAATTACTTTTCACGTGTAAATAATTAGTTTCATTTAATTAATCAAAGCCTGAAAGTGATTTTCTAAATAGACCGTTCATTGATTCTAACCCGCCCATGAGATAGGCTGACGGCAATTGGCGGGGATAGGATAGTTACCCATCGCCAAACTGGTACGAAAGAGAAAGAGTTTTTGTACCGCGGGTGTTAAATTTTAACACCCACAATTAGCTAGAGAGTGTCTTAAAAGATCATTGGGTCACTATGAAAAGCGTTTCGCACCTATAATAAATGCGACTCCGCGAAAAGTGGGTCATTTGTAAAATGATTGACGGAATTCAGAAGTGCTTTTTAATAGTGCTTTTAATGAGTACCAAAAAAGTATACGAGTCGTATGGTCACCGGATTTATTTTAGAGACATCAGGTTTGCCGAATACCGAGGCAATGGCGATATGTAGTGTTGCTAGTCGTAGCCGGGGGTAGGAGGGGTGGGGAGGGGGATGAGGGGATGATCACAGAAAAGTCTAAACAAGATTAAATGGCAACGAATATAAATGGCCTCATTTGTCTATTGGTTTGGGTTATATTTCTCTGCTGAATAAAATAAGATTTAGAACGGTTTTAATCCAAATTATTACCATGCTAGGTCATGCTTACCATAAAAATGTATTGTCATCGGAACTGAAACACCATGTCAAAGTTCAACTCCGTAGGATAGGAGGAAGTGGTTCTAATTCAGCTGCAAGATTTGACTTAAACAGACGAACAAACATTGCAAGCCTTCCAATGAAAACCTTTTTTTTTTTTTAAATAAAGGCGTGTTTCTAATTGCGCGTTTTAGTATATCCAGTGCAAACGATTGTATTATACCGATACGAGTTTATTTGCACCGCTGAATGAACGGATCCTATTTGATTTTTGTAATACAACAATTTACTTTAAATCGCTTATTTTAACGCCAAATTTTTACAATTACGATATTGAGTTTTCTATTGTAAAAAACATAAATTATAATGATCAAGAAATTATACAAATTCTGTAAGCTAGCTCCATAGCAGTATAGTAAAGGTAGACGGCACAGTATCCTTGTGTCTATTCTAAAAGCAGCCCTCATATTATGCAGGGTCTAATATTATTGAGTGTTTAGCATAAAGTGTCGCAGTGACAGCGGCGCGGTGCTGCTGAGAGACCTTAGCTTAGTTAGTTTCAGTGGTGCAGCGGTCGTCCTCGTCACTTGCAGACCATAAAAGTCTCGCAGACACCTGCACCTGGGCTGGGCCGTGGGCGGGCCACGGGCTGGGGCGGAGGGCGGCCGGCCGCACGGGCGTTGCGTTGTAATGTAAATTTCAAATTTGAATATTTTGCATTCAGACAATTTACAACGCATAACTGTAGGTGATTTTAAGGTTTCTACGGTCTTTATTAATTTATGAATACTAGTGGTCAAAATTCGACCGTAATTTATTAAAATTTTAAATTTGGGCATTATTGAGGTTCTTATACCTCTATAATACGGTGAGTTTACCTCTATAATCATTGCATATATATATATATTTTAATTTTGTTTGATTTATGTCAGCCGTGAGCGTGTACAAATACGTCATCACAGGTTGTCAGCCTTAATCCCCTGCAATACCTAAGAAATTTAAAATTTAATGTTAGTAAACACAATTACAGCTTGTATTTATTTTTTGATACAACTCGTTGTCAGTTCTACTTAGTTCATGTAAAAATGAGACTTGATATTCATTGAAGTATAAGATGGCATTAATAACTATTCTTACTTTAGTACATTACTACATTGACATTGACAGATTCTGTACTTCTTCTCCCATTTAAACTTTAACAATGCGAAATCTCATACTCCTCCGTGCGTGCGATATGCTTAAAAATGGGTAGAAAGTTTTCCTTCACGTATTAATATATATAGACGAATCTTATGTATGATGACTATTACCGTATATACAATAATTAATCCCGTCGTTTCGAAGATGATGACACATCCCCTCCTTAGTACCGGGAAAGTACATTCACAAAGCTCTCGGTTTTCGGGTTGTGGCCTAATATAATAAAATCAACATAAAGATAAAATAAAAATAAATAAGAGTAAAGAGAGAGCTGTGGCCTCTCGATAAAACACTTCGTAGATTTACGGCTTTGTCTTAAAATCCCATTAAGAATTTCTTATTTGAGAAAGTAGATTTTGCTAATCTAGGTCTTATACAATTATTTTGTGCCCTACTGAACTAAGCTAAATTGGTTTTGCTAGAGTGAGGGAAGTAGTGGTGACAAATCGTTGAAAAATGTTTGACTATAAAGTGAACATGCGAACGCGCGACCACAGGGTCATCAGTCAAACGCGCTAATTAGACTTATATTTTTGCATTGAAAATAAATAATATTATAGGGTGTCTCAAGACTTAAGGAGGGTGTAACTATTATGAGTAGGCAATAATATAAAAAAAATGCAAAAAAAAATCCCAAATTTATTATATTTTTTGAACAGGTGGTGTCAATTCGGTTAGCGCGGAAGTTAAGTGTTAACGAGTAGCGTTATTGTTTAATGAAATTAAATATATCCATATTTTGACCAAGATCAGATTTATTAAGGAAACCGTTAAAGAAATAATTTAACAATTATTTCTTCTGGGAAAACGTTATGTAAATATAAATGGTGAAATATTCGAAATGGCACGATCCAACTTGGCGCACATTCGCATCGCGATCCCCCTCATCTCTCATGCCGCCCTGGTGTCTGTTGGCGGGTCAGTCGCCGGTCGGACGCGAACGCGAGCCCACAGCTCACGGCAGCTCTACTGCGGTGCCGTGCTCGCTCGCGGGATACTCTCTTGCTTTCACTTATGTGCTCCTGGTAAACTAAGGATCGAAGAGGTGAATAAAAAAGATATAAATATACTTTAGTGGTAAATCATTGTTCATTAGCAGTAAATTATTTAACCACAACATGACGTCTTGCAGCTAGTATCTACAAGTGTCATTAACGGCATCATCTCCCCTGACTACTGGCGACTGTGGCCTTATGGTGGGTTACTTCAATTCCTGTCTCCACTTGTGCCTGCGGCACTTTTAACCTATTCGATATTTATTTTGGGTGGCCCTAGAGGCGACAGTGATTTATTTTTTATGTCTGAGTAAATTAAAATAATAAAAAAAACATTGAGTATCATGAAATTCTTTCGACAAAATTAAAAATGTAAAGCACGCAAAATTAATTACCGCGATAAGGTCAGAGATTTGATTTCTAGAACGGTAATGTTTTATCCTTCATAATTTCGATCTTTTCTTTTAGCGATTTAATTAGATGCTGTAATTAAAGTGAAGGAATGCCCTCAGAATAGTAAAACAAACTAATTTCTCAGAAGGTATAGGTAATTTTGTCGAGGTTTTACCTTTCAAACAAAAAAAATAAATAAAATCGGTTCATACGTTTGGTTAGATACGATGCCACAGTCAGACACAGTTACACCGTAAACTTATAATACCCTTCTGTTTACGTCGGGGGTTAAAAATGTAATTTTAGGGCTAAAACGAAAGAGGTGTAAACATTTTAGAGTAAATAGTAACATTTAATTCCACTCGACATTTTTTTTTTTCAATTAACCCCACCTCAGGAATCCGTTTACAGGCAACAGCAATGGTGCATCGCACACTAATGTAAAACCTATTAATCTTTTTTTGGCGCGTTTTGAATGAGAGGTAATATTTATAAAAGGCACTAAAGAGTACCTGTAGGTACTTGAGATCGCAGGATGTCTGTTTAAAACCACCGGTAAGTTTTATAAAAAAATATTTTTAACTCACCTCTCCACTTTTATATAAATTATTTTCAGTTAATGTATCTACCTACTAAACAGAAATAGATATTCAAACCTAAATTGGATCAAAATACGTTTAATTAAAATGTAATGAGGATGACGTAAAAACATCAGTAAACGATAAATAATATTTAAAACAAAATGTCGTTAAAATATACAGATATCCCAAGACCATTTCCGGAGACTCGAGGGATTTTTATGCAACTAGTTATGAGTAAAAATGGTATTAAAAAAATCCCCAAATTTATTATATTTTTTAACAGATGGTGTCATTTCGGCCAGCGTGCGAATTCCGAACCGCGCCGATCGATAATGGCCTTGACATCGTTACGGTGTACGGTTAACATGATCTTTTTTAGGGCAGGAATGATAATTCGTTGGCTAATTCCCATCGGCCGAAATGCGGATGTGCAGAAACAATATTTAGCTAACGACGGCACTTACTGTCGACCTTACGACACCAAAGTAGGACGAGAAAACTAAGAATGGACCATCGTCCCAGCTTCCGTTTTCGCAAAGCGCACTTTTCGGAGATCCCAATCCAACTTCGCGAACATCTTAATTGGCTGTTAAAACGAAAAACCGGAAATCCGAAGCTAAAACCGCGGCAATACGAGTTTAATAACAAACTCGAGTAGATATTGCGAAAATCTGAACAATAAAAGACATCACGGTTACATTATTAGAAATGTCCGCGATAAGGGCTCGAAGAAGATAACAAACATTGTTTTTATTTAGCAAAATTCAAACAAAATCCTTTCGGCATGCCGGAAGGCGGAGGTAGATTTCACCGAAACGAAGCGGTGAAACCTTAAGGGTTATCAAAAATGATTTCAAACAAAAGTTGTATTTTTTGAATGTTGAATTTTTCCCACCCCTAGGACCAATGGTTGGTGCATCAAAAAAGTTTGCTTAAACCCTTATCTAAGAAACAATATAAAATTTAAATCAATTCGTATAAGAAAGTCAAAGCAAACTTTCACTTTTTCGAAGCGAAGTCTAATTTTGCCCATTAACGAACTTGACATAACGAACGCCGTTAAAGCGACCTGCAGGGCCTAGATGCCAACCCGTAGCGAAGCCCGGGGTTGAACAATATACTACCTAGCACACCTGTTTTCTAAGCATACTAATAATAATCGATGTGTAAGGAGGCGTCGTAATAATTTTCTTGAAATTTAAAACTACTTTTATGATGACTCTAACCTCGTTTAGTGATTTCCTTTGCGGTTAGGTTTGGCTGTTACATACTTCTAATTAATATACTCTTAATTTTATTCGTATTTGTAAAGTTATTAGTGGCGTGTACAGTCAAGTACAGAATAACCACTCAATGTTTTGGCGAATATCCTTTGGCAGGTAGGTGATCGCGGCGAAAACACCTACCAAGGAATATTGCCCGAAACATTGAGTGGTATTTAGCACTTGACTGTGAACATATTTATTTGATTTACTGTACTCGATTCGCTCTAGGATTTATAGTATGTAATATTTGTTATCAATGATAATCATTGTTCAATGAGAATGTGTTAGGATTTTGCACTTGACTGTACTGGTTAGTGCTTGTGTGCGAACATATTAATTTAATTTACTGTACTCGATTCGCTTTAGGATTTATAGTATGTAAGCTATGTTATCAATGATTCAAAGTGGACTCTAAGCTGAGGATTACTTTCTATGGTAACTTTACTGAAAACAAGTTTATTTACAGAAGGCTTAGGGTTGCGAGGGCTCTCCGAAGAACGGTATCAGGGGAAAAGGGTGATCAGCGGGATTGCGAGGGTCAGACAATATTGTGTCTGTATTGTGGACTTGGGAATATGCGCCCATAGATCGGTAAATCATTTTTCACGATACTTTGCCAAACTAGACCACCAAAAAAAATCAAAGCAATACTTTAACGGAGGAGTGTGGATTTGGCATAGTTAACGTTTATATGGAGAAAGAGTGCAGAAAGTTAAAATTTATCTTTAATATGTGTTACAAATACATTCAATTAAAAAATAAAATAAAACGTTCATACTACTGACAGCCGATTGACGGAATGAATTTCGAGCTGTGAAATTTGTATGATTTCAAATGTTCCTTTTCAATAGTCAAACAATACACGCTAATGACGTATTTAAATATGCGCGCACGCAGCAGCGATAAAAAAAATATAGTGCAATGATTAAAGATGTAAAATCATTGTATTATAGAGATATAAGAACCTCTGAAATGCTCAAAATTAAAAGTTTATTAAATTACAGCTGAATTTGACCACTGGCGCCCTCTAGTTTTATATAATTTAAAAGTAATTAACGACTTACATACCTCATACACCCGTACATACATAGTGTTGCTATATATTTTATATTGAATACAATACGTTTTGTTTAAAATCATGGTTCAGATTTACAATATATACAAAATAAAAAAAAGACGTCAGACTTTAAAACCACTGAAACTTGTTTGTTCCAACCACAAGTTGGTACTACAGGCCCAAGAAGTCGAGGGGAAAAATGCAGTTAATGACGCCTGTAGGGTCTAGCAGTTATATAAGTAAGTTTCTAATGCTATTTCAAATAATTCAGTATCAGAAATAATCCGTTAGATATTTTCTTTAACAGTGAGTGGAGCTACGAGACTGTTAAAACTGTTATCAAAAAATACAAAAAAACTAAGTTAGTGCAAAAAGAAGACATTACCACCAGATCAACCTTAAGGTAAGTAAAATCTTTTAAATGTTTTTTTTACCTGAAATTAATTTAAAATGTACTTCTTACGAAAACATTTGTAAACATTTAAATTTATTTTAAAATGTTTATGTTTGTTCCTTGTTTGAATGTGTTAGTATTTTTTTTCTATCCCAATTACTTCTCAAACATTCTGTTATTAGTAACTACATTTCTAACGCTTTTCTTTTCAAAGTAACTATAATGTATTATTTTATATTTACATCAGTAATTGCAGTAATCAAGATCATAAAAAATATAGTTTTGTAATTAATTCATGCACGGGTAATAAAATAAGGTAAGGTAAGGTTTTTTTTGTGAAGGTAATGATAATAATATTTATTCCTTAGGCTGAAAAAAATCTTTCAATAAAAAAAACATTTACAAACCAAACGTATTTTTGACATTTTTAATTATTGTGCTTATCTTATCGATTATGAATGTAATTTGGTATATTTTTATAGGAATTTTACAGCGTGTTCTGAAAAAATTCGTAATAATGAAAACCATGACTGGTTTTAATCGTATTTTAACCAATTTTATTTAAAATCATGTTGTAATTATAGCAACAAAATATATATATAATGTTATGATAAAAATGATAAATAGAGCGAGTTTCAAGCTATTTTGACCATTTTTAGAACGACGTATGTAGTATATTAGACTAAAAACGTGTACGCAAATTTTAATTTGAAATCGCATCTACCGATTGTTTGGTAGACTTAACAAAACAGTGTTGTAATGTGTACGCAACTTTCCATTTGAATGCTGCATCTAATCAGATTGTTTGGTACAGGTTACAAGAAAGTTTTGTTAGGTGAACGATTAATCGATCTACAGGACTTGTTTTGTAAAGTCTATCACACAGATTGTATACACTACAATACACTTCGGTTGGGCCTACTAAAATTCAGTAGCCACAATAAATTACGATTATACTGAACTTTTCTGTTAACTCAGAGCTCAATATTTTTTTCAGTGCAATATCCATCAATATACCAAGGAACAGTGTGGGTTTATTTTCAAATATTCCTACTTTATTCTTATTTTTTTTTTAAATGCCTTTCCCTACATACCCATCCCGTTAAGAAGCAGAATTAAACTTTAACCTGTAAAAATTGAGTTTCTGTAAAAATGAGCATATTATATTTTAGATAGGGGCGCCATTCGCCGTTTTGTAGCCAATGTTTTACCATAGAGGTTGGTTTAGGTTGCTCTATGGTTAAACATTCCGGTCCCATAAACAAATAACCATAAAAGAACATTAAAACTTCGCTCCGACCCTTAAGGGCGCCATGCACCATTACACTTTCGGTCATTTCGTTCGGATTTAACGCCAACGAACTTTTTATCTGCACGGTTTTGCGCTGGCGTACTTTTAAACGCCATAAAAGTTGGACGTTATCAAAGCACTGAACTCAACGCCGTTCCCATAGAGTTCTCGTATTAAAACTATAACGACGCTCTGGGCTAAGGTGTCGTTATTATATAACTGCCATTTCAAATTTTACCAAAACTAAGTGATGCCTTTTTGTAATTGCATAAAGCGATAAAATAATAGTAGTAGTATCGAAAGTCGTAAAGGCGTCCTTGGGCATAAAAATAACTTAAATAAATATTAACACAATAAATATTTAAGCGTATACAAATTAATAAACCATATAAAATTTACGATATTATAGGTATCTGTAATGCCTAAAACGAAATTAGCAGACATTTTTCATATTATGATTGACTTATTGAAAATTCTCTTTTGTTTTAGTTATACGAGTATTTCTGACTGCTGTATTGCTGATTGTGCAAATATAACATTTTTACGTGCACATTCTTTTATGGGGTTATTTATACTACACTTGACTCTTAACAACATTTGTTCTACTTTTTCTAATTTTGGCATATTTTTTTCGATGCTCTTGTATTTGCGTCAACGCACGGCCCGTTGAGCAGGTCAGGTTGTCAGTCTGAAGGAGTCAATCTATATTGTTAAACGTTAGAACAATTTTGTTCTATATACCTATTTAAATTTTTGACAAATTCAAAAACTTGTCTAGTTTGAAGTTGGCTTTGTTATGGTTTTATGTTTTCCTAATTTTGTTTGTAAAGCTGTGCCACACTACTAATAAATAAATAAAAACAGACGTGTTGTCGAGGAGGCCTTATTGGGCGTAGTTCAGACAGCCTAATTGTTGTTTTCATGATGCGAAGCCGTTCATTAAGGCAAACAATATCTCGCAAGTCTGTAACCGAATGAGTGTTTTCGTGTATGTTTTGTTACCCAACTCTGTGGACTGCGTTGAGAAAACTAACCGGATTTAACCCAATGGGGATTCAAACCCGGGACCTCTGGATTTAGAAGCTGGCGCTTATACCACCTCGCCACCAGGACGATGATTCGGTGTTGAATGATTTGTGCTTCGGATTGTTTCAGTAATTTATTTTTCCTTCAGCGTGGACGATGGTATATGGAAATCGATAGTTAGCTAGTTTTAAGAACTACGAAATCACGATTCGCATATCCACGAAACCTTTTATCGATCTTGTTGGCTGTTTTTAGGTAGATTTCATTAGAAAAGCTACTAGAAGTACCATATCAGTACTTCCAGAAAATTTCGACATATCTTCGCGTTTCACATCCCCTGGAACCTAAAACCACCACCAGTAAAACATTTCTCGTGGACACAATAACTGTCGTAATTTTACACCAATCACTTTCGAACTGATTCATAAAATTTAAGGGCTCAAAATCTCGATCAAGATTGGGCAAAATCAGACGAGGGGGACGGAAATGGGGGGGTTCTTTCGGAAAAGTGAAATTTTGCTATACCTTTCTTAGTATATATAATAATAATATTATTATATAAGAGGTATATATAAGAGGTGGGAAAAAATAATTTTTCAAAATTAAAAATATCATTCATTCCTTATAGAAACAGGATCAAATCAGTAGAAAATGTTAATTGAAGGCGTGTAATTTCTCTATAATTTTTGTTTAAAACATTTTTTGATATGAGCAACCCTTACGGCAAAGTATAAAGAGGCAATCAGTATGCTCACTCTCGCTGCGCAAGGGCACGGCGGGTTGAGCTCGCTTTGTTTGATACAGGTTCGTACAATTGGATTCTACTTTGCTCTTTTTAATCGCCGACGCAGTATCTGGGCTTAAAGTCGTAGACTGCATTAAGGAGCTCTGATTTGTAGGACGGAGAATGCTACGTGACATAGGCGTCGCGACGGCGACGTCGCGACGCCTAATCGAATCACGATTGATCAGACTCCAGACGCCTGAAAAGCGCCATACGGCAACCCAATATCTCGGAGTGCTACAAACTAAGGACACCGTGTGAATATACCGACGGTATAAATATAAACCTTTCCATTATGAGTAAGAAATAATATAAAATAAAACCGTTTAAAAACTTTTAAGTTAAACGGTTTTATATTATATTGTATTGTCATCTAAATTGAATGTGTGTACCAAATTTCAGATCAATCTGACAACGGGAAGGTGCTTAAATTTCAATTTCTAATTTTGACCCAAATAAACAAATTCCGTACGGGTCGAGCTAAATAAAACCGTTTAAAAAATACGAAAAATTGTATATTTTTTAAGAATTTTTTTTTAGATGTCGGTATTGGCATTTCCATTTTTTTTTTAAAATGCCATAACTTTTTAACAATCAAGAATTGGTTAAAACAACTATAGTTTATTTGATTGGAAATGACCCCCCCTAACTCCTCTTTTCGTTTGACCCACGACTTACGGGACAACCTGTATGTGATAAATAAAACATTGACAGTAGGATAGAAACCGCAAATATCATATTCGAATTTTAAAAATTTGACAACACGGCTATTGGAAACATGAGGATGTATCATTTATTACTAAAAAATAAATAAGCGATTTTAGAATTAAATCAAAAATATTATTACAAAAAAAAATACTTAATATTGTGGCAACGAACGCTGCCAAGGAATATTAACCAAAACATTGAGTGGTTATATTGCACTTGACTGTACCACCACCACAGTAAGCGATTGTTTCTGTACGGGCTACACTTTTTAAGGTGGTTATACAATCCAACAAAAGGTGACATGGCACGAATCCATTTCAATGGTTGCTTTTTTCCTTTGTTCTTAATAATAAGAAAAATTCAGCGCGACTCGTACATTTATATTAAACAATGGTATATATGAATTGGTGCAGCAATGATTAATAAAAAGAAACGATTTAAACAAAGACAATTTGTTTTGATTTGCACAGAAACGTTCAAGAAATTTTATCTTCAACTCGATATTTCAAAATATTATACAAAAATATTTCATCTACCTAACCCAAACGAGCGATGTTATAACTTGCACTGCAGCTAAGTTTAACATTTCTGATTTCGGATAGCTAACTTGTAAACTAACTATAGCTAGCCAGTAAACCATAACCAGCTTACCATAGGTATTATTTTCTGTTACCAACCCCCTCTTCCTCTTATCACCCCATGAAACTACTGATATTATATAGGCTGTGTTTAAATTCATTGATGTTTAGAAGAGTTGATCAACATCGATAACTAAACCGGTCTCACGAAAGAAATAAGTAATCCGTATCAAAATATTTATATTTTTTTTTTTGAAATACATACTTTATTGTATATCTCTTAAATCTCTTAAAATACTTTATGTCAAAGCCATACAATGTGTTTCACGAATCTAATAATATAATGTAATATCTAATCTTTATTTAGAATGTTTACATTTAGTTACAGATTATAAAGAACATAAAGTATTGTATAGTAAATAAACTAAGCATAAAAATGTAAAATCAGCCCTGTATATAAAGGAATCAACCTCCTGGTCAAATTAGGTTGCTCAAAATCTAAAAATTAAATTTTAGTTTAAATACCTAACCCTGCCATGTTGACTTGATCGTGGTCCTGGCGTAATACCATCCTCTCAAACATATGAAATTTTTCAAAGCTCAGTCGAAATAAAGTCTTATATAAGATAGTTTTAACATTATCATTATAGTACCTATTAGTTAATCAGCAAAAAATATTGGGAAAATGTTTCTTAATTACGAGAAAAGCGACTTCAATATTAAACGCGAGACCGATCGGTCAGTGCCCTCGAGCGCGCGGTTCGTAAAATACAAAGTTTTTTAATAATATAATTACATTAGTATGTTTTTTTTCATGAGACCGGTTTAGTTATCGATATAGATCAACCTCCTAAAAGGAGTTCCCTAAATTTAAAAACAACCTCTATTCTGTATATTGTGTAATCTTGAATTTGTAGAAATAAGAAATCTGAAAAAAAAACAAGAATGGCTATGACACCCCTGCAGCTATCATATAATATCAACTGCTTCTATATATTGTTTAGTAGTAGTAAATTATTTACCCAGAACCTGACGTCTTACAGCTAGACCCTACAGGTGTCATTAACGGCATCATTTCCTATCTCCACTTGAGCCTGCGGCACTTTTAACCCCTTCGATGTGCGTTTTGGATAGCCATAGAGGCGAAAGTGAGTTATTATTGAGGTCTGAGTAGATAAAAATAAAAAAATCTTAGGTACAATGGTATGAAGGCATTCTTTCAATAATACATTTTAACATCATTTCAGTTTTATCTTGACTCGCGGCTAGTAATGAAAACCTTCCCCCCCCACCCCTCCTATAAATTGGGTTTGTTATTTATTTAATATTAACTTCTCCCAAATTGAACTTTTTCAATAACTCGTCAAAAGTTTCGTAGCACGAGAGTATCTCATACCTCATATTTTAATATGTTTATGACCAATGTATATATATATATATATCACTACTTCACTATATATAAGATATGTTACTATACTATATGTAATATAACGCTATTTTTATATTGAATATTTATTTATTTATATCGAATATTTATTTACCTATATATTTAATAATTGTTTATTCATTTCATTTATTTGTTATTTTTTTAATCGTTGCTTTTATTCATTTTATTTTTTCATATATTAAGTGTTATTGAGTAGCACTTAAATTGTATTCATGTGTGTGTGTGTGTGGGTGGGTGTGTATATTTGTGCCTTAGTTAATTGTTATATTTTCTGAGGGTTTTGCGCTGGTCTATTGTATGCCCTGTAACACTTCATATATAACCTTCCTTAGAACAGGTAACTCTTACCTAGTTAGGAAGGTTATAGACATACATGAATGTATGTATAGAAGCTAAAAAGCTCCTTGAAACTACCCTGAGAGGTCATTTTTAGCGATGTGTAGTATCTGAATAAAATACTCTAATGTATAGGTACATATATTATAAACCTAGCTTATTAAATTAATATGGGTAAGAAATTTTCGATTTATGAAGTATGTTTATATTTAACTATTTTTTCAATCTTTAAAAAATGTAGAGTATGAGTTCTGTTGCCTGGCCTAACATCCCCCGAGGCAGGTCCTCTTCGTAAATCTCTTTTGTACGAAAGTCTCCATTGTGGGAGGGAGAGGACTCTTTTAAAGAAATGTGTCAAGAGCCTGCTTGTCTATGACGACACTCGAAATCAAGCGAAGGCGGTTATATAACGTTTTTTTTTTTCAATAGTGTAATTAACATATAATTGAACTATTACCTAATTAAAACCGTTTTTTACATATCAAATCGAAATCGCTGCCTATCAAACATAAAAAAAATTGAACGGAAAACATATATTTTAACATTTATAGCTCAAGAACGGCTAAACTGATTTTTATGATCTATGATTTGTTGGATTTGTCTCCGCCCCGAATAGCAGAATAACTATTACAACATCGGAAAAAATAGCGAAAAAAAAATATAAAGAAAAATCATTTTCTCATACAAAACCTAAGTTGCTTTCGAAGGTTCACTTTGTGAGGTTATCATGTATGTATGTATGTATATAGTCTAAATTTACCAAAAACCGACTTCATTCATTCAACGACTTCAATCATTTGTTTTGTACATAATTATGATCATTATGAGTAGATTCATAGTGCATTTCATGTTTCCTTAACCCAACTATAAAAATAGATATATTTATCTGAACGTAAACATTATATGCGGCTACATTTTTCTTACAAATAGATATTTTTTTCCTATATCTTTATATGTGCATTGACGGTTTAACATTCGTAGTTTTAACACAAGAAAACACCGTCTTCCTTAGTACAGACATGGTCTAGTCGAGAAGGCAATGTAGCTGTGCTAATCGCTCCCAGTGTATTTTTAATAGGATATATATTTGTAACTTTAATTTGCTTTACTACATTTCGATTATTTGGTGAAATAAAATATATCACAACAAATATTAAAAAAAAAAAATAATCGAATGGCTTCAGCTGTTTCAGAGTAATTTATGAAAACAATGAAAACCTCCTTATATTATTAGTTTTAAGGAATTTAGATAGTTAAGTGATAAATTAGGTATACACAATGCACATGTAACTTCTGTTTTTGTATTTTTTTATTATAATTATAGTATTCTTTATTCTTGTTTCTCTACTGTCTAATTCTGTTGTTTTTTTTTTAAATTGAAATGTAACGGTATTTACAAATGTGTAATTGTCATTCCTGTACAATAAATTTGTTCATGGAATATAAATTATGTTATCTTATCGACTTTCTTTCTTTGAAGTCGATTAAAAACTAGTGAGTGTGTAAATATTTAAAAATATGACAAGTAAACTGGAGGTATTTCGAAAGTCGCCTTTGGGTTCACCGCGAGTTTATCGACACCGTGTGTATAGGGGACCCGCGACGTTAGCATTTGAAACATACGGGCATAAAATATATATTTAGTAGTGTGACTTCACGCTTCGTCGGCATATTCCTTCGACTTTACCGCGATTTTCGTATTTAGAGCACGAAGACGAAGCGAAATGCTTTGAAGGCATTCAAAAGGCGAGAATGATTTTCCCGCCCATTCAGCGCGCGCGCGGCGTGGCGACGCTGAACAAACATGGAGGGCAAGATGGCGGCTACTAAGCTTGGCGTCCGCGTCGCCCGGCCGAAACCTAACCTATAAATACTTGTAACCGAAAACAGATAACAATACGTAAATATGATCATAAGCAACTAATTGATCATTTATTTGATATAACAAATGCGTAAATGTGAATCTCGATTACCTTCTCGTGTGACCTAGATAAAAGCATGTTTGCACTGCGGCCAACGGAAAATAAGAAATTTCATCAATTTTGGAGATGAATTTGTTCTACTAAAACTTTCCAGCGGTACTGATTGAAAACGCGCCGTAAACTCAGACCCATAGCCAGTGACATGAATAAAATATTTAAAACATAAATGCTTTACAATTTTATAAATATTAACAATCTCCATACAGTTAAACCTGCGATTATAAGTTAGGTATGTAAGTAAATTGCGTTTTAACAAATATTATTTTTATTTGTGAAACTTTTTAATAAACAATCAAATGGCAATATCTTTAAAAGTTAACGATTATATATATCAAGCGTTATTAAAACTTTGCGGCATTGTCTTCTTTTTAAAACATCATTTTTTGACATACGAGTTGTCACTATTTCTCAATAAAATACTAAAAAAAATATTAACAATTTTTTTTATTTTTTTTTTTTTTATTTTTGAATATAAATTGGCCGATGAGTATAAGTCTATAACCTTCCTAACTAGGTAATAGTTACCTGTTCTAAGGAAGGTTATATATGAATTACATTTACACTTTTATCCATGTTTCGATAGTTAACTTTATTATGCATCTTACTATAAATGATAGATAATATTTTAAGACATTTACTATAAATTGTGCTAAACTTTATAATTTATAGGATGGTATCATATCGAGATTTTTTTCTCAAGATATATGATTAGATTCAAATATCGAAGTATATAACCACCAGTTTGTATGCCACTGCATAAATATTTTTATTTAGACATTTAATGTTATATCTACTTTATTTACTAAATATCATTAGATTACGTTTTGTGGAACGTGAATGGATATGCTACTGACTTATATAGCATTTTTACATTAATAACTTATGTAAATTACACAAGTTCGTTAAATAAAATCTGTTAAAGTAACTTCCTTCCAACTATAGTTTTTCCGTAATCTTTACCAAACAACCTAAACCATAAGCGTTCCGTTTTTTACCATTTTTGTACGGAATCTTAAAAAATCTAAATATACGCACGCCCGTGCATTATATTTTCATTGTAATTATTTGTATTTTAATTACCTTATATGTGTCACACAAAAAAAAATTGTTTTGTTTTGGTGTCTTCAGTATTTTGGTCAAATGATTCTCTGTTTTAAATAGTTGTCTATATGGACCTAATTTTTGGGATGTGTCTGTAGCAGGTATGCGCTATTTTTTTTTGTTTCGACTGCAAAATTACTCTTCTACAAACATACTTTTGTATTTTTCTTTTTTAATTATTGCTTAGTATTCATACAATTATTGATATTATTTCTATAAAATTAAATTATTTTACTGCCTTAAAAATCGTAAAATTCCTTAAGAGTTTTATTGAAACATTCCGTTAAACATTATTACATTTAGTCTAATTAAGAAGGTCGCGAACAGAGGTTGCAGTGATACCAAACGCTCACTGATTCAATACTATCTTTAATATGTAAACATGAATCTGTAACCTTATAAAAATGTAAAGTAATTGTTGTTAAAAATAAATAAATAAATATATTTAAATGAAATTACGTGTCACTGACCCGAAGACTAAAAATCCTTAAAATTTCAGTTCACGTCGGCGACGCGATGCCTGTGTCAAACAAAATATTGATGGATTACGGACCGAAAGATATTTTAAAATGGAAAATAATGGAGCGAAACTCCCCCCCCTGAGATCGATTGGTTCCCGGCGATGAAAATATATTTAGGAGTATTTTATGGATCAGGGGTGAGAAATGTCCCTTAAAAGTGTTGCGACTTAATCGAGCCGACAAATTAGTCATCTTAGTTGATTTTGATCTGAAGTGATCGAAAAGGTAAATCTTTCTACCTCTTTTTAAGCATTTTGCGCGCACGCAGGAGTGTGAGATTTGGCATAGTTAAAGTTTATACGGAGGAGAAGTGCAGAAAGCTAAATTTATCTATAATATGTTTTATAACAATCATTTAAATAAAATTCAACGTTCATACCACTGACAGCTGATTGACATAATGATTTTAGAGTTATGAATTTTTCAAATAATCTGTCAATGTCAATATAGTAATGTCAAGCTAAAATAATTATTAATGTCATCTTATACTTCTATAAAGTCTTATTTTTACATGAAAAAATTAAAACTGACAATGAATTGTATCAAAATATAAATAAGCTGTAATTGTGTAATTTTTTTTTAACTGTTACTAACATTAAATTTTAAACATGAGGTTCAAGCTTGAGGTCATAGCTGAAATTTCACATCTCGACCCAAAATAAAATCCATTCAAACTGAATTATACAATCAGAATGGACGACATTCAAAGCGATGCCAGTGTTTAGAAAAGCAAAGTGAATGCCGTAAGGGTGTCTAATGAAACTTAAGGGGATGATAATTAAAACTGATTAAAGTCTCGACTTTTCCTTCGACGCGTCGTCGTTAGCGGGTGAAAGTGATGACACATTCGAGTCGATTGTCAGCTCGCAGTCGTATCGTAATAACAGACGTTAAATATATAATCTTTACTGTATCGTAAAAATTGGCACGTGGGACTCGTATATAAAAAAAAAGCGAAAATAATTCTTTCCCAAATTTATGATTTTTTTTTAACGAAATGTGTGTAAATCAATATAAAATTGTTATAAGGCCGACCTTGTCGTTTAACCCGTAGCATTATCGGCGTACATACGTACACGCCCCTTAAGGGCGAACGTAGTACGGCAGCTTTCACGCAATTACAGAGCATTGTTTTCTTCGAAAGCCGGCGTCGCTCGGCGGGTGGACGCGACGCGACGCGGAGGGCGTCAAGACGTCGGCCATCGCGTGTTGCCCGCTATTTATAGCGAAGCTCCGTCCGGAAAAGCCCGCGAAAAACTTTTCAAATGGCAATGTGAAGGTGCGTGCACACTGCACGGCAAGAGATCCCGTTATTGGACAGAACAAATTCGTTTTAAACCTTTTAAACCAAATTCGGCCGTTTAAATCTTCTTCGCTCTATATCAATGTTTCCCAAACTTATTTTCCCCGTGGACCCCTAGCCCAGTATCTTTTATTCTTCGTGGACCCCCTCCCCCAGGATTCCCACACTGTGATAGGTGTTTTTGTATAGTGGAATCATTTTTTTCTGCCTGTCAGGCAGTCCCCTGGCAGCCCTCACGGACCCTCGGGGGTCCGTGTGGACCACATCGGGAACCTCTGCTCTATATGGTTGATTTAGTGAGGGATTTTCCGATTATCTAATTTTCTGCTTCCAACACAGATCTAGACAAAGATAAAAACAATAAAATTCAATCTACTTTTTTTTTTATTTTTGCCTTATAAATTAAGAAGCAACAGTTTTTGTGGTGCAAAATTTCATTTTGTGTTTTAACCTAAAATTAGGAGTTTTAAAGAATATATATTTCAATCCTCGCCTGTTTTAAATCAATGTCGCTCCGTATGGACAAAACGAAATAAAGTTTATATTTCCGGTTATGTAATAACCCGATTAGAAATCAGAAAAGTAGGTAATTTATTTATTTTAAGAAGTATAAAACGGCAATTATTATATAAAATAAAAATGTAGCTATCATATAATATAAACTTTATTTATACATTGTTTATTAGTAGTAAATTGTTCAACAAGCGCCTGACTTACAGCTAGGCCCTACTGGCGTCTTTCCTCAGACTACACGCGCCTGTGGTACTAACTCGCTATGGGTTGCTTCATTTCCTATCTCTTCTAGACCATTCCATGTGCGTTTTGAATGAATGAAAGACTTCCGATATGTATGAGAAGTTAGATGTATGGATTGATGTTCTAAAAAAACAACCATAGCCGTTTAGACCACATCGGAGGCTTGTCACATAATATAGAATATAGATATACAACATTAAAGTCAACAAATTATTAGTAAAAATTAATAAAACAAATATCAAAAATATATCAGCAAGGCTGTTGGAACGTATTAGTTATTACTTGCCGGTTAAAATTAATACAAACTCATCTTTGTGCGCAAATAGAAATATGTAAAAGAATATTCAGTGCCACGTTGTAATTATTATATATTAAAATATCATGTCCTGTTTATTTATTTATAATGGTTATTAAAATATAAGATTAATTAAATTTAAATAAAAATACAGAACGGAAATACAAGTGATATTATTCAAAAGTAAATTAGGAATTTTGTCCACGGTTTGTGTCACAGGCGTGAGAAGTCTGGGGGGATGGGGGGTAGATGTCATTAATGGCGCTTGTAAGGCCTAGCTGTAAGACGTAGGGTTCTGAGTAAAAAATTTACTAATAAACAATGCATAGAACCAGTTGATACTATATGATAGCTACAGGGTGTCGCAGCTATTCTTCTCTTTAATCACAGAGCGTACAGATTTGAACTGTAAAATTCGAGAACGAACAGGGAAATAATTTTCAAATAAGCCTGTCTATGGAATAATTTAAAAAAGGAACGTACAAATCATTTTTTTAAATGTAAATGTTTAAAATGAGAACGTATTGAATGCTCAGGGCGCGCGACCTCACTCAAGCGCCGCCAGCGAAAAGGGCGGGAAACCAATATCCCGACATCGTAACACTTTTCCGAAGCATTTTGACAGTCACCTTGAAAAACGCTATTTTAATTTTGTAGGGCGTCAGGTTCTATAGACCCTTTGCGTGGTCAGTAGGCAATTTAATAACGGCTTCATAATATAGTAATTAAATAATAGTAATTATTTATTTAAAATAACATATACTTTAGAGGTGCCATTCCTCCGGTGGTATTGCTGATCGGCAGGTGGTGCAACGAAGTTATTTTAAAGTCTAAGTTCTTTATCCTTTTTCTTAGTTGGGAAGGGGTCTGAGGGAATGGCTTGAAGACGCTGCAGTTGAGATTATTCCACTCTCTAATGGTACGCGGAAGAAAGGAATTAAAACCGACATTCTTTCTCCTAAAAATTTCCTTTATTTTATGAGAATGGTCCTTTCGTCCAATATAAAACGGTTTCTGAAGTTGGTCACTAATGGAGGACCATGCAAACAAACAAACTGTTTTTAACCCTTCATTTGCTTTTTTATTACTATTTTTCTAAGCTCTAACATTAGCAGTTTATCATTTATTAAATTTCTCAGAACTGAAATTGAATTTTAAAAATCTGCCTTTACTATGTTAAAGGCATAATACGATCAAGGTATCTAAACATATATATTTTTTTTTATTAAAATTCAATGGTTAGCAAATGCCGGACAGCAAATGCAGCAAATGAATCGTGAATATATTATATCTCATAATTATGCGCGATACATATCCAGACTTCATTCTAAACATAAAGGGACGTCCATAAATTACGCAACGCTCTTAGGGGGAGGGGTTCAAACAGGGGTTATGTAACGCAATAGCCTGTGCAAAATTGTTTGGTTACGTAACATTTTCAAGGGGTGGGGGGGAACAAGTGAAATGGTACGCTCTATTGTAACAGAGAGAGCCCCCCCATGTATAGAGGGGGGCATATTTATCCTAAAAATGAGATATAATCTTAAACTGAATACATGAATACAAATTAAACAAAAAATAGAACTCGATTATTGTCATATGTGGATAATATGTCGCTGGCTATCGGGCTATTGATGTTTCACATACTCGACGCCTGCGTTCGCCCGAGAAGAACATGTATGCAATTACGTCCAGGAAATGAAATACAAGTGCCGCCGCCGCACGGGAATAAAAAGGGACGCTAAAACCGAAACGTCTCCCGAGCGAATAAAGTGATAGGAAAAATAAAATCGATGTTTAGCTGCCGCCATTGTTTAACAATTTCTTTTTAATGTTTCGAGAATAGCGCAGCTAATCTGAGCGTAAACATTAGTTCGCGAATAACCAACAGGAATGTTTATTTGGGAATATTTATTTGGGCGTGTCCCAAGACCATTCCTGATAAAAAAAACAGTTATTTCTTGCGATTTCTAGTGTTATTTGGTAAGAAGCTATATCAAGATTCGACAACATTGTCGAATTGCGCTGACAGAATTGGCCTCATCTGTTAAAAAATATAATAAATTTGGGGAATATTTTTCGCATTTTTTTTATATCTTTATTTACTTATATATACTAGGTTACATAACGAATAAGTCTTCGGACACCCTGTATGTATATCACATTACAAAATCAGCTGTCTTACCTCTTTATCTATCATAATGCTGAATTTTTTATACGAATCTTTTTAAAATATTTTTTGACTTTCTTTTTATTGAAGGTTCGTGTGATTTAAGTCGATCATACAATAATTTGAAATATTCATTATGATAAGGCCAATATGCTTTACCCTTATGATAACATAAAGTGAATGCAGCCTTTCACCTAAAGTGACTTCAGATTCAAAATGTTCTGCATCGCAAAACTTGCATTGTAAATGCATTAATCCACAATCAAAAGTATTCAAATTTCTCGGAATGACATTCAGTGCGTATTTAAATGTATCCCTCAAAATAATTTCTTCATTTTGTAATACTATTTACATTATTTAAATTTGCAATTGGTCTATTAATTATCATTTCGACTTTCACGCGAATATAAATATCCTTTTTCTTTGTGTCTCACGTCAGTTTTATGTGAAGGCATAATGGAAGATAGGTGCAAATATCTGGATGTAAAAAAAAAATAAACTACTGAAATTAAAAATGTAAAATTAAATTACCGAAACTAAGATTAGACAGGGTTTATTTTATATAATAAAATGTATTCACTTTTTTTTAACCTAATAATTATGCTTTTTTGCCTTGACATTACATTATGGACATTGACAGATTATTGAAAAATGAACATTTGAAATCACACAAAATTCACAGCTCGAAACTCATTCACTCAATCTGTCAGCTAGTATGAACGTTTTAAATGTTAAATTTAATGTATTAATAACACATATTACAGATAATTATAACTTTCTGCGGTGTTATTGTGTCTTGAAAAAACTAAGCTTAATAGCTGGAAATAGAATCATTTCAGATGGTGTTAAAACTAATTAACTTGGAGACTAGACTAATTTAATCAACCTCATGTTTAAAATGCTATTTTCGTTTTTTTTGTCATTTACGGGATGCAGTATGGAAGACGATACAAATTGGATTTTTTGTGACTTTCTACCGCCTTTTATATTAATTTTGTGATATACACATTCATTTCTAAAAAAAGATAACATCCTTTTCTAACAGAGCTAAAACTTCGAGAACTTTTCCTGATTTAGACTAGTTAGTAGATTCGCAAGATAGGCAGGTACGAAGCTCTGCGATTGGAAAATGTTCACGCTGGAAGATCTTTTTATATATAATCACGAACCACATTTTTGTAACGTAACGTAATACGCAACGACGTTGAACGCATAAAAAGCTGTTATTTTAGCGGTTCATTTACCATGCCATAAATTAAGGGTCACCTCGCATTTGGCATTGCACAAGTTTAGCGACCAGCGTCGGTGAAGTCACTCAGCCGGGGCTGACAAACGAAAGGTGACAGAAGTCCGCGAAAGAAGTCCGCGACATTGACGAGGGTGAAGTTTGGTAGAAGATAACTAAATTATATAGTGGTATATACCAAAACATTGAACTACATAAATATAGCGTAACAAAGTCAATATCCCTAGTATTTTACTTCAAATAATCAGTGGATTATTTAAAACTATATTTTATCCCATATCAACACAACACTGCACTGCGATCAGAAAATTATTATTAAAATATATATATAAAATTCAAATAAAAATATAAAATAATAATAGTGACATGAATATGGAATTCAACCTCATTAAGGACTGTGATTTATTGGAAAAAGTGCAAAGGCGAGTAACTAAAATTCCAGGACCTTTGAAAGGTTTGGAGTATGAAGAAAGGCTTAAGTTACTCAATTTGCCTACTCTCAAAAGAAGGCGAGAGCGTGGTGATCTCATTGAGACATTTAAAATATTGTCGGGGCACTATGATTGTCAAGAGCTTAAGAATATGTTCACAGCTAATGAGAATATTGTCAAGAGCTTAGGAATATGTTCACAGCTAATGAGAATATTGTCAAGAGCTTAAGAATATGTTTACAGCTAATGAGACTACGCAGTTACGAGGTTATCAATTGAAACTCAGGAAAACAAGCCTTCAAACGATTCATAGAAAACATATGATTGGCAATAGTGTTGTGGACTCCTGAAATTTGTCTATTATATAATGATAATAAATAACGATAATACTTACTAATAATATTATAATATACATACATAATAATTATTAATATATAATATTTATAAAATCAATTCATATTCCTTCTAATCTCACGAGGTTTATGAAATGAAGTCCCACTAAATAACTATCCTGAATTTGTCCTAAAAATTACATTCAGATGCTTAACATAGTAATTGCATGAGCATAAAGGAGATCATTCGGTCACATTTTTCCAACCACATTTTCTTAAAAACCCTAGCCAAATTGACGCATTTCCATTGAAATAGCGATTTAGTAATGAGGACTTGTCTATAAATATAATTTAATTTGGCATGGTTTTTTAATAAAGTAATAAATTTTATTGGTTTTCTAAATCATAATTGAATTCTTTTAATGATACGTCGCGTATATACAAGAATATCTTTATACAATACCTATAATCAATAATATTTTTTAAGAATATTCATACAAGAATTAATTTATGAAAAATAAAGCAGGTAATTTAATTTCATAAATAGTTAATGTAGATAAATTACAACGGACTAATAAATATTTTATTATTAGAAAAAAGTTATCGTTCGGTGCACATATTTAAAAAAAAAATGTATCTATACTGGCTTCGTATATGTAGAACGGCTCAAGTTTATTTATTAAATATATTATGTTTATTTATTATATATATCTAATTATTCATAATGGCACAATAAGAAGTCACAACAATAGATGATACAATAACACTGAAAAAAAAATATTACCATATAGACAAATGAAATACCAGTCGTTTATTGTTACTTTGAAGTAACATGGGCACTATAACTAGTTAAAAAAGCCTGTTCTAAGAGCCACGTTATATTCACATATATTCGATGGTTCAATCTACTTAAATTTTAAAAAAAATAAATTTAAACTTCGTTCGACTATACTTTCCTTTAAAAAGATCTCTGTCTATACTTTAATAGTAAACATGTATTCATTTATTGCTAAAATGTGTGACCAATTCATACGATAGAATCATTGATAATAAAATTCAGTGTCCTTAATATATCGAAAAGTAGATGATAAAGAAAAAATAATAAACTAGAAAAATGCTACCGAAATACTCCGTTTGTGTCGTGAAGAATAGCTGAAACGCAATAATACCAGCAGAAAACAAAGGCAAACTTTTTGAGAGCCGATTTGTCGAATGTTGGGCTGAAACAATAAATAGACTAGAAGCCATCGAAAGATTTCAACACCTCTTTGACGAAATATTTTATTTCCAGACAAGCATACTAATGCATTAGTATGCGTTAATATAATGATTCATTTGTTATATTTATTATTTAAATTTCACATTTTATTAAATTAAATACTATTAAATATTAAATACTTTTTTTTAAAGAAATAGTTGCTATGAGCGTGGTCGATATCGACCCCATGGGGTCGAAATCGGTTTCCTGAGGGTTGACATAAACGAAAACCGATTTT
This sequence comes from Neomicropteryx cornuta, assembly GCA_020383195.1. Lineage (NCBI taxonomy): Eukaryota > Metazoa > Arthropoda > Insecta > Lepidoptera > Micropterigidae > Neomicropteryx > Neomicropteryx cornuta. Next base: position 726,858 of record JAHKQU010000028.1, read on the forward strand.
GGGGATCGACTAGGACTAAAAATCGACCCTTATTAATTAACACAAGTTCTTATTTGAAACTTTCAACTTTCAAACTCGTCCAAGATAATGTGTTCGAGCGTTCAAGTCTTCAAGACTTGCTCGCATATACGCGATTTAACACGAACGAAATCATGATCAAGTTGTATCAATAGGAAAAAAACTAGAGATGATTTCTAAAGTAATTTGGATATGGGGATCTGAGGTATCAGTTCATTTTGGAAAAGGGGTTTCTTGCCCAAAAAAGCTTGGGAATCTCTCACCTAGACCATATGCAATTATTTTGGGACCTACTCAACTGTCCCAAGTGCGAAAAGTGCCTGTCCTAGAGTCAGAGGAGATGGTGGTTATGAAGCCCCAAAATAATATGACCATGGTATGGTTACACTCTATCAATTACTATATTTATCTGTTTAATATATTACAACTTTTTAATATGTTATTATTTCGTGTAGTTTGATATCATATTTTTTTTTTAAGATGAAACGCTCGATTTTGGTAGTTGGCAAATATTTAAAAAAAAAAAAAATATTAAACTGGCTTCTATAGGACAGACAATTGATGAATAATTTTTAATATGCATACATGAATCTGTAACCTTATTAAATGACTATGTAATTACTTCAATATATAAATAAATGTGATTTAAGATTCAATGACTGTTTTTAAAGTACTCTCGCGTATTTTTAATGTATGTGATCCTAACTTCAATTTAGGTAAAAGAGAGAAAAAGACATTGATATATATATTAACACCCCCCCCTCCCCCCCCCCCCCCTAAGTCTTCGGGAATGGTCTTGGCGCACACTGTATATAGGTAAAATGTTTAAATAAAATGCTGGCTCTCAGACTCTCAGACCTCCACAAGGGTAAATTAAAAACAAAGCATCTTTCAGTTGGGAATGATGACGGTGAGTTAGGGGGGGGGGGGTCACGGGTGCGAGTGTAAGGGGGGGGGGGAGGAAAACGATCAAAACGAAACACAAATCAAAGGTGAAAGAAATTTGTTCGGCATTTTTATTAAAGTGTGAAAATATTCTGATTAAAAATATACTTTTACTCGTAAAATCTTTGAGATGTAGATTAAATCGTTTTTAAAAAGTATCAAATCATAACTCCAAACTATAAACTCTAATACAAGAGTTTATAGTTTATAGAGAAATAATGTAAATAATTATTTGTATACTACAATAAACAATTAACTTGAGATACTGTATATTCATACATAAACTATTAGGAAACATTGTCTACCTTGGAAGTGGCGATAAAGCGTGAGTAAAAGCTAGACTAAAATGTATTACTTTTATTGTATATTGTAAACAAATTAAAAAACAAAATAAAATATATAAAAAAATACTATTGTTTAGTAATTCTACTAAAACTTTAAATACTATAAAAAGAAAAGAAAATAACGTTAGTTATTTTATACACTGAGTAGATTTTATAAAAATGTATCGACGAAAGTGAACGACCAGTAGGTTACCGCGCGCAAATATTGCGATGTGGTCAATTGGATAGGTCAAGAACACAGCAATGCGTTCACCAAACGTTTATATTTTTATATGGATTTATTTTTGTTAGCTATGTGAAAACTTGCCGAACAAAAGTTCAGATTCATGCCCAAAATGACGCCTTAAAAGAATACTGCTGACTTTAAGTTCAACCTGTATAATTTATACCGCAGGACGCGGCTGAAAGTACCTGACCTGGGGGCGAGGTGGCACACAAAACGAGTAGGCAAATTACGTACGAGCGAGCGGGACAGACTGATTGCCTCGGCACTGCACTCGCGGATAGCTACTACGCAAGAGTTACTGGGATCACAAACGTTGAATATATTTATTTATATTTATTTATTGTAATTATTCCAAAAAAACATTTTATCTTTAAACATACAAAGTGAAAATGTGATACATCTCTCATCTAAATTCGCACTTAGTGGCATGTCAGAAACATCACCGTGTCCGTCTAACTAGGTGCTGAACACCTGTCCTAAGATGGACTCTCTATCTGTTTTCAATAAAAATGACCTGAATGCGAAGTATACGGAGCAGAAAGGGCAGTAATCTAAGGTTCCTAATATCTTTTTTTTGTAAAATCTCTTTTTTGAATAAAAATAAAGTTACCGAAGTTGTGGTTTAAATCGCTGGCAACACTGCAATTTCCACTGCGGATCGAATTTCAATTTGGGTCGGATTTGTCAGTGACATTTTCTATCAAAGCGACGGTGTTAAAATCAAATTTTCTCTTTATGAACGGAACACGCAGCGAACCAGCTAGTGTGAGGAAACACAGTTTTATTCACAAGCGAATGCTGATGTTTACACATCCTAATCGCGAGTCCTGGGACTCGCACATTTTTTTTTTGTTGTATGTGATACGAAATTTCTCAAGGGCGGTCCCATATCAGTTTGGTAAAATTAACTAAAATTAATAAACAAAACTTTACTAGGCTTTGTTCGTACCATTGTTAACTAAGTTTTTAACGGTCGAATAATTTGAACGAACGACACCTGACCTGACACGTATAAAATTTAAACGCTCGTTTTTTACAGAGAACTATGTATACAGTTTAACTATGTATAAATTAAGCATTAATGAGCAACAAATATTGGAAAAATATTTCCCTACTTTTGTGTTGTTTCTGAGGTAATCCGCTGAAGCATTCATTGATGTAATGTTGTGACTCATTTATAGATATAAAATAAAAATAATCATGGATATAGTTGTGTCTTTTAATTACCTAGGCTTAAATATATATAAATAAAAAGTTATATTTCTACTTTGTAAGTTGAGTCTCGAATAGTTTGTATATTATTACAGAGGCGTGTTTGATTTCATAAAGATGCAATTTCAATTATATTTTGATAAATCCGCAAAAGCTTTGCAAATTCAAACCGAACTTCGCTACAGACGCCAGCGTGGAGTCGCACTGTGGACCGAAATCAGAGGTCAATAGAAATATTAATTATTTTTTCAAAATGGCGTCTTTTATATTTCAAAATCCTTCGCAAGACCTACTACAAGCCTAAAACTATCAAAATTATGGAATAGCAATGCAACACACATTTTTTTTGACAAAAATTTGTATGGATTTGGTATGAAATATAATGATTTCTCCGCTATCGCACATATGGCCCTAATTCTCTTGCAGTTATTCCTTGAATTATTTTGGATTTACGGACATACTCCATGACCCGGCTACGGCTGCGAGTTTTTGAAGTTACACTTCTTTGCGCCCGTTGGAATGGGATGTTGGTCGAGAAGTATTTTATACGTTTGTCGGTTTGTAGAGTCCAATTGCTTTATTTACGAAATATGTTTGTCGCGTTGTAGAGTCCCTTCCGAAATTTGAAGCTAGTTGTCTGTGTTTTTTGAAGTTATACTTCTTTGCGCCCGTTGTACTCATTGGGATGGGATGTTGGTCGAGAAACTGCGTCACGCGTTAGGAGTAAAATCCGGATTATAGAAGAAGTTATTGATAATGATAATGTGTAGGTGTATAGTATAATAATGAAGTGACTTATATTGAAGAGAAATATATTGAATAACAGAGAAAAATGTCTTATATTTCATTTATATATCCTATCTGGGTGTGTGCTAATGGCTAAAGAAGTATAACTTCCACCGTCTGATCCGACGCAAACCCATTATTTTTTTTTAAATTTATTTATTTATTTATTTCAGGAAACAACAGCTTACATAGTAATTACAATAAACATAAAAACAATTAAAACACAAAGCCAATAATAGTTTTCTCCAAACTTAAAAAAAATAGAAAACCCATTCGGGGGCGAGGCCGGGACCAGGACGTACGAGGGGTTGGGGGTTGGGGGCAATCACCAGAATATAATATAAAACACAATATAATATAAAATATAATAAATTCTACATATACATATGAAATAAATATACTATTCAAGGGCTAGAGTAGACACTCTCTTGAATGCCGGGAAAGTAGTGTTAAATATATCGATGTCACTCAACATGCTGTTGTAAAGCTTACAGAAAATTGCTGTTGCAAATGGTGAAAGATTAATAATTAACAAATTCTAATGTTAGCTGAAAAATCTTCTGTTAGCATTGGTATTCCATGATCTTCATTTTTTTAGGCGTGTAGTAAGTCAACCGAAGGAAAAATAAATGAGGCTATGAGGCTCTGATTTCGGTCCACAGGGCGACTAGTTAGCTAGCGGAATGGCATAGATTCCGACACAGGCGGCGACGGGCAACGACACGGCCAGATGCTCGTAATTGCATTATGCATTTGTGCGTTAGCATGCAGTATGAGTTACCTGCTGCACCCCGCGCGCCCCAGCATCCCCCTCCAGCCACCCCGGCCGCCGCGGGAGTGCATTAGCGAACTCCGGCCTCGGTCGCAGATTTCATCTCGCGATCTGGGATAATTCGCTGTATGATTTTGCGCTCGCTTCGTTGGGAAACTTCGCTGGTTTATACAGATAGGTACATTGAACATTTGAAAAGAAGACAGAACGTATAAAACTATATGTAAAATATCAAATTAATATACACAAAAAATATACCCAACGAGCTATCTTATTAATTTCCTATGCTAAATTGAAAAAATAATAATAATAAGAACATAATTATTATTTATGTAAAATTCACTACTCACAGACAATTCACAAAATTTTGCCACCAATTTAAGAAAAAAAACTTTGGAGAAAATGGCTAATTAGAGATCTATTGTTGGCATAAATATAAAACACTAATGTATTTGAGTATCTAAGATAATTATGGTTATGTTCGTATGTAATTATTATATATACTATGTATGCTTGTTTGAATATATTCAGATATATTCCATGCATTTGTGATTATTATGTATGTGTATTTTTTTTAAATTTTTTCGACGCTGCAATAAGTCTTTTAACTAATAGACAGAATGTTTTAAGTTAGGCAAGATATTTTGCATTATAACATTATTTTTATAAGTATTGTAAAAATAAATAAATATATAAAACTGTGACGTTATTATACCTATAAGGATTTCGTGCAGTTTTTGAGTAGGTTTATAATACACACAATAAACACAGACAAAAAGAGGCACCACACCTGTAGTTCACATACTTGACATTACACACTACACGCACATTACACATTAATTTATTAATTTGATGTTTTCAATCATATTTATATTTGGTACATTTTTCTAGCCATTTAAATGTAGTATGATGCAGTGATAAATAATTAAATAAATGACTTAGTGCATCACTTGACCTGAGTAGCTTATGAAGACTTGCATATTAAAAATGAATATTTTGATCGGGTGAGTGTGATATGTACCTACTCTTACAATGTGTGGAAGGGGGGGGAGGAGGGGGGGGGTATGGTTGGCAGTAAAAGGTTCAGCAATGCCATTTCAATACGAGAGTTCAATCTCTGGAGCCAGACACCGCATAACACTGCACGGGGCGCACTTTGCAAATCAATCGAACTCCGGATAGTTTTTCCGCATCGGAATTTCCACGAGACGTCAGTCTTCTCAGTGGTTTCTTTTTTAAATCAATTATTATCTGCTCACTGCACTGTGTATGCAATCGGGGAAGATTCAACCAACAATAATAACCAGTGGTCGCCCCGTGATCGAAATTCGACCGTAATTCATTAAACGTTTAAGTTTAAGCGTTATTGAGTTCTTATACCTCTATAATGGGGTGAGAATATCTATATAATCATGGCATATATTTATTTTTTCTGTGTGCGTGTACAAATACGTCATTAGCGTGTGTTGTTTTTCGTGTAAAAGTGAGACTTGACATTGACAGACTATTAAAAAGGGAACATTTTGAAATCACACAAAATTCACAGCTCGAAACTCATTCTGTCAATGAACTGTCAGTTGTATGAACGTTTTATTTCATTTCATTTAATGTATTTGTAACAAATATTATAGATATATTTTAGGTTTTTGCACTCCTTCTCCGTATAAACATTAACCATGCCAAATATTACACTCCTCTGTGCGCGCAATATGCTTAAAAAGGGGTACAAAGTTTTCTCTTCACGTATTAATATGTAGATCAAAGAGCTACAGATTACGCCTACTCCATCATCATCAATTTGGTGGCTGATGCATACAGTCGCAAAAGAAGTTAAATTAACATCACATAATTACATACATTTATTTATGGGTTAAATAAATACTAGGTCGCCGCAGTCGCTCGCATTTTGCTTCGCTGCAGCACATATTAGAGCGAAGCGATTTACTAAAATTTTCTAAATAAAATTTAGTCTGTGACAATAACTTTTTACGTCATTTGTCCTGCGACCGAATTGTCGCCTTCTTATGGGAGGCATTGCTCTTATTCTAGATGTTAAAAAAACATAAGCAGATTAAGCCATAGTAAAAGACATGTTCGCTCATCACAAGTTAACTACTTTATAATTTGGATGAATGCTATTTTCTCTTTATAACTACGACCATAGAGATGGTTTTTAAAAATAAAAATCTTGATAAATTATTCAAAATTAATGCTTAATTTAGAAAATTAAATCGAAATTAGAATAAATCGCTAAGAAAAAAAGTGACGTGACCTTCGAGCGAATTTTGTTTTTTTTTACTATTTTTATGCGTGAAACTTACCTAATTATTTTTTGTATTTTTATTTATTGTTAAAAACGATTTATTATTGTTAAATTGTATTAAATTAATATCAAATTAAATAATTTAAAATAAAATTCGATTAATTATTTTCGAATAAAAAATTTTCAAAAAAGCGCGTGACTTTTTTATAATGGATATTCCCATAGACAATTTTCTTTTGACCCCAAAAATTTTATTTTTGACAATATTTAAAATCAAGCTCCGTCACGACCTTCACTTTTTCATGTAGATTCTCTCAAAATCAAAAATTTTTCAAATCGGTCAAGGAATGACCAAGTTAGCCCGTGACAAAGTTCTAATTGGAGTCTCCTTATGAGAGCTTCGCTCGCTACGCTCGCTTCGCTCTAATTAGAACTTAAAAAAAGTATAATAACAACATTTATAAGGCTCATATTATAATTAATCGTACCGGAACCTCTTTTTTAGCTTACGCGGAAGTAAGAATTTGACAGATAGATGTAATTTTCAACTTTTTTCATACATACTGTATCGAAAATTAGAAAAATAGCTTTGAAACACTCGTTCAAGTCGTACGGGGCAGGCGCGCATATGGCATTCAAACAACAAGACAAAGAAAAAAAATAAAATAAAATGGATCTATTGTCCTCACTAAGAAACGTTGACATAAAAGTATCCCCCAAACAAGTGCGTGAAAGATTGTTATTGCGTAAACTCTAAGCAAGCGAGCTATAAAGACGCGAAACCATTGTTTGGAGCTATCGTAATTTAACCCTTCGCAGAGCTACAAATGGTCAGTGACCGGGAAGTCAAGTGAAACGCGAACCCTTTTAAAAATATACGTATTGTCACAAAATAGAAAGCTTGCTTTGAACAATACCATAGTTTTCAAAAGATAAACCTTTCAAAAATCAATGAATAGGCGCATCTCAAAACGACGGGACAAGTATTTTAAACCCGAGCTGCGTTTTAAACACATGTTAACCATTACGCAACCAGTCGAGACGCTGGAGCGAGGAGGTTTATTATTATATTGCAGTGACCTGAAGCAGCGTCTTGGGCATTTCAGAGAAATATATTTAATAGTAAAAAAATATATATTAATGTGTAAATAAAAATATATTTTTTTTTCTGCATAATGAATATTATAATCTCATATTGTACTGATGTCATTAAAATCATGTTACAGAATCAAATCGATCTGAGGAACGCCGTAAAATTTAACTGATTTTAATGTAAGATTTAGAATATGTTGACATTATTTTTATAAATATGCTTAAAGTAAGATGAAATTATTTATACATTTAAGTGTTAATCATACAATTGTAAGATGACATAGGCTTAAGCAATCAGCCGTGCATGAAACAGTACCTTAGTTAATTAGGCAAAAGTTCATTAGCATATAAGACATAAAAAGGTATGGATCTAGGAAAAAATAATAATTTGTTTTCTACAATGTACAGTTAATACTAGGTATTCGAATTATGTTAATTTTCACTATACGTTTTACGTAAAGTTAAATTTTTATAAGGTATTGCAAACCAATAAGTAATTAGCATAAAAATGGACAAGATACCATACTGTAGAAGTGAAAGTATTTAATATTAAGAGAAAAAAGCATTTTCAAAATAATTAAATAAATTTAGAGGAGTCAGCCTGCAAAAAACTTGAGACCTTTTGGGTAAAAAACTCTGGGCGGGGCCCCGAAAGAATTGTAAATCATTACAATGACGAGAGAGAGAGACGGGCTGTAGTAAAATGAGACAGTTATACTCAAAAGGGTTGGTCAGAAAATGGTAAAAAATGGATATCGACCAATGAAGTGTAGACAGATGCTTAGTTAAGCCAATTGCATTTTTCAAAAGTCATCGGCCAATCGCAGAAAGCAAAATGTGTTGGCCTATGACACAAAGCTGGGCGTGTGTGAAAATGTCTTTAAAACAAGCGTACGCGCAGTTTTCAGTTAGTGTTCCCAAAGATTCGGCCGGCGAAACTTAGAAAAAGCTCAGACAGCGTCGCTATTTTAGATAGGGTGTACGTTGTCGGAAAATAGTTAGTTTTGTGTTAGTGTGTCGAGTAAATATAGGGCGAATAATACACTCCGAGGTGCTAGCGAATCGTTTCGTTTAGAACTCGTAACCCGTTGAAATAAGAATTCAACATTAGGAACCTCAGACAGCGTCGTTATATATATATATATATATATAAGGTGTGCGTTGTCGAAAATAAGTAGTGACAAAGAATATTGAAGAATTAACTGTAATTAATTTTATAACATAAGTAAGAAACTGTAATAAATTATGGAACTATTTTCGAATTAAACCACTTGTGTTAACAAGAAATCTGTTGAAAAATAAACTCTGTGGTCCTCAAACTGTGACGTTTTTCTTTTATTTTGTCGAGTACTATGTGGAGTGTTGTAATAACCAAAAAGGCGACCTGTGGGTTCACTCAGGTAATCCGATCTTAACCACAGGCGAAAAAGAAACTAGGGCGTCAGCTATCGAAGAGGAACTTGGCACTTCGTGGCGTCCGACACAGGATTTCGTTCAGAGGAAAGTGAAAGCGGGCCCTTACAACGTCTGCGCCTCTGAAGATCCACGGCGTACAATCTCCGGCCGACTCAGGGTTGGAGAAAACTGTACAAAACTCTGGTCCTTCGAGCCGGATTTTACAACACAAACTCTGGTACTTCCACGATATTACCAGACAAGATGGAAGGAGAACTGACCCAGCAAGGACATGGACAGGAAGGAGGAACGAGCAGCAGACCACAGTCGGTAGCTAGCAACGTCTCACGCTTCAGCGAGAGAAGAACAGCAATGCAACAAGCATCGGCCGAAGTGATGAGAGTCACTCGACAACGTGCTCGTATAACAGCACAACAGAAATTGGAGCAGCTGGAGATGGAAAGACGTAAACAAACCCTGGAAAGAGAACTCGACGCTAAAAAACAAGAAATCGAACTTGAGTTAGCCGCAAATCGAGTCCAAACTGAAGCTGAGCTGGAAATCCTGGACACGGAACGCAACCTAGCCGAAAGGGAACTGGAAATTATGTCAGGAGCTCGCAGCGACACGCGATCAAAAATAAGCAGCATTTCGCGTTGGACGGAGCAGTGCAGACGGAACCAACTCGACGAAGTACCCGACGCAATCAGCGAGTGTGCTCTACCTGTAGCAGCAGATCAGGCGGAGACAGCAGCCGTGGCGTGGAACGCGCCTCTCAGCACCGGCGCACGAGTTCAGCAACGCGTCGAGGCAGAGCAACCGCGGGCGGTCAGCGCAGAACCGTCCCGAGGCCGTGACGAGTGCGAGCCGAAGTCGAGTCATAGCAGTGACACGGCGGCAGCAGATGGCGCAGCGAACCGAATCGTCGAAGCAGTAAGTCAATGCATGAATAATCAATCTTTTCGTTCATTCCATAAAGATCTTCCATATTTTGGTGGAGATTGTCTCGACTGGTTGCAATTTAAAATGGCTTTTGATATCTCTACCAAAATGTATAAAATAGATAATCACACGAATTTATTACGTTTGCATAAATCGCTCAAAGGCGACGCGAAGGAAATTGTAGCTGCACTTTTATTGTCACCTGATAATGTAAACGAGGTCATGTCGACACTACAAAGCGTGTTTGGTCGTAGCGAAAATATTGTTCAGAATTTAGTTATAGAAGCAAAAAATATAACCCCTCTGAGTGAAGACCTAAGCATAGAATCGTTAATAAGATATTCGTGCAAAGTTCAAAATCTGGCAACGACTCTCCAGACTTTAAAGCAGACCGGTCATCTTTATAATCCAGATTTACTCTCTACATTAGTAAACAAACTACCAGCTAATTTAAAAATATCGTGGCTTACTCATAGCGTGGAACAAACAGACGAACCCGTTATTTGTATATTTTCAAAATGGGTCAAAGAATTAACTCACAATACTGTAGGGAAGGGTTTTACGGCACCCCATAAAAAGACTTCGAGCGCCTCAGCTAGCACAAAAACCGTTAGGGATTCGAACAGGAATGTAGGCGCCACAAATACAAACGTGGGCAAAAAACATTACGCGTTTAGTACGGTCACTGAAAGGGAAAGTTGTTTTGTTTGTAAACAGAAATCTCACAATCTGTACCAATGTCAAAAATTTCGCAAATTATCTGATAAAAACAGGTGGGAGGCCGTCAAAGCTGGAAAATTTTGTTTTAAATGTCTCGGCAAAGGTCATACGAGGTTCGACTGTAGGGCATATAATAAACTCCCGGGGCGGAAGTACCATGTATTGCTCTCGGAGAAAAGCGCCGTTGAAACGAAGCTAGTTCAAGGCGAAGCAAGAGAGGCGATTGACAGGCGCGAGCCGCGGCAAGTTACGCAGGACGGCGTCGCCCCCGGTCCGAGTGAGACAGTCACTAATACATCGCTAATTACTAATACATCGGCGCCTAATAGAGTATTGCTAAAAACAATGCAAGTAGTACTTTACGGCCCGAAAGGACAGGCCACTGTAAATGCACTCCTAGATTGCGGCGCGACTACTTCATTGCTAGAGGCGGAGGTAGCGTCAAAAATCGGTCTGACGGGTCACACAGCTAGGCTAGAAATTCGAGGAGTGGGCGACAACGGATTCGTAGAACAATCTATGAACACCGTTGCAGAAATACGGGGGGTTAAAGAAAAACGTAGGTATGAGATTAGGCTGAATACAGTTAAAGCATTAAATTTACCGAATTTAGCAGGGATCTCTAGGGAGTATTTAAAAATACACGATAAAAAAGGGTTATTAACATGTTTCGATGATAATTCGAAGCCGCAGTTATTAATAGGAAATAATAACTGGCCTTTAATAATAAATAGGGAGGTGAGAGAATCCCAGCACGGGGGCGTAGCTATGTCAAAAACGGCCCTCGGATGGGCACCTTTAGGACTTGCTGAAACCGGGAAAACGCAGGCACAGCCGGTGCTTTGCGCGCAGACATCGTGTGATGACACCGAATTAAATAATCTAATAAAAAGAAGTTTTGAACTAGACAGCGCGCGTACCGCGGCGCCGCGCGTAAATTCAGCGGACAAACGCGCGTTAGGTATTTTAGAAAATGACGCTACCAGACTAGCGCCAAGTGAAGATATCTCTAGTACAAGTAGGTGGTTTACAGGGCCGGCATTTTTGAAAGAAAGTACAGAAAATTGGCCCACAGAAAGACAGAGTGAGATGGCAATAGATGTCACTGCTCTCGAGTATAGGCCTAGTGCAGTATGTGTAACAACTGCGCACCTAGAAACAATAAAAGTTGAACGATTTTCAAATTATAATCGTTTATTAAGAGCGACCGCGTATGTACAAAAATTCATTCAATTAAGTAGAAAGCGTGTAAATTCAGCCGCGATAACAGGCGAGGACGTAAGGCAAGCCGAAAATCTGTTAGTTAAGTTATCTCAAATACGTAGTTTTAATGAGGAGATGAATGCTTTGAAAAACGGCATGCCACTATCAAACAAAAGTCGATTGCGAGAATTAGATATTTTTCTAGACAAAAACGGTACGATACGATTACGTAGTCGTATAACTAAGGCAGATGACATACCGTTCGCGACTATGTATCCCCAGGTACTAGACGCAAAAGATAGTTTCACGCAATTAATGATACAGAGTTGTCACGTTTTATCAGCGCACGCTGGCACGGAGTACGTATTAAACACCGTGAAACAAAAATATTGGCTAGTAAATGCACGAGTAGGTATAAAAAAGGCTGTTTATTTGTGTCAAAGGTGTAAAAATGACAAAATAAAGCCTAAAACACCTGTCATGGGAGATTTACCGTATGAACGCATGAAGCATCACGTAAAATGTTTCACGTATTGTGCACTCGATCACTTTGGGCCTATGTATGTAGCCGTGAACAGAAGGGTAGAAAAAAGATGGGGTCTATTGTTTACATGCTTATCCGTCAGGGCAATACATGTAGAGTTAGTTAACGATTTAACTGCAGATTCAACCCTGATGGCGATACGGCGTTTCATATGTAGGCGCGGTAAGCCGCTAGTGATTTATAGTGATAATGCGACCACCTTGCACAGGGCGAATTTAGAATTAAAAAATGCGCTCGCGGAGGTAGATCAGGAAAAAATACGCGATAACCTAGCTACACGCCAGATAAACTGGAAATTCATTTGCCCATCGAACCCAAGTCAGGGCGGAATATACGAACGATTAGTACGTTCTATAAAGACCGCGTTAAAAACTATTCTAAAAGAGCAGACGCCTCGGGAACCGGTATTAAATACCTTGCTAGCCGAAGTTGAATGCATAATCAACCAAAGGCCACTCACGTATGTATCCACGGATCCGCGGGACGGGGAAGTACTCACGCCTAATCATTTTTTGACAGGCTACGGTACCCTAGTGCAAGCGCCAGGGACATTCGACGAGAGCGATATGCACTTGCGAAAACAGTGGAGACGCGTTCAGTTCATGGCGGACCGCTTTTGGAAGACATGGCTAAAAAGTTATTTGCCTACTCTAGTGGGACGGCAAAAATGGCATGTTAAGACAGAGCCATTAAAGGTTGGTGACGTAGTCATAATGTGTGACCCAAATGTACCGCGAAATAGTTGGACAAAAGCCGTCGTGCAACGTACGTTTCCGGACGAAAGGGGTTATGTACGGATTGCAGAAATTCGAACGGTACATGGCATATATAAAAGGCCTGTGTCAAAGCTAGCATTGATGGAAATAAAAAAACCGCAGCCAAAATGATTTCGATAAGGCTAAAGAGTGGTTCTTAACCACTGGGGGGGGTTGTTTTGTATCGAAAATTAGAAAAATAGCTTTGAAACACTCGTTCAAGTCGTACGGGGCAGGCGCGCATATGGCATTCAAACAACAAGACAAAGAAAAAAAATAAAATAAAATGGATCTATTGTCCTCACTAAGAAACGTTGACATAAAAGTATCCCCCAAACAAGTGCGTGAAAGATTGTTATTGCGTAAACTCTAAGCAAGCGAGCTATAAAGACGCGAAACCATTGTTTGGAGCTATCGTAATTTAACCCTTCGCAGAGCTACAAATGGTCAGTGACCGGGAAGTCAAGTGAAACGCGAACCCTTTTAAAAATATACGTATTGTCACAAAATAGAAAGCTTGCTTTGAACAATACCATAGTTTTCAAAAGATAAACCTTTCAAAAATCAATGAATAGGCGCATCTCAAAACGACGGGACAAGTATTTTAAACCCGAGCTGCGTTTTAAACACATGTTAACCATTACGCAACCAGTCGAGACGCTGGAGCGAGGAGGTTTATTATTATATTGCAGTGACCTGAAGCAGCGTCTTGGGCATTTCAGAGAAATATATTTAATAGTAAAAAAATATATATTAATGTGTAAATAAAAATATATTTTTTTTCTGCATAATGAATATTATAATCTCATATTGTACTGATGTCATTAAAATCATGTTACAGAATCAAATCGATCTGAGGAACGCCGTAAAATTTAACTGATTTTAATGTAAGATTTAGAATATGTTGACATTATTTTTATAAATATGCTTAAAGTAAGATGAAATTATTTATACATTTAAGTGTTAATCATACAATTGTAAGATGACATAGGCTTAAGCAATCAGCCGTGCATGAAACAGTACCTTAGTTAATTAGGCAAAAGTTCATTAGCATATAAGACATAAAAAGGTATGGATCTAGGAAAAAATAATAATTTGTTTTCTACAATGTACAGTTAATACTAGGTATTCGAATTATGTTAATTTTCACTATACGTTTTACGTAAAGTTAAATTTTTATAAGGTATTGCAAACCAATAAGTAATTAGCATAAAAATGGACAAGATACCATACTGTAGAAGTGAAAGTATTTAATATTAAGAGAAAAAAGCATTTTCAAAATAATTAAATAAATTTAGAGGAGTCAGCCTGCAAAAAACTTGAGACCTTTTGGGTAAAAAACTCTGGGCGGGGCCCCGAAAGAATTGTAAATCATTACAATGACGAGAGAGAGAGACGGGCTGTAGTAAAATGAGACAGTTATACTCAAAAGGGTTGGTCAGAAAATGGTAAAAAATGGATATCGACCAATGAAGTGTAGACAGATGCTTAGTTAAGCCAATTGCATTTTTCAAAAGTCATCGGCCAATCGCAGAAAGCAAAATGTGTTGGCCTATGACACAAAGCTGGGCGTGTGTGAAAATGTCTTTAAAACAAGCGTACGCGCAGTTTTCAGTTAGTGTTCCCAAAGATTCGGCCGGCGAAACTTAGAAAAAGCTCAGACAGCGTCGCTATTTTAGATAGGGTGTACGTTGTCGGAAAATAGTTAGTTTTGTGTTAGTGTGTCGAGTAAATATAGGGCGAATAATACACTCCGAGGTGCTAGCGAATCGTTTCGTTTAGAACTCGTAACCCGTTGAAATAAGAATTCAACATTAGGAACCTCAGACAGCGTCGTTATATATATATATATATATATAAGGTGTGCGTTGTCGAAAATAAGTAGTGACAAAGAATATTGAAGAATTAACTGTAATTAATTTTATAACATAAGTAAGAAACTGTAATAAATTATGGAACTATTTTCGAATTAAACCACTTGTGTTAACAAGAAATCTGTTGAAAAATAAACTCTGTGGTCCTCAAACTGTGACGTTTTTCTTTTATTTTGTCGAGTACTATGTGGAGTGTTGTAATAACCAAAAAGGCGACCTGTGGGTTCACTCAGGTAATCCGATCTTAACCACAGGCGAAAAAGAAACTAGGGCGTCAGCTATCGAAGAGGAACTTGGCACTTCGTGGCGTCCGACACAGGATTTCGTTCAGAGGAAAGTGAAAGCGGGCCCTTACAACGTCTGCGCCTCTGAAGATCCACGGCGTACAATCTCCGGCCGACTCAGGGTTGGAGAAAACTGTACACATACCATGGTAACTCTATTCGACTGCACGCAGAATCAAAATATTTTTTTTTTAATACTATTAAAAATAAGTTTATTTTTCAAAATAAATTCAAATAGGTATTGACTGAAATGCGGTTGTGTCATTATTTAGTCCCGCAGGGTATGCATTCATGCACCTTTCACTGTTTTATTAGTCACATTGTCGCTCAATAATAAAACATGAATCCGATCGCGTTGTTAAACAACCTGGCTAAAGCATTCGGGCGATGTTGAGAATAGAATCGATTCGAAGTAGGTATTGAATTTCCCAGCCAATCACCCATAGGGCTTTCGCCATATACGAAGATATAGTCGACAACTTGGAAGATTTAGAATTTGAATTCGAGTAAAGACGATTTATGAATAAATACAAAGCCAAGTTTCCATGGCCTAGAAACCAAATAATTCAACAGAGAAACTCTATTTCGTATATTTATCGTTAAAGGGTTATTATTAGGATTAATCGCTTGACGCAATTTACCTTATCTTTACTAAAAACAACTCCAAAAAAATAATAACTAAAATATTTTATTTTTGTTATTACATCGATATTCGCGTTATAAGCGCTGATTATTTGTATTAATAATAACTTTTGAATTTATGAATCTTGATAACTTCCTCCCCTTCTCTCTTCGCCGATGCTCCGATACAGTAAATAACCTTTTTTTTTGCGATATGATGGAGGTTGGTTTCATGGTATAGTGGTGGTGAAGGTTGTGCTGTCAATGGTAGGTATAAGCCAGAAACCACTAGTCGTAAAAACACTGCGTTATAATTTGGTTTAGAATTTGCATTCGCTCTTGTGTACTGAAACAAACTGCCAAAGACAATCACAATCCAATATGCTGTTCCGGCGGGGTTTACTTTGCAAAGTTATATTATACTATCATTTACTAAATATATTCTATCACTAACCCGATAGGGTAACATTATTAATAAACGCAATCAAATTACAATAACAGCCAAATTAAATTCATGGTATGACCGAAAAACATTAAAGAATAAGTCTATAAACTGAAATATTAAAAAAAAAATTGTACGGTTTCAAGAAATTTCGGATTACTGGAATCCTATATAAAATAAAACGAGAACAAACGGTGAAACGTATTTTTATTTATATAATGATTGCCGCTACATATTATTTGTAAAAAAAAAAAACAGATGCCGTTTTCTGTTGCAGTCGTCTCAACCCACTCAATATTAGTGTACTTTATAATATAAAGTATATAGAAGCATAATATATACTAACTGTTTAACATCGGGGTTCGCTTCAGGTCCCTAGGCCCTGCAGGCGGCTTTGAGGGCGCCTTCGGTTTGCGACGACTCGTGCCCGTGGCGCGACTCATCCTGAGTGCCGTAAATTTGTTTTTTGTAATGGCGACGCCCATCGGCGTCCAATAACACGTGCCTGACGCATTCGCGTTGACCCAAAAACGCAATTCCTAGCGTATTACCTAAAAAAATGTTATACAATCTATCCATCCCCATTTGTTATCATACTTTGAAAGATAAAAATAGCTATTGTGGGTCATCCGCAGAAGATAGACATTTGTTATTGGTAACTTTTCTGTATGTCTTTTTAAGGCGCCACCAGTCCCTAAAACGTGTTTTGTAACGTATTTTGGTGCATTTTGTTGAAGTTATTCCCAACAAATGGCTAAAACTAAAAATACCACAATATTCTACATATATTAATTTAGTACTTTGCTTAAAAAAAAAACGAAATACACCTTATTATAGTAATGAAAATAAATAAATAAGAAAGTGTTGTTTTTTTCTTGCAACGATTTTCTTTTAAGTTGTGTAAGTGACGCGAACCTAATTTTTCTTTCTAAAGATAGACAATATAATAAACTAGGACATTACTTTAAAAAAAACATTTTTTTCAAATGATAATAATGATTTAAATACAAAAAACATGTTTCATCGGTTCCAAATGTAACGAATTCGCGGTCGGCGAGTATATCCGTCCCTTTTCTACACGTCAATGTTCGATTAAAGCCTACTCTTTCTAATCTCAAGGACAAATGCCCCGGGCGCCTTAAGACCTACAAATCTGGAGTATATTAGTTTGATTTATCTGTTATGGTTTAGTAGACGCAAGCCATTTAAACACTCTAAAAGCGTCTTTTTACGATTTTATTACAAAACATCGAGAGTTCTCTACTATTTTTAAATTTAATATTATACATATAAATTTTCCGGAGGAAATTCTCTAATGGTTAAATCCGCATCAAAATCCACTGCGTAGTTAGGAATAACTAAGCGAAAAAATAAACGCGGATAGGGACTTTAATTCATACTATGTATTAATTCTGATGATATAGCAATCGACTCCCCACTGAGACGCGGCGGCAAGTTGACGTCTTTGCGACTGCAACTCACGTCCGTGTACTTAGTTTTTTTAGGGAACGTTTCTCGAAACCTAATACGCCTTTCGAACGTTTTACAAAGTGAGCCCTGTTAGAGGCTAGTACAAAATCCACTCACAGATGCGTCAACCGAAATGGATACAAAGGATGATGCGCTTCATTTCAATCGTGTTAATATTTGAGGCTCCGACGTGGACCGGGGCGGTACGTACCAGCTCGTACACAACACGCGCGTGGCTGCATTTCACAGTTCATTGTTTCGTCGATTGTCTGATTTCACACCGGGATTGTCAACCCGTTCAAATACAAAATTGGCTTAAAGATGGATTTTCCCATATCTCGGACAATAGCCATTAAAACATAAAATCAAAACTTGACCTAACTTTCTTAGTAACTTGGTACAGGTCGATTTATTTTTAGCTTAGACATTGGCAAAAATACTCTTTCGACACTGCAGTAGAACATAAGAAAATATCTTTAAATTTAGAAAGGAATCTCACAGCTAGGTCCAGTGTTATTCCACACCTTTTTAGCCCGTAAGACGGCCATAATATGAAGAACGTTTTAGAGTTGCCAACCTAAACAAACACCTAGGAGCAATACTATTAGGTGAGGTATTTTAAAACATCGATTGAATTTTGCTTACACTCGGAAAGGTAACACGCATATTATTATTTTTTTGACAATTTTAAAATTGTAACATTTATATCAATGAATACCTCTTTCGAGCAATAGATTACGCGACCACAGTGTATTGGCACTATTTTTAGCTTCTATGCATACATTCATATAGCAGATACTACTATCCTCGTCTTTTGGCCGTTTTGGTTGTAGACTTAACGTGTTAATTATTGTTTTAAAATGTCATTATAATTATACTTATTTTTTGTTTGTAATTTAATACTATGCGATAAAGATGAATATCAATTTATGTGTATATTTATATTGTAAAGGACGTGTAAAATACAGAACAAAATAATTTGAACATATTTCACAATTATTATTATGTATTTTACACACCTGGTTTCCTGGTGGCAGATAAGCCATGGGCTTGGCTGGAACATAAAATAAAATAAATGTAAATTTTTCGACTAAATCAAATAAAATAATATATTTCAAGTCGAAAAGTACAAATGCGAAAGAGTTAAACTTTTGATAGTCTTGAAAACAATCATAGCCGTTTAGATCACATCAGAGGCTTGTCAGATAATATAGATATACAAATGACATTAAACTAAAAATAAAAAAATACTAATTTAACAAATGAACCACTGACACTTCAATAGAAAGCGAAAATATATTTGAATTTTAAAAATACGATGTTTACTGGTCATTTAAAATTAATACAAACTCATCTTGTTGAGCAAATAGAAACATTTAAAAGGATGTGCAGTGCCAACTTATAATTATTATAAACAAAATATTATGTCCCTGATGTCTCATCTCGAAATTTATAAAAAAAAAAAGAAAACTAAATTGTGTTAAAATTTATGATTAATTTAAATAATGTAATACCATTGAATGTTTTTTTTATTTTGTCTACTCAGACCTAAAAAAAAACCAGACTGTCGCCTCCAAAACGCACATCGAATGGGCTAAAAGTGCCGCAGGCACAAGCGGAGATACGAAATGAAGCAACCCATCACAAGATGGTACCACAGGCGCGAGTAGTCTGGAGGAAGATGTCGGTTATGACGCCTGTAGAGCCTAGCTGTAAAACGTTAGGCTGTATAGAAGGAGTTGTTGTTATATAATAGCTATATGGTGTCATAGTCGCAATTTATTCTTTTAATATAAAAGAAATTGTGCGGAAAACAACGGGTTTATTTATTTCATCCCTAGGCCAATAAACTTTTTATATGTTATTTTAGAAAACCTGTTTTTAAAGGATATTAAGCCTACACATTATAAACATATCACATTTCAATTATATCGAAACGCGATCGTAATTTTTTGAATATTTTTTAAGAAAATAAAAAAAAAGACAAGTATACTACCTAAATAAATAATAACTTTCACCGAAATAGCCTGCCTTGTATCGTTATCTTCCGTTCGACGCCGTCATGATGAACTCATCTTTTTCGCCAAAATGTCGGAGACTGGATAGGGGGCGGATATAACATCCAGAGAGTGGGAGGGGGGGGGGGGGGATAGGACGACGCGCCGGGTTTCAAATTTTGAAAGCAACTTCGAAAATCACGTTAATTTGACAGGACGGGCGGGACGAGCAAATTTGCGTAATAAAATATCGTGTGAGTGTGTGACTTTTGTATATGAGTGTAGAAGGGTAAGTGATTACACACCCTCACACACTCGTATATTTGGTTTATAGAAGTTAAAACTATTTGCATTCACAATAGACCTTTCCTCGAAAATAGAAATATAATTGCAGATATATGTTTTTCTCCCAAAATATCGATGTCGATTCATTTAAACCCGTTTTTCTGTAATAGCTGGTATTTGGTAACCATTGTATATTTAATCATACATATTTTTATATTACTTGATCATACTTCAACATAGTAAAGGCAGATTTTCAAAATTCAATTCTATTTCTGAAAAATTTAATAAATGATAAACTGCTAATAGTTATCTTTTACTTGAATTGTTTTTTTATAAAAGACAAGGAAAAATTGTATTTGAAAGGCAAATAAAAGGTCTAAAAAGTTTGTTTTTTAAATTTCTATATTATGAAGCTGTAATTAAATAAAAACCAACAATTGCTTACTGACCGCACAAAGAGTAAATTCTGACGTTCTATAAAAATAAAGCACCCAATTTTAAAGTCCACCGTCAATATGAGTGTAGGAAGAGGGAGGAGGTTAGCCTACAAAGCCTCTACCGTGTGCCGATGCATCCATGCAGAATGCAACGTTGGGCATGACTTTTTAATTAATAGACAGCATGTTTTCCTTACTTAGGCGAGATATTTTGCATTATAATATTATTTTTATAAATTCGCAGGTATTCACTAAATAAATATGATTATTTGTCACAGTTACCCCGCCCCCATTGACGTTCTTTATTTACCAATTTTATTATACTTTCGTAGTACCATTAAAATACCAAACATTGGCAATTTATTTATTTTTTCGGCATTTCCCCGGACTACTCCGGAAGCCGCCATTGCGCAGAGGGCGCGTTTCCGGCTGGCTGGAGTTCCGCCATTTCCGCGCGTTTCCGATTGCTCGCGTCGTCGCTGCATTATTTGGTATGACGGTTAGTTTGACAATGCATAGTTCGTGTTTGCATAGTAATCGACAATACATATTATCATGATTGTGCGCCAACTACCGAGACCCTTCGAGACGCGGTCACATCATTACAGGGGCCCACCCTCATGTAATGTTTGTCCAATCTTGAACCGATTAGTTAAACATAAAACAGCATTTTCCGCAACAATGGTACAGTTTCTGAAATGTTTTTAATTATCTAACTGCGTAGCTACGTAATCAAGGGCGCCAAATCAAAATTAAATTAACCCAAAGAGCCCTATTTAAACTGGTTAAGTTTTATCAAGTAAAAATATAGACCCTAACTCGCTGTTGCTATTTTACTCTAGCAGGGACCGTACATCATGTTAAGTTGGTATGCGAAGGATCATTCGTTTAGGGAATTCCCTACAACTTTCGAATTTCTTTCAACTGAGTTGCCATTTTGCAACCATTTATGTTCTGAAGGTGGGTGAAAATTTCGCAAGATCAGTTCGAGCAGTTCGAGGTTTGCTGGTCAGAGGCCAAAAAGTTTTTTTTTTTTCATTTGATTAGGATATTTAAATAACTCTTTCGAAAGGGGGGTCCCCCGCGCTCCGATAACTACACCACTGATCTACTTTATAATTTACAAAATATTTACAAAGTATAATTTACAAAGTATTGTCGTTTTGGAATGATTTTTGACAGCAATTCGAAAACAATCGACAGTGATTAGATTTTCAATATTTATATTGATAAACGTCAACGACAATTTTCTCTATCATCTACCACAATGTATTATTATATATTTTATGATATAATATGCAGGTTAATGACGGGATTAAACTGGCCCCTTGTACCAGTTTACCGAATAGAATAGGACCTCCTTCATTGGTAATAAAACATTTACCGACATGTCGTAGTTCGAATCCTCGGCTAGCATTTTGTTTTTCGATTCATTTTTCTACTTAATGGATAATAGTCTTCGAGAAAGGAGATGTGGCGAATGGCATTAATACTGTCAACGGTTCTCTTATTCTGCTTTTCTCTTCAACCAGAAGACATCAATCTTTGCGAAATAAATTCCATTTTAATCATGCCGTCAGCAGCAAGATCTATAAGATTTCTTTCATCTTTGTGGTCACATTACCCAGTTGACTGACCCAAAAAAAGAATGGTCAACGCGTCAAATTGTCTCATTAGGAGTAAAATTAAATACGTCGTCGTTGGAATCACTGTCATACGAGTATTATAGCAACAAAAAGGGTCCTAGGCAGTCAATTTTTTTTACAAAGGGGTCGCGATTTCACAAAGGTTGAAAAACACTGCTTAACGTGAACGAAAAAAAATAATTAATATATTTTTTTCCATTTTGTTCAGGACCATTATTAGAACGATGTCCGGACGACTGCGTTGAAGGCTCATGTTTTTTTCGTCAACGCTTACAGACGCTTATAAAATAGAATGTTTGCACTTTTGTTTACGCATAGTTGACGCGAAACTGACACAATAATTAGAAGGAGCTATCTAATAACTTATTTTTGTTGAAGGTAGTGAACTAGTAAATATATAAAGTAGAACGTTGTCGCGTATTTTGTATATTGTTATCGAAAATGATTAATTATTATAATGGCGTGTAAGTCGTAAAGCGTACTTGCCGAAAATGGTACATCCGTTTTTGTAGTCCGAGTTGCTTTCGAGCTGTCTAAGTTTCGGGTAGGATAACAAATTACGCCGGTGAGGTAAACAAAAAACGCAAAATATATTTTTGGTGGGTTTAGCTTCAGTAAAACATTTTTCCTCGGTGTAAAGTTGTGTAAACCGAAAAAGTATTTTACTCTCCGAACCCCATTATGGAAATTATTATCGTAGTATTATCGGACAAAAGTTAACACTTCATTTTTGAAACAAATTTTCACGTTTTGAGGTCACCTAAATTAATTTGAGGTCACCTAAATAGTGAGTTCAGTAAATTGATACTCATTTAAAAATATAACTCACCAAAGATAATTCACTAATTCAATTCACACAAGATAATTCGCCAAAATATTAAAAGTATCAAAAAAAAACCTTGACAGCTAATAGAAATAGATGTAGATTTTGACATATAATATTCAAAAGATGATTTCATCCTCATTCAATTACACGATTATCAAATATTTTGTACAGAAAATAGTGCACTTCAAAACGATGGGTTGTCGTATATATTAAACACATACATAATTTTAAAATCTTCTATATTATGACAGAAGTTTAATTATTATTATTATCGTATGGCTTGTGTCGTGTGTCTTGGAAATACTGTGAAGCACAGGTTCGAATGTCATAATATTGACAGTTATGTGACATCGATCGGTATACTCAAATATTTGTATTTAGCTAATGTTGAAAACCGCTGAAGCTGCGTTTTGCCAAGTAGCCCAGTAAAAGTAGATTAATAAAGGGTTTTTTTAAATTTAATTTAACCTATCGTTTTTTTTTTATTTAGAAAAGAACGTCTTATTGTGATTTTCGCCCGATGCCAAAATAAGAAAAAATATAATTAAAAAAATGTATCTATAATATGTATTACATAAGACATTGTTTACGTTCATACTACTGACAGCTGATTGGCCGAATGAGTATGAATTTTGTGTTCCTTTTTTAATAGTATGTTAATGTCAAGTAAAAATAATTATTAACGCCATCTTATACTTCCATGAGTGTCAAGTCTCATTTTTATACAAAAAAATAAAACTGACAATGAATTGTTTCAAAAAAATTGAATCATTGTGTTTTCTTTTCAATTATTACTAACATTAAATTTTAAATTCCAAGGTTATTGCAGGGAATTAAGACAACACACGCTAATGACGTATTTATGCAAGCTCACAGCTGACATAATATATAAAAATAAAAAAAATATGATTATATACTTGCCTCATTATAGAGGTATAAGAACTCAATGACGCTCAAACATAAAAGTTTAATGAATTACGGTCGAATTGCACTACCAGGCGACCACCAGTTATTATAATTAGGTATGTTTATATTTTTGTTTCTAGCTAAAAATGTTTTTTTAATTAGACCTTTTAGAATGTTTAGACTGGTATTTAATGATTTAGAAATGAAATCCGCCTATTATGATTGTTACACGATGCGAAAATGAGAATAATATGATATAAATAAAAACATACTTTCGATTTAGTAAAAAAAAAACCGCCGCATGCTCGACCTTACTTTTCCTGGCCTCACGAGCACGCTGGCTGTATAGAGTAGAGTATCTTTGTATCATGATTGATCTTCTAGTGCGGCAATTTTCTTTGGTTGGAAAACAAATATTATGATTAATCATGGACTTACGCTTAAATAATCAAACATTCTCGCTTTCCATAAACAATGATGACAATAAACAAACTGCTATTCATTTGGTTTAGAATAGCGCCATAGATAACAGTGGTTTATTGTCTGGGCTAGAATCTATGTTATAAAACACAAAACGCCGCAGTACATAAGAATATCATTTTTGGCATAAAAACGAGTGAAAATTTTGACGTCAATATTATATGTATCAAATTTTATTGTGGTAAAATGCTATCTAATTGTCGTCAATAAATGATACATAATGCTGTTTGATACATAATGCTTCGGATGATTTTTTAAAATCCTAATTACATATTATATTTAAAATATGTGTTACGAATTGTTATTTTTTTTTTTGGCGCATTTCAAATGCCATTGGTATGCTGTCATTACTGATAAATTAGTACTGTGCGGATAATGAATATCTGCTTTTATATTCATCTCGATGAGCACCATTTTTACTAGTAAAAATGGCTACAGTATACACCTGATAACAGTAATTAAATTTATTTATTTATGTGTTCAATAAATTTAGATTTATTTATTTATTTAATGTACCAACCAAACCTGAGGCTTTTCTGCCGGAAACCAGGTGTGTAATATACAAATATTAATATTTGTGAAATATGTTCACATTATTTGGTTCTGTATTTTACACGTCCTATACAAGATAAATATTAAATAAAAAATAATAATAAGTCCTTTAAAAGATAATATTTTTTATTTAATGGATACTTACAGTCAGTATATTCGCTTGTATATGTGTAACAGTTTTTATGGCCTGTTCCTTAATAAGAAATAAATATGCCTTAGAATCATTAAAAAATATTTGGTAAGGAAACACAAACTGAACCGTTATTTCTCTCGTTCACAGCCTCTCCAGCGGGATAATCCGGGAAGACAAAAAAAAAGGAAAGAAAACTCTCAAACGGTGTTTATTTCTCAATCCTACGGAAGCTGTTCTGGAGTGAGATTTCGTTTGTTTGTCTCGGCGAAATGGCAACGCGACTCGGGATGAGTCCTGGCGTCTGCATGGCAACCATTGCTTTCATCTTCCTGACTATGATCAACGGTAAGTGAAAAAAAATATGTATTATATTTTTTTATGCCTCTAGTTAGATTAGCAGATTAAAGTCTGTGTTTGGAATGCACATAGCTTGTCTGATTTATTCTCACCATATGCCGAAAACGCCACAATTTAAATACTTTATTTGTATCATTTTTTATAACATCTGTACGGCAGTCGCTCGGCAATTATTAAAACATACTTATCTCGCGTGTGTTATTAAATGGTATATACATATATAATATTTGTTTAGAAGAGGTCCTGTATTCCAAAAAAAGACAATTTTAAAAAACACAGGCACGTAAGATACTATTCAAGAAGCCCTTTTGAGTATTTATCCACTAACTCATCTTTATCATTTATCTTGTAATTCAAGTAAGAGTACGATAAAGAACGAAAAGTTGAAAATATACTTATGTGAAAATTCCTAAATATAATTTAGGCTAACTATATAATAATCTAAATACATCAACAATAATTATCTATATATTTTCTTCTGGTGTCCAAACCATGAGTTTTATAGGATGATACGTGTTTTCATTGAAAGATGTGACAATAAATAATAAAGCTATAATTTCAATATTCATATATATTTTGTATTTCTACATATGTTACGCATCAAATACCTTAATGGTGTACTGTTAATATATATATGTATATTATATATTCTTTACATTATAGTTATAGAAACAAGAACAGTACTAAGGATAGATCCAGTGAGAAATAAATTTAAATCAAATTTCGACGAAATGGTTAAAAATCAAAATCCTAAATTAAGTTGGAAAATTGAGGACACATATAAAGATAATATACTAGAAGGAATGAAACAAAGAAATAAACAACCTCCATTGTATTTCAAACGCGTAAATGTGAATTTGTTGACAAAAAAAATCAACAAGTTTGAACAGCCAACGCCATATAGAATTTTTGATGAATTAATTGCAGGTACGCCGTAAATTTCTTATACTAATGTCTTATTTGCTTTTTCAAAATTCAGTAATGAAGAATTTATGAGCCTTTATCTGCAACAATGTTGTTCAACTATGCCATTTCTTACAACTCTTGAATTCATCCAATTAATTAAAATTTCTTACAGATGTGACAAATTCTAGCAATAATCAATTTTATACGGAAGCAATTAAACATTTAATGACGACATTTACACTTCCTTCTAATGAGAATAGAAAGGTGCGAAGAAAATATCCATTGAAAATGTTGACTAAACATTTCGATTTTCCGGATTGGAAGAAGTTTGAGACTTACACTAGCGCACCAGAACAAACCAATCACCATGTGCTTAAAATTACGACTGACAGTAAGAAAAAGAAAAATAGAAGGGACCGAGGGAATATAAGAAATGAAAAAGACCCCTTCCATAAGTATGAAAAGGAATTGGAGAAACTAAGAAGAATATTAAAGGTCATAGAAAGGGAGAGAAATATATTGATTCAAATGACGAAGGTTCCCGACGAACAACCCAGCCATCAGTCACCGGGTGAACCAGTGTACCAAACAATTCCAATAAAATACCACCCTGGAATTTATCGGGTGGAAAACGAACCTAGATATAGTACAATCGTCAGCCATGGATCGAATAGAAATATGGTTTCAAGTTTCATAGCAGCCAGACCAGTGTCTGGCCAATTTGATATCGATTCAGTGCATGGTGCAGCTGATAAACATCTGCACCATTTAGAAGACGCCCTTTTGAATGATTCGAAATTGGAAATTGTTAACATAACGAAGGAAATGCTCAGGAGGGAAATGGAGGAAAAAGAAAAAGAATGGACATTCAAACGAGCTCTGAGGGAACTCATTCAAAGATCATACGATTTAAGAATTAAATTACTACGTGCGGAACTCTATAAGAAAAAAGATAATAAACGGTCCTAAAAAATATTACACATAAATACGATTTTTACCTAATGCGAGTATGAGTGTGTGTTTGACTTCTTTCTGTGTGTGTGAGAGAGAAAGGGAGAGTGTATGATAGATGCTGTTCATATCACGTTCTTTCCGATCATATCTCATAATTTTAATGTATTTATTTTTTCATTTTCGTTCCATTTTACTATTATAATAAATTTATTATAAACCTTGTTTCGATTATTTTAAACTATCGAAATAAATCAGCAAAGATGAGTAGGCACTTTAGAAGAGGTAAAGTCCAGTTTAACGATGGAGACGACATTAAATATAAAGAGGGAAGAAAATATAAAAAGATGCAAGTACCCCTCACTTTTTTAACTTAAAAACGATTGGAGGGGGTGAAATGTCGATTTGAAATATGCTTAGTCCAGTTATCTGTTTTACTATTGATTGATGATTTTTTGTATACTGAATTGATATTTACTGGAAAACGCCCTTCGAGGTTAAATTCTTCAATCAATTTCTTTATCAATTTCAATAATATTATCCCTCGCACAGTCATTAATAAAATGTGTTACTAAGAAACTTGATGTTTTCTGGCGTACATTTGCCACCTTCAAAGATGCCGGATTATTCTGGGACATTCTGTATATTGCTCAATTTGAAAGAATGAATAAAATAGACATGAAAATTAAATATAAGTGTTGTAAAATGCAAATTTCTTGAGGCTGCGCGCCTGGTTCCGGATGTATTTGGAATGCTTTCAGAAACGCTGCGAAAAACGCACTACAGATCATAATATGATTTTGTGCGACTATTATGAACTACTTATCATTCTGTGCACATTTCATACTCTTTAGGCTGAAAATAAATATATTAAAATCGAAAAATTCGTATTTTTAAGGCGATGCCAAAGGATTAATATTAATTTCGCATTTGGCTGTGGTTGGCATTTGGTAACCATTGGATATTTAATCATAAAAAAAAAATACGTTTAGATACCTTGATTTTATGTAATCAACATTGTAAAGGCAGATTTTTAAAACTCAATTCTATTTCTGAGAAATTTATTAAATGATAAACTGGTAACAGATCTTTTTTAGTTGGATTACTCTCTTATAAAATACATTAGACCCTTAGAAAAAATAGTAATTGAAAGGCAAATGAAGAGTCTAAAACAAATAAAAGTTTGTTTTTTTAATTGATATATTATGAAGCTGTAATTAAATAAAAACTAACAATTGCTTACTGACCGCATAAAGAGTAAAACCTGACGCCCTATCAAAATAAAACACCGAATTTCAAGGTTAATATGCTTCGCCTTAAATTAGCGCTCTACGGGGTTTCCTAACGGAACCCTCGGAGCAAAGTCGTTTGCGAACTTGTAATGTGTGCCGGCCGTTTGCGAATGCAGCGCGGCCCGAATTGACCCAAATCCCAGCACTTTTCCAATCTGGACCGGCGGCGGCGACACACTTCCACAAGTGGAGGATCATCAGATTGATCTGCTTAGCGCTTAACGCCCGCGCGAATTCATCTCTCAATGCGAAACGTGATCAAAAGATTAAGGCGACCACATCTATACCTGAGTGCTACAAAAATGCGAATTTGACAGACTCAATGGCGTTAGGAGTGATACCCACAAGAGATATTAGTAATCTAGTTAGTAAAGTGGCTTTTATAAAGTAGGTACCATAATTTTTGGTTTACTAACGACTCAATTATAAGTTTTATGCCTTTAGAAAATCTGGACATATTGGATAAGTTTCTAAAAATCAAAAATAAAAGACAATAATTTGAAAATAAAGTTGTATTTAAAAAAAAACCCCTCAGTCGCTATACGAAAACTATTATGAGCGATTGCTAGCCGAACTTTTCAGTAATATTTGGCAAAAAACAGAATCAAAATATTATTGGCGATACTAGCGATACCATCAAAAACACTGACTTGAGATGGATATTTTTTGAAAATTCTAAAAAGCGTGCATATTTTGAAATTTATTTATTTATTTTTATTGGAAAACCAACAGTTTTACGCAGTAACATACAAGATACACATTTAATCTAACAATTAAAACTAAAATAGGTTCCTATTAAATTATTCTCATTTATAACTAAAATATTTTCATTTATATATATCTACATAATTTGGAATTTTTAAAGAAGGTTAAAAACACCTTTACAAGGTGTTATTTTTTTAATATCAAATCTTGATATTTTGATAGGTCTACCACCAGATCTAAGCTTATGTATTATTTACGAGACTTTCTGTTTACTTGAAAAAATTAAATAATTTCTAAACCCAACAAGTTTCATTTTTCCAAAAAGAATAAATATACATTGAAAATTTAGGTGGTTTTTAGAAGTTGCCTGAATCTAAATAGAGTATCTTAAATTTTCCGAGTCTGCAGAAGCGATTACAATCGGAGTATTTGTCCCTCGGTTGTGTTTTTCCTTCCCCCACTACCCGCGCCCTCCCTCGCCCCGGGTCCCTCCCCCCACCCCCTACCTCCCCCTCGTGGAACTTTGAAAACAATTAAATTTCCATACAGCTTGCCGAGAAAAGCGATACCTGTCTCCCGCCGGCTATATCCGTCTTACTCCAACTCGTTCCCTAGCCCTTGTGTTCCGTCTCTCCATCCTACATGAGAAACAGCGGACGTTTACAAAATTCGGTCGAATCCGCGAAAAATATTATGAATAATAATATTTTACATTTATTATTTCATAATTTTCATTTTATTTAAAGCATATATTTGTGCGGTATCTATATATTAATACATATATAAATAAATTAAGTTATATAAAAAAAGCGTTCATACTACGTTCATTGTCTGTCAATGTCAATGTAGTTGGTGTCAAGCAAAATACTTCTGTAAATATCAAGTCTTATTTTTACATAAAAAAAAATAAAACTGCCATTGAATTGTATCTGAAAATTGTGTGAAAAAATAAATACAAATACAATCTGTACATTATGTTTTACTAACATTAAATTTTAAATTGCATAGGTATTGAAGGGAATTAAGGGAAACAACACACGCTGATGTTGTATTTTTACACGCTCGCAACTGATGTAATGGGACAAAATTAAAAAAAAAATAAAATATGCAATTATTATAGAGGTAAACTCATCGTATTATAAAAGTATATGCTCAAATTTAAAAGTTTAATGAATTATAGTCGAATTTCGACCACGTGGCGACGTCTAGTAACGATATTTTTCATTAAACTTTACCTTTGTATATCTATACTTATTTGATTTGGCTAAAAAGTACGGAAATGGATAAAATATGAGGAACATTTATAAATACGACGTAAAAACCCTCACTTAAAGCTAAGTTTCGGATATCTAAAAGTTTAGTACTATAAAACGTATAAATCTTTGACATGTGAACTTTTTCCAGACATGCACACATTGATCCTTAAAAGTTTTTTATTATAGCCGTAAAAAGTCTAGAATTTGTGTGTTAGGTTTTTTTTTATGTCCAACAATATTAATATATACATATAATACATTTATATAGAATTATTATAATTTTTTAAACAAAGCCAATAATATTTATGGGATTTATTTAGGTATATATATGTATTTCCATCAGTATAACAATATCAATCCAATATAATTAATTCAATTACTAATATGTGCGTGCAAAGAAAAATTTATGTTATAATCCGTATTAAAAAACGAATACATATTTGTCACATTATTTATAAGTGACGCAATGCTCTAAATGTATTACCTATTTAAATATATAACAATGATAATTTATCCAATTGCGTCAAGACGAACATATTTTTTTTTATTATAAAAGAAATAACTTTTTCCCGCGTTGTTAAACGGCTATTGAAAAACATCTATGGTATTTGTAATACATTTTCTGAAATTTGTTTTATTGCATATATTTTCTAATTTCAGATTAAATTATAAATAAAATGAGCGTAATAAACACATGGACCCCTTCAAATTTCACAAATTCATAATAGTACACTTTCATTAAAAATTGAAGTAATAAATATTTTTTATTTTTCAAAATTCAGATTAGATGTCAAGATATCAGGCCCCGTATTTATCTAACCAAATGATTACATCTTAAATATATAATAATTAATATGACTAGGTGGGTTTTTTTTTGCATTTATTTTTTTCTTGAAAAATGCTACATAAAATGTAAACATTAATATGTTTGCTGCTATGTTGACATCGCATACTTTTTAGTATGGTTAGTGTTCAATTCAAGCTTAGCAAAGTACTCACGCGACTAAACTTAAGCCATGTTTGGATTACTTAAGGGGACTTCATACCTGAGCGAAGGACACCATTTGAACGTTTCTGATCTATAAATTGTTCCTTGCGAAAAGCAGCCTTGCACGATGAACGGAAAGGTGTAACTTCTACGACGGGCATAACGGCGCTTATAACACAAACCGCGGCCTACCATTTTGTATGAAATATTGATAGCATTTTGTTGTTTTTTAAAAAAATAAATCCATGTTTTTAAAATAATAACCCATAAACATATATTTTCTGAAAATTTAAAAACTTTTAGCATAAATTATGATTATCGTATTTAAAAACTAAAACAAAATCTCTAAATTTAGGCAAATTTTATTTTTAGTTATACCATATTGCATCTCAAATTGCTTAGGTATTTTGGTAAATGGGATATTTCTGGTTTCAGAAGCGGTTGACATAAAAAAAATGCTATTTCAAAAACATGGTGGTTTTATTTTTTTTTTTTTTGTATTTTTTGCATAATGTTTAAAGAAATTTCCTTGGGTAATTTCCCTTGGATAATAAATTATTTATCTATAATGTAAATAAACTATATTACTCATATCTTTTGTGGATATTTATCTTACCGCCTTTGAAAACCTGTAAATTTGCATTTTTTTAGTATTAGGTTATGCAGGCGCCTTAAATAGGATAGAAATGAACGCAAACGGCCTAATGCATAGTTGCATTAGTTCGCTGCTGAAGTGACAGCGCGTGCATTTTATTATGATTAGTGGTCACCCTTAGCATCTTACTAACGCGCGTTTATGCATAAGACCGAAAACATTTAAAACAAATCGAAATAAGCATAGCGACGGAAACTTGAATAGCAAAGGAGTTTTAAAATGGGATCAGTGTGAAATTGAGAACAATTAGCGTAACTTCCACGCGAGAGGTTCTCCCGTAGGGCGGGCGCATTTCGGAGGTTTAAACTTTACACTCGAGAGTTGGTTTTTCCAATTAGGCCCCTCTTGAAACGAGTTTGAGGAGAATTTCCTCGTTTGAGGAAGGAAATTAGTTTCGTCTGGTGGTTATGGGTTATGAATACAGGGTGAACTTGAAGTCAGCAGTAGCCTTTTAAGAGGTGGTTCGGGCATGAAATTGAACGACTTTGTAAATAAAGCAACAAAACTAGTCTAAAAAGACAAACGAAAGAGTATAAAACTTGCCCAAAATAGTTTGGGAATCCTTGGTCTAAATAAAACATTTAAGAATGAAACTGAAGAAAAAGAAGGGAAAAAAGAGAAGTGTGAAACAAAAATTTTAATATAAGTAATAAGAGTTATTTATAACATTTTTTTTAAATTGAAATTTACTTAGTTTTAGGTAATCATGACAATTAATAAAATTATTAAACAAGAGAGAGATTCGAGGAATAGGACAGTGAAGAGCATTGTTAGAGGAACAAATTGGTGATCTGTACTTTGTTGGCACGTTGAAATTAAAAAGAGGTAGAATGACCGACCAGTCGATTTTATTAAAAAAAAAAGGGTATTTAAAAATGAAAGGTCGATCACCGATTGTAACCGATAAAATGCTTTTACTTTCTAAAGTAGTAACCTTTTACTCAACCTTGTAATAATATAACTGCCTTGTACAGATCACAGAGACTATGTGTCCTGATTTGCATGGTTGATTTACGAGAAAATCTACTATAAAGTCGCCAAAAAAATATTATTATACTTTATTCGCCTCTTCGAAAAAAAAACATTATCAATTAATTATAGCTCGATGACGTGACGTCTTAGCAAATTGCCTACTTCAAAATGAAGATGCCAGATGCCTTCAGCCGCGCTGGTGAGGTTGAGGCTAGGCCTTCGAAGCTCATTATGATAATACTCATACCACAGGAAATGCCCGCAGAAACACCGCAATTACGAACACTTTAAACTTCGATATTAATTATGATTATATAGGGCGGGCGGACGCGAACGGGGGCTGTCAAAATTTCAAAATGGCCGCCGCGTCAGCTGTCAAATATTGGCGGAAAACCGGAACAAAGGCCACAGTGATTAATAAAGCGACATGCACCGAACTAAATTGTAGTGTGGCGCTCGTTGCGAACACCCTCAGATGGATTGTATAATTTTATGGTTGATAGAAAATGCGCTAGGTACTTACACTAAATATTGACATTTATCTTATTGTTTATGGTCTGGTCTTATAGGGAAACACATCTAAGTTAAAAAATAATATAGGATGTCATACATATTGCAAAGAGTTCTTTATACTTTATTAATTGTATGGCGTTGGTAACGTAATCCTGCGAAATTGCCAGATATTCAGTTAAGTCACAAGTACTTGCATTGTTTGGAAAAATGCTAAATTGCATTTCACACGTTGTGACGCCAAATCAGACCGTCTTGAAACTAGTCGTAAATTCCTTTCTCACGGTTTAGTTTTTATAATCGAAGGCAGTACTTTCAGTCTACAGTCTTTACTCACTGCGCTCCCGATCTAGACGCCTCTCTAGGTAGTCAAACAAATATACAAGTCTTTACTTTGCATAGAGTCGAAACTATAAGCATTCATTTATTAATTTATATTTGCTTTCTTACTGAGTCGGAACTAGGGTTATAATTGTAAATATTAACCTGTACAGGGTATGTGAAAGAAGAGTTAGAGGGAGAATACTAATAATATGTGTGAGTAAAATGCTTTATGAGATAATTAATTGGCCAAAACTAATTAGTTTTTAGTATAAAATAACCCCCCCCCCCCCCGTCACCCCTGATGCCATTCTTTAGTATGCGAAATCGTTTTGTATTATGAACATTTACTTGTTTTCGGAATTTATATGAGAAAATTGTATCGCAAACGAGCGATGAAAAAAACATATTTATATGTCGGTCGGTGCCGCTAGACTCGAAACATGCTTTCGAGTAAATATGCCACGCAATAAAATAAATAACACAAATTGAAGAACGGGCGACGAGAGGCGGTTATAAAATTCACGATTTAGGGCCGCAGTGACAGATATCTTCCTTAACATTTTAATTTATAACACATTTTTTTTCGCATTATTAACACGTGACAGAAATCATTAAATAATTTCAAAGTATATCCGAAGTATTAAAAGAAATAAACAGGGCGTGAATACACTACGCGCGTTAAACTTCTGTAAGGTAGTTAATTAAATTTGCCATTAACTCCATAATAATGTATTAATCTATATTTCAAAATGATCACCACATAATGGTATTTACATTCAACAATGTTTCCGCTTGCCTATTTATATAAGGACAAATAAACGTGACAGCTAGGCGTACCGACTTTAGCACTGCCTCCGAGCGCCATATTTGGTGATCCAAATGAGCGTGTCGCAATTAGACTCATTCATGCCTAGAAAACCTTGTAAAAAAGTTTTACTTCGAAATATAAAACTTCATAGATTGTAGCCAATGAGAATAATTTATAATATTACTCAATGAAACTTTTTACATAAAACATGGATCCACGATATGAGTAATCCATAATGCACGCCAAAGCCGCAAAACTGTCAAAATAAAAAAATACTTTCGATTAAAAGAAGCGAGTCAAGCATTTCTTAGAAAACAAATAAATTAGAGTAGGTATTAAATCTATATATATATATAAAACAAAGTCGGGTTAGTTACACCGTTTATAACTCGAGAACGGCTGGACCGATTTTTATGATCTTTGATTTGTTAGATTTATCTCCGCCCCAAATAGTACGATAACTATTAAAACGTCGGAAAAATCACGAAAAAAAAAACCTCATCACCTCATCTTGGAAAACGGTCGAAATCTTGATCGTGTCAACTGAAAGCGTATTGAGAAACTTGCATGGAAAATTTAGCACGGATGATCTCTGTTGCCGTTGGGTGTTAAAGTGCTAAGGTTTAAAACAAGCGGCAGTGACTGGTAGCTGCGAAATCATTAGAAATCAAAGTAGATTTCATTAGATTTTATCGCAATGCGTACCATGTCATGATTTCCAGAAAATTTCGATATATCTTCGTGTTTCACATCTCTTAGAACTGAAAACCACCCTCAGTTTAAAAGTTTATATCTATATCAGTTTCTTGTGGACAGGAGAACTGCCGTAATTTTACACAAATCACTTTAAAATTGATACATAAAATTTTAGGGCACAAAATCTTTTTCAAGTTCGTTAATGGGCCCAAAAAATCAGACCAGGTAGGCGGGAACGGGGGTTTTTTTTCGAAAAAGTGAAATTTTGCTACAACTTTCTTAGTATATAAGATATTGAATTTATTTAAATTGTATATAATTTCTTAGGTAAGGACCTAAAACGTATCTATGTATTTTTTTGGTACCACCAGTCATAGCTCCTAGGTGTGGGAAAAAATGGTTTTTCAAAATTCAAAAAATCATACCTGCGGTCATAGGCACAAGGTCAAATCAGTTCAAAATGTTAATTGCAGGCCTATAATTTCCCTAATTTTTTTTTTGGAACAATTTTTGAAATGAACAACCCTTACGGCACAGTATAAACGCGCACTCTCGCTGCGCAAAGGTACGGCGGGTTGAGGTGCGCAATTTTGATACAGTTTCGTACAATTGGATCTCGCTTATCCCCTACTCTGATCCGGTGAAATCTACCTCCCCTCCGGCATGCCGAAAGGGTTTTTTTTTCAAATTTGTTATGAATTTGCTTGCATACAGCTTTAGAATTGTCAATTGTTGGATAATTAAAAAAAAAATAAAAAAATCAGAGGGAAAACCGAGAAGGACCGTCCGTGCGGCCCTTAACCCGCCCTAAGCATCGCAATTTGCGTGGCAGATACGAATCCACCGCCCTCAAATTTATAACCAACGGCTAAACGTCATTACGGCCCCAAAAGGCCGGCGAAAATTAAATTCAGCACCGCTTCGGTTCGCGTAATTCAGCGATTTTTCTGACGCGCCTTTTGGGGGGAAGTTTCTGCGCGCCGGACGCACTTTGATCATTAATTATAGATCTGTATATTAATAGGCAGGCGAAAAAAATCTTTGTACCCCCTTTTTAAGCGTATTGCTCGCACGGAGAGTGCAGAAAGCTAAAACGTACTCGTATAGTATGTTTTATACGAGTAAATGCATTGACGTAATGAATTTCGACCTGTGAATTTTGCATGCTTCAAATGTTTCTTTTTCAATAGCCTGTCAATGTCACTGTAGTTAATGTGAAGCAAAAATAATTATTAATGCCACCTTATACTTCTAAGAGTATGAATATCAAGCCTCATTTTTCCACGAAAAATTAAAACTACAATGAATTGCATCAAAAAATAAATACAAATACACGCTGTAGGTCGAATTTCGACCACTGGACGACCGCTAGTTATTGTAAATTCACTGTAATGTACTAACCGAAATATTGTGTAAATTTAATGACGATAATAAAAGTTTAAAGATTTATGTTTTACTGATACGACATAACATAACCCTAAATTGGTCCGACATCAAAGTGACTTGTTTTGTTAGTGTAACCTAAGTGCATTAAATGTTAACTTAGGTACTAATAACTAGAGTATTCTTGCAGTATTGCGGTGGCGAATATAAAGCAGTGTTCGGACCTAACATCTTGAAATATCTAATGACATTCGCATATTGCTTTTTTCGGTGGCATTTGATAAAACAAATTTATGCAAACTCGCTAGCTATATCGCGCGTTTATCTCCTTGATCAGATCGAACATATACATTCGAATATACAACGAGTAATAAGATCAATGTCGGGGATGTAGCTCAGTGGTAGAGCGTTCGCTTTGCATGTGAAAGGCCCCGGGTTCGATCCCCGGCATTTCCACGTTTTTTAAGGCGCCCCGGGACGCATTTGTCCTTGAGATTAGAAAGAGTAGGCTTTATTCGAACATTGACGTGAAGAAAAGAGACGGATATACTCGCCGACTCATTTGGAATCGATGAAACATGTTTTTTGTATTTAAATAATTATTATCATTTGAAAAAAGTGTTTTTTTTTATGTAATGGCCTAGATTATTATATTGTCTATCTTTAGAAAGAAAAATTAGGTTCGCGTCACTTACACAACTTAAAAGAAAATCGTTGCAAGAAAAAAACAACACTTTCTTATTTATTTATTTTCATTACTATAATAAGGTGTATTTCGTTTTATTTTAAGCAAAGTACTAAATTAATATATGTAGAATATTGTGGTATTTTTAGTTTTAGCCATTTGTTGGGAATAACTTCAACAAAATGCACCAAAATACGTTACAAAACACGTTTTAGGGACTGGTGGCGCCTTAACAGAAAAAAAAACGTTTTCACAATGACACTTATTGAATGCCTCTGAGATTAATTTGAATATCTCATAGGAATGTTGGCATTTTTACGACGCGGTTCTGCAAGTAATTGCGTGGATTAGGGATCTATATTTTGGACGTGATTTCTTAAGAGTATGAAAGGGGCAATGTTTTATTCTAAGGTGGTTGATAAGCGCATAACTCAAAAACGGCTTCACCGATTTGTCTATTTTTTTTTTGTAAATGTTCGTAATGAGGATTTAAAAAGCTAAAAAAAAAGTTTTACTACAATA
The DNA here is from genome assembly GCA_020383195.1 of Neomicropteryx cornuta. NCBI lineage: Eukaryota > Metazoa > Arthropoda > Insecta > Lepidoptera > Micropterigidae > Neomicropteryx > Neomicropteryx cornuta. Next base: position 765,038 of record JAHKQU010000028.1, read on the forward strand.
AAAGAGATGGACAAACGCACAAGCTATTACCTCTTTCGCACGGGGTGAACATAACATCATCAGTATGGGGCGATTTTGGAGATTAAATTAAACAACTTAGTAATTAAAATAAAGAACTGGTAGAAAATGATAAAAAAAAGAGTCCCAAAAACATTTGAAAGTGTAGTCACCTAAAAAAATACCAAACTGCGCGACTTTACGACATCACAAGCGTTAAACTGTATCTATCCTAAACCCTATATAATCAATGAATGTACCTACCTTAGGTTAGTGAGCAACGGATAGTTTCCCGCAGGAAAATATTGTAATGTAGATCAATTTAAACACAACAATACACTCACGAAACGTTCAATAGAGTATTTATTTTTCATTTTAGGTTCATTCCCAAAATCATCCTTTAAAAACTATAAGTATAACTGACGAATATATATCGGCTTCTAATCAAAACCCATTTTTAAACAACAGAATCGCCGAAGAACACTTTTGCAACTGAAGTATCGAAAGAAATAATTTCTCCTGGGATTATATATATGCTTTTACCCCCTCTTCGCTTAACTTTATAAAGTAGGTCGCTCTTCTTTTCAATCTTAACCGTACGCGCACTTTTAAGATAGATTCAGCATTTTAAAGTAGGTCTCGTGCATAAATCTCGAAGAAAGTCAGCGGACTTAATAGGAAAGCTTCAAAGGAGGCGGTTGTAATTTTTGAGAGAAGCGAGGTTACTCCGTTAAAAATGTCGCCGGTGCGTTAACGGTTCGAAACGACAACTAAGCGCGATCGTGGTTAGATTTCCACACAGTAGGCGGTTTCAATAAAAAACACTATTCACGGTTGGTAATCCTTTAATTTCACAAAATGGCGTAAGTAATTCGAAATTGATTGAACGCCGACATGATTTAAGACCCAATAGCTGTCCAGTACTCATCAACGAGACGGAAAGAAGAGTGCAGAAAGTAATTCGGCTAACGTGTTTCCTAATGTGGCAGAGGGAATAAGCGGGATAGCGCTATCTCGCGTAATCCATAGCAATTTCGTGTATATGCTTAGGCCTGTTTATTTCGCATGTATGCCGGTATAGTTTTCAGTACAAAAGTCGTCTAATAAACTTAAGGCGAATACAAAGGATAAATATTAATTTCTATTTATTTGACCCTTTTTTGAATATTTAATCATCAAAAAATATTTTTTAGATACCTTGATCTTATCTTCAATTTTTAAATCGATTTTTAAAGTTCAATTATATTTCTGAGAAATTTATTAAATGATAAACTGTTAATAGTTCTTCTTTTAGTTGAATTGCTATCTTATAAAGACATTTAGAGCCTTAGGAAAAATAGTAATTAAAAGGCAAATGAAGGGTTTAAAACATGGAAAAAAATATATTTTTAATTTCTACGTTATGAAGCTGTAATTAAATAAAAACCAACAATTGCTTCTGACCGCGCAGAGAATAAAACCTGACACCCTATTAAAATAAAGCACCCAATTTCAAGGTTAATATGCTTCGCCTTAAAACCTCGACTTAAAAATCGTAAATCGTACAGGTCGCCAATTACAATAATAATGTAATTGGCCGTTACAATATAAAGCGTAAGTACGCGTGCGAACAATATAACTTAACAGGTAGATTTTCGTTTGGAATTAACCCGTCGGAGACAATGCGCTGAAAACAAGAGTAGCTCTTCTGGGCTGACTAGCGCTGAAAACAAGAGTAGCTCTTCTGAGCTGACTAGCGCTGAAAACAAGAGTAGCTCTTCTGAGCTGACTAGCGCTGAAAACAAGAGTAGCTCTTCTGAGCTGACTAGCGCTGAAAACAAGAGTAGCTCTTCTGAGCTGACTAGCGCTGAAAACAAGAGTAGCTCTTCTGAGCTGACTAGCGCTGGAAACAAGAGTAGCTCTTCTGAGCTGACTAGCGCTGAAAACAAGAGTAGCTCTTCTGAGCTGACTAGCGCTGAAAACAAGAGTAGCTCTTCTGAGCTGACTAGCGCTGGAAACAAGAGTAGCTCTTCTGAGCTGACTAGCGCTGAAAACAAGAGTAGCTCTTCTGAGCTGACTAGCGCTGAAAACAAGAGTAGCTCTTCTGAGCTGACTAGCGCTGAAAACAAGAGTAGCTCTTCTGAGCTGACTAGCGCTGAAAACAAGAGTAGCTCTTCTGAGCTGACTAGCGCTGAAAACAAGAGTAGCTCTTCTGAGCTGACTAGCGCTGAAAACAAGAGTAGCTCTTCTGAGCTGACTAGCGCTGAAAACAAGAGTAGCTCTTCTGAGCTGACTAGCGCTGAAAACAAGAGTAGCTCTTCTGAGCTGACTAGCGCTGAAAACAAGAGTAGCTCTTCTGAGCTGACTAGCGCTGAAAACAAGAGTAGCTCTTCTGAGCTGACTAGCGCTGAAAACAAGAGTAGCTTTTCTGAGCTGACTAGCGCGTAAAAGCATAGAGATAAAGGGCGCGGTTGAGGTGCCTCATTGCAGCATAAAACTGTAAGGCGTGAACTGTGAACGTTGTCCACGCGCATAGGGTTCCATACCTATCTTACAATCCTAAACTGTAATTATTTGTATTGTAAATGTATAGCACTACAATGGAAAAAAATAGTATAAAAAAAGGTCCAAAATAAATTATAGAATTTAACGGGTAAATAGTAAAAACCTCAGTGGTATAAAAAAAAACAGGTAAAACCATTAGCTCATTGGTTCCCGAGAGGAGCGTTACTTAACGAGAAAAACAAATCAGATATATAATCTCTACATGCGTATAAAAATATTAAATTTCAAATTACCTAATATGGTGATTTCCTTAAAATAATTGTGATTCTATCAATACTTACTCTCACGCTAATTTTAAACAAGGATATAGAGAATACGCAGGCTTAATTAGCATGCGTTGATAACTTACCGGTAAGTAGCAGAGAGAGAGAGAGAGTGATGGATGAGATGTGCGTTTAGCATTAGCAATCAGAATTATTAACCAGCAGAGAGGATCAGAGCACGTAGAAATGAAATGCAAAAGAAGGCGCGACAAGGAAGAGGAAGACCACAAGGAAAGAAAGGGAAGGCATATCTATAGAAAACTGCGGTCAACCTGAATCACAGCTGTGAGAAGATTTCTCAAAACTGGTTCAAGTGCAAAAAAACCGAAAAAAAAAGACTATTTCTAAATGCTGCCATGATGAAGAAACGCTTGCTGATAATTTTAACAAAGAGTTAAATATCCTTATAAAAACGTTTAGCAATTAATATTTTTCACATAAGTCAAGCGACCCGAAAAGAAAAAGTATACCTGCAGCTAAGATCCTATGAACTCCACACACACGCACGCGCAAATACGAACACACACACACACACATTAACCACTCTTACATTCCACCCTATTATATTCATAGATTATAACACTCATACAATGTTATCACTATAAATTAGATCCTAGTTCGTTCTGTTAAAAGTATCTGTTAAATTGGAGATGCCTGTAGTCGGTTTAAGTTGTTAATTAATGTATTTCTATGTAACTGTCATTATGTATAGCTGTAAGCATTTCTCATACAAATAAATAAACTCTATATGTTAAGTGATTTATGTAAAATATATAGTATATGAATATAATAAATAAAAAATAATCGTACCTCTAAAATTGGTATGAAGAAACAAGTTGATGTTTTGTGGTTGTTTATATACTTATTTAACTATTTAGTTTTATCGTTATTGACTTTGAGAACCACATATAAGCAAATAATAATGACTATTTTGCTTCTATTTCAGCCTGCATCGCGGACCCCGAAGGTGTCGATCAGAGTACGGAAACTCTGAATGGTAGCAGCGAGGAATCAATATCCTTCCAGACGCCTGCGCCCCCCATAGCAGCGCGCCGCTGTTACGTTTGTGGCCCAAGAGCCGTCCAGCCGCATCGCAGCAGAAGGCCACCAACGTGCCAGGGATTCACCGAGCCCGGAGGTCTTGTGGAGGACTGCGACCACGGGTACAACTACTGCGCCATTGATGTCACGTTTGAACGTTAGTACCAGTTTTAAGTGGGTAGTTTTGTTTATTGTACCTTGGAGTCCAACTCAACTGCTAGAGTACAGATGTCATTAAAACTGGACTTGCAAGGCTGTAGTAACTCAATAGTACCATTATAAAATTGTACCTAATGTCACAATTTGTGAACAGCTATAGTTTCATAATTAGTTAGAAGGCGTACAGAAAACTTAGAAATAAAATAATTTATATACGTAGCGAAAGTAAAAGTTTATTTCCAAGAACTTAATGCATAAGAATGACAATATTCAATTGGTTCACAAAAATTAACATAATGGCACTTGAAAGTATTTCGCTTAGAAACATAGTATACTAAATCAGGTGAACATTAATAACACGTATACCAGTGTAACATGAACACTATACGAAACATACATTAGTACTTATACTGAAAACCAAAAATAAAATGTATTTTAATATTTTGTTTTTATATATGAATAAATAGATTTTGGCTTCATAGATCCCCTCTGGGTGGTGTCGGCAACACCTCTTCTTAAACAAATAATAATTGCTATTACTGTTAATATAACACAAATATTAATAAGTTTGTATTTTTTTTATGTGTGAACAGCATATGTGGAATCACGCATATGTGTCCAAAAGCATGACATTCTATGCACGACGCGCATCTGCAAAACGACGAATACAACTGCAATTTCGTGCTCGTGTCAGGGCGACCTCTGCAACGGCAACTTCGATGGTCGTGTGCAGGCTGCGATCACCAGTGCAGCAGGATTCATCAGGAGAGAGAGACGTAAGTTTATACAGGTGTACTCAAAGTCACTATTTTCCTTTCAGGGAGTTGATCTATATCGATAACTAAATCGGTCCATAGTTTCCAGTAAAAGTTTAATAGTAAGCAAGTTGAATGATAAATGAAATTTGATATAAACCACAGCCTCTTCGCCCCTCGTGTACTTTCCATGGAGCGTGATTAACCTAGGTCAGTATGATAGACGTTTACATCTCGGATGTTGAACTACCCTACTCAAGATTAGTACCCTGCCCACCCCCTGGCAAATAGAAAAAAGTAGTAAATGTTTCTATTCGCCTATGTGATGTATTTTTAGATAATAACTGGTTTTGTCCAGGCAAATAGCAAAAAAGATTGTTTTTCTAATTGACCGCATTTAGCTTTTAGCTAAAAAACTATTTATTCTAAACGCCTGCGACATTTCCATAATAAACTAAATACTGATCTTTTATCTGATAACTATTTGCCCAGTGTCATGGGAAATTGCTGCCACTAGGCAAAATGCAGTCAAATACCCACTAAAGTCAGTTGGCCAACTTAGAGCCACCAGACCCATCGACGGCCATCTAACCAATACCTTAAAACATCTCTAAAGTTACTCAACTAGTTTAGCGTATTTTTCTATAAATATTATCATAGTTCATGTTTTAAGGAACTCACTCAGAGATGATCACACATCCCGTCCTCAGAGGGAATTCAACGCGTCCGTTCGATACGAACTGCTGACGGGAACTGGTTCACTGTTCGTTCATATTAACATGTTTTCTTATATTTTCAACGTTAATATCATGTGTATTTATTATAACAACTGTAGGAAATGCGGCGAAATTCGTAAATGAATCGCAAATCACTTACCTAATGGTCGAGCTTAGGTGCTGGAATTTTGTTGATGGATTGTGGAATTCAGGTGCCTCTGCAACTGTCTTTACAGGTTGTGGAGGACGCTGATGCCTCGCACGAATCCATCCGTTTCTTTGCTAGATTCTGCAAAACTGCTATGAGCGAGATGTTGGTGCTACGACAGACCATTTCACACTGCTTGACAGTTACATTAGAGGGGGAGGGGGGAAAATGGATTTGTGGATAGACCATAGACCAAGGATATTTGAGGTAAAGGTGTGATTATACGACACATAATACAAACCTCACCATTTACTACATATTTTGGTCTTATAATTGTTTACTATATTCAACATCCTCCCCGCCAAAAAGAGCTTGCCTCTTTTTTTTCCGAAGTTGTTTGAGATTCTATGAGTTCTTTTGTAAATTACAATTATTCCTAAATAAGTTGATTTACCTAACCTAATTCTTAACTTAATTATTAGCATTTAATTAGATTATTCAAGTGGAAGAGGACACACCTTAACCACTGGTCTAACCAATGTGCCCTGAGCAGTCTTCAGAGTTACCACTCGCACTACTGAATCTTTCCCCGGGTGGGTTTTTGTAATGCGACCTAGTCGCCACCGTAAAACAGGCAAGTTTTCATCTTTAATGATGACAAGTTCTCCAACTTTAATATTCGGAGAGGGAGATGTCCATTTGGCTCTCTGTTGAAGGGTGTGCAAATATTGTGTCTGCCACTGCTTCCAAAAATGTTGGGTCATTTGCTGAATGAGTTGCCATCGTGAGAGATGTGACAACTTCACCTTTTCTAATGTGTTTTCAGGCAACGACACAAGAATATCTCCTATAAGGAAATGTGCTGGTGTTAATGTATCTAATTCTGCAGGGTCAGTGGATAATGGGCATAATGGCCGTGAGTTTAGTACGGCTTCAATCCTAACGAAAAGTGTTGTAAGTTCTTCGAAAGTTAATACTTGATCTCCAATGACTCGTTTGAGATGAGTCTTTGCCAATTTAACCATGGCTTCAAATTGACCTCCAAAATGAGGTGCTCCGGGTGGGTTTAAGTGCCAACGAACACCTTGATGACCCAAGGAGTTTTGGATCTTTTCCTGTGATTCGTTAACTAAAAGAAATTTATGGATGTCCGATAAATATCTCTTACAACCCACGAAGTTTGTTCCACAGTCTGTATAAATATCCGTACACAGACCACGCCGTGAAACAAATCTATTGAACGCTGCCAAGAAAGCTTCGGTCGATAGATCAGACACCACTTCTAAGTGGACAGCCTTTACTGAGTAACAGACAAATACACAAAGATATGCCTTTTGAATTTTAGCATTTCTGAGTTTACTTGATTTTATCTGAAATGGACCTGCAAAATCGGCTCCACTAATAAGGAACGGTCTACATTGACGAAGTCTATTTTGAGGAAGGTCACCCATCAATGGACTTACAGGTTTGGCTTTGGTTTTGAAACACGGAATACATTTATGTATCCTGTGACGAATTGTGCGTCTCGCAGATAAAATCCAATACTGGTGTTGCAAAATGGACAACAATGTAGTTGGACCAGCATGAAGATGCTTTTTGTGGTAATAATCAACGATAAGATTAGTTAAGTGGTTGGATCTGGGTAAGACTATAGGATGTTTTGCATTGAATTTAAGGTTTGAATATTTTAAACGCCCACCAACTCGCAGTACATCATTACTGTCTAAAAATGGGAAAAGATGTTTGATATTCGTATTACAATACTTGCCTTTGCGTAGTAATGCAATTTCTTTAGAAAATTCAGAACATTGAACATATTTGATCCAAATTAGAAGAGCGTCTTGAAGTTCGTCAACGCTGAGAGCGCCAAGAACTCTTTTTAAACTATTACGACAATTGAAACTGAAACGTTTACACCAAGCTGTAATTCTCTGAAGTTTTGAAAGCGAGCTCACCTTATCCAAGATAACAGTCTCGTTAGATGTTGTATGGAGAACAATTTTAGACGTTTTCACGCCAGGAAGGTCCTGAATTTGGACTTGTTGAGGATTTAGTGGCCATGTTTCTGGTTGGTCCACCAGCCACAAAGGTCTCCACCATAACTCATGACTTAATAATTCTGACGGTGAGATTCCTCGAGAAGCGCAATCGGCAGGATTTAACTCTGATGTTACATATCGCCAGTGATCTGGTGACAGTAAACTTTGGATTTCTGAAACGCGATTGCCTTCATAGGTTTGAAGCAAGTGTGGCGGAGTTCTTATCCATGCTAAAACGATGGTTGAATCACACCATGCGATTATATCATCAATGATCAATCTACCTGTCAATGAATGTACAATATAATTTATTAATTTTGCTACGAGCATAGCTCCACAAAGTTCTAATCGAGGGATGCTCAGTTTTTTCTTAAGAGGCGCTACTCTGCTTTTTGCCAAAAGAAGATTAACAGTTACTTCACTGTCGATATCTTCCACTCTCAAATAGACTACAGCGGAAAAACCTGCTTCTGAGGCATCGCTGAATCCGTGAAGGGCACGTCTAAGGGGTTTACTGGGCAAAATATGTCTAGTAAGCTGAATTCGAGATAATACTGGGAACTCAGTTACATAAGACTGCCATTGCTGGAGAATGGATTGAGGTGGTACGTCATCCCAAGAAATACCTAGTAGCCACAATTCTTGTAACAAAACTTTAGCTTTAAATACGACAGGGCTCAACCAGCCGCTAGGGTCGTAAATTTTAGCAACATTTGATAATATGCTGCGCTTAGTACAGGCTTCACTTGCTAATGAGACACTGTATTGAAAAACATCAAGTATGTGGTCCCACTGCAACCCCAAGACTTTTATCCTACTTCCACCATCAAGATTCAGTGGAGTTTCACAATGATCAATAGGAAAACGTTCTAAAAGGATTGGGTTGTTACTGGCCCACTTACGTAATTCAAACCTACCTCTGTTTAATAATGTAACTAATTCATCCTGAAGAGTTAACGCTTGTTCAACTGACGGAGCACCAGTTACAATATCATCTACAAATATGTCATTGAGGAGAACAAATGATGCCCTTGGAAGGTCGTTGTACAATTTTGCTAGTTCGTGAAGACAGCGCATTGCCAAATAGGGAGCTGAAGCAGTCCCATAGGTTACCGTATTCAATTGAAATTCACTAACGGGTAGTTCACTTGACGACCTCCACAAAATAGTTTGATAGCATCTATCATCAGGATGAATAGATATTTGTCTATACATCTGACGAATGTCTGATGTAAAAACTACTGGATGCAGTCTAAAGTGAAGAATAATGTCAACAATGTCTTGCTGGAGTTTCGGACCAGTCAAAAGAATATCATTGAGCGAAGTAGATGATGAGGTTGGCATTGACGCATCAAATACAACACGAAGTTTTGTAGTGCTACTACTTTCTTTAACAACCCCGTGATGGGGAATGTAATAACATATGTTATTTGATGAACCGCGGATGGGTTCCATATGGTTCAAATCTAGATATTCTTGCAAAAACTTGGAATATGAAAGCTTTAGTTGTGGGTCGCGATTCAACCGACGTTCTAAATTCAGAAATCTGGACAAAGTTTGAGTCCGTGATTCACCCAACGAAGGATGATCAGGTTTAAATGGTAACCTTACAATAAAGCGTCCATTCTTATCCCGTAAATAACTATCAGCAAATAGTTTTTCACACAATTCGTCTTCAGGATTTACAATGTGTCTAGAAGGTGGTTCTTCAGATTCCCAGAATTTTCTTAAACTTTCATCTAAAGTTGATAAACATGCTACTGATGCGACAGAGGAATTCGAAGAGATCGCATTAGGTATCACAGTCTTGCCTGTTATAACCCAACCAAACACCGTTCGAAACGCTGATGGGAGATCAGAATCCCCTGTTATTTTTTGTGATTCCAAAACTTTGTCGAACAAATCTGCACCTAATAAGAAATCAATTGAAGCGGGCTCACTAAAGTGAGGGTCTGCTAATTCAAGGTGCTTGAAACTGTCCCATACCTGTGCAGGAATAGGACCTGAAGGCAATTGTGGAGTTATCTTTTTTAAAACAACTGCCTTTGTAAACAGAAGTGGAGTAAACGAAAACTGCGGTTTTATTGAACAATCAACTACTCCATTTGAAGATTGCACTTTCGTGTTACCTACGCCCGTAATGGGTATCTTATTGCAAGTGCGAGGCAAGCACAATCGTTTTGCACACACTTCCGTGATGAAGCTACACTGTGATCCATTATCAAGGAGGCAACGTACTACTTGATATTGTCCACTTGAATCTTTCATATGGATAAGCGCTGTTGCTAACAACACTGTTGTCGCCTTAAGAGTGACATTTTTGACAACAATAGTTGAGCTGTGAGCTGACAGCTGCTTATGCTCAGAGGAGCCTGATTGCTCAGCACGAGAATAATCTAATCTTGCCGGAACTACCTCTTTCGGGAGGGTATTACAATTACCGCTGGTTTCCTGCAAGTTTAGTTTGCTTGGAGCGTCAGATCTCTCAAGATGTAATAAACTGTGATGAAGACCATCACATTCAAAACACCTTATTTTTGAAGAACAATGTTTCAAAATATGTGATTTGAAACAATTAAAACAAAGATTATTTTGTTTTACAAATCTGTGACGTTCAAAGGGGGTTTTGTTTTTAAATACAAAGCACTTGTATAGTTTATGTGCCTTCTTACACAAAGGACAATTTTCCTGGACATCCGATTGCACATTTGACACAAATGAACTATTTCTAGGTTTGAACGTAGGTTTCGAGTGCTCTACTGGAACCTTGTTCTGTTTCGAGATATGTGTGACTGACGAATTTTCAAAAGCTTTGCATTGCAAATTCAAAAATGTAAGCAATTGTTGAAATGAAGGAATTTCCGACTGAGCATACTGTACTTCAAAACGATGTCTAGTATCCAAATCTAATTTACGAACACAGATGTGAAGTAAAATAAAACTCCAATCATTCACAGGAAAGGTTAAGGCTTCTAATGCGCGAGTATTTTCTTGTAAAATATTCAAAAATTTTCTTAAACCAAATGTGTTTTGGGTATTCAAATTAGGCATTGAAAGAATAAGTTCCAAGTGCCTATCGGCTATCAAACGAGTATTATCAAATCGTTGAATTAAAAGATCGTACGCTACTTGGTAATTACTGTTTAATATTGGTAGATGTCGAACAATATTTAACGCTTCGCCTGACAAGCAACTAAACAAGTAATGCAATTTCTGCACATCGTTTATGTGATTGTCGCAATGTACTAAACTTTTAAAAACGTTGATAAAGTTTGGCCACGTTATGATGTCTCCACTAAAATGGGGCAAATCAATACGAGGAATATTATAAGAACGTCGCTCTTGAGAAGAGGAGTTAGCTGGAAGATTTTCGCTTTTAGCCTCTGTCTGTTGCACTAACTGCTTGTGGAAAGATTTAAGTTCAAAGTACGTATGGAAGAAGCTATTAAACAGTTCCTCGTGAACATCGCTATCAAAATCATCTGTCTGCAATACCTCTATGCGTATGTGACATTCTTCAAATTTATTTTTAATTGAATCAAGTTCCTCACATCTTACTATAAAGTTATCACGACATAGTGCATTTGATTCCAACGCTAATGCACTTACCTGTAAACTTTGAATCTTTTTCCGCATAATTTTATGAGTCACAAGTGCTGTAGCTAAGTCTGCCATTATAATTTTCCAATTCACGATGAAGTAACAAAACTTTGAACTGAATATTATTAGTTACCAACTGAACTATTTTGGTAATAAACTAACCAATAATCTACAATGTTTTCAAGTTTATTTTAGAACACATGAGTTTATAACCATGTAAGAAATGATTGATTTAACATGTCAACTGGGATATCAATTTGAGCAAATATGCCTACCCGCTAAAGAAATATTTTTCTTCACCCACACAAAATGAGGTAAACTTTTACGTTTTTTACTAAAAAAACTACCTGATTTGAAAACTAATTTAACAAAAAGAAGTAATTTAATAGTTTAACTGGCAAATGAAGGACCGGAAATTAAAAATCTGACTCGAAGACCAAAAATGATGTAGGAAATGCGGCGAAATTCGTAAATGAATCGCAAATCACTTACCTAATGGTCGAGCTTAGGTGCTGGAATTTTGTTGATGGATTGTGGAATTCAGGTGCCTCTGCAACTGTCTTTACAGGTTGTGGAGGACGCTGATGCCTCGCACGAATCCATCCGTTTCTTTGCTAGATTCTGCAAAACTGCTATGAGCGAGATGTTGGTGCTACGACAGACCATTTCACACTGCTTGACAGTTACATTAGAGGGGGAGGGGGGAAAATGGATTTGTGGATAGACCATAGACCAAGGATATTTGAGGTAAAGGTGTGATTATACGACACATAATACAAACCTCACCATTTACTACATATTTTGGTCTTATAATTGTTTACTATATTCAACAACAACATTATTATTAAACAAATGTGAAAAAAAAAACTGTTTTATTCTCAGAGGTAAAAACTGAAATCCCAGAACATAGAGAGAGCACCATATCAGACATGAACCAAATGCCCACCACTACAATGAAAATAAAGCACACTTCAATGGTTTCTTCAGCTCCGACGGGTAGCGGCCTGAACGAAACTAAGACCTTTAATGGGATATTAATGCACACTCAGGAAAAGGTAATTTTTCATTTAAACATTTGTTTTATTTCCATAGTTATAGGACATATTCCTATTCCTAGATATATTTCTGAGAATCTTGGACTCAGTAGTATCTCATGCAGTGGGATAATGAAGACAATAACATTAATGGACAATAACTGTCTCAAACGAGGCTTGCAGATGCCATAACTATATTTTCTGAATGTTATGATAAGATAATCGAGCTGATTTGCAATTTGTCTGAGTGAAAAAAAACTCGTTTGAAAAATAAGGTTGAAAAATCGTAAAATGAATGCATCTGTTCACATTATGTAGATACTTGTGTCAACTATGAAAATGGTCGAACTAGGAAAATAAAAGGTTTAAAATTGTCCGAAGGGAGTAGACTAAAATTTGTAAAAGGAAGTTGCCGCAATATTAAAAAAAAACAAGTTTTCGACTTATAAATTAATAAAATTAAAAGTTTAGTATATACTGAGCATTTCACTGTTAGGACTGTATGTTCAAAATGAGGCTATCAAATCGAGAGCTGACATTTTACACATTTCAAAACTAAAACAGTGACGCTAATAATAAATTAAGTTAATCCTGTATTTGAACCGTTTATTGTGTTGTATTGTTTTTTGCATTTTAAAGTTTTTAAAAATGTTTATATTGAAAATAATAGGATAATAAGATTGGGTCAGATTAAGATAAATTAGTATAATATTAAAAAAAGGAAAAAATATGCTGGTTTTTGTAATAATTTTGACATTTTGCCGGTATTATATTCAAATATAAATTCATTTTACCATCGACAGGATTCAAGTCAACTAATGTCGGATGATCCGCATGGCCGCGCGGACAATCGCCCGTTATCAGGTGAAACAGGAACAAATCACGAAACGCACGGGGCGTCCCTCGACTATGACGAGGAGACAGAGGACGACGAAGAAGGCAGCGGACGGGCTCTTGACACAGAATCGCGGGGCGGAAAGCGGCTGCAGAACGGCGGAACCAGGAAGGCGGAAGCTGATAAGAGACAGGCTACCAGCACCACGACTCTAACGCCAACGCCCAATGGAGGGCATGTACTGCAGACCTTCAGCGTTGCATTTATATGGACCCTCGTTGCCTGTATTCTGTACTAGAATTTAATTTCATCTCATAAAAGTGACCGGGTCAAACGGACTCCTGTTCTTAGAGGGTTCCTTTTGCAATTACGATTGCGGCATAGGTTAGTAACAATGGTCATTCAAACAACTGCCCTGATAAGACTTTTTTTCCTACCAGGTCTTGCCAGTAATTTATGCCTCCGATTGTTCTGACCGCCGCCAGACAGCCCTATATCAATTTTTTCCGAGCTACCTTAATGTATCTCATTTGAGTGCCTGTTTTGCTAACAGGTGGAGATAATGCATAAACCAGTTCCATTTCTTTAAGATAAATGATTTGCAATCAGCTCTTGATATCTAATTTTGTAAAGCTCTAATGAAAAATCATTATGACCCTAAATTTTCAGCATGTATTATGGAAGTATGTAAGCATCAATTATTTTATGGCACTCTACATGAGATATCCATTCGGAAAGATTTTACAATAAATGTATTTTCTATACATTTCCTATGGATCAGATACTTCTAATAATAAGATAAAGATTTGGTATTGTTTGTTTAATATATATTTTCTAAACTATCTAAAACATCTTTCCAGCCTTTTATGCTATAGGTAGTAGTCGACGTGCATAATGTGAACCAATTCATAATGAAACATTTTGATGTTCGTATCAGCAGAATTTCTCGTTTAATGATTATATTAAAAAAAAAACTCATTTATCTATGATATAACAGATATTGTAGGGCAAAATTCATACGTGAGGTTATTTCTTCGTCCATTTATGACATTTGCAGAATATACTATTAGTAGATTCAGCAAAATAAAAACTCTTCACAATTCTACATGTTCAACAATAAGCGACAATGCATTAAAAAAAGTGACGATTAAGTTGTGCGGGATTCGGTCAAACACTAATAATAGTGTTTAGATCTATAATTATTTATTATTCAATTCTATTTACAGTAAATTGCAAATATTTACATAGAAAGTGTATAATAGTGCGAGTATAATGTTAATCAAAGTGTTTCAAACAATGATATTAAAATTTACTTGAAACGGTGGCTGTTTCAAATACTAAAATGGGAACAATATTGTAGATGTTTGTAAATTAAAATTTAATTATGAAACCACAAAAGGAAACATAAAAAATATTAATAACTAGTCACTTCTGTGACTTTCACTATCTAAATCTGAATCACGAGACTTTTCTGTCATCTGCCGTCAACATCACACATCGGGTCTGGCCATTTAAAATAGTGTTGATTAGCTATATGGTCAATTTAACGAGAGTTCACTCTACAACCAAATATGTTCTAATAGGTTGTCATGTCTTACAAACCACACGTATTAATATATAATTATAAAACAACATAAAATACAAATCTACAACAAAACTATAAAAGGTAAAAGAAAATTTAATGAATATAAGAAATAATATGGACTAAGCTCAATTGGTGGTAGCTCTAGTCTCGGCTGGACCAATGTCATTAGCATAAAATCATTCAATTATGGTACTTTTAAAAATAAATTCAATTATGATAGCTTATAAATAATCACACTCGATAATATCATAGAGCATGTTTTGAGCAGAAGATACAGCAAATTGTTACTGAGCCCCATAATCCGCAACACGTTGACATAAATAAAAGAATAACTAACTTTGTAGTCTTCTGGAATTCACCATGTTTTGTTTTTATGGAAATCAAAATGTTGGACGAGAGTGTAGCTGATTGGCGGGTAATTACCCGAAACGCAGGTATGTTTGCATAGCGGGTAATTTTGATAAAATTTGAGTATATTTAGGTTTTTATAGGTAAGAGGACACTGCAACAATGATAAAACATTGGTTCTGCTACCTATGTTCAGACCACTGTGAAACCAGACTGGGCTAGTTACCGATCTGAGTAAAAAACAGTGTGAACCCAGTTTTTATAAACCTCAATATAAATAAACACCGCTGTTGTCGTGAACACAGAACACATTTATGATTTTAGCAGTAAACTTCTACGAGTGCTCAAAGCATAGACTATAAAATCGAAATGTTAGTGATTTTGGTAAGCTATAGTTATATAAATAATAATAATATCTACCTATGGAAATTTGAAATCTCTATTATTGACTAAATAATGCACACACTTAACATTCCATTTTTATTAAGTATAGATAACACATTTATTTTAGATTATAGTAGGTGATAAATATATATATATAGTGATAAATATTGGGATCTATTTCAATTTTATATGCTAATCTTTTAAGAATCAGATGTAGGTAATAACAACACTAGATTTATTCTGCTCACACCCATAATGCCTTAATCCCCATGAAAGATAGTCCTAATGTAGTTGGACTATCGTTAATGTAAGAAAAAACTTAGGAAGTAAGCTTTTATTGTACCTACAAGAAAGAATAATAAATATACAAAGAAAATGGAAACTATATAAAGTTTTGAGAATTATTAATCCATCATTCCATTGTGAGAAAAATCAAAGATCTGGTGCCAATAGTTTCAAAGCAATATTTATTATCTAAGATACAAATACTTTGTAACTGTGAGCTCACATAAGAAAATGGTGCGTCAACAGCCTTCCAAACAAATTTTAGAAACAACTGTTTTTGTTTTAAAACAAACAAGAATGTACAGCGATGAGTGTATGTATGTTACAAAAAAATGTTACCGTAAGAGGACTGTTTTGTTTTTAATCTCACAAATTGTAATAAAATGTTTACAATCAAAGAAAGGACTTATTTTATTATAAATAAAAAATAAAACGTTGTTTCATTCTAGATGATCGCTGTTTTCAATAACGCGGGTGAACGCCTTAATAATCATATTCCATTGTCAATCGACGCTTGAAGGACAACAAAATACTCTGAGAAAGTGAATAGTTTGCGCATCTTTCAACAAAAACATATTATTTGTTTATGTATGAATCTTTAACAACGATAAATCGTTTTAAAGTATCATATCGTTAGTTTTAATAAAAGGAAGCAAACCAATCCATCCTGATCAAATCAACAGCAGGCGAGCAAGCTCAAATTATTTGAGTTACAAAAAACACTATATGTATTCATTATTTAATTTAAATCTTATTTAATCTTTATTCAAGACATTTACAGTTATATAAAATATAATAATTGGGAACAGAAAAAGTATTTTATAAAAAATAAACTATTTATATACTCAATTTAAAAACTATTTATATCCAATAGAGTTGTAGAATTTAGTGCACGTTATAGTAAAAAAAAAATTAAAAAAATATGAATTCAGAAATTATTGTACTCGCTCTCCAAAACTTGCTACAATTTATTCGGTAAATTCATTTTAAAAGTGAATGTATTTCCATGGTTAAAAGTATAAAATAATGTTATTTAAGAAACTATGGTTGATGAAGTACGTTTTATATATGTTGAGCCGTTTGATCAAAATTAAATATTAACATCAGATTTTTTCTCGGTTTTATAACTGATTAGCATTTTGCATACATTGCATCTTGACTTAATATCAAAATAAAGTTATTTTTGCATAATTCAAAAATATTCAGAGGCATAAATAATAAAAGTCACAAAAAGAAAATATAAAAAGCACTCACCATCAAACAGCACATCCTGATAATGAATGCTATCCTTTACTAGGAGTTCCCTCTCCTTTTCTTCCCACTTTTGTCGGAGCATATCTTTATACGCATCGGGACTCTGGAGTTCACAATCAGAAGATTCTATCTATAAAAAAAAGCATAACATTATTATATATTGCGGTTTTTGTGTTGTCTTAGAGGTGCAGTTTTAAATGCCTGTTGTCTTCATGCAGGCAGACATATCCGGAAGTCTGTAATTGAATGTGTGATTGTGTTTCTCTAAACTCGGTCAATAGCGTTGAGAAAAGCACCCTAAGCGAAAAATTACTTGGCTGTGGCTAAAATTACTTGGGTGATTAAAGCCTATAAATAAACGGTAAAAATTTCAAATAATTTTCCTACAAAATTAAATATCATTATAAATCGTTACCTTTTCTCCTTCCTTGACAAAAACTTTTGGTGGATTTGGTCGTTCAAGATGAGCACCAATGGCCTTTGTAGGTAAAAGAGACTCTTGGAGCCACTTTTCCTTTTCTTTCATGGCTCCTAAATCTGATTTGTGGCATTTGCGCGTTCTACCGAGACAATCCACATACTCGATCCTATAGTAGAATTCCAAGTAAATATTTAATCAACTTGCTTTACTTCAACCTGTGTGCTGGTAAATGAAAATGCACAGTAATGCACATCTATTATCTCATTCTTATTATTCAAAAGCAAAAAAATAAAAAATATTCAATTTCATAGAGTGCTTTAAAAGAAGGAATCATTGGTAACTGCTCTCTGTTTAGACCATCTAACACAAGCTATGGTATATCTCCAGGTTTTGCTCACAGACCTACTAAATGCTCAAGAGTGGTGGGATCAACGACCTTTTAAAACATATAGATATGGCAATTGAGGGTGAAAAACGCACCACGCTAAGTGCGCCACTTTGCATATAGTACACTCCTCACGTATCATACGTCTCGCTTGCTCGCATATGTCATCGCGATAAGTCTCTATCCAGCATAGCGGAGTGTTGCGGTGCGTGGAACGGCAGAGGGTATGTACCGGTGTCGGGTTTTCACAAGGACGATTTATATGACAAAAAAGATCGTCGGGTGGGATAGTGTCAAAAAGCACCCAATAACATTACCTCTTAAATCGGAAATACTTAATCATGTACTAGGTATTAAGAACTACAAAACTGCATCTCACAGGAAAATTACAATGCATTTTATAACTAAGCTAACCTAACATAATAAAAATATATCCCATATATTAACTATGGGACAATTAGTTAGGAAAACTGTATCAAAACTAACCTTAATCCAATTAGTTATTCACCAAATACAAGGTAATAAATATAAGACCATCCTTTATTAAAAATTAATATTGTACTCCCATAAAAAAAGTTATAAATATGAACAAAACAGAGCATAATCATAAAACAAGAGCATAGAATAGAGATTTTATGAATATAAATAATAAATTGCGAACTCAACCTTAGAGGATCCATCTCATAGGATCTCTTACGGAAAGGATAATACACCCTGAATAAAATAAGGCATGCTAGATGCGGACATAGCGAGCACAGAGTCAATGCCTGGCCCCAGTAAGAAAATCTTCAGAGGGATCCGAGAAATTCATGATGCATCTTCTAAGGCAATTATTGATTTAAACGTATGACACTATTTTTAAAAAATAAGATTTCTTTTTGCTATAGCTATACAAAGCAACATAAAATGTTACACAACTTTCGAAGTCTTCAATCGTCTGTCTTTGAAAATTTATCACATATAAAGTGCAAAAGATATTTTTTTATTTTTTTAAAAGAAATCGATAGTCTTACAGTAAAATTAATAATAGATTCTTATTGTTAACATAAAATCTAAATTAAGAAATGAAAAATTTATAATGATAACATTATAAATTCATATACTAGATAACTAGTACTAGCAACGTTTTTACTTTTTACCCTGTTTGTTCATCGTCAAATCTCAATGGTTTAATAAATGGCATTACTGTGTACAATAACAAAGCTATAAAAAAAAAACTATCACACTATCGAAGAGACCCTTAATCCATGCATGGTATATTTTTGCTAATATCTTATAGCACAACAGCACAACAAATCTTCAGGTTTTCACACTCCAAAATTATAAAAACCCGCAAAATTATGTCTATAAGTTCTATAAAACAACATAAAAAAGTTCATTTCTTTCGACTTGTTTTTATTCCTAATAATGAAATTCTCAAATTAAAAGTACTCATTATTAAGTACTTAGTATTATATAATTCTGGAATTTCTGTTATGAGCCTAATCTAGATCAACATACCATTCATCATCTTCATCCACTTTTGCAATGCTCTTCTCTTCTTCAGCCAAATGCTCTTCAAAAACAACCCCGATATTTTTATGGGATGCAGAGTCAGGTTCAATCCTTTTATCGGATATTTTCTTGTGGAACTCAACCAGATATTGATCAGCGTTCGGTGAATCAACTCCTTTTGAGAGTGACTCGTACAACACGGCCTTTTTTTCTAAAACATCCCTGGAAAGAAAATACACATACTGTATGATATTGAATGATGATTGGAGTTGCTGTGTGATCATCTTTGAAATGTCGTAATTAATTTTAAAAAAGTATAAAGAATCCTTTAAATTTAGATAATGACCTTAAAAGTTATTTTACATTTAATATAAATTTTGGTGGATATTATTATTTTATGTAACGAAAATATTTGAATAGTGTACCTAACTTCTGTATTGTAATTGGTAACACATGAATACCAATGTGCATGAGTTAGCCCCTGTGAATATACAAGGTGTGTAAAAAGTAAGGTGACTTTGTATTAAAATATTTATTTATTCATCAATATTTATGTTGTCCCCTTCAAAGTAATCCCCCTCAGATACAATACACTTATGCCAACG
This sequence comes from Neomicropteryx cornuta, assembly GCA_020383195.1. Lineage (NCBI taxonomy): Eukaryota > Metazoa > Arthropoda > Insecta > Lepidoptera > Micropterigidae > Neomicropteryx > Neomicropteryx cornuta. The sequence continues at coordinate 784,930 of JAHKQU010000028.1, forward strand.
GTTTTTCCAATCCTCAAAGCACTTCTCATAAGCACTTTTCGGTATAGCCTTGAGCTCTTCCAGCGATGCAGTCTTTATCTCTTCAATCGTTGCAAATCTCCGTCCTTTCATAGGTCACATGGGGCCAAATCCGGTGAATATGGTGGCTGAGGCATGATTGTGGTGTTGTTTTTGACCAAAAAATCTCTCACAAGCAAAGATGAGTGAGCAGGGGCATTATCGTGATGCAAAAGCCATGAATTGTTTTTCCACAATTCTGGACGTTTTCTTCGTATTGCTTCGCGCACGAGCCAAGCGATATACCGACATCCTCAGCAACTTCTCTGATAGTGATTCGACGATTTTCCAAAACAATTTTCTTCACTGCTTGAACGTTTTCATCAGTTGTTGACGTGCTTGGGTGTTCAGAGCGAGGCTCGTCATTGGCATCTTCCCGGCCATCTTGGAAAAGTTTGTACCACTTGTAAACATTTTTTTTACTCAGAACAGTTTCATCATATGCCACTGTCAACATTTCAAGTGTTACGGAGCACTTAATTTTATTATTTACACAAAATTTTATGCAAATCCTTTGATCCATATTTTTCAATAGCAAAAAATCGCCGAGCACGCAAAACACTTAAAACCTTTACGCCTCTCACAACCAAACAAAAAATGCCATTCACTTGAAATTTGGTACAGATGTTCGGGAAGAGTGTACCAACATAACAAAACAAAAAAATAGATAATCGAAAATACGTTGCTCGCGAAATTTGAAAAGTCACCTTACTTTTTGAACACACCTCGGAGATTAATATTATTACCTACCTGCGATTTGAATAATAAATATGTTGGCTTGTAACCGTATACAACTGACTTACAATTTAACCCTACTTGTAGTTCTTGCTATCGGTTAAGCCGAGGTTAAACAATAGCGTTACTAAAATTCGAGTGACTCGTTTTCCTGTTTAAAAATAAATATTGTAGGCAATAGGCAATTTATTAAAACAAAAAATTACCTTGACTTTCGTAAAGCTTCCGTGACCTCGGGATCTATAGGCTCACGGTGTTTGAGAAGTTTCTTTTTCTTCTCTGTTTTATTTATGGATTTAGAGGAGGATGGCTTGAAATCTTCTGACTTATTTCGGGGGTCAAGTTTTGCTTTACTCACTTCTTCTTGCTTCCGTAAAAGCTCTGCCTTTAAACTGAGGAGCTAAAATATTTAAAAAAATGATAACATATTATTTTAAAATATTATTTAAAATCTAGAATTATTCAGTAGAAACCTATTTTAATTTTACAGAGGTATAATTGTTAAATTAAATGTATTATTTATTAAGTAACCGTGTAAAACTGTTGGTTTAATAAAGATAAATAAATAATAAATATAATAAAATAAAAAACAGTTGAGGTAAAAAAATGTCATAAATTCTAAGGAGAGTGAAACATTGACTACAATGATATAGAGTATCTATATTATTTATTTAATTTTAAAAGAAATTTATAGATTTACATAGTGATTTACGAACGAACGAACGAAGAAAAAAAAGTTAATACGATAGAAATCTAAACACAGATTCCTACATTATGCTAATTAGATAATAATATAATTAAAAAACATTGACATAAAAATGAAATTAAGATATTGAGAGTAAAACAAAAACTTAAATATACATATTATTTACATGATTTTAAATACGAACTAGCTGGATAATCACTGTCAAAATCCTCTACCAAAAAGCATCTTGGAATTACCATGTCATCTAATCTCCATTGAGAAAGTCATCTTGGTGATGTAGTGAAAAAGGCTTACAGACTAGTAACAGATAGTTTGTTATGCGAAGTCTTAAAGGTGCTGATTTTAAAGTACGAGCAATGGCATACAAAACGTTGGTTCGTCCTACCCTAGAATACTGTTTATCAGTATGGGATCCTCACACCCAATATCTTAAAGACGAACTCGAAGCAGTTCAGAGAAAATTAAGCAGATATGTCTTAAAGCGTTTTAGTCGATATGAGAGTCCATCTGGATTAATTTAATTTTTAATTGGGAGCCAATAAGTAGAAGGTATTTTGAATTCAGATATTTTTTACAAAACTAGTTTATATAAGCCTGTGACGAATGAACCTGCTTGGTCTGCTTTAAGTTTCCAACTCTCTAAGCTTTCTTATATTGGTCATAATGACCGTCGTTCCAAGATCAAACCTATATTGAGAAAACGGAATATTGGGTTCAATTCTTTACTTTTCAGAACAATTCGCCAGTGGAATGCTATTCATAATCATAGGTCAGTATTTAACCCTTTTCTTTGTTCCAAGCCTATTTTTAAGCGTAGGCTGCGAGCTGTTAAGCATTAATTTTCCTCAACTACTAAATTCAACAGTATCACCGAAGCTAACCTTTAAATATCGCTATTAGTTAATAATAATCATTATTATTCACATTTTTCAGATATTTTTTTATAAATAAAAAATTGCTATGACCTAGGTCACATACAATTATTTTGGGCCTTACTCAACTAGGTCAAATGTGCCTGTCCTAGAATCAGGGGTAATAATGAAAGGGTGGTAATGAAGCATTAAAAATTACAATATCAAGATATTTACTTAGAGGTAATCATAACAATTAAGCGGCAAATAATAATTAACATAAGCGGCAACAAGAAGAAGATTCGAGAAATAGAGTGAAGAGCATTATTCGAGGAACCAATTGGTGTATGAAAATGACATTTAAATTACGTGTTCTGTACTTTGTTGGCATATTGAAATTAAAAAGAGACAAAATAACCAGTCGATTTAGTTTAAAAAGAGGGTATTTCAAAACGAAAGGTCGATCACAGCGCGACGCTCGCTCAAAGATTGTAACTGATAAAATGATAATGCAGCTTTATGATTAGAGAATTCGACACCTGAGCGCACGAAATATAAATCAATATGGAGATTAAAGCTAAGTCTAAAAATATTATTTTAATTACATTAAAAAATACTAAATACGCGCATAATATTAAACAAAACAGCTTATTAAGCTGGTAAAGATTCATGTTGATTTATAAAAAATACAATCAAAAAAATGTTCCATTGACAGTTCCTACCTACGCCAAGCAAGGTTTTTAATAAATATTCATTTGTAGAACTGTAATCAATGAGGTATATAAAAATTCCCCTGTGATACGGTCCATATTACTTTTTTAACTAACATTTTACTTGTTTGGTTTCGAATATAAAGAAATGTGTAAGTCAATTGTAAACTTACCGTTGACTTACTGAATTCAATTTTTTTTGAAGTGTTCATTTTGGGTGCCCTCGACTATATTTTGTTTACGTATAAACATAAACAAAAATAAATAAATAAACCACATAACCTCTAAATAACATCTGACTTTAGTAGCTTTATTAGCTGTCACTGTCAGTCACCCAAAAAAAGACAATCAAGACATGGCCATTCTAAAAAAATATAATTTTCTAGTAATTTAAAGTTTTTGCTTAATATGCAAATTACCGTTTACCATTTGTAAAATTTTACTTTTGTAGGTAATCAATACGCCTCCATATTTAAATAAAAAACTTCAATGTTTTTTATTAGTTCAGCAAACTTACTAGCGTTATTGCAACCTTGAATGACCATAAATACTATAAATCTGCTCTTCCTTCTACGCACTGTGACTCGATGTCGATGACGGCAGAAAAATCTGAGAATAATCGACCGTGAGAGTTCTTTTGTGTGTATATTTGTCGTGGGATTTCATCTGACATGGACATTTGATTAGTTAAACTTAGGGAACTTTTTTAAAGTTATTAATAACTGTCCTTCTAAAGTATTATCGTTTGGTGTACCGTAATTTAAGTATTTGTTAGAAAATGTCAACCCCAGCAAGGAGACGCTTGATGAGAGATTTTAAAAGGTTTGTATTTGTGAATGTAACAAGTTCCGTTTGTTAAGTTGATTTATTACCGTATCTCAACATCGAATCCGAGTACATATAATGTATATTAAATCTAATTCAGTGGAAGTCAGGTCAGGTTATCGTGAAGAATGGGTTCAGTTGAACAATGAATCAGCTGCATCGTGCGTGTCACAAACCTCTTTATGGCGTCGTTTATTCTAGAAAATTACACCGTTATTTCGAGATTGTGTTTTTTTTCTGCGCAGTTTATGGAATATTGCATAATATAATATTATTTTTTTAAAATATAGGTTACAAGAAGATCCGCCCGCTGGTGTTTCCGGAGCTCCCACAGACAATAACATTATGATCTGGAATGCTGTGATATTTGGTCCACATGATACGCCCTTCGAAGATGGAACATTTAAACTGACAATAGAATTTACAGAGGAATATCCCAATAAACCGCCTACAGTGAGATTTGTCTCAAAAATGTTTCATCCAAATGTGTATGCGGATGGCGGAATATGTCTAGATATACTTCAAAATAGATGGAGTCCGACGTATGATGTTTCGGCCATTCTTACATCTATACAAGTGAGTATGGTTTAGCATTGTACTTTCCATTCTTCAAAATTGGCTTTGAAATTTGCATACAACAAAACATCTATCATTTGGCTTTATCTCCCTTTCCGATTTTAGTTAGAACATGTTTAGCAATGAGCTTCAAGCAAGTATCTTGGCCTGCACTATAGTTTTATAGTGGTCCTCAGAGGTATCAGATACCTTTTAGATTAAAGAGGCCTCTGTAAAAAGCCCTAGACCCTTTAAAAACCCAAGCAGTATATTTAAATACTGCATTATATTGATTATTATTATTATATATAATGAACATACCCATTAATTATTATCTTAATTTTGGGTATTTAATTTTTTTGATTATAAAGTGGTTGAATGGAGCTATTTTTTATTATTGTCTGGCAGACTAAGTATGTCCAATAAACGGCTATATCTATTTTTAGAATGCCATATTTCTGGTCATTTTTAGCTGATAAAAATTTTGCAGTTACTGGTTTTAATACTTGATGTGGGGAAGAATTCCAATATTCATTTATTCACTTCGTTACAACCGTGGCTCTGCTAAAAAGGAATTAATAGCTAGTTCGTGTACATCAATAGCATTAATAATAACATCTTGACCTTGCATTTCACCGTCATCAACACATTTTTCAAGCTACCCATAGGGTAAACAGCAGCGTAAACTCGGCCAGGGCTAAAAATTTCAGCTTGTTTTTGTCGAAACCGAAACTAGATTTTTGGCCGAGACCGAAGTTTCAGTCGAACCTTAATTATATGATGTCATTCAGAGTGTCATGGCCATTCTTGTTTTAATATATTATAATCTGAAACGTAACTACATTTAAAGTGTAATATTGTAGATTAAATATTGTTAAAGTAAATTAAAATAAAAAAAACATAGGTAAAATGGTATGATAAGATTCTTTCAATTCATAAAATTCATTAAATCATAAATTTTAACACCATTTCATTTTTTTTTTGTAAATTTTGAGAAGCGGCTAGTAATTTGTAATTTATTTATTTTGTCAAATTGTCATTTTTTCAATAACTTCTGAAAAAGTGATAAAGTTCTGAAGTTTGCAACGTCTATTAGACCAATCCATCTAACTGGATTGATAACAGGCTACTACAGACTAAATAGACACCTTACTACCCTGGGCATCACTGATAGCTCTATCTGCAGAGGCCGCAACGTAGAGGAAGAGACTGTGGAATACGTAATCTGTCACTGTCCAACCCTCACCTCAAAAAGAAGCGCAATCTGGGGGGCACCCATGCTTGCTATGGCCGAAACATGCAGCAAGAATCCGGCATATATCCTGCGGCTCGTATTGGAGATGGGCTGGCTACAGAAGCCATAGATTTGAAGCTGCACTACGGAAGTATACACAATCGGCCCCAAGAAAATTGGCCGAGTGTAGCAGTCACCTGACTGCCCTCCATTCATAATCATCATCAACCACAATAAATATGTAAATAAATACGGACATAATATATCTATTTGAGCTCATAGATGAGTATCTAACTAGCCAGTGACCAGATGGTATTTTAACTGGCCGGTAATAAATAAAACATTCCAACAGCTGTTCTGTCATATTATTTTAAAATTTAAATATGATCGTGCTCTGATACCCTACCCTACCCAAATGTCAAGTTTCTTCAGTATTAATAATTCGTTGACTTTAATGTTAAATATCTAAGAGGTGTGATCAAAAAGTAAGGTGACTTTTAAATTTCGCGGGCTACGTCTGTTGGATTTCGATTTTTTTTTTGTTATGTCTGTACACTTGTTAACATCTGTAAAGTGGTATAAACTCTTCCAAGAAGGCCGAGAAGACACCGATGACGAACCTCGCTCTCGACGCCCAAGCACATCATCAACTGATGAGAACGTTGAAGAAGTGAAGAAAATAGTGTTGAGGAATCGTCGAATTACCATAGGAGAAGTTGCTGATGATATCGGCATTTCATTTGGTTCATGCCAAGCAATTTTAACGGATGTTTTGGGCATGAGACGTGTGGCAGCGAAGTTTGTTCCCAAATTACTAAATTTTGACCAAAAGAACCGTCGCATGAGCATTGTTCAACAGCTGTTGAATGACGTCAACGACGACCCAGATTTACCCAAAAGAGTCATAACAGGTGACGAAACATGGCTATACGGTTATGACGTCGAAACTAAGGCCCAATCGTCCCAGTGGAAGCAGTCACACGAGCCAAGACCGAAAAAAGCACGCCAAGTTCGGTCAAATGTCAAGGTGTTGCTCACTGTTTTCTTTGATTATCATGGCGTAGTGCATCGGGAGTTCTTACCACAAGGTCGTACAGTTAATAAGGAGTATTACCTTGAGGTTATGCACCGTTTGCGTGAAGAGATACGAAAAAAACGCCCGGAATTGTGGAAAAATCAGTCATGGTTATTGCACCACGATAATGCGAAAAATTACGAACAAGCAATGACAAAATAAATATTGTGAATGAATAAATATTTTTTTATAAAAATAAAAAGTCACCTTACTTTTTGATCACACCTCGTATATTGTCCGACCAGCTTTTGATGTGATGGAAACGGCTATGGTTGTTTTTCGAGAACATTTCACACAAAAATTTCAAAACTATTTTGCATTTGTACTTTTCGAGTTGAAAGTTGCAAAGTTGTCCATTGCAACTTTCATTTTGCATTTTTTTTCCAAAATGATTTTTTTCGTGAAACAGGTTTATTTATCTATAGATCAACCAACTCTTTCTTAAAAGGACATCAGTGAATATAAATACATCCTGTATATATATTATAATATATAAATGTTTTTTAGTTGTTCAAAACTTCAATCACCAATTTTTGAACAATACATACTGGACTGGGATTTTTTATTGCATCATTTATTAGATTAATTATTGTAACGTCGTGACTTAGCTGTGGAGATTACCCGACAAGTCACGTTATCCTTTCTTGTGGGTATGTGGGTTCGATTAGCGTTCGAATTCGGGTTTCAAAGAAACCAGTTGTTGTATGTCCAGACAAAATCCTTTATTCAGACCAGGTCGTTACATATGAATTACAAGACAAGCGTTATACACTATCGAAATGAAATAATCAAACTCAACGGAGCCCTAATAGATCATGTCGCTGTCGATCGTTTCGAATCAAAGACTACCATTGAATACGCGTTCATCGACTCGCGACGCCTGACGTTAGCGCCTGTGCTGATGAAAGTGCCATTCAACATCACAATTATAGTTAAAAATATCTCTGAGAATTCGTTGCTTGCATCTGGGCTTAGCATCTTTGTCAAAGCTTAGGTTTACGCTGTTAGTTATTTACTCATACTGGTAAAAAATATGTTTACTATTCATTTCTTAGCAATTAAATGCCGAAATTTATGTTAAATAAAATATTAGTTATCGAAATACATCAAATCTGTTTTAACACAATATAATAAACCAAAATCTTTTGCTCGAGCGAGTGCTATATATATGTTTTTTCTACATGACAGCACATCCACATATCCCACGATCGGTTTCTTTGTAATATATTTACTTGTACATCTTTCAAAATTAATCTAAACCTATTTATGCCTTTATTCCAAATTGTGGTAATTTACTAATCTGCACTGTATTGTAAATAATATAAAATATATAACTTGAACAATTGTATAATTTTGTAAATATTTTTTGTTTCAGTCTTTACTCAGTGATCCGAATCCGAACTCACCCGCAAACTCAATGGCTGCACAGCTTTATAAAGAGAACAGAAGAGAATACGAGAAACGAGTCAAAGCATGCGTGGAACAGTCCTTTATAGATTAGCATTGTCACGCCAATTGTAACTCTGAGAGGCTTCTTAGCCGGGATGCTAACTTGCCTATCGCAGTTATCCACTGTTGTGATGTTATTACAAATGACGCTGGTTCACCACTAGTATATGAGCAATCATCCAAAATTACAATAAAAAAATCTGCCATAATCCTACATCAATAAAAGTAGCTTGTGAGAAATTAACGCTAGGGTTTGTTGGCTCGGACTAAAATGCACATCGTTTAAGTCATTACAACTATGGTTTAAATGTTTTCTTTTTTTTTTTTAATATTATCGTGTTTGACTTACAATGTATACCTTGTGTTTAAAACATTATATGTACATATATTTTTTTAATAAAAGTTTTAAAATTCACACCGCTGATATTGTACATCCATTCTTTTTAATTTTGCGTCAATCCTGCAGCAACATTTAGCTGGCTAGAGAATGCTGACGATAAACTTATCGCCGCTGACAGGTGCCTTAAGCTTGACTTGCATCCCACCATTTCAGGTGAGGAAGCTGTTGCCGTCAGGTGATTGGCGATTCTCATGTGTCAACAAAATTTTGGTGCTGGAATAGTTACCGTTCCAAATAATACTTTTTCCATTACGAATTCAGTTTTGCTCGGATTGCCTGGTTATTTTTGGTATACATATTTTTTTGCATAGCTATACTTTTATCAAAATCCGAGTATTCCAATAACTGCAAAATGTGACTTAGTACATTATTTTTTTACTTATAGACACAATACAAATATACTGCGATGGTTATTAAATCGCTATAATAATAGTATTAAAATCTTTATTTTTGTCAACTTTTTCCCAAGTGCAACCAATTTAAATCGTAAATGTACTGTGTGGTTTACGTAAGCCTCAAAATAATAAATTAAGAGATCTTTGGTTTGTTTGTTGATTTTTTTTTGTTTGTTAGTATTTTTTTGTAGACACTAATCTTTATGCAAATAAATTTCATAAAAATTTAAACTAGAATTTACAGCATTTTCTTTATTCTATTTTTGATTATATATACACTTATATGTATTTAATTAGGTACAAGTATGTTACAAGCTATATGTACATGCTTCCTCTAAACGCTGTGATTACATGTCAGTGGCTATGGTCTTTATTTCAGATTTAAAAAAAGCAATGCTAGTTTAGGTAGTCTTAAGCAAATTTATCCTCAAACAATTCAAAGGTAAATTATCAAATAAATATATTGTGTGCTAATTATGTAACTAAAGTTTTTAAATTAACAATAAAATATGAAACTGCAATTTGTTTACATTTAATCCTGGAGAAAATCATTATTACATTAGATAGGTGTTACGGCATCTTTTTCTTTCAAAGTATTAATATGCAATCATTGAATGTATAATAAGGCCAATATCATTGTATTGTTTTAAAGACCGGGTCACAATTAGCACTGAAAAAAACATAAATGCAAGAGTCGTATCTATATATACGTACAGACTCTGATCAATAAAAACAAGTGGTAATTAATCAATTTTCCACAAGAGTTATATTATTATATTCCCACTTTTAGACCCAAAGAATGGAATTTGGTTTTTACAGTTTTGTATTTATTGGTGTTAAAATCGTGTTGCACTTCAGGTCTGTACCGGTTTCTAGCAGGTAAAAATGTTGAGCTCCCAATGTTATATCTACTCTCTTTTGATTATATTATTTATCATCATTAACCAAAGCCAAATTTGCTATGATTTATAATGTTATTATTAATGTTCAGGGTCGTTCATATGCGTAAAAAGAGAACTTTTTGAGGTAAAGGTTTTTTTTTATTCTATGTTTAAGAATTGAGGTGATAAACTTATTTCTTTTTCTTTATTTTCAAAAGGTGTTAAAAATAAAAAAAATATACGAGTATATCGTAAATAAATCTAAGTTCATAATTAGGTGTACCAATCACATTTAGGTCCGATTTCAAAAGGCCCAAACATAATGGATCTTATTTTCTTTTGTTGAATTACGATATTATGTGCTTTTCTTTTAGATGTGTATTCTATCTGCTAATGGTTCAAAGAAATGTATATAAACTATCTGTTCAACGGCTTCGCCCTGGGTTGGTAGCTAGTAGGCCCTGCAACCTAATTTTTGTTTCTCGTAACGCCATTGGCGCCCAACAACTTAAGCCTACGGGACTCGCGAGAATTTTTCAAAAAACTTTTCTAAATATTGTTAATACAAATAGGCTTGCCACAAATAGCAGTCCATGTGAAAAACATTCTCCTCCTAATTCTTTGCTTATCGTCATACTGAAGCAGCTCCTAATTGGAAATTAACGGCAAATTTGATCGACTCAGTGATGCACCTATACCTACCTCAATATTCTATATATGTATAGTGAAAATCCCACTGAAATCCATCTATTCGTTCCTGAAATTAGTGCGAACATAAGCTTACCGAGAATAATCGTTCACACAACGCTAGCCGACGGCATCATAATTGAATACCAATCGCAGGTATTTATTTATATGAAAATCGAGATTCAAAATATCTTTCTTGCTCCTGGTTAGTAGTTTTACTACTTATTGCACTTTTCATTACATAGTCACAGGTCTGTAAAATATGAAAATAATATATTTTATAATTATTGTATCTCATAGCCTAAATCCATTCTTAAGATCGAAGCTAGCTAACAGTGAAAACCCCATTCGGTTCCATACAGGAGATGAGTAACAAGGCGAAAGGCAACTCTCATTAACCCTCGATGCAAGCAGAGGGTTTTTATAAGTTTAACGGAACTGTCTGTGGTATCTTAGCTCCCAAACGGATGAACTGATTTTTTTTTTTTTTGTTTGAACGGTGACTTGAGTGTTCTTAGCTATGATTCAAGAAAATCCATTTAGCCGTTTGTGTGTCGGGCGTTTTTTAAATTTTTAATAGTTTGTATATTTATAGAGGTTTTTGCAATGGTTTCTTAACATTAAAAGATTTAAAGAGGTTATCTGTAACATTAGAATATTGTTTTATAATTAGAGATTACGTGTGCTTTATACACATACAGAAAATGAGCTGTAAAAAATAAATAAAATAGTATGTCGAATGTATTCAGAATCTGCATTAACTGAGTGGGTGAGATTTACTAATAGAATGGTATATGAAATATATATTTTTTTTATTGTGAGACATTTTTCTGCATAATGTGAATCGGTTTTTTATTTATTGTATGTTGTTTTAGGTAGCAAATATTTACTATAGATTTTTTTGCTTTTATTTAATTAATTTTAAAAGAAATCTACCGATTTACATAGTAATTCAAATTAACATTCGAAGAGAGGAATAAAAAGTTAATATTACATAAATCTAAATATAATATTTAGGAAGGAAATTAAAGAAAAGAAGAAGCGAAACAAAAACTTAAATATAAATGAGTTTTTTGTCGCTGAATATTTTCTGCTATATACATTTTTTCGTCAAATTGTGGATGGCATGCACTAGATATAAAGAATTTGTTTTAATAATACACTGCGTTAAAAGTTAAATTAAATAAGTAATTGACGTCTTCCACAGTTCCTAAAAGGTTTGCATCGACCTACCAAACATTCTGTGAAAGCACAAAATTTCTGGGTCCAAAAAATATGCAACGGACTTCCGCGATTCATTTCGAAGCAGTTGGAAAAAATACTATTTCTTTTGAAACAAAAAGAGCTGTTTTTTTCAAATATATTTTGTGTATGTAGCAAATTATTTTAAAAAAATCACTATCATCTGGCTATATCTGGCCTTGAGCTTTTGATTGATACTTTTTGCAAATAAACCTGTCCATTATTGACAAAGTTCCTTCTTTTTTACAAGCTTTTATTTAACTTGCGATGTTATTTGTATAGGTCAAACTTTGCATTTTTATGGTAACATGACCTAATTCTACACCCAGGGTTGGCTACAGGCGAAGGAAACCCTCAACGGTCAACAGCACAGACACAAAATTTTGTATGCGCATTTAAAAGCTTTTAAATGTTTTTTTTACTATTAATTGTTTACGCTATTGTATGCATCACATCTTGTAGTAAAATTTTAAACCACTTCCCATTATCCGATCTTGCTGAAATTTTGAATACATACTTGCTTCCAAAGACAATGCTCGTGGGATTAATGAAAACACTCGATGTATTAACTAGCGCCATCTAGCGGTAGATAGTACCACTGCGACTAAAAGACCTTAGCCAAGACTCGAATGTTGAGTAAGTGGTATCGTCCTATTTCGGCAGAGCCATGTCAAATATTAGGACGCAAAAACCATCCATGAAAAGTTATGGTTTCAAATCAATTTAAAAAAAAGAAAGTAATATACGGGCGTATTTACATTCACTGATGTCCTTTTATGGCGTTGTTATGACGTTATGACGGCTAAATCGGTAAAAAAACAACGTACTAAAATAATTGTATTACTAAAAAACGTTGTTTTCCTTCGAAGTGCTTCGCGATTAGCGGTTAGAGGTTATTGCCCGATCTCGCGCCATGCGTTCAACTGCCTTCTCAAATAACAATTTCTTTTCGAATTCGCGTTTCTCGTAATTGGGAAACATGTTTTGCTCATTGCTGTTTGATCTATATCAACCCCCATAAAATGATATCAGTGTATATAAATACACCCTATGTATAAACATACATTTAGGTTCTCAAGGGTTTATTCGTAAACTCAAAAATTGGAATAATTTGGCATCAATGGGTTATAGGACCATTTTTGGTTGAATTATTTAAACTATTTTCGAGTATTTTAATAACAGCCGCTATTTTTAGAAAAATGCTTCAATACATCAGAAGTAAATTTCACCAAAACTTTTTTGACAATATCATATAAGGTTTATTAATAAAAAAAATCATAAGGTGTCTGTAGCAATAATCTTTTTGCTACTTGCTTACAATGTTTCCATCTCTTTCGCACACGCTTAACGCGAGTCTCCGTCTTATAAAATAGTATAGTGTATGGTATATGGTATAGTGTAAGTTCGCGCGTCCCACAAAGCAATCATTACAATATAATTGTTGAAATTCTATTAAATAGTTATTAATAATTACCTACGAGTACGGTAAAATATTTCATTTATAATGAACCACAAATAGGTAATCTAAGAAAATATAAATTTATTATTTTGGTCTGAGGATCCTACAAAATCAAATTTGTTGATTTATTCATAAAATGGTGTACCTACATCACCTACCATACACAGCCGAACGGTAGGTAGGTATAGGTATTCTAAAAGAAATACAAATACTTCGGATACATTGACCTCAAAAAAAAGGGGATATGCCCACATGGATGGATGCTCTGAGCAGGTAGACGTTATACTCCCAAATCGCTTCCTTCGCAATCAGAATGTGATTCATACGGTCGGATCACTAAAATATTGCTTAGAAAATAAAAATTAAAATGTAGCTGCCTTTTAAAGAAAAGATTTAATTAAGTTTTAAATTATCACGTAAGTTATTGTGATTTTATAATTTATACCTATAAAGCTAGATTGTATACCTACCTCAAATTACCTTTAAATTAAAATTTTGATTTGCGTAATTATCGTACGTACTACTTAGGTAAAACTTAATATAAAATCTGTGATCGTGAAATGTCGAAGGGCCTTTGCGCCTTTGGGGCTTAGTTATAGGTATAAGCACATTCGTCTTTAGATAAGTGTCGATCAATATGGGAAACGCACTCACTACACTACGTACGTATAAAAACTTATAAACAACCCCGGCACGGGCGCGCGATGGACGTCGGTTTCCGCACCCGTCGCTCGTGATATTTTATTTATTCCTCGCTTCGTTATCGACTCTAGCTTATAGCTGTTTTGTTTGCGATTAGGTTGAAATTTTACAACAGCGTTAAACAGTGAAAAAGTGCGGCGACCAGTCATAAAATTCAAAAGTGCAGTGCGTCGATTGGTGAATGTGTCAAAAGCCGCCGCCGTGAAATGTTATATTTACATTCGGGCGGCCACGCGAGTGCATACAGTCTTAGTCATACCTGACGGTCGCTTGTTATTTTTATAACGACCATTAAATATAAACAAAATTAAAGTTTCGACTTGCAAACACGATACGAACTACACTGGATATTTGCGAGTCGTTTTAACAGGATGATATTTCAAAGATCTATCGAAAGAACGACTATAAAATAGGTAAGACTTAATTGATGCTTATTATATTTCCCTTAATAGCAATATATCGCAAGTTTATAGAATCCCTGGATAAAACATATATGCATATATAATTTATATATACCAACCTACAAATTTCGTGGAGTCGGCATCCCTTCCGCCCCTTACGCACAACGAGGGTGCGTTTGGATCTGTCGCTAAGTTCATAGTCATATAGGCACCTATTAGACATCCATGGGTGCGTTTTGTTTGGTTGGTTGGTAGGCATAGGCATTCGGTCCCTTAATATTTATTACCTGCCGCTTTTTTACAGACTATTTTGTGTCTTAATATACAATATTTTTATTACACATGTATTAGGTATATACAATCACAATTATTATCGTCTAGCCAATACTGGCCATTTTTCCAAGCACATTTCGAGAACTGCTGCTGCTACATGCTTACTTTTTATTTTCTGAACTAGGTACCCACCTACATATTTTTTGGAAATTTTATTTTACACTACCTAATAACTGTATAACAATTTAAATGAGAAATAAATAAGAATGGCATTTTAATATTATTGAATTCACCATCGATTGCTTTTGAATCTGAAATATTTATACATAGCAAAGCTTAAATTCAATTCAATAAAATAACAAATTACTGATTTAACCAGGTATTTATTTACGTTTTCATCTGGCGTACTGTTACAGATTGTAATTCGATGAAAACGCAGATATTTTAATGTATTTATTACGTGGTTCGTTAAACTCTTTTGTTTGAATTGTTTTCATTTTACCGCTATTTTGACACATGCTTTATTATTGGACCGCCATTCATCCCAATAAATGTTGATTGGTTGATTTGATTGAACGCAACTAGCCGCCGGGCAGCCAGGTGTCGTGTCGCTTCGTTCGTTCGCACCACCATGGCCTTGCTGAACGTGGATTTGTTTGTTTAGTACGATTTAAATAATATTAAATATTTAACGTAAGTGGTTTCGTGATTGTCGCCGTAAATCGCAAACTTTGTTGAAAAAAGTGTAAAAGTGCGCGAAAGGATATTCAATCTGTTCGAATTTATAACGATGCGAGTGATATTGTTTCGTCCGTTCGCTTGTCAATTTTACACAGCAAAACAAGATGCCGGCTCAATAGATGAGATGCGGCATTAAATCCGTGACGTAGATTACGCCGCAATTAGAAGTGGTACACATTGCGTAAACGATAGCCGGGCGAATATATAGATAGCGTGCAGAGTGCAGACAGAAGACAGAACTGAGGCCGCGTAAGTAAAGTGTCTCGGTGTCGCTTTGGCCCGCGCGCGCTTCGGAGCATGCGCGCGAGTTCACCGCTTTCAATGGAAGTGCGGCCGTTCTTGTTTAGTGGCGATTGTAACAAATTAAAATGGGGAGGTCAAGATTTCCTGGGAAGCCGTTCAAATTTCAAAACAGAAAACGGATTAATATATTGTCGGATAATGCGTTCAACGAAAATGACTCCGAATCTCTCACCGACGGCTTCGATGCCAGTGACTCTTGTTTTAGAGAAACATTTTCCAATGAAACACAGGTAAATGTGGCTCGATATGCCGAGTATTCAAACATACAACTAATATTATTCTGAATAGCTTTTACCTTTTGTAATGCCCTTTAAAAAGATATGTCGACGACGCTATCTTTTTTTTCATTATGTGACCTATCCTTGAACATACTATTTGACGTTTGTTGTGGTCTTGTCAACAAAAGAACAAAGCTTGTGCTTATTCGTAAAAACAGAACTACTTACAAATCTTGTGTGCTAATTGAATTAATGCTCATTATTACACTCATTAAAGTGCACACATTTTCTACTTTGTGAAATTTATGTATTGAATTTCTCATATTGTTTCAGCATAAGTAGATAACAAATTGAACACAATCAAATCTGCAACCTTTTCATATAACTTTTGTAATTTTATAGTTCTAATAGCAAGGCATCCTATATTGTATTATTATTATTAATTTTAAGCAGGCAGTTTATGCTGATAAGCCTAAATCTGCACTTGGATCGTATCGGATAAACTTGTCTAGTCTGTTCTTAAATTCATCCACATTTTTGGCACTTATCACTGCGCTTGGTAACTTATTACATGCACCACTTTGACATGAAATTCTTTCTCAGTTTAGAACTAAAGGTTGTACTTGAAAGCTATAAATGATGTCCTCGCAAGTGCGAATTTGTATTAATTGTGTATATGGTTTCAAAATTTGGAAGATCATAATAGTGATAGAATATATTGCTCTTGTAGGTCTCTATAAGACCGCCTCTCGCCCGCCTATGCTTTAATGTTGTTATTCCAAATATGTTTAGCTTCAAATTCCAGAATTTTCAGTTGACTTGGTATTTTTGTTGTGCATCTTTGTACCTTTTCTACCATATACTAAAATATCATAACTATATTTCTAAATTTTCTGAACATGGTTAGGACTGTTTTTAATTAGTAAAGAAGTTAATTATATTTATTTTTTACTTACAGAACAAGGAAGAGAATATCAACCTTGACCATGATAATTTAACCAAAAATTCTGAAGACAAACGTGATACGGGCCATACCAGTGCAGAAAACTCATCAAGATCTGACGAAATTGAACATAAGGATACCGGACAAAAGTCAAATATAAGAACTAGATCACAACAAAAAATGGAAGTGGGAAAAAGTGTAGATGTTAGTAAAAATATGAATGTACCAGTAAAGAAAACAGTGAGATTCGGCCGCGTTGAAAGCTGTGATTCATTTAAGCCACTGAAAAAGTTGCCATTCAAACCGCAAATGCCACTCGTGTCTATTATCAAAAAGAAATCAGCCTTCAAGTTATCAGATTCGTCGTTTGGCAGCATTTTGAAGCCGGCAAAGTTGACTGATTTGAGTTCAAAGATTAGTGTGGATTTCAGTGAGTTTCGCGCGCGGAATAGCCACAGTCCTCCGCTGAGGAAGTCTTCGGTAAAGTTTTCTTCATTGAGCGATGCAAGGCTTTCTCCGCCTCCATTCGGAGATAGGGATTTGAAAAAGTTTATTCTCCCATCTCGGAGTATTCACTCCTCCAGGGTCATCAAGCCCAACAAGAGGTTCATGGAGATGGAGGAAGGAGTTCAACCATTGAGCGCCGGTGTACTCAATACCAAGGTATTGAAAAAACCAAAGTTGGTGTTCGGCGACGGATCTTACTATGATGAGGCTTATGAAACGTGTGACAGTTCTGCTAATAGCAACGACAGCGCTGATTCTAAAACTACAAACTTATTCCGAGAAAAAACTTTAGGACTGTTTGGATCGGGCCTCACAAGTGGTCATTCATCATTTGGGGAAACATTTATGAAGGTGACACCTGAAGGAGAGACTCTTTTAAGGCATTCAATCCAGACTACTCGTTCTGCCGTTGATACGCCATGCACGTCAGACCAGAGCAGTAATAGCTCAACATCTGAGTCTTCGGAATCAGAAACGGGTAATTTGTCCTCCGACAGTGACAATGAGAGTGACTTAGAGGTCCCTCATTTGCCATCTCCTGAACGGTTACCCGCTACTTCCCAACTTTCATCTGGAAAGCTGATTTTAAGAGAAGCTCGCTTGCAGCTTAATCCTCCAAACGCGAAGACAAACACTGGCCCTGAGGGACCTTTCTCCTCTTTCTCCAATGGTCCTAATGGTAAGCCTTGTATTATTTTCTGTGTTTTATTTTTATTATTGATATTCATTTAAACTCTCTATCGCTCAAGGAATAATTTAGTTAAAAAATCGTACCTTACTGACCAGTCTCCCTTTTTCCGTATCCAGATGTGGAATAATTCTGTCTGAACTTAGAAGTGTGATCGAAGATGATGTTCATGTTATTTTTTCTACGCCCTAAATTTTTAAGAAGGGGATTAGAAATATTTGGTATGGACCGTATAAAATTGTACTTTGAAACGGTTTTTATTTGACTCACAGGTGTAATCTTTAGGGTATGCCCATGAGATGGTTACCTCAAATAAAAATACTCTTAAGACACTGTAGGAAAGAACCTGCAGACGCAGAGGAACCCGTGTTGACTGTTGAGAAAACATTTTACAACGGCTGGATAAAGCTGGTCATACACAATTTTTTCAAAAATTTTGCTGAACACAGTCAAGATTGAGATTGGGCGGTAGTTTTTTTTAGTGTTCTTAGGACCTGATTTGTAAATGGGTGTAATGAGAGCTTCTTTCCACTTACTGGGAAAAACTCCCTCTCTGATGGAGCGGTTAAAGAGAATAGTTAAAGGCTTCGCAAGGGAGCTAGCACAGTTCACCACGAATAAAGCTGTTATATTGTCACTGCCAGGACCTTTGGTCTTGTCTAATTTGCTAAGATATTTCAAAGTGAAAGAAGTGTTTATTTCAATACTACTGATGTCGTTTATGGAATGTTGAAGAACCTCTTTCGGCAATTCTATAGGTCCGCTGTCTAATCATAGCACTAGTTTTAAAAGTATTATATTCTTGACCCCTTAAACTCCCATCACAAACCCTTGTTTACGTGATACTGTTTTTTCCAATGTTTTTATATTTAAGGCATCCGCTCCTGTAGGTGGAAAAAAAAATAGTGTTCCATAGTCCGTTCAACCCCATGTAGGAGTATCACCCTTACGCTCGCCGTCTGTAACTCTAGCACCGGTCTACGTATCCGTGCACTATGTCATAATGCACAATATGCAATGCTAAATTCCAACAGCTAAACAAATATACAATCAAACAATAAGAACAAAAACAAACAAAAAATAAGAAGATATTCATTGTTTCAATTAAAATCTATTAAAAACAATTCCATGAAAAATGCTTTAACAGCATTTTATAAGATTAACACACTCAGTGCCAATAATGGTATATTCCATATATGCCGCTTCCGGTTAAAACCGTTACCGTCTTAATACATTCCTATTAATAATTGACAGTATGGCAAGTCGCGTATACCTAAATTCATGCACTAATTATCGTTTTTTTAGTTCGTTTTTGACGTTTGATTATTTATGTAAATAGTGCGCTAGTTAATTGGAAGTGTTTTTGATGGATATGGCAGTAAATAATTTGAGTTTTTATTTGCAAAAGGTATGTCAATATAATATTAAATATAAAAACAAACATTTTTATAGTTTTGTACCTATTGTTTGCCAATTATAAGAAATTATAACTAAAACTAAAAAACGGGTGTCAGTCCTGCGTGGGATATTCCGTTCGGTCAGCATACTTCTCCGATCGGGCGGCAACACGCTGTTCGCTCGTGTGTTAAGGCTGAATGTGTTAAATAAAGAAATATCCACATTTATTTTTTATCTTTTTAATGTTTGAGATTGAAACACATTTTTGACCATCTACATTGCGCTTTTTCCTCAGCTACTTCAAATGTCAGCGTCTCCGGAACGCTCACCTGTGGTGTCTGCGGCGCTGTCAAATTTTATCGATTCATCAAGCAAGCGAGGAAATTTGGTATCTACTCGTGTGAGTCGTGCCGTAAATTCATCTCCAAGATGCTTAAACGAGCAAAGATGACCGAGGGTAGTATACCGCCACTCGAGTGTCTCAGTGGGGAGGGTATGTATTTTTTTCATAGATAGATGTGGGAGGATGATACTTCCATGTGATTTAAGTCTTATTATAATGTCAAAAAGTACTAATTTAACCTTGTATATAATAATTTTTTTTTAGAAAATTGAGTGGCACTGATATAAAAATGCTGCCAGTGTTGTGTATATTTACAGGGTATTTGAAAACACTTATGACCTTTTAAGGAGTTAATCTGTATCAACAATCGAACATTGATCAAATATTGGAGGACAATCAAATATTGGAGAAATGTTTCCCAATTACGAGAAAATCGAATTTAAAATTTAATTAAAACCGTTCTAATGTTTGAGAAAATTAAAATGTTTCTCGCAGGGGGTGCGGAGAAGCGAAGAAGAGCGCTTGGCGTGGTCCGCGCCCCGTGGAAATTCCACGTGGAGCGGAGTGCGAAGTGTCCTCTCTAGTCCCCCTCTCGAACTCCAGCCGGCCGGATGGGCGCGACGGGCTAGAACTTATAAATCATAATAATAAATTTTAGAAAAAGATCTATTTACCTGATATTGGTGTACATGCCATGTGTCCCTGGGTCAAAAGAATCCTTCGGCATTGAGGATATGCTATACAACACTCATGCTAAGCCAAAACAAACAATTCTTTACTCTAAGCAAAAGACAGATTTAACATGACATAATTCAAAATTTCCTCCACGACACGTAATCCACCTTAGTTTATTTTTAAATTGAACACAAACGTGCTGTTTAACTTACAAAATGTGTTAGAACAATACATATTTTTTATCAGGCGCTATCCAAATGCAAGCTCAAATATAAGCTCAACAGGATAAATGACCTGCCTAAAACTAAATAATAGAGGAAGTCTAACATTTAAATATTATTTTTGATTATACCGTTTTAAATATTCCTTAAAAAAATTGACTGTTTTAACAGTCACCGTATGAAAAATCTATGCTACTTTTGACACTTCTTACATAACCTCTGACGCAAAATATTATTATTTAACTTACCAGCATTAATAATACCACAAAAAGCAACGGACCTGCTTTGTACTAACCACAGAACAGTTTAATTGTATAGAATTGCAATTCTATGTATTGAGCTGTATATAAAAAATCTGACATTGCAACAGCGTTGGTGAGAAATGTGTGACGTTTAAGCACCCGAGGCCGGCACGGGAATAACGCCTATAATAACGTCCCACCGACGCGAGCATAGCATATCGCTTTTCACTTCACAAAATTGCTGGGATTTTGACTTTGACCGTCGACTGGCGGCAAATGTTACTGTAGCTCGCTTAAACGCTTCTACACAATTAAACTAATCTATGGTACTTGCGAATAACAAGCTTATGTAATTTAATATGTTTTGTGAGAAATCTCATTAAAGAAATATATTCATTCTGGTATTTCTATATTGCAACACCATAATATATCAACATATTATTACGGTATTGTGACTGCATATTTCTGGGAATTATAACTGACCTGTATTGAGTCAAACACTCCACTTGAACAATCAAAGTTATCAAGTTGTATGTGTCACTTGCATATGTATGCATTATAGGACGGATGTCCTAGAAAACATTTCCTGTCCAACGGAGTGATTGACACATTGCACAGATGACCGTCAAATGATCTTATCACCGTGAAACTGTTCAAATCATGCTATAATAATAACTCAAGAGTTTGTCTGGAAAATTTATCAGGTCTCACATATAGCTTCCCTCATAATTAGATACTGCTATTTGATTTGCACAATAATTCTGTTCATAGAAAAGCAGTTTTGCAGCTGATTCAATCTATCCCTTATGAGTTTGACATAATATTATGTTTTTTTCACCTCGCATCAAGTTAGCAGCTACAAATGCAAAAAATAAACATAGTTATCATTATCGTTCAGCTGTTGAGATTATTGACTGAACTTGCACTTTATAATTTCAAATTATTTTTTTTTTATTTATATTTGTTTTTGTATGTTATAACACTGAGTGGCAAATAATACCAATTTCACAGTTAAATATTAATATTTTTCTATTAAGATGTAATATTTCAATAGCAGCTACCATTGAAGTAAATTTGCACTCCTGATAGTTTTTAAAAATAAAGAATAGAAATAAAAACCTGCTTATGGTCTTGCACAGATATTGTATAAATGAACTGTGAACTGCATTTCAAATTGATTTAGTAATCAATTTTACTCTTTTCTTTAATCATGCATTCCAACTTTTTTTTTATTGGGCCATTTTAAATTTACCATTTAAAAACTTAATTTAAAAAAAATGATGTTCATATACAACGTGATAAGTCCACACACACATCAACTAAGGTCTGCTTGACCGATCACCGACCGTCTTGCACATGTGCAGCATGCACGTCGACATGCGAGAACAAATGCGGAGTCCGGTGCATATCATATGATTCAAATGCTACCACTTGCAAGCGACTCATATTAACCACGGTTATTTGGTTATTTGCGGACGAGTCGAAATTTGTTCGGCAGGTCTATCTCAGTAACCCATAAGTTATAAGGCTGCTTGAGATAAGGTGAAATTGGAGTTTATTTCCGAAGAACCACATGCGGTTCGTGAGCCGCTCCTGCCAACCCCTGTTCTAGTTTATAGCAATAAAATAATTTAAAAAAAAACTTGTTATATATTGCACTATTGAGACAAACTTGCAGACACATTTAAAAACGTGCACAATTTAAAAGGGTACTTATAAAGTAGATGGTGGGGGGGGGGGGGGTGAATTCTGTTTGTTCGTACTTTTGTGTTGGTAGAACTGCTAGAAGTTCATAATGCTACGCTCAAGTTAGCTGAAATAATAATATAATATCTTTCATTGACAGGGTCATGTCACGTGCCAGTTATTGTTCGATCGCAATGGAAGCTCATCAAGTGTGCATACAATGCTCGTTGCAACGCGTGTTGGCTCAAGATGTGCATAAAGGCATTCCAAGTGCAGCCAAGTATAAAGACCCTACTACAGGCTATGCTTCCCACTTACATGCGGCCTAATGCGATCACACCGCAAACCTCCATGCAAATTAATCCATTGAGGCCTTTGAGCCAGAGTAGCGCTTTGCCAACAAACGTACCGTTCCCCAGAAGAAAGCGCAATGATAAGATCGTCGCTGCCGAAAATCAACCTCCGTCTGCGTTAGTTGCTACCGCTAAATCTACAACCATTTTGAAGAAGTCTTCGCTCGAAGCAGACAAGGTAACTTTGTTAAAAAAACTTTTTCTGAAGCCTAGATTATATTTACTTACGTGCTTGAGAGGTAGTTTTGTCAGGGTCAGTTTTGTGCAGCAGTGTTTTTCTTATGAATGTGGAAGTGATCTTTTGACAAATATCAGTAGTAGCATTACATTCTCATATTATGATGCTTACGGCTGTTTAGCTGTGATGATTTTTTATAATAAATGTTAGAATGCACCAGTTTTAATTTCGTTTTCTTAATATGGTTCTTAATACTGATCATGCTACCACTGTAGCATGTTCAATTAATGCACAGTTTATCTAATTCTTTTCTTCATATTCTGTTTATATTAACAGCAACTGCCTCTTCTTAAATAAACAAAATACATACACAGCCAATACAAACACAACACGCATTTTACAGTGTTTATAAGTCTCGCAAATTACAAAAAAAAACAATGGTTTTGGAACACAAAATTACGCTCCACTAATAATTTCATATTTAGATTAAAGTAATGATGAAATTTTTGACTGTCCCGATAGAAAATAAACCTGAACTTATCTATAATTTTGATGTTATGCTTATTTTTCATTGAATACATATTTTTATAGGTCGATCAGGAAAAACTCAGCGCAAAGAAGAAAAACAAAGAAAAGTCACAAAAGAAGGAATCGATTAAACCACCCAAGGAATCTGAAGAAGACAAAAATAATGCTGCTGGAAGAAAACGGAGACACATTCGTGTCAAAGTCAGGAAGAAAAGCAAGGTGGACTCTAAGGAAGCCGACACCAAGAGACAGAAGGTGGAGCTCAAAGGTCCCAGGGTCAAGCACGTTTGCAGGAGTGCTTCAATCGTACTCGGACAACCCTTAGCAACGTTCCCTACGAATGACAATAAAGAAATTATTGAGGAACCCGAACCGTCCATTGAAAATGAGGAAATCGTCATTCCGAAATTAAACATACCCATTGATCAATGCAACGACTGTGATACTAAAACCGATAATACCGACAAAATACCCACTCTCTCGGAAAATCAAAAAGATGACGCAGCATCTCTCCTAATAAAAGATTTCACTAATAATAATGTTGATATTAGTATAGGCAAAAAACGCAAAGGAAACGTTGAGTGCGTCAGCACTCTTAAGCCTGATTCTCAAACCGACACCGAAGAACAAGCTGTAGAGATGACGCATCGGAAAGCATTGAAGCAATACGTCAGCAATTCAACAAATGTAAGTTCCTACGTTTATTAGAAATAAGAATGCTTGTGACACCCTGTAGCTATCATATATCAACTGCTTCTATACATTGTTTAGTATTAGTAAATTAGTTAACCAGAACCTGACGTCTTACAGTTAGGCCCTACAGGCGTCATTAACGGCATCTTCCTCCCAGACTACATGTGCCTGTGGTAGCAACTTGCTATAGGTTGCATCATTTCCTATCTCCTCTTGTGTCTGCGGCACTTTTGGCCCATTCGATGTGCGTTTTGGATGGCCGTAGAAATATGAATATGATATTTGGACATTCTATCGACATTTCATTTAGTAGTCAAAATTTGTTGATTTTAATGTTATAGTACGTAAAAAGTATTTTATTTTTTCTGGCCGCTCTTAGAATAGGATTTTTTAACCTATTTAACTCTAACTAGGTTTAAAAACCTGTTCTAAGGGCGCGTGTTACCTACTTCTAAACAACACGCAGCATAAACACTCCTAAGGATGCAGTTTTATATTTTTTCCAAAAAAATTGACAGAGTATTGTGGTAATCAACCATTTCTACTACAACATAGTAATCTTCTTCTTAATATATATAAATCTCGTGTCACAATGTTTGTCCTCAATGGACTCCTAAACCACTTAACCGATTATAATAAAATTTGCACACCATGTGCAGTTCGATCCAACTTGAGAGATAGGATAGTTTAAATCTCAAATTATAGTCGCAATTTTAATTTATTGCTAATTATTTGTCTGATATTATTTGACAGTCACAATTATCTGTTAACTCCAAATGATTCTAACAGATGTCGATACCTTTCGACTGGGTTGAGTAAGTAATCAATAGATGGCGCTGCTATGGTAAATCTACGAACGTGTCATATAAGCTACATTTTAACAGCATAATTACCACGTATTGTTGACGCTATAAAATTAATTAAATTTATTTTGTAGTGAACGAAATACCGTATAATTCAATTATTTCCACTTTTTAAATTTTTGGTGTTAGCATAGCCGGCCACGTGTTACTTAGACTGAAGTGTAAATTGCATTCATATTATAATGAAGATAATACAGTGAAATTAATCCTGTTTTTTACTTATTTGTGCTTCATTGATCAAAACTTTATAATTTAATTTGAATATATGTATGTAAGTATTATCACATAATTATAAAATTTAATTAAAATGTCAATGCAAAAATGATACACAATTTCCTACACTTTTTCAATAGTTGTACAAATATTTTTTTGTTTTATTGTTTTTATTTAACCTCTATTAAAAATATTTAGCACTTATTATTTCAATGTGCTATGATAACAAGGTTTTCAGATTTTTTTTCTTATATTTAAACGATTAAATTAGTATTTCAATTCTTATTGAAATTATTATTTAAACTCTATAATTTAAATAAGTACATGTCAGTATTATCACATAATTATAAAAGTTAATATTGTTTACTATAATGTAATATAACAAAAACTTTAGCCACAGCAACGCGTGGCCGGGTCAGCTAGTTATTTATAAAAATGGGTATATAAAATTACATAGGGTTGATAGTTTGTCTGTATTCTTGTATTGAGTTGCGTTTTTTTTTTAAACCTGTTTTAACTCCATGTTTTAACAAAGGTAAATTAGAATATTTAGCTAATTTGTATATTTTGTTACATTTGTATTTAAAAACATTTTAATATAGTATTCCGTATAAAATTTTATGTGTATCACAAAGGTATTCTAAAATGTGTATATTTTTAGGTGCTGATATTGTAAATTTAGGACTTTTGAAGCAGTTGCTGGTTGGTTCACTCTAAAATTGTGACTTGTGATCAATCCCCTAAAATTACATCAATAAATACTTTGTTACTGCACATTTTTACATGTGCAGTAACAAAATTTATTAATTTAAATTCTGTAGGAACTTTATATACTTTCAGAATTTTTATTATTATTTTGTTAATTTATTTCTTTTTTTTTAAAGAATATTTATTTAAGGAATATTTCATTTTACAATGTATCCTATTTTAGATCCGCGCTTATCAACGACTAAAGCCGAGCGACAAGCAACTTCCCGAAATGATTTTGACCGACTTCTGGGAGAGCTACGATCCTGACGAGGTCTGCAAGACTGGTTGGGGGTTGATAGCCACCCAACCATTCAGCTTAATGAGTGTTTGCTTCTTGTGCGGCAGCAAAGGCCGGGATAAGGTATTTACAATTAACAACATTACTGTACCATATTAACTATAAATATTTCATTATCAGAATGATATTAGATTTATTTATGTAACATGTTTTACGAAGCAGCCTATATTACTTTAGATATCAAAAATATCGCCTATGCACTGATAGTTGTACATCAAGTTAAAAATCCCCTTATACACAAAAAAAGGTATTGATGTTACCAGTGGCTTGAATATAGACTTTAATTAATGTTGGTAATATGCCAAAGAAATATAGCTAAAAACAATTATTAAAATACTTCCCTACACCTGACGTTCATGCCAAAAAGCATTAAAAAGAGATGTCTAAAAATATATTCAGTAAATAAATACAATAATAAAACAATTAATATTTATATTATTTTATCTAATTATATATTAGTATTATTTTTTTTTCTAAAAATATGTCATTATTTTTATATGTAGCTTTAACTTTAAAACAGCCTGTATGGTGTAACAAAATAGCAATTATTTTCTATTGTCTTTCATTCTTTTTATGACAGTATGCCTTGTGTCAGGTCAGCATGAACAATGTGATACCGTCGAAATCGATAACCTCAATTTTCTACTTACCTCAAATTTATAAAAAAAATTTCCTACATTTTTTGAATTTTAATAGCGATACAGAATTTTTATTAAGAGCTATTTCTCATCTTGATAAACCTGAAGTTGGGTTTGGGCTGGCATATATAAAATGTTTTGTTTTATAAAATAAAGGTTGTTTTGCGACATTGGAAAAAAAAATTGGTGTCCAAAAAATTATTCAGCGAATTAATGGCGTTATTTTTTGCCACCATATTCTATTATAAATATTTTATTGGTAAAATAATCCAGATCCAAACCGCATAGAACTCTAAATTAAGAACATAAGAATATAACATTTTCAATCTAAACCTAAATAATATAAAGTATGTTTTACAATTTAGAGTACTCCTTTTAGAAGGTTGACTTATATCGATAATTTAACCGGTCTCACGAAAAAAAAAATGTTATTTTGAAAAAAAAAAATACAAAAAATTGATATTATTAAAAAACTTTGTTTTTATTCAAAGTACTTCGCAAGCCGGTCACTGACCGGTCTTGTGCAATGCTTTCAATGCGCTCTCAAACATTAAAACGATTTCTATTTCATTTTGAAGTCGGTTTTCTTTTATTATTATTATTATTATTAGTTTAGGGAGGCAGCTTATGCTGATAAGTCTAAATCTGCACTTGTATCGTCTCTTATAAACTTGTCCAGTTCTTAAACATTCGGCAAACATTTTTTGTTGATTAATGTTTGATTGAAGATATAGATCAATATCCTAAATTTAAAAACATCCGATATATTAATGATATTTGAAACTCGGTGCAGCATCTTTTAGAGAGTGCTTAGAAGATACTAAAGAATGTTTTCCAATTTCTTGTTAACAGTTAAGCAATACTTAGCAACCACTAAATATTCAATGATATGTAGTGGTTTTGTGGCAAATGAATTTATTTTATTTTCCATATTAACTTGTGTATTTTTACTCTTCCAGCTAATATTCTGCGCCGGTTGTTGTGAGGCCTATCATCCGTTTTGTGTCGAGTCCACTTCCCCGGGTGCTGCCTCCATGGTGACAGCAAGTCAAAAGTTCACTTGGATGTGTCCTCATTGCGTCCTCTGTAAAGCCTGCAATAAACACACCACCGATAGAGCTGATACCTACTGTTACAACTGCAAAGGATTCTTCCATGCCAATTGCCTCACAGCCAATCTCAACGGAAAGTACAGGAGTGACTGGCCAAAGGTTGTTTTTTTTATTTTAAAGGTTTTATAAAAAATAGTTAATTATGTAATTGTAGGTAGTCTTGTAATATCGTACTAGATGAATTAGTATGTTTTATACTTAGCGCGCAATCGATAAGGTAACTTTAGCCGCGTTCGCATATTTTCACCCCAAAATTAAAACTGTTTATGAAGCGTCCATCAGATTTGTACCTTTTACAAGAACTATATAATATTTTCAAGATTAATTTTTTTCTCTGAAACCATGATGAATTTTGATACATCGTCTTCACAAATATTTAACCGGATTTTTTATCGGTGATGGTCTTGGACATGGTGTATATGTCTTCCGAGTCCCACTTAATGTACTGAGTATCAATCAATTCTTAAAAGAGAACTCAAATTTGCAGTAAAATTTACCAAATCTTTACTGAGTGTCCACCAAACTATCTCCGAATTTTTATTTTTAACTAAATAAAACTATTCATACCCTACAATGTTAGCCTACATACAGTTTAACCTGACCATCGCCCGTGTGGTTATTTAGTGACCTGAAAAAAACATCCGTAGATTGCCCAGATCGCTAAACAACGGCCTGAGTTCCATCCATTTGCCTTTTTTGTTTTTTAAATGTTGGTAACATCGATCTTTTCGTTTCCAATCCTACAATAATCTTCGTTAAATTTTAGACCTGAATTTAGAAGCAAAATAGTTTGTCTCTGCTTTTAAATGTCAAAATAATTCTCAAACATCTTCCTTTTATTGGTTATCAAAAATAAAATATTGCACAAAAATATATTTTTTCAAGTTCAACTAAAAATAAAAAAAAAATAAAAATGTCAGTTAGTAATAAAACTATATTGTAGGGAATTTTATAAGTTATTCAAAATAGTCTAGTTTATCAACATGAAATACCTCCTCATCTCTGCATACGGATGAATATATCCGCCAACCCGGCCGGCGTCCCAAACGGTTGCGTTGCTCGGCGACGGATATATCCATCAGAGCGAGAAAGCACTTGATTTGATTATTTCTGCTAACTTAACAGTATGATTAATTGACTTGAGATTTGCACCATTGGAATCGCAATCCTAACCTAACCTAATCAGTTCCTCTGATTTTATTCAAGTCAATGCAGCGTCTAATACTATTTTTAAATTTGTATTGAAAACATTCTGACGTACTTCCGTCCCAGCTATCAGCTGCGCCATATTTTTTTTTTAATTAATTTTTCTTTTGACAACTGTACATTTTTTGGAAGAGTTATAAATGGTAGTGTATAGTGTATATATCTAAAGTATATTTGAAAATGTAAACAAAAAGTGTAATATTTGATAAAACTTGTCAAAATGGTGAAAAATTTTGTGGCCAACAGGAACAAATCGTTAAGAGCTGTTTTTTTTTTTAAATTAAGAGATAAAAAATATCAAATCATGTGAATTTCATGGTGATACCTGATATGTTAAGATTGAAGGACTCATGCCTACACTGCGGATTTTATAGTAACGAGTTAATTTTTTAAATTTTCCTTAGAAATTAATCGGTTCTCAAGCTCTTTTCGCACCAAAATTTTTTGGCGGGAAATCCTACCTTAACGGGATACATAGTTTTTCTAAAATGAGTCTTTTAGCAAGCGCCCGTAATTATGCAATTTTCAAAAATATCGCAGGGCACTTCGAGGGTTGTTTTGATTCATATTGCTCGGGCGCTCGACAGGTTAAACAAAGAAACAACTGCCTTCAAACAGTCCTATTTTATTTTTCAATATTTTAAAAACTACTTGAAATCAGCATTCGTTCGTAATTCTCCTGGTAACGCGTGTCTAAAATCTGAATTACTTCTTATTGTTACAGATTTGCAGTGGATGTCTGAAATGCAAGAGTTGTGATAGTTTTAAAGTAACAAAGTTCCTCGGCAGTTTGCCATTCTGTTCATCCTGCTTCAGGCTGCGGCAGAAAGGCAATTATTGCCCTCTTTGTCAAGGCTGTTATCAAGATAATGATTTTGACAGCAAGGTACAGTCGATACTCAAATTTCCACTCAGATTTTTATTCAACTATTGTTTGCTTGGCAGGTTTGTCCGCTCTTCACCCCGCAGCTGAAATCTCTACTTACTTTCATAATGTTTAGTTAGTGACAGACCTTAAAAAGAAAAAATAATATGAAATGAAATATATTTATCAAAGTCTAATAAAAATATATTTAGTCTTTAATATATATATTTAGTATAAAATATTTACTGAGCATGCAACTATGTTCTGTAATTATGGACGAACTCATAGACAGACCATAAATCCCGGAGGGTTAATATTAAGCACTAAAAGTGCCCAATAAGTCTGAATTCTGTATGATAAATTTGAGGATTATTGTTTTATGTAAATACTTTTTCCAGTGCCTCCCCAAAAATATCACACTAATATCAATGTAACCTAGTGTAGCAAAATAATTGTATATGACCTAGGTCATAGCAATTCATGAAAACAATCCAAAAATTTAGTAAGCCAAATTAGACAATAGTAGTTTTGTACTGGCCGCATTTCAGTTCGGTTCGCTGGCTGGTTTGGTTTTGCGCAGGAGCGATAATTTTAGCATGATAAAATTTTAAATTGTTTTCAAGAATTGTCCCCCAGGTTGTGGATGTGAAGTATCGCTGTTATTCCACTATAGACATGGGCAACATGAGCATTGACGCAAACCACCTTACATAATAATAATGAAAAATTACAGAGCTTGCATTTAGTTAATGCTAATAATGGCCTTCTGCATAATTGCATTAGTATGCTGCTAAGCTTAAAGTGGCCACTAACCTTAAGCAAATGCATATGCTGTCACTTTAGCAGCGAACTAACGCGATTATGCATAAGGCTATAGTCGTTCGCTTATCATCTGCAAAATGTAGGCTCCCTTAGGTCTTTTTTATTATACAAATTATAATTTTAAAAATTTCCACGTTAAAACAACATTTAGTATTACACTAATTAAAATATATTTTTCTGTCAGATGATGGAGTGCGGCTGGTGCTCAAGATGGGTTCACGCGAGATGCGAGGGACTTAGTGGAGAAGGTTACCAATTACTGTCAGCACTACCGCACAATGTGGAATACATCTGTCGGCAATGTCTACCTGACAACCCTCCTTGGAGAGAAATGCTTGGAACCTATTTAAGGGGAAAACTTCTTATTCTGCTGAAGGTCTTAGCTAAGAATAAGGATGCATGTGCTCTATTAAAATTAACCCCACATAAAAATACACCTGTTGAAAATCGATTGTGTCTTTGCGAATCTCCGGTTGCTGTAAGAAAGCTAATGTTTGATGAATGCCCTTCGAAAACAACATCAAAAGAGAATACCGTAGCTTTAAAGGAAGCAAGATCAATTCAACCCCAAAATTCTGCTATTGGGAATAGAACAACATCTTTGAATACAGATATGTTTCCGCATAGCCGACCTTTAATGCATAAAATAACCGTTATTAATCTTCAAGAATCGCTCATGCAAAACAAAGAGATTTGTTTCTCAACTGGAATAATCAATCCGGACAATAATGGAAGGGGTCTAAGAGATGGTTATGAGATGCGTGAATGTTGTGTGAAGGTCAATGACAATTCTCAATCAAGTGAAGATGAGAATGAAATGCAAGTGGCACTTGGCAGTGATGTCCAAACATCTGTTAGGCTCGTCCCCACTACTGTTCACATTGATAAATATGAAAATATATCAGATGACGATGAAATTATGGCCGAAAACTTGAATGACCAAAGTCTAATTATTCACAAAGATGATCAGAATGCTACAAATGTTACAGTAGCCTGTTTGCAAGGACACAGTGCTGGTATTGAGTGTCCTTGTGAGAGTGTCGTAAATCGAGAGGTGGCCCCTTCACTTTTGGATGTTAAAAAGAGGGTTAATTCTAATGAGTATGCATCTCTAAAAGAATTTAATGGTGATATGCAGGAAGCTATCCGTAAAACCCATTCCACTGATTTAAAGAAAATATATAAAGATACATTCTCCGAGACATTTCCATGGTTTGATTGCGAATTGAATTGCTTGAATCCTGACCTGGAAATAAAAGATGATTGTGATGATACAGAGTCTCTGAAAGATGAAGATTTGGGGGAAAATTTGAGAAAGGCAAGAAATAATATTTCTACTGAGGATGCACTTCAGGAACATGTTGTTCCAAAATTATCAACAGAATTAAAATATGTCGATGATTATCTCTTGGATGATTCTGTCATTGAAGATAACAGACATTGTATATTATGTAAAATTACAGGAGAAGGTCAACCGTCTATGGAAGGTCGTTTGTTATATTGTGGGCAAAATGATTGGATTCATGCCAACTGTGCTTTGTGGTCCAATGAAGTATTTGAGGAGATTGATGGATCTTTGCAAAATGTTCAAAGTGCTATAGCCAGGGGTAAAACTATCAAATGTGCATCGTGTGAAGCCAAAGGAGCGAGTGTCAGCTGTTGTGCTAAGAACTGCAATACTTCCTTTCATTTCTCTTGTGCGAGGAAAGGTAAGTGTGCATTTTTGGATGATAAAAGAGTATTTTGCCCTTCTCATGCCTCAGATGTTAAGGAAAAACTACAAAAAGAAAATGACTTTGAACTCATAAGACCAGTTTATGTTGAGTTGGATCGAAAACGTAAAAAATATAATGAGTCAAATAAGGTTCAGTTCCTTCTAGGCAGTCTAACTGTTCGAAATCTTGGAAGAATAGTACCATCAGTTTCAGATCATGAAGACATTTTAATCCCTATAGACTTTGTTTGTACTAAGATGTACTGGTCTACAAAACAACCATGGAAAATTATTCAATATACAATTAAAACAAAGCTACTTCTGGCTGAACCGTTACCTGGTTTTGATTTGGGTGTTAACATCACTGTTGATCATTCTCTAAGTTCAAACGTTGTTGATAGAATTATGGCCGAAATTAACTCATGGCAAAAAGGTTTAGCGGCAAATGAACACATCATGACAAAGAAGGATATTTCACCAATCAAATTTAGAAACAATATAACGATGACATTAGAAGACATAGCCGTCAAGCAAGTGGTTGAACATCTACTTGATTGCGTTTGTAGAAATGAACAACAGGATGATGCTCCTGAAGAGGAGCCTCAGAATACTGCCGATTTGTTGCCGCCTGAATTGAAAGATGCCATATTTGAGGATCTTAATCATGATTTGCTGGATGGAATATCTATGCAAGATATTTTTCCTAAATTAATGTCATATGAAGATCTAATTGCAATAGATCTAAAGAGTGAGTACTTCAGCAATGAAATTCCAAAAGAAAGCAAGTCAACTGATCAAAGAGATGATACAAATACCAAACAGGGGTGTGAAAATTCTAATAATACAACTCGGGAGAAAAATAAAAGTGAAGGTTGGACAGACTCAAAATCTTCCGGGAGTGATTTCTTAGATGATCTTCTAAATGCCAGGTTGGAAGCTGGATCTAAAGAACTAAAAAGAAGTAAATCAGAAGTATTTCTTCAAAATGCTAATATCAGAGGCCTATCGGCTAGTCGAAGTCATCAGAGATCGTGTAGCTTGACTTGGAATTGCAAATTGGACAGTACGACCAGAACAAACACTTTTAAGAAGTGTAAATTACCTCGCAACTTAACTAAAATAGACGGAAACCCTATATCAAAAACAAGTGACGTACAGTCAGGTTCTGTATTAGATGCTCCTTCCATTGCAAATTCTGAAAACGACGAATCATCACCAATTTTGGAGAAACATTGGCAATCAAAGCAAATCAGAATGATTCAGATGGATGGAACATTGGATAGTGCCTCAGAAAGTGGATCTTCAACAAGATCTGTAGATGAGGACCAATTTCATGCTTCGCCTTCTGCAACTCCACTAACAGTTAATAAAATCAAAGAACAAAAGCCACAGTCTCTTACAGATAACGTTATTGATTTTTATACGAAGATGCAATGCAGCCCTATATCTCAATTAGACGGTGCTGATGATTTCTCATCGTCCGGCAGTGAATGTGCTTCCCCAATGTTGAGTCCTGTAGGCCGTGATGATACAGATTTCACCCCAATTCCACAATTAGATGGAGCCGATGAAGTATCATCAAGTGGAAGTGAAAGCAATTCACCTCGAAATCCACCAAATCAAGTATATTTTAGAGCAAATTCTAATGAAAATGTGTATACTGTAACAGTTTCTGCTGCTAATATGGCATCGGCTACAGAAATGCTTATGAGGTCTCCCACAGATGATGGTTTCTTGAGAGTTGCCCAAATTGAACAAACTGTCAGATGTGACCGCTGTCACTGCACATACAGAAATAAAGAATCATACGATCGCCATCTGCCTTCTTGTGACATGATGTCCACTAGTGAAAGTGAAAGTGAAACGCCAAAATCTCCAGAAACGAGGTCTCTTAATACTCATTCGTTTCATGGATCATTTATACAACCTACTATAATTTCTCAACAAGCCAATTATGAAAGCATTTCTGATGCTGGAAAACCTGGAATAATAACTAGCAGAAGAACTTCGGTGAATACCAGGCAAATAACAATCAACGGCACAATAGTGGAGACACAGTCGCCCAGTCCTATCAGTAGTGATAGTCTATATCAATCTGATGCTGGAAATAAAACAAACAGTATATATTTTGATGCTTCGAAGCAATCTAATGTAATGAACCCTCAAATACTTTCATCGCAAATAATAGTAAATCCTTCTATGCCCATTAGTCCCCCTAAAAATACTATCGGCAATCAGAAGATGTATAATCAACAGGTAATCAGTGGACCCTCAACTGGACTGCCATACAATATCTGCATGAAACCTACTAATTTAGGAAATACCAATATTCAGAATATACACACAATGCCAGGAAATGGAAATATAAACCATATCCTCACAAGTGCTGGGAACTTGCATAATGTCATATCTTCCAACTCAAATCAAGTTCTCACAATAGCTCCTCATCAGCAAAACATTGCCCCTGCTCTCCATGGTAAGCCGCAAACTATTCAGACGTTTACGACTATTCCTAACACATCGACTATATCTTTAAATGGAAACACATTACAAGCCATTCCAACCTCCCTTGGAAATCCACTTCTTCAAAATATTCAACCTATGATTCGGCCGCAGATGCAAAATTCTACTATATTGATGCCCAATATGAATGCTAGATTAGCCTCTCCAAATTCACAGCAAAAACATCAAATAATCCTTCCTCAGTGTTCACAAAAATCTCCAAAGAAGCAACCTCCAATTCAAACAAAGCCCCTAATTCAAGCTAATCCCAGGTCAAAGGGTAAAGCTTTTACTAAAACGCCTACATTGAAACGGCAAACAAGAATGGACAAACCTATTCAAGTAATGAACCAGCCTATGTCCTTGGCCAATGGCAATATAATTCAACTCCAGCATAATCAATCCGGGCAGCCGTCTATAATCGTCCAACAAGTTCCAAACTCCAATATAATGTCTGCTTATGTGGAAGCCCTGTCTCAGCAACAGGGACAAAATCTGCAATATATTACAACCATAGGACCTCAAGGCGATTTCAAGTCAACGCCTACTCAGTTTATTTCTCAAGGAGGTCTTGTTCCTCAAACTTTTCAAATTCAACAAACTGAAAATGGAGGTTTAGTTGCAGTTCCTAGCGGTGGCATTCCTGTTCTACTCCCACAGGGAGGAGTTGGTATACTTCCTCAATCCACCTTACCTCATGGAGCTACAATTCTACCACAGGGTTCAATTCAAACCCAAGGCATTTTACCACAGGGCACTATTCAAACCCAAAATGGGACAACAATCATACCGCAGACAGCAATCCAAACCCAAAATGGCACAACGTTGTTACCACAGGGTACTATCCATCAATCACAAGGACCTACTTTATTACCATCAAATTCTTCACAAGGACCAACCATTGTACCACAGAGTAGTATGGGCAATACTCAGACTATTTTACCTCAGTCTGCCTTACAGTCACAAGGCAATACTATTATTTCACA
This sequence comes from Neomicropteryx cornuta, assembly GCA_020383195.1. Classification (NCBI taxonomy): domain Eukaryota; kingdom Metazoa; phylum Arthropoda; class Insecta; order Lepidoptera; family Micropterigidae; genus Neomicropteryx; species Neomicropteryx cornuta. The sequence continues at coordinate 821,253 of JAHKQU010000028.1, forward strand.
GCCTTCTGGAACAACGACCATATTACCTCAAGGAACTACTATTTTACCACAAGGTATACAGTTTTGTAATGACCAAGTTCTTTTAGGATCCACACCGGCTTTAGAGATGGTTACGGATTCATCTGGTTGCATGTATATGCAGGTTGCAAGCCAACCTGTTTACTATGGTTTGGAAACAATTGTTCAGAATACAGTTATGTCATCACAACAGTTTGTGTCCACTGCCATGCAAGGAGTTTTAGCCCAAAATAGTAGCTTTTCCGCGACTACAACACAAGTATTTCAAGCAAGTAAAATTGAACCTATCGTTGAAATGCCAACCGGCTATGTAGTTGTAAATAATGTACCTCAAGACAACATTATCACATCTCAGGCAAATATTGGTAATACGACTTTAGTATCACCTCAGTCATTATCTGCTATGGACCCGTCATCCTCGCAGACTCACAAAAATTTGAAATCGAGTACTTTACCGAATATATCCATACATTCTCACTCTGATAAAATTAATATACCCCTATCAGCACCAAGATCTTCAACTAAGGTTAATCATTCAGTAATGGGAATGAACCATCCTTCTACAGTTGGAAATGTTCACAATACCCATAGCAACATGCAGTCATCAAATGGACAACCTCAGTTGCGGTGTCAAATGACTCCAGGACATGTAAAGCCAGAAAATATGATGCAACCGATTAGAAGTTCAATCACATCAATGCCTTCGACTGCAACCATAAATGTAGCACAGTCTATTGCTAATACTAATTTGGTTGTTTCCAATTGTAACATCAGCACAATTTCTCAACCTATAGTATCGAGTGCCATCACTCCTAGTAATGTTATGAAGATCCCAGGAAGTTCTCAAAATCATTCCCCGTCTGAAATGTCGGATGCGATTCAAAATTCTCATGAATGTAATACCAGTTCTAATCAGCAAATTTTCAATTTGCCACTAAACGTACAACAGCTACTAAGAAATCATCCGGGCGCGCAAGTTTGGAGAATGCCGGCAACTAGCATGGGTAATGAAACCAATAAGCAACAAATAAACTTGCAAATGTCCATATCTCAAGGTAATGAAAGAACTCAATTGCAGAAGATTTCGATTGCTAATAGTACACCTACAACAATATCCAGTATGTCTATTGGTCAAAACATTCCTGCTAATATAAGAAGTTACAATCATTATGGACAGACTATCTCCGCTGAGAGTGGGCATCCTAAACCTAATTTACCACCTTGTGGCAATATACCCACATCTAGCATTCAAGCCAGTCATACAACGTCAAATAACAACATCAACAGCCACCATATGAATCATATCAATGTTTCGAGTATCGGCAACCAGTCGTTGTGCCAACAGTTTTCAAATCATGCGACGATCGCAAATCATTCTATAACTACCACTGCTTCAAGTACTATGCCATCAAACAATCAAATGATGGATGTCAATTCACCATCCCACAACATACAAATTCATCATCAAGTTATTCATAATTCAGACATGGACATGGGCAGGCAGCAAAACTTCCAAAATTCCTGCAACTTACAAAGGCATAACATGCATGCAGAAATTGTAAACAACGTACTCAATAATGGCAACAGCTATGCCGGGCAGGTCAACAATACGGCACACAGTGAAAAGATGTATCCGAGCAGTAATTCAATGCTTCTTGAAAATTTTCCTCAATCTGGCAATCCACAAGTCCAGAATATAATCGGCAATAACCGTGTAAATTGTGGAATGTCAAATCATAGTAACGGGAACATTAATAATCACATGCACAATGTACAGAGTGTAACAAACATGAGCCAATGCGTCGTTTCAAACAACCAATCTGGAAACAACTTTTCCAACCAAAGCCATTTGATGAATGCCAACAATGCGAATCAAAATGGTCTCAATCAGCAAATTCACAATCAGATCCTTTCTCTTGGCAATAACTCCGGTCCTAACATGTCCAACAACCAAAACCATATATGTCACACTTCCAACAATAGGATACATTTAATCAACAATAGTATGAGTGGAAATAATATCCAAATGAACAACTCTTCTAATTCGAGTAACGTCCAAATTGGAGGAAATATGCATATGCAGTCATCAAATCATTGCAATAATCATTCTTCAGTTACGATGAACAACTCAAATCAACAGTTCAATGGGCCAATTATTTCACATATGCAAATGCCTTCGAACAATCCCGGAGTTCACAATAACCAGCAGCACGTAATGAGCACAAATCATAATGTATATGGCCCATCAACGATGCCAAATAATCAATCTATGCAGAATTGTGTTAACCAATCTGAAATATCTAACTCTGTCAATAACAATCAATCGCAAATGACAAGCATAATACATAGTCAATCCCAGTGCGCTTTAAGTAACCAGCCAAATATGAACAATAATAATATTAGTAATGACATACAAATGTCGAATAGTACAAATAATCAGTCACAGAGTAATTCTGGGAGCATAAACAATAATTTACAATTGTCAAACTGTTTAAATATTCAACCTCAGATAATTACAGGGGTAAATAATCAATTGCAAATATCATCCAATATGAATAGCCAGTCTCATATTAGTGAAAATATTGGTAATCAACAACATATGCATAACCTAAATGATCATTCGCAAATGTCCCACAGCCAAAATAATCAAGCACTCATATCGGACAGCATAAACAATCAATTGTCAGGTTCCCTATCGAATGCGGTGAACAACCACTCACAAATTACTGTTAATACACAAAATCAGTCGAGTTCTTCTAGCAATCCCAATATTCAATCACACATGATAAACAACATGCATAATCATATGCAAATGTCAAATATCAGCCATTTGAACAATCAAACTCTTATAACGAGCAATATGAATAACCAAACTCTTATTTCTAATAATTTAATGAACCAGTCACAAAATACAAATAATATAATGAACCCACAAATTTCCACCATCAATAACCAATACCCAATGCCACAAGCGACAAACATTTCTTCGCAAATCTCAAACAACGTGGCCAATCAAGCACACATATCAAACAATCTAAATAGTTTAAATTCAAATGTTGCAAGTGAACATGTCCACAGTGCTAATATGGAAAACCAAACAAGGATGGACATTAACAATTCGAATAGTAGTATACAGTCTTGCAATATGAGCGCACCATTTCCTAATAGCACCGGCCACTCGTACAATCAGAATAATCAAATACAAGGAATGAACAATGCTGGTCCAATGCACGCACCTACTCAGAATAATACCCCGAGCAATCAAATACACATGAGTAACTCTGGCTCCATGAATATGCATCACAATATACAGACGCACGTTCAAAATCACAATACCACTAACCATGTCCATCAAGCCAATAATGCTCAAAATGCACACAATCAAATGATACACTTGAACAACAACCATAACAGTCATCCACCTGCTGTGAATAGTAATGAAATGGGCTCACATGTAACAAACAACCACAACAATATGATGGCAGGCCATCAGTTGCCCATAAACAACAACCAAATGGGAAGTAACATAATGCAATTGACCAATCAAATGGGAAGCATAAATCAAAGTCAAATCAGTGGCAATAATAATCAAACACACATGATTCATAATCCAATGCTATCAAGACTGAATACACCAGAGGCAATCAGGTCAATGGGCAACCAAGAAGGGGTCAAACAAAGTGCAATGCCGACGGGTTCGGGGGTCATTCCACATGTACCCCTAGCTAATAATAATGAGCCAAACAAAACTGGAAGTCAGGTTCTCAACGACAGACCTGCCAACATAGTTCCTCAAACAATATCTGTCAGTAACCAATTGGGTTATTTGCAAATGAACAGTATGAACAATAGAATTATTAACCTTCCGGAAAGGAATCAGTTGAATCACTCACAAAGCGTTGCAAATTTGAACAATCAAATTCAAACACCTACGAGTATGAACCGAGGACTGCAATCCAACAGTAATGAATCACTACCGACAACGCATTCCTTCGAAAATGAAAGAACCTATCCCCAAAATGATGTTCCTACTATAAGAAATACACCATCAATCAGTGATGAAACAAACCAAATAAGTTCACCGCCAAATAATAAACCGACCGCACTTCCTACTCACCAAACTCTTAATCAGTCCTTACCGGCGAAAATAAACAACCAAGTTAATCTGAATAATTTGGTTCCCCTTAACAAGGCGCCAACGATCACTCAACAAGTTCCAGCCCCGTCCAATGCAAACAATACTATTAATTTGCCCGTTCACAATAATGCCAGCACAATTAACTTACCAGTACAAAGCAGTTCCAGTATATCTTTACCCAAGGCGCCTACTCATCAATCTGGAATACCAACTAACGTAGTAAATCCTATGTCAACAAGACCTATGAATAGAGTTCTGCCTATACATCGAGATGCTCAAGTAAAATCTTCACCAAGAACAGTGCCTCAAGCATCGAGAGTTGTTCCGCCTCCTCCTCCGGTACCCAGAAATCAAGATATGCCTGACTTGAGTATTAAAGAAGAGGATGTGGCAATAGACAGTGATCTAGAAAAGGCTATTGAAGAATCTAAACGTACCTTGGAATTGGAAGAGGAAAAGCGAGAAGCTGAGGCAACTGCCGCAGCCATCGCAGCTAGCCAGTCTGGGGTCATTATGGCTGATATACATCCGGAACCATTAAAAGATAGAGTCTCAAACGAGCTACCGACTTCCGAAACGAGTGGGTTAAAAATGGTGTTTCATAAACAGGGAGAGAGTGGAAAAGTATACAAAGTTTCAGCTAAAAATATGAAAGAAAAAGAAAACAAAATTGAGTCCGATTCTGCTAGGATTAATATTTCAGCGAAGGTGGAACAAAAACTGAAGAGAACGATAGAGGGTCTGAGCAAGTCTGAGAGTGCGCAGATTCTGTTGCAAAAGAAAGTGCCAATGAGATCGAAGCAACTCCAAGAAGGTCATATGAAATTCAAACAGCCTCAGGGAGGGTCTAAACCACCCAAGGATGACAGCCCAAAGATGATGTACGAGATCACATCCGAAGATGGCTTCAATTACAGCTCTACTTCGCTGACCGAGTTGTGGACAAAGGTTGTAGATGCCGTTCAGAAAGCAAGGAAACAACACGGCTTGTCACCTTTACCATACTCTGTACCCCCAAATCTGCCTGGTACACCTATGTTGGCCTTTCATAATAACGCTCTTAAGTATTTGGTGGAGCAACTACCTGGGGTAAGTATTTATTTATTTTTATTCTTTTATTTGTTAATATAAATTTTTATCTCACTGTACAAACAAATTATCGTCTAATAACCCCTAGCACAAGTTTCTGTATGCCCTTTTATTCTCTATTTTCCTGATATTCATACTTTCATAATTTCTCCCATGTTTTTCCATTGCAAGTATTATTTTCAACCCCTCAATGAATAGTAGTACTATATTAAATACCTTTGCAAAATCTAAGGTTGATGGGAGATTATACCAGAGTCAATGACAGATTTTTTGAGATTTGTTTCCCCTATTCTACATAAACTTTTTAATTTAGCTAGTCTACGTCTCTTCTAGGCTCACAATTCCTTTAGGGCCATTCAAGTTGATGGCTGTAGTATTTATTTGATGGATTGGATTGTTAGCACCACTATTTCGTGATTACTAATAATTTTGTACGTATCGCTTTATTCACTATTTTAGGCAAACCGCTGCGTCAAGTACAAAGCACTAAACGGGCGCAATATATTGACGGTCTGGGACACGGATTTAGGCCTGGATGAAGGCTTTAAAGAGAGCGCTGCCGGTTGCGCTAGAGCCAGCATTACAAATAGGAAGCCGTCTCATGACATCTTCAACTGGCTCGCATCTACGCATCGCGATCCACCCCTTCCTTTGAATATGACACAGGATGGAGATTTAGCCATATCCAGGTAAAATATATAGTTTTAGGAAGGCAGCCTATACTGATAATCTTAAATTTGCTGATTTGGATGGTTTCTCTGTCTAGTTTGTTTTAAATTCAGCTGACTTCAGTTTGTCACCCGTGCCTCATGAAATATTCCTATGGGCAGACCCAGCTGATTTTCAGTCCAAGCCTTTATATTAAAGAAATCCCGCTGTGATAAGGACTCAACTACTTTTAATTTTTTTTGTTTAACAAACACTTCCGTTTCAGTTTATTAAATATTATTGTTTACTACAAAAATAAGCAAGGAACGTCTGGTCAAAGACTAGACGAGTCATCGTGATAAATTACCTAATATTAAATTATAAAAAAAAAATATCAATACAGTAGGATCTCCATAATTCGAATGGATGCCAGGAGTGAGGGGGGGAGGCGATGTGGCCATCCACGGCTGCCTACATTTTAGTTATGTCATCCTGCACAAACGTGTTTACACCGATAGACCTATGAGTTCCCCAGTTGCTGCTTTCTAACCTTATTTAATTGCGATTTTCTAACCTCAATTAATAATTTCACAGCTCAAATGTATTTTAATATTGAACAAAATTCTCATAATTTGCTGAACGTTTAACTCATAATTATTATTTAAATCACTAAATCTAACATAGGATTTAATGCGTGTAAATGCTGGTTAGATAACTTACAGAGCTAGAAGCCTAAACATTAAGAAATATGTAAATTAATTATTTTTAACAATTTTGTTATAAAAAATAGTGTTACCCTAAAAACTTTATATTTTATAACAAAGACAAGACTGGAAGCCCATTCCAGATTGAAATAGATTTAAAATATATCATCCATTACAGTGCGTATACAAAATTTCATGTCTGCGCTGTTCGCTGTTGACTGTTGAGGAGTTCCTTCGTCTGGAGCCAATCCTAACTAAACCTAAATCCTAATCCTAAACTATCAATAAGAAGTTTATTATAATATATCTTGGATTTAAGGTTATAGTTTCATTTTAAAGTTGGTTTCATTTTTTCTTTTGAAAGTTCCCTGAAAATAATTTCAGTAAGTTCACCTGAATGATGGCACAGACATAAAAGAATATTTAAAACATATTTATTTTGAATAAATGTAGGTATACCTAACTTTATCAAATTGTGATTAATTTAGATTGTATTTTTTTTTTTCTAGGAGATTTACAAGCAGTACAATGCCTATGGCGATGAGATTTCGTCATCTGAAGGAGACATCAAAGCTGGCCGTCGGCGTTTATCGCTCTCACATCCACGGCAGGGGACTGTTTTGTAGAAAAGATATTGATGCCGGTACATTGATTTTTTATAACTTATTTATTTTTATTAAAGTTGCTCAAGCAAAACCTGAATTAGCCATTAAACTCTGTGCAAGAATTTGCATACAGAAAAAAGATTTTCGTTACAACGTAGAAAGATTAGCATAAAATATGTTACAGTAAACATTTTCTTTTCTTGTCCCCCTGTTTCCCTATGTGATAATAAATCTTAAGATAGCAATAGGCCCTAATTCCCATGAGCATACATAAAAAACAGTCAATGAAACTACCACAGGTATAAACTATATTTTGAACTGCTAGTATCCATTTCAGTTGAAACCCTAATGGGTCTTCCAATTCAGCTAAAAAGTTCAGTTTTTTGAAAAATACAAAAAAAAAGTTTATTAAAAGCTTAATAACCGTTTATAATGTAAGATTAACCTCTCATATTAAAATGATTGCTAATATAGTTTTGGTGAAGACTGAGATCCATGTTTTAAACTGTGACCTAGATCATCAAACTCCTTATTAAGTCGTTTTTAAGTTGTAGAACCTTTCAAGTAAGAATTGGAGATACACTTTCTGAAACATTTGTTGTTGAGAGCGGAGTTGTGCAGGGTTCAGGGCTCGGACCGATACTGTTCTCAGTTTATATCGCTAATCTGAAATCCTTTATTGAATCCTTAGTCTCCTTTTTCGCCGATGACACAAAGTTTTTTGGTAACCCATTAGTAGCAGCCAATACTATGAAAGATGACTTGAAACGCTTACATGAATGGTCATCCAAATGGTTGATCAATCTTAACACTGAAAAATGTAAGGTTCTCCATATCAGTAGTAACAACCCACGAAATCAGTACTTCCTAGGAAATGTGCAGATCGAACCAGTCCATGCACAAAAAGATCTAGGTATAATAATGTCTCACAACTTGAAATGGGAAGAGCATATTACAGAAATAGTCAAGAAAGCAAACTCCTCATTGTACCTTTACTAAAGCCTTCCAGCACATGACCCCACAGCTATTCCTCAATATATATAAAACATATGTGAGACCAATATTGGAGTTTGGATTTCAAGTGTGGAGCCCATACTTCCAGAAGGACATTGACATATTAGAAAGGGTACAACAAAGAGCTACAAAAATACCTACTGGCCTAAAGAGTAAAGCCTATGAGGTGAGACTAAAAAATCTCAATCTCCAGACATTAAAAGAGAGGCGAGATAGAGGTGACCTCATTGAGACATACAAAATATTAAAACCTCACTATGACTGCGCAGAATTGAGAGAAATATTCACATTCGATAAAAACACCCAACTACGTGGGCACTGCATGAAGTTAGATAGGACGTCCTTCTCAAGCAACCCCAGGAAGAACTTCATCAGTAACAGAGTCGTGGAAGCATGGAATGGACTACCAGAAAGTGTCATAGAATCAAAGACAGTCAACCAATTTAAAAACAATCTAGACGAACATTTAAGAAAAATAAAAACAAAAAAAATAATAACAATTTCGATATGGAAATGAGATATAGGCTTATCAGCTATACTGCCTGCCTATTACGAAATAATAATAATAATAACATTAGTTCCATTTGTTATAAGAAACTGAGGTTCCATGTCTCGGCGAAAGGTGTTCGCTTCGAAGATGTATCCTTGCAGCTAATCGCTGCACTTTACTTTTGATTTCAGGCTAAGTACAGGCGAGAGCATTAATTTATTCCTATGACCCTAAAGATTCAACTATGATAAATAAATCAAAGCAAGTCATATATTTTAGCACACTTTTTCTCATTTAATATTATGTTGCTATATTTATTTTGATCTATAATTATTTTTGAAATCAGTAAAATAATTTGTGGTTCCTAATGCTATTTTTACTGGTCCAGGTGAGATGGTGATAGAATATGCCGGTGAAGTAATCCGGGCCGTGGTGGCTGATGGCCGCGAACGGCGCTATGAGTCAGGAAGCGGCCGCACATCCTCCCGTGTCCATGGCTGTTACATGTTCCGCATTGATGACAGGCTAGTCGTCGACGCAACGATGAAGGGGAACGCCGCCAGATTTATTAATCATTCTTGTGATGTGAGTATACTAAAGTATATCTGTCATATTTCAGATTCCTTTTAACCCGTTAAATGATTCCCGTCCAAAGTTTTTGGCACGCAAATCGCGTACGTAGTGATTTATTTCTATGAAAACTTACAATAGTGAAGAAAAAGGCCAGCTTTGGTGGCCTGGGACATCCAATTGCCTCAAATTTGGTGTCATCTGGTTCACCGTGAAATTCTATATTAGAAAATATCACTCTGGTCATAATCTGTCTTAAACTTTTTGCTCTTATTGACTTTTTCACATTTGATACCCTATATATATATTATATAACCTGTTAAAAAAAGTTAGTTAAAAAAAAATTGTTTCCAAGTGATAAAAAATTGTTCCGTGGTATTTAGAGATGATGATTATAATTTTTTATCAGTATTTAACCAGTGATTGGTTATTTGCTAATCGAATGTCAAAGTAAAGCAATCGGTTGAACTGATACTTGTGCGGCAGTTTCGAATGTATGACGGCGCACAACGAATGAATGAGCACTATGATATGCCGGCTGGCTCGACGTGTAAAATCGTCGCCCGACTATAACGGGCGAAATACCATTTTTGGCCATTATATAAGATGCATGTTTCAAGGTTGTATTTACCTCATCGCCTTCAAGTAATCCATCACCATTGCTTAAATATATATTTTTATTATATATAAGGACAGTAGTGATTTTAAATACATCCTGTTTATGTATCGAAGACGCAGGCCATCTGCTACAACCCATTTGTATTACTTGTGATAGGTAAGCAATTTAATAACATTTATTGTTTATCCAACAGCCAAATTGCTACTCGAGGGTCGTTGACATCCTGGGCCATAAGCACATAATAATCTTCGCACTGCGGAAAATAAACCAAGGCGAAGAGCTAACTTACGACTACAAGTTTCCATTTGAGGATGTGAAGATACCGTGCACTTGCGGCGCAAAGAAATGCAGAAAGTATCTCAACTGAAATCTGTGAGGTGGTCGAACAGCACTGAGGTGTATTATGTGGAAACCAACCCGTGCCCTGTTAACTATAAATTAAGAACTGTGGGGACCGCTTTGTGAAACTTGATGTTATGGCTGCCTGCGATTCTATTCGAAACATCATTCACACATTCGAGCGTTCTTTGATTGCTCTTGCCATGGACTGAATAGTCTCTGAATTAGGCATCTCCAGTTTCTGAAGGCACTAAAGCAGGTTTGACCAAATGTGCACAAGCAATTCGCCATCAATACATTCAACGGTGGTCCCGCCACATGCCTCTTAAACATGCTTAATTCAGAGATTGTTTAGTCTGTAGGCCTGGCAGGAATTTTCAGGGCTGTCAAAACATTTCATATTTACTTTGGTATTTAGTTACTAAGGTGTGGTAAATTGTAAAGTTACAAATGTGACAAGCATAGGTGTAATAATAAGCGTAATTTAGAACAAAAGTACAATTATGCAAAATATACACAATAATGCATATTGCAATAAGACTATTTGAAATTTTATATTGCCATTCTTTTGAAATACATAAATTTATTAATGAATACAAGTTTTAGGTTGGAGGTTATAATAACAAAATTACCTAATTTAATTATTCATATATTATTTTTAAAATATTTTTATATTCAAATATATGTGTGCGGAATGACTGACGTTTATATGTGTTTAATTTTTGCTAAATGGAGGCTTTTTTAATTATTTTATTATGATATAAACAATGCACAAATTGTTTTTAATTTCTGTGACATTTTCTCGATACGAATGTTGTATTTTTAATTAGGCTTAAGAATTTTCAAGCAAACTGTAGCGTATTCTCATTGTGTACGGATCAGGCTGTGACCTCAAATGCTTAATAGGTATGTAGTCATAGACTTTATGATAATTCTCTTTTTATTTTGTTTAATAACAATAACGGCTTCTAATTAATTGGTATTTGTATTTACATTGCTTAGTTATCTATATAAGCAAAGACAAAACACTATCATAATAAATATATAAACAGACACTTTATTAGTGCTGTCATTTTTACAATGTTTAGCTGTATTTAGGATTATAAATTAAGTAGAAAGTAAAATTATAAATACTTATAAGGCCGATTCTAGGAATCTAAAAAAATATTTGAAGTCATCATTGGATAAATACACGGACATAATAATTTATTTGTACATATTATGAAACTTTTACAAAATGACTTTTTATATTTTAAATAATTTGTGAAAATCACATTATGTACATAATTCTACAGAATACCTGTTTTTATTTTCTTACTGTCATTCTTAACTCTTCTAGTCGTATTTTGCCTGTTGTTTATAACGTATGGGATTTTGAAAATCGCCCTGTGCAGATTCTGCGTACCTACATAATATAAATATTTTAAGGTTGCTTTATTTGAAAGAGTTATATGTATAGACGATGCTTTGGCACATATCGATTTAGTTATAAGTTTTGTTAATTGACGGCCAAATGCCGCATGAGTATCACAAGCCTGAACTACCCCAATAAGTCCAGTTTTACGTTTATGTAAAAGTTTTCAAACGATAAGTTATCGTTTTAAATTTATTGACATTTGTATCAAAACCGCACTCCAGGACATTAAGAGAGGTTGCAAATTATGTTTGCTCTTATTGAGGCCTCCTGTAGGTCTAGAAAAACTCAAATTTACCCGAAAAACAGGTGTCCCAGCATAAAAACGTTTTTAACCATTTTTTAATGAAATCATATTTGATATTTAACTGTGTATCAATAATTATGTCAGATAAATTACTCATTATTATTCAACATTCAGAAAAATGTATAAATGTAACTTAAAAAGCATTTTTTTTAAATAATCTAGTTATTAATCCCGCTTATCATTTCAAAGCTGCCATCTATCTATATATCTTCTCTGTTATTGAAAAATATTTAATTTTTTTTCAAAACACTTTAAATTACTATGTATATAGGTTATAAAAACACGATATTGGTATTTTTTTCACTCAAATAAAATTAATTGGTAGAATACACTTTTAAATGTGGGCAGCCTAAAATTGCTTAAAAAAAAATTAAGTGCCCCTGCAAATTCTTTGGAGATAATAATATAATATTCATTGTAGGCTCGCTCAAAAAGACTGAGTTGTGTTATTTATTATGTCATTATACCGGAGTGCGGTATAATCTTGATAACAGCTACATCTTTGATTTGATGCATTTAATGTTATTTAGGTAATGCGTATTGTAATAATTAAGACCTCTCATTCACCAACGTCAAAATATTTTTTTATACGAAGTATTTTATCGATATTTCTTTATATATTGTGTCATTGAGATAAAAATCTCGATTTTTTTTCAAATTAAGTAATAGAAATAGTACACGGTTGCTTTATAAAATGTAGAAATATTGATTGTACATGAGTGTTGTAACTATTGTGGAAAATTAACTTTTATAATATAGTACATTTACTTTCCACTGCAACATTAAGGTAATTGTAAACATAGAGCAGAATTATTACACATTTTTAACAATTTTACTATAGTAGTTATGATTGTATAAATCAATGTATGTTGACTTTTAATATTTTAATAGTTTTATATTTCATTGTTAAAATAAGTGTTAAAATAAAATCTGCTCTTTAGCAAGAACTATCCAAATTTGAAAAATAAACTTTAATGTTTATCGATCTCTTTTTGAAATCAATGGTGACTTTGTCAAAAGAATAAAAATATTAATTGAAATATAACATTAATTGGTTAAATAATTCTTGTGAATTTTAATAATGTAGATATTTTATTTTAATTTAGTTTTTTTTATTTGGATATATTTCCGCCTTGACGCAGTTCAAAATTGAAAATGAATTCAGTCAATAGATTTCCACTTGTGATGGGTGTAAGAATACTCAATATCTCATATATTTTTTTTAACAGCAATATGTCCACTATTGCATTACTGATTTTAAACATTCACGGTCATCCCTTATAAAAAAACATAAATATATGGATTTCATACATACGTGTATCAATAGTGTTGGTAAAATGTGTATAGTGGGTAAGCCCCGTACACCCGGAGGTAATTTTTCTTTTGAGGTACCTAATAATTTTGCGTAATAATTCTTTATGGTGTTTATTTCAAGACCATCTTTTTGTCGAAGATGATAGTGGGATGCTGATTAATCAATGTTTTGGTGAATATTTCGTGAGAGGTGTCACCACCTCTTAAAAAATACGCGGAGAATACTCGCCGAGCAATATTGACCGAAACATCTATTGGTTATTTTGCACTTGATCTTTTTTTTTTAAAAAAATCCGTGCTTTTAATTAACCTTAACTTCCAAAATCAAAAATAAAAACTTGTGTTCCGGTTATTATTTTAGACAAAATTATTTCGCCAAAATAAGTAGGCAACTTGTTTTCAAATTTGAACCTTCGGCGTGGAAATTTACTCTGTTGATGAATCGAGTCTTATTTTCTTATTTTGCATATTTTTTTAATATAAAAGAAAGGTTTTTTTTTCAGTAAATTATTAATATAAATGACCTAAAAACTATATAAATCATATAAAATTTCTCTTTAATTATTAAATGATTATTGAAAAAAATCTTTCACAACGAAAAAAAACATTACTTTCAGAAGACCAGTGATTTTTGAATTATTGTCTTAATGTTAATTCTCTTGTGGTGTTTTTTTTTTTTTTAGAATTCCGATAACTAGTTCTAAGTCCATGCTTGCCACAAAGTGGTTATCCCTAGAGTTTTAGTATGAGAACCTCATTAATTTGATATTATTTTAATAACAATAACTTAGGTATAAAAAAGTACCGCCATTTTGCCTAATAAGTTTGTACATTGCTTCTAAAGCACTTTTATATAATTTTATTATTTCTTATTTATGCTTAATTTATTGTATTTATTTTGATTATTGCGATTGAAGTGCAACCGCCGGTTTAATGAAAGTAATAAAATGTGATTAAAATACAAGCCATTCTTTTATTAACCCTCCAATTGTTCGCCTAATGCCATTCATTCGGGGATTACACAAGCCCTCTTCAGTGACATTCTTTATTATCTTGCTATATTGAATACACAACATTCCTTTATTGTGACTACCGGTTATATGGAGACCCCGATTTATAGGAAAGAAGATGATATTCCTGTCAGATATAGACCGAATAAGGCAAATTTTACTAGCAATAGCATGAATAAAAAAATATCCACGTAAATATGCAAATTTCAAACAGAAAATGCTATATGTACGCCAAAAAGTTACCCATTTTGCTCAGGTTTATTTTACTTTATTCATTACGCAGTGAACCCACAAATACCCGTAATGTTTGCACAATATTTGAAGTTTCATCTTTCAAGTGAAGAAAGAAAGTAAGAAGATAAGTGTAGAAGAAAACGAAGTTAACTTTTTAAATATGATGGAAAATAGTATTTGTATTTCAATACACGCGCACAACACAATAAACACATTTTCATAGCTTTTTTTCATTTTCATATGAAGTTTTATGGCTGCAATTTGCTATGAAATACAATATTAATCAAACTTGTTTACAGAATTGTTTTATGGTTATCAATTATGCAACAGTTTTTTACTAACTTTTTATAAAATAATAATAAAATTCAATTAAGATGAGAATACACCGCCGATACACCGATAAATTGTGACGTCTGTAGGTTAGGTGCCTAATTTAATTATATATTGTTCCCCAATATTATCAGTCGGTTGGGCCCACCATCCAACTTGACCCAACTGTCCGATAAATTATAACGTGTAGAGCACCGCGTCTTTGAGATTTTAAAACAATTCGAGGTATGATAAAGACGTCCCCTCTACTAGTTCACGCGCTCAGATATGACATCTGTCCTCCAATTTGTTGGACACAATAAATGGTCGCCTTGCTCAGTATTGCTGTCACAACATGCATTTATTACTCGTTGGGAAAAAGTTCTGCTGATAATCCATTGAATAATTGGGAACATAAAGACAAATATGCCTTGCAAAATACAACAAGAGTGGAGTAATATTGCCTCATAATGTATAGTTGAACTATTGATTTTTATTCCATATTCAATAAATAAAATAATTATTTACATTTACAATCTTTAAAAAAAAACATACACATAATAAGGTGGAAAAAATATTTACTTATTTTACATTTCAAGCTTTTTAGGTAGGTAGATATTTTTCCATGTACCAAAATTACAAATTGTTTTTACCAAAAACAAAAAAGTCAACTGATATTATGTTGGGTTACTTTAAAGCTAGTACCCGATTACCCAAACATACAGTATAATATTATCCTAACAAATCGGGTAGACCAACCTTTTTGTAGTTTATTGTTTAGTGGTGGAGTCAGTTTGGCCTTAAGCTAAACATTTTGTAGAACCCTGGTGTAGGTTATAGATTATTACTTAGTAACTTAAATTTAGGTAGGCCTTAGACTGTTTGTGTGATATAATTTAAACACCCCTATCCCAGAAGAGGCTCTAGTACCAACAGATCTAGAGGCTGAAATATGACTTATCTGGCGGTATTTATATTATTGTCATAGATTGTGTCCAATAGAAAAAAAAAATTGCTTAAATCGAGATTTTAAATTGTTTCGGAAAAGATAAATTGTAATTAGGTAATTATATGAATTGGTGTAGACGAATTTCCTGCAGACGCACATTTCCACATTTATTTATTTGTCCCATTCTTTGGAGTATACACATAGCGAAAAACAAATAAAAAACTATAAAAATAACCTTTTCTTTGGAATTAAGGTCGATGTATTTAGACTTAAACATATTATACAATTAGACTTTCATGGACGATGGAAAAAAGCAGTCTTTTTAAATACTAAACATATAAAAGTAATTTAAAATTAATATATACGGTGGTATGACTATGACTATGATATGATATATTATAAAATATGAACGAACACTATAAAATATGTACTAGAGAGTATTATTCAAAGTTCTGGGTAATTACACCTTTACCCCCTTCCCCCCCCCCCTTGGGACCCGCGTCTAGCGATCTACGCAATTTAGTAGGTTAATTTGAAATAACATTTCAATAATCTATTTTTGTTTTACTATTTAAGCAATTTGCAATTAAATATTATTTTGGTATGATTTGTCTTTTAATAAATCTTTACGGCCAATACTTGATTTCTTATTAGAATGCTTACCCATTCGTACAGTTTATTTTCAGATATAAGATATTAATATTACAATTTTATTTTCCGCTAATATTATTCCAAAATAGGTATAGAAAGAAAACAATTCCTGAGTTACAAATTCATGATATTTCTTTATATATTTTATTGTGCACTTATGCGTTGTGTATTGTGTCATAATCGTTATATCGATTTGAATAGCAAATCAAAATATTTTAATGTTAAAGACTAAATTTCTTATCAGATTTTTTCCGAAATTCGTAAGATTTCTCGCATCCCATATGCAACATCTAGACAGCGATGCTAATTAACTATAGTCATTTCTGTCAACATATTTAAATTAATTAATAATTTGAATATATTACAATGTATAGCATAAACCGGGCCTTATATCTATATTTTCCCTCACAGATGCCCTCACGGTCGGCTTCTATTGTGGTATCATTTTCGATGCTAATCCCGTCCATATTGGAGTAACTAAGCTTTTATCATGTAATAGCCCCCTTACGCCGTTTATCCTCAACAATAAATGGCGCCAAAAACAAAAGCAAGCAAACCAAATAAAACCTATAAGCATTGATCATAAAACACTTTAAAATCAATGCTATAAGTAATAAATCAATGCCTCCACACATTATAACTCTAGTTACAGTATACCAAAGAAACAAAGAATATTTTTTCAATAAGCAATTAATAAATGATTAAATGAGTAAATAATTTTGTTGTTACGTTTACCGTGATCACGTATCCGATATACCTATAATAGGTAAGAATGTAGGTACATACCAACTAGCATTTATCTAACCGTTGCTAAGCCATTTTCGGAATAGTTATATTATCCTCATTTTGATTTAGCAAAACAAGCAATCGATATAACCTTGATAAACTGTAGGTACATATATTTAATTAACGCATTTTTACTTAGGCAGGTACCAATTAGGTTACTTTATAATAATAATGTAAAATTAATATGTGTGTGTCTGAATCATTACTCAGAAACTATTCGGTCGATTGACTACTTCTTTTAAAAATATTGTTAATAGTTTGGAGATGCTTTAAGGTGAATAAAAATTAGAAAATTCAAGAAAAACTGAAAGTGTATATTCTACATCGGCGGAGCAATCGTCAAAGCCATTACCATAGAATGAGAGGGTGGGCACGTAATGGACCGAAGGTCCTAGATATAGGGAGTGAAGTGACCCATCCCGAGTGCCGCAGGCACGAGTTATCAAAACCACCCGCGACGCCCGGGGTTGAAAAGCTAATATTGAATAAAAATAGTAGCTTTTTGCTACATTATATATTAAATAATTTTGTTATACAAATAATGTGATTGTGGTAAGTCTAGTGGTTAGGCGTTGAACTATTGGCCCAAAAGTCGCGGGTTCGAATCCGCACATGATCTGCATGACCGCATCTGTGCTAGAGTCATTTTTAATGCTTCTTTAGCATCTTCTAATCTTCTAGCACAGGCATTTTTGGTCTAGTTGAGTAGGGCCCAAAATAGTTGTATACGTCATAGCAATTCTTTTAAAAAAAATACATTCATCTTTGTATGATCACACCCGTGAATCAAGAGAATGAGCCTTTACTACGTTTTTAAAACTTTTTAGTTCAGAAGACAAATTTATTTTGTTGTGGAAGAGGAAACGTGTTTAGGTTGTGCACTTTAAATAATTTTAATAATAATAATCATTAAGTTTTGTTGAATGATTAGTCATCAAACGCGTAATAAATTTCAAACAACGCGGCTGACAAAGCGCCTAAAATATTCCCAGGTCACGTGAACAGCATCGATCCAATCGCAGAGTGCGTCTTCTAGGTCCATTCAACTTCAACTTCAACTCCGTCTGATTGGATTGGACAGAACATTTGTTGTTTTACGGAGTGCGGAGGAGTTGTGGGAAACGCGAGGGGCAAGTGCTTTTTACATTAGGCAAATGGCGCAAACGAGCGTGTATGCATAATATTATACAAGATGCGTCTATCTCTGTCTATCGCGAGTTTTATACTGTGAACTGGCGACAACCGAAAGAAGAAGAAACAATTTTCTAGCCGCGCCATGGAAAGTGCTGCTGTTTTATTGCTGCGGCGGCGGACGACGTTCGTGTCGCTGGACGTCAAATGCTCGATAAAAATGAACCATTCATAGATGCTCATCGGTAGTATATTTTTCTACATTCAATTATTGTAACATTTTCGTTTTTAAAATCGCGATCGTGACGTGGTGCTGCAAATAGTATGATAGTGTTGATTATATATTTATTGTGAGTGTTTATTTACTGACTAATACTGACATTCAGACGACAATTAGTACCTACTCTGCGCTGAAGGGGTGGCCTGGAAATACTGCGATGGTCTGATTGAATTCGCGGATTGCAACAATTACGTCTGAGTTTAGGTTGGAAAACGTTGGAAAATATGTAGTCTTTCCAGCATACTCATTTTCATGCGAACCATATTGCAGCAGCGGGATGGATTTTCCATTGTTATGAGAAACACTCAAAAGGTGTGCAACAATGGATTGGAAGACATTGACGATCGGTAGGATCGGCACAAGAGTGGATGCATAGTGCATCTTAGACGATCTGTGCGTATCATAGGTATTTAATTTAATGATTTTTTTATAAAGTGCCGAGATAATCTTCGACCAAGGTCTCGTGGTCATAATCTTGCTGTCATTCATTTTGACGTTTTCGTTGGTATTACATTATTTGCGGGAAATTTTTCGTTGTCTTCAAAGGTAGACCTCGCAAAATCTATTCTCGATTCGGTCTCAGAAACGAAAAATGCCAGTAATTAATTACGTTTGCTGTGAATAAATACTTGTAGTAATTTGACGACTATAGTAGTTATAATAATAGTGACTCTTGCAAGCAACCTGTTCGCTAGGTATACCTTTCATAAAAGGTTATAGTAAGAGTAATTTAACTTAATCGTAACATTATCTGCTTTTGTATTCAGGGTTCCGAATTCAGCATACCGACATTACCTATACCACCCTATGATTTATGCACAGGGTCAGTCAGATTATATATTTTTGTTTATAAAACAAAGTTTGGTCTGTTGGTCAGAGTAATTCTAAATGAATAAAGAACAAAATTGTAATTTACCAAATGTAAACTTGAAGCAAAAGAACCTTATTCTAAATTATAATTTTACGTGGATTTTATAAAAAATGACACTTTTTAAACTAAACTTTAAAGCCAAACCCTTAGGTGTCTTAATTTTGAAATCTGCCATGGCCAAGCCATGCCACTTACCAATCATAAAAGGGGTGTTGGGTATGGAGGAAACAGTGCGAGAATATGTGATCCTAAGAGTTGATTGGGGATTGATACCCGTACGCTGAGTCAACCTTTGGCATTTTCTTAAGGAAGGTCTAACATTAGTCGGATAATTTAATTCAGAGTTACCTTATATATGTTAAAACTGAGGTGTTCATTCTTTAATACCACTGATAAAACAATTAGTACTTAAAACAATTATTGTCAACATTCTTTTAGAAACAAATCTATAGAAAAGGAGCTGGTTTTATCATACAATGAACACAGTCCTAACATACAATTTCATTAACACTTAAATCATTCAGCAAACCTTATTGAAATTTCAGGAATGTGAATAAATATAATATTGCTCTCATCTTGAATGACATTTACTTGGTTATTTTACTAATTTAATTGTATACAAAAAACATAAATTTGAAATAATTGTCAATTTAGTGTTAGTCAATTTAGAATATACCTATCTATATTGGAACATTTCTGTGGTGATAAAATATCTTCTTATTGGGCTATAATATATATATTTAACTTTGATTAAATTGTATACTTCTGAATTCACTAATTGTGTTTGATTTCCGTTCCACAGCTGTAACCTTCAAACAGTCAATAGATTTGTAAAAAACTTTCTCACGTATGAGAGTGGCATCCATGACATATGTTATGTGACTGTTTAAATATATATACATAAATTAACGTCACAATAAACGGCAACGGCTTGTAATCACTAATAAACACTAAACAACCATGGTAAACACAAGAGAATCAAACACCGCCTAAGTAACCAAAAGAAATTGCATACTTAAAGGATCTGAAGACATTTGACATTTAATTTTTTAATGTTTCAAATCGGCGATCTCTGTTTTTCTTCTAATCCGGTTTAGAATTTAATTGAGATTTTTATGGTAACGCCTGCCCGAGGATGCCATATGGCGACGGTTATACTAATAGAAATGAATTTACTATATAATAAAATAGTATATATATGATTAACTCTGTATGTATAGTATATAGTAAACTATTTTCCAAAAAGAAAAAAAAATATGGAGCGTTTACAAACTAATGGATACCTGATAATGCAGTAATGACGATTGTTTTGTATTCAGATGTCCCCATGCAGTGATGTCACTACGGTGGTGCTATGAGTGGCCCCGCGCTGCCGACTGGGCCCTTGCCAGGGCCCCAAATGTTCTATGGGGCTCCCAATGGCCCCAAGCAACTTCAACTCAATGGGCCCCATCATCACCACCATGCGACTCTTGCGCACGTCCCATACACCGACATTGACGACCAGGTGTGTATTTAAATTTTTATTCTTAGTAACTTAGTAAATAGTATTAAAAATAACGATATTATAAGAGCAAAAAAAAACTGATTACGTTGAATGGTCGTTGATTGTTTATGTAAAAAAAATACACAGTGTTTATGGATAGCGAATGTATTGCCTGAAAATTATTACATTTTTGTTTATGGAAATAATATACCTTGGTTCTCGTAAACTGCATTTAGTCATAAAACGTTTTTTTAATACGAAACGAAAATTACTTACCGAAAGTTTACCCGTAGAAAGGCAATTTCGACCAATAATATACTTGTCAACAATTTGTATGAATTTGAACTTAGCTGATATTAAGGATATACAAGCAGGCATAAGTCAACGCAATTTTGTTTAATTCGCAAACACAACCGGCAAAGGTCTACCAACCTCAAAAGCCGGTGGCCTACTTTATCTTATTATATAAATTTACTATAGAAAATACTTGCAGTCTCTAATTTAGTAATTACCTATTTCTTTTTTTGTTTAGATACCAGCATCCGTAATAAGCAGCGTGGGCACTGTCAGCTTGTCGCTGTCCACCAATAGTTTGGCCTCGACGACGGCTACCATATCCAATATGGCGAAGCCGATGAATGTGCCTCAGAACGGAGGATCACAAGCACCGTGTCAGAACCAGATGCAGCACACAGTCAGAAAACTGCCGAAGAAACGGAAGTTTGACCCATCGGAACTGGAGGAGATCGAGAGAAGCTGTACGAATAACAACGGTCAACCGGCGACTTGTTATGAACCTCAAAATCTAACCAACATACCGATGCAAAGGCAATCGCCACAACCGACAGTGAATAGAAATATAAATTCGCATTTCCATCCGTATTCAAGCATCGACCTATCGGAGTGGCGCGACCATCGTGTCCTGGCCAAACAGCGCAACCTCTATCTGCCGGGTGTTATCCGGGAGGCTGGCAGGGGTCGTGTAATAGTGGAACTGGATGGACATGAATCGGAGCAGATTGTATACAGTGACATATTCGATATGGGAAAGTATGATATAATCGGTGACGCGAGTCCCTCCGTGGGGCAGGTGCTCGTGGGGTCGAGGTGTGTTGTGAGGACCACCGATAGAGACAATGGCGTTCAGAATATATTCGTTGAGGGTGTCGTCTGCGACGTACTTAATTCACCGATAAGATTCAGAGTAAAGGTTAGATTTTAGAGATTAATTTATCAGCTGTGAACATCTATTACTTTTTTAATCCAACCACTGTTGCCATGAGGCGAGAGGTTTTACAAAGAGATCTCCACTTCAGTCATTTTGAGCATTCTTAATGGTGTTTTCGAGATTAGAGAACTTTCCTCCCATTTAGCAGACAGTCGTCCTCTTGGTTGAGTATTGGCGCATTTTGCTTTAGCCATAAAAAAAAACATATTTATGAGTAGGTACTTCCTTGTGTGATACTGCTATTAACGAATCATTAGAGTTGCACATCTATTAACTGTGAAAGTTCCGATTTAAGCAATAATTTTGTGGAGATATTTAGGTGGCTGACTGTACTATTGATTAATTGTGTGTTTATCAGTACATTTCTGTGAATACAACATACCTAATCATCTTATGAGGTAACAACTAATAACACTTTTAATAATTATTTTATCATCCTAGATTATTAATTTCTATTTGCACTGAAAGTTTTATCACAGCTTTTTATAAGAGCTGACTGAGGCCTCTATTTTAAATTTGAAAGACCCAGATGGTCAGATAGTTTTAAAATTATTAAATGAAGTTTTTTTTTCTTTTGAGTCCATTTTCTGTGTAAATAATACCTTATTTGTCTTTGTTTTTGTCTTTGTTGTCTGTCCGTCCCTCCTTTTGTCTGTCCGTCTGTCCTAGGACTGCATCTTCTAAACGGTTAGTCGTACTTGTTTGGTTATACTGTTAGTATATGTATAGAATGTAGAGAACCACAATAACCCATACAATAAGTCGTTAATATTTCATACATAGATAAATATTTTAATGTTATTATGCTATTATGGATTTTTTTTAAATCTTAATCTTAAATATCATTAAACAAGAATGGCCATGGCACCTGTAGCTATCATTTAATATCAACTGCTATTATACATTGTTTAGCAGTAGTAAATTATTTAACCAGAACCTGACATCCTAAAGGTAGGCCCTACAGGTGTCACTAACGGCATCTTCCCCCAGACTACTCGCGCCTGTAGAATCAACTTGTGATGCGTTGCTTCATTTCTTATCTCCACTGGTGCCTGCGGCACTTTTAGCCCGTTCGATGTGCCTTTTATATGGCCATAGAGGCGACATTGGGTTATTTTTTAAGTCTGAGTAGATTGAAATAAAACAAGCTAAGTTATAATTATTATAATGTGGCACCGAACATTCTTTTACATGTTTTTATTTGAGACAAATAGAGACACAGAGATGAGTTTGTATCAGTTTTTACTGACCAGTAATAAATAAAATTAAAAAATAAATAAAGTCTTCAAGTGCTGCCATATTATTGAAATTCCAATCTGGGCCTTCCATCGAACTGTCATGTTTTATTTAGTAGTACTAAAATATTTGTTGATTTTAATGTTATATATCTATATTATCTGACCAACGTCCTATATGTTCTAAACGTCTATAGTTGTTTTTCAAAAGGATCGATCTACACACAAAAATTCAACTCTTTCGTATTTGTACTTTTTGAGTTGAAAATGTCAACAGATGGTCAAATGATGCGGATGGTAGTTCCTTATACATGAACGTATGTATAGAAGCTAAAGAAAGGTTGAGCAATCCACTAACACAATACGATCCTTTGCGCTTTCTTAGCAAAGGTTAAACAGAAATATATTGACAAATACCAAACTCGATAAAACATTCGGAACGTAAGCAATCTTTTTACTCAAAAAAATCTATTATAATCTAGCAATTTTCAATGCACTAGAAGTTATTAAATAATATGAATATGGTGTAGGTAAGTGCTGTGCTGGATACTCACGAGGACGATGTGGTGGTGAAGCGAGCGGACATCCGTCTACTTCTGCCGCCCTGGTGGGATGAGTTGGAGGACCTTACGCCTCATCAGCAGCATGCCATGGAAACCTCACACGCTACACCTAACCAGCAAGTGGCTATGCATCAAATGAACACTATGCAGGTGCGATTCAAATAATTGTTCAAATTGACATGCGTCATCTGCGCAAAGGCAGTCACCGTTATTGTTTGGTTTTTTTCAGTCGAGTTAAAAATGAAAAAAATAAGTTAAAAAAAACACTATTTTGTTTTTATACAATCTTAATTATTGATTACTATTATAAATAGAGAAAGTTTGTTTGGTCAGAGGTCATCTCGAGAGCTATCTACGGATTCAGATAAAACTGTCACTGACAAATATGTTGTTTCAGTAATAGTAATCCGAATAGCAGTAGTAATTATAAAAAATAATTATTTTTTCTTGTTTTCACCATTGCAGCCGAAGCACTGCCTAAAGTAGTAAAGGCACATTAAAACGATGTATGGGGAGTTAAAAATGTTTATCATATCATTAAAAAAAATACCGGGTAAGTATTTCTAAAATTATCCGTAATTGCATTTTTTTACAGTATGTTAAATTAATACTAAGTCCGATGGCGCTAAAGTTCCACAAGGCCCTAAATATGAGAAGGCTTTGGCGCCTAAAAAGGTGAGGCTCATATATGAGGCGCCAAACACCTGCCGGAAAGCCGAGCTGTACAACTTGCTAGATATTTAACCTGTCTATTGCCCGAGCAGCTTAAACGAGCCAGCGCTGCCGAACTGTGAAATTTTCAAATATGGTATTAACTACTGACGCTTAATAAAATACTTATTTTAGAAAAACAATCTATGTTATGTTGATAACCCGCATTATCTTGAATAGCTTGTGAAGTTCCCTAAAACTAACTATAAAAAAACAAAAAAAAAAATATTTTAGGTTAATTTGCTGTCCGGGCAAAGGTCAGTTTAAATGATGAAACAAAATCCCTTATTTTGCCTTTTGGAAAACACACTTGAACTTAAATGTTTCCTTTTTATAATGTGATATTCTAATAAGACTCAAATATGAGTACTCAAATATGTTGACAATTAGTAATCCTTGAAATTAAGTAAGATATGTAAAATTTATGAATAACATTTACTGGGTAGGGCAGAAGACTAGCAACCTCCTAAATGTATAGAAGAAAACATGTATTTAAAATAATACATATATTATCCTACCCTAAAAAAGCAAGCTAAAAAATATTTATTTTTATCATCATCTTTGTGAAGATTTTGTTAGTCCCATTTTTAAAGTAACTTCCTAATCCCTAAAATCATTCAGGTGATATTACTGTAAGCAGTTTTATTGGTGAATCCGTGTTTCGTGATTATAGTAATGTATAAAATTCAATATTACATTTATATTTTAGCAATCATCTGAGGGTTTCTACACAAGTTCACCCGTGACCGCGGGCGGTGTGTCGTTGACACCGACAATGGCAACAGTGGGGATGACGCAGCTGTCAAACGGTTCAGCCGAAGACCTGAGGAGACGTCATTACGACGACTTCGGAGAGAGCGATGATGACCTCAGGAGAGAGGACATCATGTTCCCAACCGATGCTTTACAGATAGGTAAGGAAATTTCTTTTATTTATATCGATAAACAATGACATTTCTAAATAGAATTAGTTAGAAAGATATTATGATATATATCTGAAACTTTATATTTGAAAATATAAAGTATTTGGCCGTGTTTGTAAACACGGCATAGAATCCGTCAGGCCGTAGAATTGTAATGTTTACATATCAGCAAATAGAAGTATATATATTATAGAATTTGTATGTGATTTGCGATAAAATTTTAGTTGAATACTATGTCCAAATAATTTTTCATACAAATATATCAACAGATTAGTTTCTTGTGTTGTTTGGCGCTTATCAACATGGCGGCGACTGCTTTGGTAAAACCAAAAGGAAAACATTTATTATTTCAATTCTGTGGCACACCGATGCAAAAATAATTGTAATAATAATAATAATAATTGTAATAATAGCTTGTACTCACTTTTTATTGCCGAAAATTCTTCCAAAATCGTGCAAAATTTCACACTAACTTCACAGTATAAACCGAAAATATATGCTATGCGATTGTGAGATGTTTGGCAATTTTTTTTTGACATTTCAATACAGTAACAATCTATTTTTCTTCTTAAAATCGGGTGTAGAATTTAATGGATATTTTTTTGGAGTTGAAAGTCTAAAATACCTTTATTACCAACATTAACAAAATAATGAAACAAATACCCTCGAACCAGTGCTACCTTAAGGCAATACGGACGCTCTACGGTAAGGTTTATGGTAAGAAAAGGTGTGTTTTTTTGTTAAAGAACCCATTGCAAAGGGCATTTAGTTGACTGTATGTTGTCTTCTTTATAAATCATAGCCAGAATCCTCCAATTCTCTTGCAGTGTTCTATTCCAGACATCACGCCCAGTTTGTATGGAAGTGGTTTAGTATGAGCTCAGTCTTAACTGGTTTAAAGCACAGACCATGAATCTTTGAGTCTTCATTCATTGTTTTGTTAATTTCCTAAACTACTACTACTTTTCTCTTTCTGCCTCTTATTAGTTAAATTGTTTACCACAGTCTGTTGAGAAAACATATTAATAATAACATTTATTTTAAATCAACAGAATGTGGCAGCAGCAAACGGAGCAGTCTCCAAAGCCGTGGGAGTACATCAAGTTTATTGGAGCAACGCAGCATCACTCCCAGGTCTCAGCCCCCAACTCCACGGTATTTATTAGAACAAGCGCAGTATGGACAATCTTCATTGGTCTATACTTGTGTCAAATCATCACCGACAAAGCTTTTGACGTCACTTAGAAATACATTTTTCATCCTAACGTAAAATTTGCTTAGAGATATGTCTGCCTTCAAGTAAACGTGTGTCGTTTTTTTCCAATACCTTTCTCAGGCACCGGTACCATAAGTGAAATGAACGAAAAAGTCTCATGATGACATAGGTACTGGTTTCGCCGTCTCGTTTGTTTTGTTCAATCGTCTCACCGCCAGAGTGTCACAAGTCTCAACTCGATGCAACAGGTGACTCATGAACTGTGAGATGTTGACATTTCGCCTGTCACACGTAGTGCTCACTTGTTTAGCCAGTCTCAGTGCAACGTTATTCATTTTGTTTGATCAATTTTTCATTTCGTTTCGTTTATATGACACCCCTTGCACCACCCACCCCATATAGCAGCGCCATACTGTTTTTTTTATTTTTACATGGATTAGGTTATTAATTATAATAAATATACTAAACTATTATTGATAAAGGAAATGTCATAGCCACATCCATTCTATTTGAACGTTTTTTTTTTTCCAAAAGCCAGTTTAATTTTTAATGATCATCGTACTCGGCTAAAAGTGAAAAAGTTTACTTACGTAGTAATTAAAAAAAAATATAAGCAAAGCATAGTATTTTTTATATTTATAACTGTAGCGACACCTGCGTGTCGGATAAGACAAAACGGACAAGGGAGGATTTCAACCCCTGGTGTGTTGGGCAATTTACAAGGAGGACTAATTTTATCGGACAACTGAAATCATCATGGCTGCACATAAATGATTTTGCTGACAGAAAAGTCAGTTAATCTGTTCAAACGTATCTTATATTTAATTCATGAAGGCAGCACATCATTTAATTAAATATAAAATAATAATATTCTAAAATTTCAATTGCTATTTATACTTACCGAGACGGGAAGCCTGTACGGATGTACAGGCTTCCCCATTCATCCCAACATCAGTCTATTGCTCTTAATTTATTAATGCATATTATATATTGAATTAAAATGTTTATATTTTTCTTAAGTTATAAATGGTGTAACTAACTCGACTTTCTTTTATTATATAGATTTTCATGTTGATTATATTTTAGGTCCCAAGCAGCTACTCCCCATAAATATAAGAAGGGTGATGTGGTGTCGACTCCTTCCGGCATAAGGAAGAAATTTAATGGCAAGCAATGGAGAAGACTCTGTTCTAAAGAGGGTTGTTCCAAGGAAAGTCAGCGAAGGGGCTTTTGCTCTAGGCATTTGTCCCTCAGTGGTGGGCCTCGGACAGGCAACACTCCGCTGACCAATAGCCATACACACACACCACACAGGTATACACATTGTAATGTTTTTATATCTATATTTGCTCTGTATTTAATTTATTTTTTTATTCATTTAAGATACAAACTGCAATACGCACATCGTGTTTAATTTAGTTTTGCAGGCACTTATTTTTTTTCCTGGTTTTCCTGGTAATTAGTCCTTTGGACCATAATCAGATGGTGTGCGGGTTAACTTCATTTGGAGCCTTAAAGCAATTGTCTACTGACCAAGTCTGAAATGTCAAAACTCTTTAAGCTCCAACATTTTCAGTTCTAATCATCAAAAGCTTCGAAACCAGAGTCAAATTTCGTTTAATTATCATTAACAAGATTTGTAATGATACGCAATTGTCATGTATTATTGAAATTTATTAGTAAACTCGAAAATGGATAAAATTTGACCTCATATTTATTAGATTTGGCTGAAAATGACCCGTCATCGCCTCCTGAAAGTAATTATGTCCCTGAGTCACCTGATATATCTACCTAAATACCTAAATGACCTAAATGACAAAGTAACAAGGCAATAAACAAACAAATTGAATTTAACATTCATTCTGAAGATGTTTTTAATGTCGGAACTGGTTGAAATAAACAAAAAAAAGTTTTCCCCATTGAGAATGTCAGAGATCGCAGAAAACATAATATCAGTTTCACTGGTAGATAAATCCCTTCTATTTGGTAAAGTCTAGCATTAGAAAATGTTTCTTACCTGACATTTATTTGTTTGATGCGTCTACAGCATAGAACAGTTAAATTCTGTAGAATCGCTCTTATTTCAATTCTACATATTGAGCTGTTTATCCAAAATCTGACATCGCAGGGGTGTTAGTGAGAATATGTGTGTAAAAGCACGCGAGTAAAATTTCACTGACTGCGAGCATAGTTTAATATCGCTTGTTAATGCCGTCTGAACATAATGGCGGGCATGCCAACTTCGACCAATGACTAGCAGCAAAATGACTCTTTTGTCATAGTACTGTCATAGTTGCCGTAGCTTGCTTAGAATGATTTTACGCAATTGAACTATTATTTGGTTTACACTGTTATTAAAACAGGTAAGATAGACTAGAGGGGGAAGGATTCATTGTTCGCGATTGTGAGTTTCATTGCTATAAAATGAATTCTTTTTCGCAAGGAGCAGCAGTAAATCAATGTCATCTTCGGGTGGTCCTCTTGATGGCGAAGACACTTCCCGTGACTCGGACACAACTTCACCCCATTACAACCGAGTCGCTGGAAGGTTTGATCCTGATGAGACTGAAGCTGCTAACATGTTGGGTATGTTATTTTATTTATTCTTATTTTTAACCCTTTTTTTCCCTCACCTGCATGCCTGCTGTTCTTTTAATAATTTTATCTTTTTCATTGTTTTCTGCTTTCTGTTTGGTATATGGTTGATTATTTTGACACTAGTACAAAAGAATTATCAAAAACTCGAGAAACAAATCTGAAATAAAATAGTATACCATTAGAATCATGTCTTATTGTAGTTAGTTATTTATATTGTTGTTAATGATTTGTTGCAGTGTCTTTGGGCAGCTCCCGTTCGGGCACCCCGGGTTTCTCTCCGCCAAATGCAAGCAGCAACATTCCTTCGAGACGTTCCCCTCAGAATGTCTTCATGCCAATTAGCAGTCCCCCGCCGCCGCAGCCTCAAACTCAACAACAAATGAAAAGGTGGAATAATCCGCAGGCTTCGTATCATCAGCATCATGTTGTCAGGTGTGTGTCTCACTCGTGTAATGTGTTTTTTTTTATTTATATATATTCATCACTAAGCATTTATATATATTGTCCGTAATAATAGCTATCGCTTTACTATTTACTATACATGCTATATCCCTATATTTTAATTCTACTGGACTCCATCAGGCTGGGCAAACGTCAGGTTAAAGAGGAATTTCTCCACCTCTTTTTGGAGATTTGTGGTGTTTCTGCTATGCTAACAAATACTTTAGAAGTCTTAAAAGTAGAAAGTTTAAAATTATACATTGCCACACTGTATGTTATATTTGTTGTGTTAAATAGTTGTATTTTGGTGTCGCCAGGCCTGAATTAGTGCGGCCGTCGCAGGTTGTCGTCTCGGCCGGTGGCAATGGTCCATCAGTCGGCAATGTTGTCAACCCTGGTTCTATTGGTAGTGTTGCCACTAGTGTCATACGGATATCCCCCGCACCGCCTCATCCTCATCAATATCAGGTTAATTATTTTATACTACTCAGACCTAAAAAATAACCCACTGCCGTTTCTGTGGCCATCCAAAACGCACATCGAATGGGCTAAAAGTACAAATGGAGATAGGAAATGAAGCAACCACAGGCGCGAGTAGTTTGGGTGGGAGGTTAGGTTCTGGTTAAATAACTTTCTACTACTAAATAATGCATAGAATTATATACGAAAATACATACAACCTAAAAAGTATGTAGATAAAGATATCTGCATGAAAACATTTTGGTCGGAAAACTGATATGGAATGGATTACTGAATGGATATATTTGGAATTGAGAACCTCCTCCTTTTATTAAAGTCGGTTAATAAATTGCTCAATAAATTGCTTCAGAATATTGTAGGTTATCCTACAATATTCTGAATATATCGCATTTTTCACACGTCCTTGATCACTTGTAGTAACTACCAAGTTAATAATTATTAATATATATATTTCAGGTTCAACACGGCAGCATTCCGCCTCGGTTAACAGTGACATTTCCACAGTCTGCCAATCAGCAGCATCATGAGACAAATGTGAGCTCGGGAAATGTCATTCTCCATCAAGCATTGTCCTTAGCCCCAGAAATGGATAACAGAGATACCAAACCTCCGCAGAGAAGAGAAGAGTATCATAGGATTAGCCAAGATACACAGAGGCCCACTGAGATCCATATCGGGACCAACGGGCGGATGGGTATTGATCTCAGAAACGGTATACACGAGTACCAACCTACAAGACTGCAAGACTTAAATATAAGGAACAGCGAAACCATCAATAGAAATGTCACATTAAACATCAACAACAATGCAACAATCAACAGCTTAAAAGCCTACAATATGCAGATGGTGAACCTCAACAATGCGATGAGTGAACGGCATAACCTCCAAGATGTCCGTGGTATTTCCAACCATCAAGACAGCATCAACGACATAATACTCTCCACGGATGATATATCAAATCGGCCCCGAAATAACGGCGACCTCATACGAAATCATCTGAACAACGAGTACAATATTAACGCCGGACTTACGTTCCACGAGAAATTGCTCGATGCGAACCGATTGAGCGAACATCACAACAGCTTTCAGAACGACAATATCACCCGGGGAATCTCGGACGGAGTTAATATTTGTATTGAGGACATGAGGAATAATTCAATCAGCGATATAAACAGTAATATCACTGAGCACAATCATAGGAATATCGAGATTCGAACGTCGACTGAGGTCGGTATGAGGGTTCTAAAACCGGCTCCCGTTCAGGCGCAGCAAATTTCTTTATCATCCATTCAGGCTTGCGAGGGAGGTATGACACCCACATTATATGTAATACCTCAAAATAATCGCCACGATAAAAAGATAGTTATCATCAAAAGTGAACCAATGGAAAATTTTCAGGTTCGAAAATAATTTTATGTTATCCTTGTTTGTGATTGTTGTCATGTCCATAATTTAAATTAAGTACATCTTTTGTAATGTGTACACTATTTAAAGCAACCATTTTTTTCTTATATAAATACCAAATAACATGGAGGGTGTATAACCATAGTGCATTGCTTTTAACATGGTGTAGTACTCGATATGTAAGTAAATATTTTTTTTAGGTTATTCATTTTGGCTGGATTACTCGCATATTATTTACAAATCATCGGTCTAGAGCAAATATTTAGAAGCCTTTTATTTTTACGTATATTTTTTTATAACTTAATTTATATGTATTTTGTATTTCATTTTATGCATGTGTAAATAAATTTTATTTTAGGTAAGATTAAGAAACCGGCAGAAAAGACAGTGTCTTAGCTGGATCTATTTACAATGTATTTGTATATATTTAATGAATAAAAGTTGCTTCTGGCAACATCGAAATTGAATAGAACTAACAATCCAATAGTTAATAATATTTTTATTTATATTATAAGGTTTTTTAAAATACGCAGTAGTATTTTTATAGCCTACAATTACAAATAACAAATTTTAATTGAAAAAATATAAACAAACAAAAAAACATTAAAAATAAATTAAGCTATAAACTCATTTTTGACAAAATGACAATGAGTTTCGGCTCTAGACTGACCAAATAATATATATTAAAATTTCTCAGTGGAGAATCATTCAAAGGTCATCCTAAGGTTTTTCTTATTTAAATAATAAAAATAAACTATATATATATTAAATTTTTTTTCAGCTCCAGGATAAGATGATAATACGAAACAATACTGATCAAATGCCAATGACGCACAGACTACAGACAAATGATGATCATGACCAAGTAAGCTAACACATATAAGCTAAATATTTTTAAAATTAATTTAAATATTGAAAAACACACGTGCGTAGGATATAAAACAATACATTTAGAATTAAAACTTAATTGCAATATCAATAACAATAAATTTGTATCAAAAAAGTAGATTTATTTAAAAAATGGTATGCAATAAAAAAAACTATATCTGTATGTATTATGAATTTCATCAATCTAATGTTATATGTAATGTTAATGTTGTAATGTTTTATGTTATGTTAATCTTAAATAATTTATGTTTTTATTTTCTCATTGCCGTGGCAGTAATTTAGATTGTTTACAATGACAGGACATGAAATGAGAATTATTTAAATTGTCATTCCTGTTAAATACACTTATTTTTAACTTTGAATTATTATAAATCTATCATTTTTTCCATTCAAATTATTGCTTCAGAGAACGACCGATATTATCCCAATGAGCTCGGCAGTGATCGTGAACCCCAGTCAGCTATTGCCAGTGTTGCCTCCAGCTCCGTCCAGCCCACCGTCGCCTCCAACACCGGCACCCACTATGGTCCCCCAGTCAGCTCCTATCACCATATTTCCGTGGCAATCACTGCTACCCGTCATTGGGTTAACCACCTCCGAGAGGATTGAAGATTCTGAGAGGAGACCAAGAGACAATTCCGGTCCGTTCAAAATTGAAATAAAACTGGAGGATGATGGAGGTAAGGCTTCATTTTCTTATGGTATTATTTTTCTATTTATTTGTATTGTTTCTATGCAGAAAAATCCCTTACATGTTATTATTTGTCTCCACCAGACCAAATTGTGGTTAACTGAAAAAAATACCAATATATTAAACAGTATATATTAATTTGAATGGTATTATAATTATCGTAGGGTGTGTGTTTTCAGAGAGGTGTATTATCTCTTGATATTAGGTCATACATTACCTATTAAAAACCCTATGATTTTTTAGCATTATCTTTTGTTACTTAGTTGACAGTGCCAGTAAAAGATAACCTACCTGACCAGATTTGACACACTGGTGATCCGTGAGTCAGGTAGCAGTCTCTCTCTTCATTGCATAAGACCAAGATGTTTATATTTTAAAGGTATTGTTTGGGACATGTCTGTCCTATCCTATAAAAACTATATATGTTTACCTTTTATAATATGAACCATTTTAAATAGTTTTATTTGGCAACTACGTTTGTTTTAATTATAATTGATTTTCTACTTACTCTACTACATACAAAGCTATCAAATTTTCAGTCTGTTGACCGGAAGTTCCCAATCAGCTCTGTACTGCTTAGTTAAATTAATAAAATTGACATTCTCTTATCGCTGAACAAGAAGGTGATTGCATTCACAAAATGAACACCCATGACCGGCAATATTACTTTGCTTAGATATTTCACTATACTCTATTTTTAAAACAGTATTAATAGTTCACTCAACCATACCCCCCTCCCAAGCAAATAATCACAACATTAATGATCTGGGGCTGACCATATCAACCTTCCTTGAATGTACTTCTAAAACCTCTCTTGCAGCAAAATTCCACTGTAAAGAAAGATTGGTGAGTAGGGTGAACGAACCCATTTAGTTCTCTAGTCTCCCCGCGTCCCACACTTTCATTGTGTAAATTTTATTTTTCCCCATTTAATTAAATTCTAAAAAATCCAAAAATTCTTAAAATTTCTGGCATCTTGCTCTAAAATATATTTTTTTGCACAGATAACATCAATCTTATATCGGTCGAAGACGATGATGATGTGTTTGAATGCGAGCCCCCTCCGCAAAGTCCTTTAGCCACTCCCACGACACCTGGAGACGGAATCCTATTGGTCGATGGAGAGGCAAACAGCACTGCCAACAAGAGGCGCAGTCAGAGTTTGTCGGCTTTGAGTAATGGCCAGCAAGGACCCACTGATAAGGTACCCGTAGTAAATATTTTACTATTTATAGACTTTCCGAGGAATTATTTTCGTATGTGACTGCAAAAAGCCACGTTGATATCTGAAATAGACAAGAAAAAGCGTGGCATGATATTCGCTTTTTACTTCTTTTGCATTTAATTCTCTCTACTAAACTCATTTGGGAGGAAGTCCTCCAGCTATGCTCCACTCTATCACACCAATTGTAAGGATCACAAATCCATTATCCGTTTTATACTCTCCGTGAGCGGCTTCATCGCGGCGAGTGATTTAGTAATTTATATGCCAACTGCACTCTCACTCACTAATCATCGGTCCATTTGTTTCACCACATAATTGGAGCACTGCACCCATGCATTGTCACTAAACATTGTCATTTTGAATTTGGCGGTTCACCTTTATTGCTTAATTGCTAAATTTTATTCTCATAATAAGGCTGCTTATTCAGACTTGGGTCTAGTCTTTTTTAAAAGAGCGGATGGAACGAACGGCATATACTCATTCATTCACACATATGATTAATCAGAATCCTGATCCAGATATGAGCACTTGATCTCCCGATTGTCATCTGGATGATGTGTCGTCTAGCCCACCTTCACTATGTTTGTTTACTTAATTTTATTTATTTCAGAAGGAATTACGGATAAGACGACCAATGAATGCATTCATGATTTTCTCGAAGCGGCACCGAGCCCTTGTTCACCAAAGACATCCCAACCAGGATAACAGGACTGTTTCTAAGATCCTAGGAGAGTGGTGGTATGCATTAGGTCCTGGTGAGAAGCAGAAATATCACGACTTAGCGAGCGAGGTATAAAACAACACTACATATAGAATATTTTGGTTCAGCGTTGTTTCACTATTGATTTCTTATCAAGCAAGAATGATGGTACTACAAACAATGAATCTCCCAAGTCATTGAGTACATTTTTTTTATATTGCAACTAGGTAATTGAAAAAATACAACTTGTAACGGGGGGTAATCAGTGTTTGCCCGTTGATAAAGATAAGAAGAATGAAGATTATAGTGTAGATGATGTTTATTACTAAATAATCACTTATGCTACTGTTACAATACTTAAACAACTATTTAGAATAAATTGATAATTAATAATAAAAATAATAGTGCAAGAAAGGTGTAAAGTTGCTTTGATGATGATGGTCTGAGATTATGCCGAAGACTTGTTGAGGGGAGAGAGCGCCGTAGACTAAAGTTGCTAGGTACCTACTTCGGTTAGGAATTTCTCACTGTTTGCTGGTTGAGATGTCAAATGTTGTGAGAACTGCAACTATGCAATTTCGACATAATGTATTTCTGAAATCTGAAATGTGAGAAGTAGTCGGCTGCCTTTGCGCAGTCGTTGGTTAAATTTCTACTGAAATTTAAAATGTGCGAATCGTCTATTAGACGATTTCACACGGCCCGTTTGTGCTGGCATGTACTGGAATGTGGGTACAAACTATACCGCATGTTATAAAGATTGTATTACAGGTTATATAGACCGAAAAGTTTTTTTTTATACATTTTCATACATTAACATTTTTGATAGTTTTTTTTTTGTTTTAAATTAACTTTTAAAGAGACTAAAAAGATGAAACATTGTTTATGTTACTGTTTTTTTTAAGGTAAAGGAAGCACATTTCAAAGCTCACCCGGAATGGAAGTGGTGCAACAAAGACAGGCGTAAATCCTCCAGTGGGAAAGAGCCATCGAACGCATCAACACCTCAGGTATGTAAAATTACTCTTTTATCTCTTATACTTACGATTTCTCGCCGAAACTATGCGCGGGAAAGTCTAACGACTTATAATTAATTATTTAAGAAATTAACAAAACTCACCCGTCTACTGAAAAATCTGTAGTGCAGATATGAGGCGTCCAATCGCCACAAGTCATGTGTCATCTGATTCACAATTAAATTCTCTATTAGGCCATATCACTCAATTTTTCTAAACAAATATAATACTGCTTTTATCGTCTTTTTCCTGTTGGACACCCAAGTTATCACTAATTTTGATAAGTTTTGTTAAATACTACGTGTTAAGTCAACCAAAATTTTATTTATTAAACAAGTCTCTCAAACATTTTTGTTTTAATTTAATAGTTTTTATGTTTCCAAGTCGAGCGAACAAATTTTCCAGGAGAGCTAAAAAACTTTTACAGCTTATTGACTATTTTTTAATATTTAATTTCAATAAAAAATACTTATCTTTACCAATTAGGCTAAAATAGACTTTTGCCAAAAAATAAATATAAATAGGTTTAATAGTATTTGTTCGAAACGTATTAAGCATAATGGTATTTTATACTGGTGTCATTGAAATGGCCAATTAAAAAATGGCTAAAAGCCTTGTGGACCTGACCGTCTTTGAATGAAATCAACATATTCAATATAATAATTTGAAGGGTTTCTGATGATTGAATCTGATTTTGGAAAAACAAATTCTACCCTATTGAATTGACAATAAATCATTAAAAAGTGTATTTTGGTTGGGGGTGGACATGTCCGTGTTGTTCCACACCTCATTACAAAAGCATAATTCACCGATTTTCCATCTCCATTTTTCATTTTCCAATCCAACTCTTTCGAGCATGTGAGGATAATATTATTTTTTCTCTGATTTTCTTCAGTCTATGCGTGAAAATGCTCAAATTAGACCAATTTTAAAAATTTTCTTGCTATCATAATTTAACATATATGATATTTTTATTCTTACAGAGTCCTCGCACACCGATGGAAGCCGGTAGCATTGGAAATCTATGTAATTCAGACATCATACCCTTGACAGTTCAGCCGTACAATATCCCACCCAGTGAAGACGGCATACTTACTTTACCACCTGGACACGAAGGCAGTGATGATGATCAGATGGTATTGGGATTTTGTTTAATACTTTTAAATATTCTTATTTTGGGTTGGAAGACAAGTTGTGCACAAAAATTATTATTTTTATTAATGTTTTTTGTGCTTGTGTTATCGGAAAGGCATTATTATACGCAGTTCTCAATATATTATTATTGTCTTCGTATGTGAGGCTTAATTAATTACAGCCATGTCTTATTTCTTAACCTCAAAAACTCCATGTTAAAAATGAAGGTTTTCAGCTGGTTAATCACCGTTCCTCTAGATCAAAGTTTGACACTAGTTAGAAGTTACTTATTTGAATTGCACAAATGAGACAAGAATGTTAAACGTAACGTTATGGTAATATACATTTTTCCAATCTAATTAAAAAATTAAATTTGACGGTACAGGTGATCTGCGAAGACCCGCCCCTGCCCGGCATGGAGATCGATCTCAAGTGCGGCGAAAAGGTGACCGATTCGGATTCAGAGAGCCAACATTCCGAAAGCAGCCATACAATACAGCAAATAAAAATAGAAAATTCAAATGTTCCCACAAACCATGTGCAGTTGTCGGTCCAGAACGTTCCGGGCACCGATGTCCACTCGCAAATGAGCAAAATCCATATACAACAACTCGGCCAGTTTAACAATATCGACCACACGAGGAGGCCGAAGCCCATCAAAGCTAGGTAATATACTATTATCATTGTATGTCCATTGATTATATATAGTGGTTTTTAGATTACTTAACTCTTAAGAAGAATTTGACCACCACTCTTTAGTAACTAAAACACGATGTAGATATTGCACCAGTCTCAAACATCTTATTTTACTGGAAACAGCACACAGTTTAATTATTTTGATAACAGATGGCAGTATTTTATTTATTTATTTATTTATTTATTTATTCTTAAAAACCTGTATATTCTATAAGTTTAAACTGAAAATCAATGAAGTAGGTAGGTGCCATCTATTAATTGGCAAGTTTTTCTTATTTAAACTAAAAATTGATTAAATCTGACTTCTACGCTATTTGCGTCAGGCCTATCTGCCAATGACATTTTAATATGAATAATATTTCATTACCAAAATAGCGCCAAAATAGCGAGATGTATAAATTTCTTCGGCACCTACTAATTCTATGAGGTTAAACTGTCTAAATATCTATATAATCAATAGTATGGCTTTATATTCCGATTACCTTAATGTGTCACTGGGATGCAAGTAAATTCATTAACGATCAGACACTATTTTGCAAGTCTGTAATTATATTGTTTGGTAACTTTACTTAAATGACAGTGCTGAAAAAAGTAACATTGTATGCAATAGCCAAAGGGATTTTACTTGGGTCCTCTAAGTTAAAAGTATTACATGGTGCAATTTTTAAGGAACTCTCCTCAGATTTGATAGCAATCGGTAGCAGTTGGTTAATGAGAACCCATTTGAAGGCCTTTAAAAGTTAAGATAAATTAATCATATCTACTGGTCGATGGTTGTAAAATTTATCATCCCTATATTTGTTGATATGATAGTATTGCTTATTTTTCGACATTATTTTTGTAAGTATAACATTTTCTGTTTCTTCATTCATTTGCTAGCAAAACCAGTCAGATTTATTTGGCCTATAGTTTAGCAATACTTTGTTGTCCCCTTTCCTATAAATCGGGTTCTGATGCATTATTCCGTATAACCAGTAGTCGCAGTATCAAAGGGATATTGCAAGATAATTAATTCAAAGAAAGTCACCGAACAGGGTTTATACAGCCCATAAAATTTAAATGCGTTTTTTTTTAAATTACCATGACCTATGTCATATACGATTATTTTAGGCCCTACTCACTCAGGACTGCTGTCATTTTGTAAAAAAAATAAGGGCCACAATGTGTTATCGTGACTCATTAGTATGGCATCATTTACTGACATAGA
Organism: Neomicropteryx cornuta; assembly: GCA_020383195.1. Classification (NCBI taxonomy): domain Eukaryota; kingdom Metazoa; phylum Arthropoda; class Insecta; order Lepidoptera; family Micropterigidae; genus Neomicropteryx; species Neomicropteryx cornuta. The sequence continues at coordinate 860,585 of JAHKQU010000028.1, forward strand.
TACAACAATTTGATATTAATTCAAGCAATTCATTTTTTTAGGGTCGGTTCATCGGATAGCCTATCAAGCCCCTCTGGTGTTTCTGCCTTCTACCCGACAGGGGGTGCGTTCAAATCCATGCCGTCCGCACCTATTCTACAGTGCTCACAACCTGAACCAACAGTGGCACAGAGCAGCCACCCTGGCGCTATAAGTGGCATTGTCAACTTTGTTACCACTGCAGGTAAGTGTTTAAGAACAACAATTTAACCAAACCTTTGTTTTACTGGTTGGCAATGATTCTCGTATACCTTCATTTGAATCATTTTCGGCGGTAAATATGTTTCATTAATCTGTCATACTTATAATGTGAAGTCAATTCACAATACGTAATACATAAAGCTAGAAGTCTCCCTTATACTGAAGTGAGCATGGGGTTTGATGAGATGCGGTAAGGTGCACATTTTTTCTCTCTATCACGCAGACGGTAATTTAATGCGTTAGAGAGAGATATCACTGTTATGTTCAAACGGCGGCACTATTCCACAGTTAATTTTTTAACTATAATTTTTATAGTTAAAAAATTTACCTAAAAAAATAAACCTTTTATTACGTACTTAAGAAATATTATACCAGGATCAGTAAGATTCTTTTGGGAAGAAAATAAACATATATTGTGTAAGAATGTTACTTGATTGAAATGGCCGACTATGTTTCCACAGTAGTTCAAAGTTTTTTCTATGAAATGAACTATGAAACATTCATTTGTCAAATGTATTTTCTCTTCTACAGACAACGGGTCACAATGGTCATCGGCGCATTTGAATCAAATAAAGCAATGTCCAACACAACCGAACATAAAGCTGACCACGCAGACGTTGAACATCGCAACCAACTCTATGAAGACTAGCGTTCCAGGGTCCGTTCTGAAGAGCCCACTCGTCACGCTCGTGAAACCAGTCAGAAGTGGCACAGGGAATATTTCAGGTAACGCAACGCATACTTGCTCAATTACAGATTTGCAAAATATTTTCTACCTGCAATAAATCGCATCCGGAACGGTGCCTTCCTGACAACACAAATAGGAAACTTCAAAAATACCTCACTTTACTATAAACAATATTGATATAAAATCTCTTTTAAAAATTCAGACAGATGATCATACCAAGTGGTAAAAATGTCACTTAATTGATGACAGGGGTGAAGACAAGACTGCGAAATTTAATTTAATTTATCTTTATTAAGGAAATAAACAGTTACAGTAAAATTATATACAGGCAGTACATATACAATCATATAAAAAAATAAATAAATAACAAGAATGAAAACAATGGTACCAACTTATGAGTAAAAAATAAAACCAATTAAATATTTCCACCGAGTGAGTATACAATATATTCACAGATGAACAGACATATTCATGTATAGTCCTATCGGGAGAGCAGTTGAATTATTAAATTCCATTTCCACGGAGATTGATCGCGTCTGTTTGCCCAATGGTTTTAAAAATCTGCTTTTTGAGTTCAGTATAGTTTATGTATTTGTTATTGTCCGCCTGGGAGTGTATTTTTAATTATAGGTAGTCACTTTGTATTCTTCATGATTAGTTCTGATTATTTTTTGTTTTTTATTGTTATTGTTGTTGGTTTTTAATGTTGTTTTTTTTCTTTGTTTTGTCATGAATGTCATGGGGAAACCTGTTCAATAAATAAATAAATAATCAGAACCATAAATGGAATATATGCTCGGATGCTGGTTTGAAGTGTAAAAAAAGATAGAGAATATGTCTGACAATCTTTTCATGATATTTGAAATTACACAAAATCATTATTTGTATTAGTTTAAATCATATTTCAATATTTCACTTTTTTTAGAACTATTCTCCGCTAAAAGGTGAAAACTAATTCTTACATTTTATAATTTCTTGCAGCGCCACTTACATTGGCTTTTTTATCATCCGATCTGTCGTATGCAAACCTCTCGATAAAGACCTCAAATGCATCTTCAGTGGAGAATCCTGTTGTCTCGGTGGGAAATGATGGCCAGCCATTGCACTATGTACGGTTACAAAGTCTACAGAGTCTATATCTACCAGTTAGTTCAGGTAAGTTGGGACCATTTCTTGTTAATGTAATGTAATGTAAGAAATTTTTGTAATTTTTTAACTTTCACCTGTATAAATCCCAAAAACATCTTTGAAGAAAATAACTTCTGTTTTAGCGACAGTCAAAGTTTTAGGTTTTATTTATAATTTAATTATTTGTATATTTCCAGATAACGGAAACAAACAAGTTCCAGTCTCATTAAATCAATCTGTGATAGTATCTCAAGCCAATCTAGTTTCTAAACAGTAAGTATATTATAAGTAATTATTGATGGTATGTATCATTAACATGAAGTTAACATAATATTTCCTAAGGGCATAACTGCTATGGAAATTACCGACGGTGGAGTTAAGTCTATCATGATGAAGTTTTCACTTGCAGTTTGCCCTGACCGACAAGTGAGTGAGTATTTCGGTAAACAATGAAATTTCTAACTAGAATCAGTTAGAAAGATGTTATAAAACATATCTAAACATTTATATTAAAAAAAAAAATGTATCCATTAATTAAACAACCTGAACGGCGCTGAAAATACAAAATTTACCGCATCAGTATATCGTGTGTTTACATTTTAGTATTCCTATGAGATTCGCATTAAAATTTTATTTAAAATACTTTAACCGAATGTTTTACATACAAATATTATAAAAAGAAACAAAATATCTGTTGTTGAAAACTCAAAAAATGACACTTTTTGGTAAACGCAACACAAAGTCATTTATTTTTCAATTCAATGACACTTCGATGCGCAAAAATACTTGTATAATACTTTCGACACTATATTTAAGTAATATTATAAAGAAATAATAGTTTTTCATCACTCTATTTAGTCTAAAATCCACAAAGAACTATGAGTAAACCAATTTGACATTTACTCCTCGAGGCGAAAAAATTTAAGACATGTGCAAGTCTACTTTTTACGATTTATTTCAAATTATTTTTGAAATGAACATATAGTAAGGAACAAATTGAAATGATGTATAATTTATTCAATTATTTTTTGTCAACATTTTAATAATAATTAGATTACCGTCAATGGCGTTGCCAGCGGGTTTGCGGGCTGGGCGATTGATGTAGCATTCGGGTGACGACGAATTCACGGGCTGGCCAAATGTCAGGTTAAATATAAACAAATATTTTTTGTTTTTTTTATTCATATGGTCCATCCATTTAGTCAACTTTTTAAAACCATCCTGAAATGAAAATATTTTACCCCACCCTAAATAATGTCCACATCCAATTTATCAACTCGCAGAATCAGAGGTGTTTACAACAGGCCTTCATGGGACGACACTAAAGCGGCTTAGTGGTGCAGTGGTATAAGCGCCTGCTTCTAAATCCAGAGGTCCCGGGTCGAATCCCCAGTGGGTCAAATTCGGCCAAGTCATTTTTCGCCGTTTAGAATATTCAACCGTGCTTTTCTCAACACTGCCAATTGAGTTAAGTAACAAGACATACATAAAAAAAACGAGATGTTTGTAATGAATGGCCTCGCATCATGAAAACAACAATAAGGCAGTCGGAACTGCGCCCAATAGCGCCACCCGTCAACACAAGCCATACGAATGAAGAAACTAAAGCATCCAACTGTTTGGTCACCGCACTTTCATATAACCTAGACAGGAAGTTTTCAAAATTTATAATAACATATGCCCATTTGCTCTCAGGGATGTAGAAGCCATCCAGTGGCCCCTTTCGATGACACGGTGCGAAAGGGCTCCCCCATTAAGTGCGCCGCCGAGTGCTCCTCATGTCATCCCGTCGCCGGCAGAGTCACCGCAAGGCATACCCACACCCCAACCCTTCCCCCTCGCACCTACACCAGCACAGCTCGGGAGAGCACCATTGCAGAGGAGGCTGAGTTTAGGTAGGTTTTTTTTTTGTGTGTTTATTTAATAACTGAATCTTAATTGTTTATTTTTGAGTATTTGTACATAATCCATAGTACATACATTTTTGATTGTAAATACATTTGAATAATTTATACACCTACATAAAATTGTATTAGTTCTTAGGTAGTTTACCACCTATATGTTTGATTCTTTAATGAAAAGAAGCAGCATATTAATTAACACATAACGATCATCAAATTATATTTGAATAGAACTACCTTTATTGCCTTTAAAGTTTGACATTAGTTGTCAATATTATAAATTCAATTTCAAATATTTTATTGTTTAACTGTGGGTAAAATATGTTTTACAAGAGATCGTGGTAGTCTAGTGGTTAATTGGACTATTAGCCCAAAGGTCGCGGGTTTGAATCCGCACATAGTCATACCATTTTTAATGCTTCATTACCACTATCTCCCCTGACTCTAGCACAGGCGCATTTGGCCTAGTTGAGTAGCGCCCAAAATAATTGTATATGATCTAGATCATAGCAATTATTTTTCAAAAAAAAAATAGTTTTTGAGTAAGTACACCGCAATTTTCTCAGAGAGTTAAGAGTAAGACATTGCTTAAACCTACACATACCATAATATAATAAATTTCCAGTAAACGTATCATTTACTTAGTAGGGACATAATATCTAATATAGTAATATAACAGTAAATGTTTTATATATTATACGTATATCTCTAATATACCTAAGCATACATCCACCATTGAATTCTGTAATGCTAAATAAAGTAGAAATAAACGTGATATTTCAAATTTTAATTTATTTATTTTTTATATCTCTGTTTTAAAATTAAAATATTCTCCAATGTTATAAAATGTTTTATCATTACCATTTTTTTTTCATTTTTAAATATATTATTTTTAAGATTTTTGAAAGACAGTTATAAATTTTTATAGATGAATATAAAGGACGTTTCTGGAAGATGGCTTAATGAGCCTTCGGATGTACTAAATCATGTTTCATCAAGACTAATTTTATTGAAGTGTGTGTTTTTTACAAACCTAACAAATCCAATCAACATTATCATAAACTAAACCAGTAAGCAAGTACTCTGCGGCTAAGGTCACGAATTAGATTACCATTTAGGCGCAGCAGCATCAAGGAGTCTATTTTCATTGTATTTGGCCTTTAATTACAATTATTATGTATGTTACGTTACGGAAGATATCTTTCATAAGTTCACTTAATTTTTTTAATCTTTCTCTACAGCCGTTTCTTCGAGTGCCGATTCACTCTGTTCGGTCTCTCAAGTGACTGCACCTGCTTCGACCGCCAATACGATTCAGTCGACAAATCAAACTGTTGTCAGTGTCCAATCACCGCCGTACTTCTTTAGTGAGATTCAGTCTCCGAAAAACATGGAAGGAAACGGTAGTGGAAATCTCTTCAGTCCAACTATGAAAAAGTGCATGTTTCGGAAGACGCAAGAGGACGGCAGGGACAGGTATTTTTTTTTATTATTTATATTCTAATTTCCTAATTAATAATTTTTCTATCGGAAACTCACTAATGTCAGCAGTATTTCAGGGAAATCTGCATAATAGATCCATAGATACCTCTCATTTTATAATAATATGTATTTTTATAAAAAAAACAACAAATTAGTATAAAAAATTATCTCTCTTCGTTAAAAATAATCCCTAAAAAATATATTTAGTGTATATTTCTGGACATATAGTAGCACTAAAAAGAGTATTTTATTGTATCATCGTTTTGTACATAATAAATAAAATAATATTAATTTAGATTAATATTACAAATATTAGCCACAATAAAGTGCGTTATAAAATTCGACAGGACGGTTTTCTATTTTATCACTTTTTTTTATCAAGAATAGAGACCAGATAACCCAGGTGATGATCATTCAGCTCGATAATGATCTAGAGTTCATATATTCATATATATTTATATATTTAATATTATATATTCATATATTTAATTTCAATTACAGAGTTCTCGAAACGGTGAACTTCTCAATGAAATTCAGTACTCTACCCCAATTCCAACCGGACGGATGCAGCCCCAGTGCGATCGCAGGCTCTGTTAACCTGCCATCCAGTCCTCAGTTGTACGCAAGGAAGAAACGTAATAGGCATGGATATAATGGTAAATGTTATTTTTTAATGATAATGTTAGTCTATTAAGGGCGTTTGGCTGTTGACCCATAGGTCGGTCGCAGGTTCAAATCAGCTGATTATAGTCATGACATTTTTAACCACCATCACCACCATCTCCTCTGACTGGCACAAGCAAATTTAGGTTAGTTTAATACATGACATAACTCATTATTTTAGCTTTATGGAAAACATTTTTTAATTTGCGTTATCTCATTAAAATGATTTTGGGCCCTACTCAATTAGGCCAAATGTGCCTGTCAAATATGTGAGATGGTGATAACGAAGTGTTAAAAATGGTTTGACCGTGTGCGAATTCCAACCCACGACCTTTGGATCAATAGTACAACGCCTTAACCACTAGACTACCATGAATTATTTTGAATACCATCTAAGAGAGGTTAGGACTTATTACACCAACGATTCGAACGAACGAATAAACAAATAGGCTAAATAAATAATTATAAGTATAGTAAAATAGACATTAAAAATAATATAAATGCAAAATTGAATACAACTTTTATGGAATACAATTATTAATGGATTTCGGTTAGAATGTGTTTTAATGTAATATTAGTAGCTATTATTGCTATACGAGTAGAAACGTTAGCCATAGCAATAATTATTTTAGTTTGTCTAACTTATACACCAGCGCTGCCGGTCATTCACGCGGCCATTTTGATAAAAGGAGATATTGAGCCGTGTGATTTTATTTTTATTTATTTGTATTAAATTTGCTTTGTGTTTTTTAAATATTAATTAGGCCATTGGCTGTAAATGTATTTCTTTTTTTTAATTTATAATTTGAATTTGATTGAACAAAATAAATTGACAATATTTGTTCCTGTACACGTTCCTGTAATGAGGTCAATTTTAAGACAGAACCTTTCTTCATATTTCAAGCGTTTTAGTTGGGCGGGTTTTAGCGGGGTGCGGGTTTTAGTTGTGCGGGGTTTTAGATATGTAGTTTATGTAGGTACTTCTGATATAGTAGTTTAATAGAAAAATTGACACTCGTCAGTGGTGTATGGAACTTAAGCATTTCAGTTCAATAGGATAATCTTGACTTCATACAATTCCTGATCAAAAATGGTGCTAAAAAATATTTTCAGTTTATATAGTTTGTCACATCTTTCATTGCTAGTTGCACTCAACAGATTTTTTACTGCTATGCTCTTCTCAGTGTCGCCGATAGTCAGTCCACTAGTGGTAGAAACATCAGTTTCTTTAGATAGGTAAAAGATTCTTAAGTTATAATAGCCTCTGAACCTTGTTATTAAAATTTAAATGAAATATATTATTAGAGGGCTTTCTATTCTTGTAGAAGATGACAGTACACCGTCATCGTCAGGAGGTGAAACGATCGACCAGGAAAGGACCCCCTGCAACACGGGAGGCGGAAGTATTCTCGTGCCCGCCAATCCCCCACAGGTGCCTTCGACGCCCCATTCGTCTGCATTCACTCCTCATTCCGCTGGACCAAAAACGGCGAGCACCAAACTTGTCGGTAACACATTCTTTGGGCCCGACTTCAATATTGAGACTTTTAAAGGTAAGTCTCTTGACTCAATTCAGACGTATGAAATCTTACTTTGGGTTACTGGGTAACCGTTTCCACACACTGACATTTTTTCACATTAAATTAAAAGTAATAAACCATATCTTGTTCATTCACGCATATTACCACACCTCTATTGTGACATGATTTACCATGACGGCTGACGTCATGGTAAATCACATAAACTCCTACATACCTCAAATCAAAACAGTGCAGTGCGATACTGATTTAATTTAAAAACACTTGACGGGTTTTCTGCCTGCTTACTGTTAGGCTTCATTTGTTACACCTTAAGCCACGGCGAGAGCTACACATTTGCACTCTAATTTTCAAAATAATATCAATTGTTAACTGTCATATCTATCTCAGTCTCTCTCTACTCTCTATTCCTCACACGACCAAAATACCAGCTCATCACATAATTCACTTTAACTATCCCTCCTCATACTTCGTATCAGTATAATAGTTCTTTCTTTGTAAGCAGGATTTGCCCGTGGAATACATCACCACAGGCATCAAGAATGTGCCATCTATTGTGCGTAAAATACCTTTTTTTTATTGCCCTTATAAATATGTTGTAAAATATATGAATGTATATGTGCGTGTGTGTGTGTATTGCATGTATAGTAGTGAATCATTTTTGAAAAGATTTGTTTGTTTTCTTTGAAAAAAAGTTTTAAATCTAAGAAAAATTGATAAGAGCTTTGGTCTTTATGACAAATATTCTGATTACGTAATAAACAGAAACTGATTTGTACATGTCACTAAAATATAAAAAAAGTGTCTGAGCAATATATGCGTTTTTTATTTTAAAGTTCAACACACACATTTTTATAAACAGAAATCCTTGTGGTAAATGGTAGGTGGGTGATACCATGGTATAACTTGGTGTGTAGATTATAGGAAAAATATTGCAAAGATCAGATTATCACTACATTTGCACGGAATCCACGGATATTTTTTTAATTTTAGTTCGGTTTTGACGCTTGATTGTTTATGTGAAAAATGCACTAGTAAATTGGAGTATTTTTGACGGATTTGGCGGTAAATAATTTGAGTTTATTTACAAAAGCTATGTCAATATAATATTAAATATAAAAAGCAAACATTTTCATAGTTTTGTACATATTATTTGCCAATAATAAGAAACTGAAAAACAGGTGGCGGCTCCGTGATTGATATTTCGGAACGTAAAACGTGTGGTCCACACGTTTTACGTATAGAGCGGAATGTGTTAAGCACATTTTAGTAATGTGCTCTCGACATAAGTCTTGGGCTATCCCGTAGGCCAAGTTAAAGTAGACTACTAACCCAATAGAGTAGTTTTAAAATTATTTTGCAATATACCTAAATATTTGAACAGCATCGGAACAATCGTTGAACGAGGATCTGTCGCCGCGCACGCCATGCACCCCAAGCGGCGGAAGCTCAAGCGGGGCGAGAGGTGAGGCTGGACATCGTAAACTCTTGGAGCAAAGGAGGCAGTTGGTGCTGAGGCTGTTCCACGATCACGGCATGTTCCCAACGACACAGGCCACCACACAGTTTCAGGTTGACTATATCTTTGCGTTTAATATTATTGTTGTACTAGTCTAACAACAAGACTAATTACTAAACACGAGATTTTATCCTGATGCGGCGAGTATTGGATACAAGCAAGAGTTGTTATTTTAATACTTTCAAATTTAATAATTATAAATATTTATTTTCTCTTCCACAAAAGCTAGTTACGTAGATAATTGTTTTGTGCACTTTTACTAGGTGCTCACCCATACTTGCCTAATAATTAGTTATAATTATTTACTAGGTATGTAAGTTAAAAATCAAATTTAGAGAAAAATTAGAAAAAAAAATAGAGCGAATAGTGTTTAATTGGCAAAACAGTACTTCAGAGATAATGCCACTTTTAGTTTTGGTGTTAAAATAAAAATTGAAATATGCAAAAAAATTATTAGCAATTATTAGACTATACTCTTTGCGTTTTTATTTATTGAAATAAAATACCACACATACAAACAAAATACAAGTGAAAATAGAAAAAAATAATAAAAACTTACTTGTCACTGGACAAGTTTATCAGAGACGACACAAGTGCAGATTTAGGCTTATCAGCATAATGCCTGCCTAAAACTAAAAATAATAATAATAAATACACTTAATTATTATACAGTAGTGAATACCGCCATGACGGTTTATTCTCAGGCTTAGTGTTTTTTCACATGGATGAGGACATGAACGAGTTAGATAAAATAAACTCAATTTCTGAAAAAATGACACTTAGTCACTTTTCGCTCTACAACCACAATATCCCAATAGGTGTCCCACATCGATTAAGCATCCTCGAAGGGAGTGAACTGCCAGCCATAACTATGCATAGTCCAGTTATCTGTTTTGCTATTGAATGTGTGGTTCAAAAGATTATTTTTTTATATTTAAATGTTGTTAATGTCTTATTTATTAAGTCAAATAATAATATTCGTCTCTGCTTCCTTAGTGAAGTGTGCAAGTGAAAAAAGTGATATTTTCAATCGTTTGCTCGTCACGCCGTTACATGCACAAAGATTTTTATATTTTTGCATTTACATGTTTATTTATTTATTTTATTCTGACATATTTAATTTGACAAAACAATCGATATGTAGTAGAGCAATTTACAGTTATAAATTTATATCTTATTAAAAATGCACAGCGAGCGATTAGCACTGCAACATTTTGTGCCCTTCCTTCTTTACTAGACTGTCTACTAAATAAAAAACTAAAAAAGTATCTGCATGTTAGTTAGTAACTTATAAATTTCAACCTAACGGGACGTCCACATCCAAGGATTTTATTTTCTTAAATCTGTATCTACAATCTGCAAATTTTGACATCTGTTACAACCCGGATATATTGAAAATTTCACTCACATAATCAGAACTGCATTAGATTTCAAAATATTGAAGATTTGTGAAGAGTGAACAGTTTTTTTTTTCTTACCAATGTTTAGTGATTATTATATCAATGGGTAACTGGAACAACACACACAAGGTATGGCAGGCTCGTTCAATTACGACTTGCGAGATTTGGCCTGCCTGTAATGAATCATTAAGACATAAAGATAGAGTCCTCAACAACACGAGCTGTACAATTTAAAAAAAATCATACCCTTTAAAATATGACATTGCAGGCAACTCATATGGATATATTCCCAAACCGCACATCGCTCCAGTTGAAGATCAGGGAAGTGAGACAAAAGCTCATGGCGCAAACACCTCATTCCGACTCCACTCCGACAAGTAAGTCTTCCTTCAATATTATGCTAATTCAACAGGTATATAATTATTTACCATAGAGTTAAGAGTAATTGATTGGGCGCACATGTAGAGGCGCTAAAACAGAGAGTCCACTTTCCTAAGTCTATCTCTAGCTACGACGTAACTATAGTGCATCTTTTAACAAATGCGAAAACACTACTTTGACATTTACTAAACACTTCATTCTAGCAATTTTTATGATTTTTATCAGTTACAAGATATATAAAAATAATAATTAAAATGTGATTAATCAGTCGATCAATGTTGTTGATTGGCAAAACCATAAACCAAAAGTCAGGGCACTTAGTCAAATGTCACAAGTGACCTAACACAACCCTGCCACTACTTCTAGGGGCAAATTGGTATTGATTATCTATAGTGCAATGTTTTTTTTGATTAGTGGAACCCCTGGCCCTTCACTTAAAAACTTAACACCGCACCACATGTGCGTGCCTCTAAGAAATATTTACTATCAACGTCTGCTTCGTATGGCGTTCCGCTCGACAAAAGCTAGTACACCGCTCGCGCCCGCCGCCGACGCTCATGCGGTGGGGGCGAGGGAGGGATGAGGGGTATATTGTTACATTACAGTTAAAACTAAAACCGGCAAGTTTTAGTTTATAGTCACGCTAGTGGATATTGGCTCTTAGTTGTGTGTGTGCACAACTGCAGCATGGGGTCAACAACTGAGGTAAAATATAAGAAATATTAATATAAGTTCCATTAGAAATTCTGGTCATAAAAAGTAACCCAAAAGCCCATATAATTTGGTGAACCCAGGAGGTTACCCATCCAGGCACTGACCGCACCCGATACTATTATTATATTATTACACTATATTATTACACTATATTATACACTATATTATTATATTACACATCATTGTAATATAATAATATATATGCATGCGGAGAATCTTAGCACTCAAACCCAAATAGGATTGAAATGAACAATAAACTTTATTAATCACCGAATTCGTGCTGGATACACACACTATGAAACAAAGTAACATGCTAATTGATAAAAGTAAGATGGCGGAAATTCATTTCTGCCACAATTGATAGGTGACATTAGGGTATAACTGGGGATCAAAAGGTGGATAAGGTTAAGTAGACAAGTTACTGAAGTTAAAGGTAAAAACTGCTATCTCATATTTTAGGTTAAATAAGTTTTGGAACATATTATGAGTTTTATTGTAAGGTACGATTCATACATTTTCTGGTGTAAAAAAATAATATTTTGTAGGTTGTATCTTTGCTTTAAGGTTTTTAGACCTTTGGTCTAAGTATAAAAAGCCGACACCCAATTTCTTCATAATTTAGGTTATTTGAAAAGAAAAAAAGGTTGTTGCTTTCCCATGAAATATACGAGGTGTGTTCAAAAAGTAATGTGACTTTGTATTGTTAATAAAAAATATTTATTTATTCATCAATATTTATGTTGCCCCTTCAAAGTAATCCCCCTCAGATACACTTATGCCAACGGTTTTTCCAATCCTCAAAGCACTTCTCATAAGCACTTTTCGGTATAGCCTTGAGCTCTTCCAGCGATGCAGTCTTTATCTCATCAATCGTTGCAAATCTCCGTCCTTTCATAGGTTTCTTTAGTTTTGGGAACAAGAAAAAGTCACATGGGGCCAAATCCGGTGAATATGGTGGCTGAGGCATGATTGTGGTGTTGTTTTTGGCCAAAAAATCTCTCACAAGCAAAGATGAGTGAGCAGGGGCATCGATATAACTGATATTCTATCGTGATGCAAAAGCCATGAATTGTTTTTCCACAATTCTGGACGTTTTCTTCGTATTGCTTCTCGCAAACGGCACATAACTTCCAGATAATACTGTTTATTGACTGTATGACCGTATGGTAAGAACTCCTGATGCACCACGCCATGGTAATCAAGAAAACAGTGAGCAAAACTTTGACATTTGATCGAACTTGGCGTGCTTTTTTCAGTCTTGGCTCTTCTGGCCGCTTCCATTGGGACGATTGGGCTTTGGTTTCGATATCATAACCATATACCCATGATTCGTCACCAGTTATGACCCTTTTGAGTAAATCTGGGTCGACGTTGACGTTATTCAACAGCTCTTGAGCGATGCTCATGCAACGGTTCTTTTGGTCAAAATTTCGGAACAAACTTCGCTGACACACATCTCATGCCCAAAACGTTGGAAAAAATTTCATGGCACGAGCCAAGCGATATACCGACATCCTCAGCAACTTCTCTGATAGTGATTCGACGATTTTCCAAGACAGTTTTCTTCACTGCTTGAACGTTTTCATCAGTTGTTGACGTGCTTGGGCGTCCAGAGCGAGGCTCGTCATTGGCATCTTCCCGGCCATCTTGGAAGAGTTTGTACCACTTGTAAACATTTTTTTTACTCAGAACAGTTTCACCGTATGCCACTGTCAACATTTCAATTATTACGGAGCACTTAATTTTATTTTTTAAACAAAATTTTATGCAAATCCTTTGATCCATATTTTTCGATAGCAAAAAATCGCCGAGCACGCAAAACACTTAAAACCTTTACGCCTCTCACAACCAAACAAAAAATGCCATTCACTTGAAATTTGTTACAGATGTTCAGGAAGAGTGTACCAACATAACATAACAAAAAAAATCGATAATCGAAAATACTTTGCCCGCGAAATTTGAAGTCACCTTACTTTTTGAACTTATATTTATGTATATGTAACATCTAAAAGCCTTTGAAAAGTGGTTAGTTTCTACTCAAGTAAAACATGATAATTAATCATTTTACTCTCATATGACAAACATTAAGCATTAAATCTGGTTATATCTATTTTTTATACCGTTTATAGTAGATAGTATAATCACAGGCGAATCGGCATTACTGCCTGCCATAGTAATTAAACAACACTGCCTATGTTTGCATTTACTTTTTGATAAATCATTGATTTTATCTGTTGTTGTCCAGATGTGAATTCTCCAGCCGTATCCGCAGCAAACGGCATCCCGTCAGCCTCTTCCTCGGCCAGTTAGCATCAGCGACTAACGCTCCTCGAGATTCTCATCAGAAAATCGTAGAGTTCGAATGCAGTGCACTGAGCGGGACTTTGGTGTACGACATTTAACTTCAACGGTTATGCTACATTGGAGTATTTGTCGTTCAAAGAAAAACTATTGCCTAAGTGCATAACTATAAACTAACGTGACAGAAAAACACTGTACATTTTTAAAGTTGTCAATTGTGATTTAAGTTAATTTTATTTGTTTTAATATTTTTATGGTTTTTAGTTTCACCCTTCACATCTAAGTATATTTTCCTATTCTATCGACTGCATCTTACCTTACTTTTGAAGTTCATTCGATTGATTCCTTTTTGGCAGGACTCACTCACCTTATAAACATCTAATTTTGCCCGATCAATCTTGCTTTTGCTCCTTTTCAAAGAAATCATTTCTACTGTTTTCGCTTTTATGACAAAGATAAATCAAACAGATGGAATAAATTTTATAAACGTTTCAACTCAAAAAACGGTCGTAGTATTCAACATCGTTTTGATTTCTCTGGAGTAAAGTGATAAAGAAAAAGTTGAATTACTTGCGAACTCCTCAAAGGAGTTCCTCATCCAGTATCCTCTTCTTCTGAAAGTAATTTTTAATTTACAAATACTACTTTATTCAGTTTTTCAGATTATGCTGTCCTTAGAGTGTTAAAAAATCTAAAGTACAATTCTTCTCTAGCCCCTGATAGAGTTACCATCTAGATGTTAAATTTGGCTGATTTCTCCGTTATCACTTACCTAACTGTTCTTTTTAATGTTTGTATTTCGTCCAATATTTTGCCAGAAAAATGGTGAATGGCTACAGTGGTTCCTATATTTAAAAGTGGTTCCAGAAGTGATCCCCTCAACTACCGGCCTATAAGTTTGACTTGTATAATCTGCAAAGTTATGGAATGGTTAGTTGTTCAGTACATAAGTAATATACTTCATTCATCTGGTTTCTTTCATCAGGAGCAATACGGCTTTCGCAGAGGGTTTTCATGCGAGGCGGTTCTTACTACTTTCTCTCAAACTATAGCTAATGCCTTAGATGGTGGACTAGGCGTTCATAATATATTTCTTAGACCCTCATCTAGGTTTAATGAATAAATTTAGAAATACTCTAGATACTAAAGTGTTTTCTTAGATTGAGTCATTTTTAACTAAAAGGAGTCTAAAGGTTTTATCCTATTTAATTTCTGTGCCATCCGGGGTACCTCAATGTAGTGTTCTTGGCCCTATAATATTTCTTATATTTATAAATGATCCACCTGCCTGTGTTAAATCAATCATGCAACCTTTTGCAGATGATAGTGTCATAAGTAGGATAATTAGGAATAATTCCGATTGTGAAACATTGCAAAAAAAACTAAGTACAACTGTTACCGATGGGTTAATCAAAATGGCATGCGATTAAATTCGGACAAGTCGGCTTTGATACAGTTCGGTTCAATCCATAATGATTTCAAATATGAACTAGCTGGCAAATCGCTGTTGAAATCCTCTATCTCGAAACATCTTGGGATTACCCTGTCATCTAATCTTTATTGGGAAACTTATGTTGGCGTTGTAGTGAAAGGGGCTCACAGGCAATTTTGGTTCGTTATGCGAAGCCTTAAAAGTGCTGATTTTAAATCACGAGCATTGGCATACAAAACGTTGGTTCGTCCTCTCCTTGAATACTGCTCATCAGTATCGGATCCTTACCTCCAATGTCTTAAAGACTAGAAGCAGTTCAGAGAAAATCAAGCAGACATTTCTGTAGGCGTTTTAGTCGATACCATAATCCATCTGAATTAATTTCAGTTCTTAATTAGGAGCCACTAACTAGAAGGAAGGATGAACCTACTAAACTCAACAGTATCACCGGAGCTAAAAATGATAATATTTATGTAACTTAAATTATTTATAACATAACCAAACATGTGGTCGAAATCAGGTTCATGGGACATGCTGCTATCTGACAAGGATGCCCATTTCAAATTTAATGCCCTGTTCCGAGAGTCTCTATTATTATTATAAATAATAATTATATCATTGAGTGCAATATAATTTTTATAAGCTGATTTATTTAGTAATCGCGTTTTTTTGAAAAGGCCTTCGCTGAAGAGCAATTTAATTATATTTTATTTGTTTCATACAATGGCCTACTTATGAACGTTCTTTAACTTTAGTGGGCAATAATTAGCAGCCCCTGAAGTTGAGTTACATTTAATGAGTGATCCTGTATTTGTTCAACGCTATTTATTACCCATTTTATTTGAGTAATCGTAATATTTTACAAAATGCACATCCTGGTTTTGTTGATGTAATTTTAAAGATGCAACTCCTAGCTGCACACTGTTTCTTTTTCTTAGTGTAACAAACGTTATTGTTGGTGTGTTATACTTGTGTGTGTAAATATGTAAATAACTCTTAGATTGGTACTAATTTAAGCTTAGGCGTAATTTTGACCGGTGAATCTTCAAAAATATGTTCTTATTAAAAGTGGATCAGATGATATCTGAATCCAAAAAATAATATTTACTTACTCTAATAAATAGCAGTGCAAAACGTTGGCACTTTTTTAAACAAATTTTTAAATCAAAATATGTTATATTTATTTTAAAGGCATGCAGAGCCGCCACAAAATTAAGATCTACTTAAAATATTGTTTCAAATTTATTGCAATTCTTTGGTGGTTGGAAATACATAATAGGTCAAACTATTCTATGATTAGTGAGAGCATCCTTTTTTTTGAGTTATTGAAGTTGTAAGGCACATAATGTTGTCGAATTAATATTGTGTTTAGTGAAATTTATTGAATGCACGGTATAAAAAATTAATTGTTCAGAGAAAAAAATCCACGCTTAATATTATAGATCATTAATATTTATTACATAGCAATTTTACTGCACTGACTTATTTGCTTTTGAGTTTATTTCTTGTTTTATTCAGTTTTATTTTATTTTTTCTTGCTTTATAATAATCACCATCCAATGCATTTTACACCTTTTTATAATTGAGTAAATCTGTCTATTTTATTGTTTATTTTTTAACACTTTCTTAATGAATTATAAGCAAAATGAAATTGTATAAAAGCTTATGGTGACAGCCTACGAAAAATCAAACGTTTTAAAGAATTTCGCCTTGGTGCGAGAAGTCGCTAAATGTCAATTTTTATGAAACTCTGATAAAAGTGTCCAATTACGTATTTTCATGTTTTAAGCATGCGTACATTCGACCAAAGGAGCGTTTCTATCCAGTTTATAACTTTTGGTATGGACAGTTAAGATCAAAATATGCAGTTATTTGCTTTTGCTCAGTTTTCCAAGAAATGTCAGTTAGAGACTCGCCTCGCAACGACAGAATGCAGCTAAAGGTATTTTATTAATAATGATAATAATGTCTAATTTCTATATCCAAGATTTATTAGAATAATTTGAATTTTCTTGTTTTCATTCTTGCTTCTGATAAGCGATTAGTTTGTAACGAAAAGGTGTGTTAACTTCCATATGTATCTAAAATTTTATTGCCGGTGTTTTTAGGTAAGTTATTTTACATTGAATTGTTTTTGAAAAAAAAAAAAAATAGTATCAAAACTGCAGCTCATAAAATAAACAGTATAAAATTTATACTTTTTATTAAAAACTTTAATTGTTATTGATTATCACGTAACACACATATGGAGCTTGGTCAAAAATATAAACAGTTTTGTTGATGTTACTTAGGATGTTACTATTATTATGGATAAAGTAATTGTTAAACCTCGGGTTTACTTACCGGCTTGGCAGCCAGGCGAGGGCGACGACTTTGGCGCCAAGCTGGTCGTGACTGTGACGCTACAGATGGCGCCGAACGTTTTGTGAAATTTTGCTCGCTCGTTAAATGCGAATTTGTGTTTCGTATTTTATGAAAAATACCCCAGTGTCGTTTTAGAACCTTCTACTTTCGATCGGTGAATGTCCCATCGAAATAGGTTCAATGGTGTTTTGCACCAACTTGTGGAATGGAAAAACATTTGCTTACAGATTTATATGTATACATATTAAAAATTTATAAAGAAATGAAAATGACATAATATGCAAAACTCCACAAATTAATCATTTTTGCTATAGCCCTTTGACATGGAATAGTAAAAACGGTCCAGCCGCAATGGAGCGGTTATTTTATTCACTCGAAAATGTCACGAGGAACAATCAGGGTATGTTAGGTATAATAAATGCTTTACTTAACATATATTTATTGTAATAACAACAAAATTTGCCCATATGTACAGGAAAAATATAGGCAATGTTGTACGAGCGATCTCAGTGTAGCTAATGTTTGATTTGATATGAAAATATATTATTATTATTATTACAGTAATTAGTTTTAGAGGATTAAAAGTTTTTTTTTAATATTTGCATCAGTGAGGTTAACCTCCACAACCGTCCACTGTATAAATCATGCCATCCTGTCTTCTTACCACGGGCTGACCTTTATTTAGGTCGCTACTTCGGACTAGACACTGTTAAAGTATGATAAATTATGATTTAGTATTTTATATTCATTTAACTTCTTTTCCCTAACGACAATATTTTTACTGCGCACATCAAATAAGGCATTTATTACTGCTGAAGCTATTCCTTGTATTCATCTAGCCTGATAGAAAATAAACTTGTCAATAAATACTTTCACAGCTGACCCCTAGAATAGTGACTAAGTGACGCTAATTGCGAATTGAGGTAGAAAAATCATTTTTAAATATTGCAAAGTAACTACAAATGGCAGTCATTGATTTAACCTATTGCTATGTTCAATTCTCCATATCAGATAGTTGACAGATCAGCAATTGTTTAGATTAGTTTAAGCTCCAATCAAAGTGATCCTCCTACTCTAGCGGTATCAAATTCTCTCGCAAAGATCCGAGTCAAAAGTCAACTCCAAAATCTATCAATTAACAGGTCTCTGATCTAAGTTCATTCGAATGCAATTTTATGGAAGGACTTGAAGGAAGAAGCCTAATATTATAAGTTAGTCTGCGCTGAGACTCTTAATATTTAGGCCTTTCATCATCACTAAATGTAACTGCTTTCACGTGTCTCCTCCCCACATATTTGCACGGCTCCTCTCATCTCTCGCAGGTGCACATTGCTGCTGTATTCTATTATCTATTGACGTACCAAGCTTATCTAAGTACTCATTTGATCTGTAAATATCACTGACCTTATTCTGACATTTCCAGATTTATTTATCACACTGATCCTTTTGTCCTTGAGCCTTCGGTGTCTTGCATGACCTATAAACCCTTTAAATGCGTCAGTTTGTCAAATTGCTTTTAAACAACTCTTAATTTGAACATAAAATGCTTTCTTTAAGTAATTATCCCATATTCAAAAGGAAAGGGCAATGGAAGGCTTTTAAAAGTATTTTAATTTGCTGTTAGATTGCTTTTAAACGATCGCTAATTCGAACGTAACATGTTTCAATTAAGTAATTATATTCAAAAAGCAAGTGCAATGAAAAGATTTTAAAAGTATTTTAATCTGCTGTCACCATTCATATTTGCAATCAATAAGACCAACCTAACCTATAAATAACAAAGGTGGATTGTTAGAACAAGCCCCCAAAGGATAAACAATGGTTTAATGTGATGTTGTTATAGGTATTTTTTATTTTCTTTTTTTTTTATTTTAACTTTTTACATTTTTACCAGCCTTTAGGGAGCATGAAATTTATCGCAATATCCTCGAGTCTTTATTCGCTCATTTTACTCAATGTGGCTGGTCAACCAGGTCTCCTAGAGAGGCAACTCTGCAAAACTTAAGTCTAGTCCTTGGTTGCGGCTTCGGCCCCTGTAGTTCCATAAAGAAATACAAATTAGCCGTCTGTGCTGCATATGACAATTTATCTTTATTAAAATATGGATTCAGACAGTGCAATCCAGCGTTTGAATGTTGGTTAAAGAATCATAATGTGCTGATAATGATTAGTCTGATTACCTACTGTCGTATGATTAAAATTAATTAAAAATAACAAGTTGTATCACTAAATTTTGTAATATAAATAACGTACTGAGCACAGATAGGTGTTTGATAACTGGATACTTTCATAGTTTTCTAGGTGGGGATAGACAAGTTCATTTGAAAGTTATTTACCAATATGTCAAAGTGTGCATTGCATTTTTTTTTTTTTACTAATATCACGTCCCTTTGCCTGCGATGGGTGATAGTTTCTTTGTTGAAGATGATTAAATAGAAAAGTTATTTGAACACCATCAACCGAGTGGGATTTTGAATGGTGTATCACTAGAGGTATAGTGAATTAAGTTACTTGGCAATTGAGATGCGTAAATCACTTTTGCCCGCGAAGGGACATGTTCTAGTAAAACCCTGTGCTTTTTCGCATATAAGTATACTTGGTTTAACGTGTTTAAAATATCGGCTTCTGTCACACCTTGAAAACTAATTAATATATTCAGTTACCAAGCGCTCGTTATGAATATTAATGATATTTTCAGAATTGGCATGCATAGTAATCCTACCCTGTATTATTTAAGATAGCTTTAGGAAATATCTGTTGTGTTAACTCGCATGTTTGTGTCTTCCTGTCTCTTATAAGTTTTAAATTTGCATAAATTATTATTGATTTGTTTGTGTATTTTTTACATTTTTATTTGGTACTCTGGGCACGTCTTGCAACAAAATTTATGTAATAAGCATATGTCATGACCATACTGGCAATATATACATGTGACCCAATACTTGTCTGTGTAAAATTGGAATGTTATCTAGGAGACATGCGGAGATCGGTTTTCTAGTGGTTTATGTTCAAGATATTAATCGACATCAGTTTCTTTTAAGTCCGGAAATGCTAGAAATATAACTACCTCCTTTTTTATGATTTCATCTTATGCTTTACTCTCCTTACTGTAGATCTTGGGTAGTGCTGATATGTCCGTAACGAAGGATTCATAACTGCACTTCCATTTCGTGGTATCCCAACATTTTCCTCCAGCACCACATTTTAAGGGTGTAAATTCATTGACTTTCCACTTAACTTGCTGTTATTTCTAACCAAACAGGAATCTGTAAAATACTAAGGTAATGTATGCTTTGAACCAATTGGATCGTTGGGCATTCTTGAGTTTTATCCCCGACTTTGGGTTAATGCTAATTCAGCCATTTAACTCCCGTACTATCGTCTTGCCGATAATCTCTGCATTATGGATAATTAATAACGGTGTTCTATCCTAATAATATATCCATCTAAACTGTATGCTTCAAATGTTTTCAGACCAATGAAGTCAGAGTATTGTCCGCAGGAACTTGTTTATTGGAGAAACTGAATATCTTTTCAGGATTCGCAGCCAATTACGGATTTTACTTTGCTGTTAAATATCTGTAGCTTTTCTACTAACAGTGGAATGCCATACTGGGTGTAATTGTACGAAAGTACCCATGACATTATAAAGTATATTTTACACCTTCAGTATCAGGACCAACCGTGTATGTTCCAGTGTTTCCAGGTTCCCAACTTTATCATTGGATTCAATATGCGTAAAATATCAATTTTACACTCCCAAATACCACTTTATAGAATATAGACCTCCGCTGACTCAAGTTCTTATAGAAGAGATCAGTACTGGGGCATTTATAACATAATGTTGATTCTAATAAATAATTAATTATAGATAGGGAAAGTTGTAATGTATGTATTATAATTTTATAGATTGCAACTTGCCTTGAGATTAATGTGAAATAGTATATAACTGCAATTCTAACATTATTAATGTTATAGAAATAGAGTTAGCTGTTTATTAATTATATGGTAGCAGCTTTCATTCATGACTCATTACTTCAAAATGATTTAGAGCATTATAAAAAACAGATTAAAAAAATGGTGGAATAACAAATTGTCATAAAAATGGACAATCTTGGACAGAATTGGAACCCGAATTTTATGACTGCTCCGTTCCAGCTATCACGAGTAAACTACGCAGCTGTAGGACAATTATCAAGTATAATATCGAACATATTTTACCATATTATTGTTTTATTTGCTATCTCATAATAGGTAATTTGGGTTTCATTCCTGACTAATAAGGTTGCATTTTATAATATATAAATCTCAATATTTTACCAAATTGAAATAAGCCTATTTATGTTTTAATTATTTTAACAGCGCAATATAAAAATAATCTTGAAAGTTATTATATATGGTTGTAAACCTTATTTTTTTCAATCGACTAGTAGAACGGAAAAATAGTGGTGCTTCCTTTGTAGTTAATTTAATTTATTATCTTAGTGCTGGTCCTTCTTTCCCGGAGTAAAGGGCTGCCACAGTTTTATCCCATTTTGTTTGATTTTAAACTTTCTTAAAAACACTTAGTTTGTTGTGATTTGTGTGCCTGTTTTCTCTTACAACTTATTGCCATTCATTCAACAATATTCAATATGATGTTCAGTTCTTCCTATGTTGTTTTTGTGTACAAGTTAACTGGTTTAAAGATGTCGAAAACTTAACCCTTTCGCACAAACTGCACTGGTATGCACATTGGTAACGTTATTAAAAATGTGAATAAGCAACTTTTGTAGATTTGTAATGCGAAACTTGAGTTTCAATTCTTTTCTTCCGTGAATGAAATATCATAAGATCTATTTTGACTCCCTTTGCCCAAACAAAGAATTTAGTTTGGACATAAAATCTACCAATACTAGCAATATCACCTAAAATATTGCTTTGAGGTTGATTTTGAAGGTACGAAGCATTACCCTTCTGAATTCAGGAGCGCTGCACTTAAGGCAAAAGGTGAATTGTTTCCTGGAATACTCCTTCCAGAACCGTAATTCCATGCATAGTTTTCAGGAAATAATTTTATGTCTCACTTTAACCCCTATATTTGATACGCTCTATAATGCTAAGAATTTCAAATATCATTGATTTTAACATGCAAGGAATTAGATCTCTTGATTGATAATAAGTATTGTAAAAGAAGACAATTTGCATCACATTTATCACCCTTAATGTATGATAAATGATGGTGATAAATGCATCACACTTATCACCACATGTATCTCCAACGCTTCTATTTTTCCGTTCTTTCTGTCACCGGCTGCTTTTAGCCTTGTTTTGTAATTGATTAAGTAACTATTGTACTTACCACTAAGAAAAATATATGAAAATAGGCACAAATTGTAGGAAAAATCATGTAATTGTAGATATTCACCGTTGTTAGACATTATTTATTATTGGCAAATCGCCAATAGTAAATAAATATTTTATATTTCACCTACTGGTAACAATTCAAAGAGAACCATATGCCTTTCAGTCATTTAAATTTAGATCTAAAAAGAATTAAAATATACATGTTTGGAAATATTTATCAAAATTGTATTTTTCTAATGTTTGATCTCTTATATAATTTTAAGTTAAAATTTTGGGAAAAGTAATTATAATTTGATTATTATAAGCATTTACGATTGTTGCTTCAAATTCGTCTCGGTAAAATTATGGTAATATGAATGCGTTGATTGGAAGTATTTTTATTTTATTATCGATAGATTTTGCAGTAGATAACTGGAACAAAGAACATCACGGGGCCGTAATACACAAAATGCTTTAAACAGTCGCCATCGACAGCTCCGAAGATAAGTTTTAATACGACAAATTGTTTGAAAACTTTGCTCATAACGGTATCTAGTTTCGAAATTATTTTTACGAAATAGAATTTTTGAAATAGTTAAAAAATCAGCTTGTTTTGAGTTCCATAAATAATATATAAAATTGTCCATGTCTTCCTTTCTATTCTAAAATTGGATGAATCCAGAACATTTATAATTTAGAAAGTCTTTTTATATGCAAAAATAGTTTTTTACTTTGAAAACGGAGCGGTCGTCAACAACCGTTCCAGCAGTTTGTGTATGTTCATTGCAATCACTCGCTTGAAGCTGTCGTGTATTGCAAGCCCTTATGCTGTAAGAATTTATAAATCAATTACAGAAACCACGTCGAGCGCACTTTAGGCGTTTTGGGCTTGGTATCTCTGCAAAAAAAGACTAACGATGTGTTGAAAATATTCTGAATTTGTTTTCATATAATGTGACGCACAGAGACTGCATACAGAAGCATTTTTCTTATTTCTATTAGGTTTTTTAATTTCTAACATATTGAACATGCTTAGTATCATTCTGTAGTTTTTTGTGATATTTTCATATTATATTTCATATAATACCCTAAATAAACTGAAAAAAAATCCAGAAGCAGTCATTTTTTCCATTAATCCTGACCGTCATCATGAAAACAATTCTCTATTTTCAAGATTTTTGTCACGATCGCCGCTCACAATTTCTTTAATGTTTTGTGTTTACTTTGAACCATCAGATATATTTATTGTTATTAATCTAAGCAATTGCATATTGATAGAAATTTGTATACAATAATTATATTTTAGTATTAATGTATACATTAATTTGAACATATTTACATATTATATTTATTTATGAAAAAGAAATTGAGATTTCGGTGAATTTCATTAATGTTTACTAATAATGCAAATAGTCAAATGCAATGTAAATAAGTTATTTTTAATCTGCACTCATGTAATGATTTCCAATTGGAGGTTGATTTTGGGGCTATTTTGCGTTAAAATTGTCATATTTTACAATATTGTGAATTTTCATTAACTACAATGATCTCTCTAT
The DNA here is from genome assembly GCA_020383195.1 of Neomicropteryx cornuta. Lineage (NCBI taxonomy): Eukaryota > Metazoa > Arthropoda > Insecta > Lepidoptera > Micropterigidae > Neomicropteryx > Neomicropteryx cornuta. The sequence goes on from JAHKQU010000028.1 coordinate 885,217, forward strand.
GAGTACCTCAAATACAAAGAACTTTTAGGTTGTAATCAGCGTTGTCATGATCATAACCGGGGAATAGAATTCAAACCTAAACGTATTTGTAAGAACACTTTGGATGTCACTATAATATTTTTGTGGACTTGACTTTGAAAATAAAATGACCGTATATTTTAAACAGGCAATTTAACGTGGAATATGTCTCAATTTGTTAGATAAAATTATTAGAGTATTGTATTAAATCCAAATCACGGACCAATACAATAAACACAAAACATATGAGGTTACAATACAAAAATTAACAAAGTTGAAATGGTTGTTGATTTTGCCATGTCCCAGGCCATAAACCTTAACATTATATAATAATTATTGTATTGGAATCATATTAATAAACTGAATTATTACTGAGTAACTTCTTATTTCATTCGGTAATCCTAGCCCATAACATTGTTTGCATTCAGAGTTCAATTGAAAGATTGCTATTGCGGTGGCGATTTCACCTATACAGCAGACTGATCAACTGGATTTGCCTGGTCTGCCGTAAGCTCCCAACTCTCTAAGCCTTCTTATATTAGTCGTAATGACCATCCTTCCAAGACAAAACCCGTCTTGAGAAAACGGAACATAGGGTTTAATTCTGTTCTGCAATTCGCTAGTGGAATGCTCTCATAGGTCAGTATTGGACCCTTTTCCTGGTTCCGAGGCTGTTTTTAGTGTAGGCTGCGAGTCGTTAAACATATTTTTTTTCTCGCCTACGAAAACTCAACTGTAGTATAATGTTAAGATTTGGATTTCTTACTTTGTCGGGATACAAATTCACTAGAAAAAAACTAAAAAAGATAAGACAGCTGAAGCATATAGAAAATGATTTCCGGGTTCTTTACCTGCCAGGTAGGTGAAGACATGGTCAAATTCAAGAATGCAGTATTATGTTGGTCAGTTGAGTATTTGAACCAACTGCCGCAAGTGGGTGAACCAGAAAAATAATAAAACATTTATCAATAATAAATAACAAGGTATCATGTAATTATTACATACAATTGTTAAATGTTAGTGCAGTTGTAATGGGCATAAATAATGAATATTTTAACATTCTTAACACCTATTTGTGTTCGATAGAGTTAGTGGACTGTATTTTTGTAATCGTTAAGAATAATTACTTGGTGACGAGATGCAGCGCCAAATATCGGAAGACAGAAAGGAAAGAACAAGGACGTACCTTTGCTGCGATCTGCTTCCTTGACCCACGGGACTCGTCAATGTGAAGATGTAGGTAGCGGAAGATGCACCACCTTACTTCACCACACACACTTGGTTCCTCAAGGTAGAGGTACGAAAACTCCGTTCACGAGCGTGATTGCGGCTAGAGTGCGGTGCGAACGTTACTTGCCGGTCAACGCGCCGTGGTCGTGTGTGCACCGCAGCTAGAATACTGTGCGGGTACTGGAATTGGACACGTCGAAACGGTGATGTTTTTGGCGGGGAAAAGGTTGGGTGATAAAGGATTATATCTGGCGCCAACAATTTGTATCTAACAAAGATGTTTTTTCTTAAAATTTATTTCTTTTAACCTGTCCAAATAGTACTCGGCGTTTTTCTTTTTCAACAGCGTTTCTCCTCCTTCAACGAAAATCTCTGTCCACCATAACAAAAAAAGCCAGCTTAGGGAACAAAAAAAAAAATCGCTTGAGGCTAGATCTGATGAGTAAGGTGGCCAAGTGTCCGAGACAGTGTCTCGGTGAAACAATTTTTTTTCTTTCTGCAAATGTGGCCCTTTTCAACAATTTCTGCCTTCAGCTTGTCAAAGTAATGTGAAATATGCTCCTGTAATGGTTTTTCCTTTTTGAATAAGATAACTCTATGATTATCACAAAAAAAAACAGCTTTTGACTTTTTTCAATTCCCCCTTCACAGTCCCCCCCAACGCACAAAGCGTTGGAAGTGTTAATTCGAACACGTTTTTGGTCCAAAGACCAACACGCGGACAGCTTACTCATACCTAAATATTAATTCAATATACCTATGACAAATACATTCTTTGTACATATTCATAGCCTCTGCTATCTCTCTAACTTTAATTCGACAGTTGTCTAGCATCGTTTGGCGAACTTGAGCGATGTTATTGTCACTCCAACTAATCTTTAATTGCGTAGGTGTATTTATTTATTAAAGAAATTTAATAAAAAATGAAAAATTAAACTGTAATTAAATGTGTTTTTGAAAGGCAAATTTATAAATTTTTATTTTCAAAAACACATTTAATGACGGCTCAATTTTTAGTTTTTTTCCATTTCCACAAAAAATACTCTCATCGATTGTCAAACAACTACACGTCCAAAATGGCTAAAATTTTAGTGGGTACCTTTCAACGCATGCAATTTAGTTGATAAGTGCTGCCATCTTCATGTTGAGGTCGGAAACTTTTCAGACAACCTCATACTGAACTGCAAACCTTGACCTTTATGCCTCGCCATTAAGCGTTACATCAACCGTTTGTATTTTGCACTGTACCTACAAATGTATTGATGACAGTGGACAACGAGTAGTTTCCCGCGCGCAAATATTGTAATGTAGGACAATTGGATAGGTCAGGAACATATCTTTCAATAGAGTATTTATATTTTTAAATGGAATTATTTTTTGCTAGCTATATGAAAACTTGTTGTTTCCTGTAGAATCACCTCTTAAAAGGAAACTGCTCATTTTAGGTTCAACCTGTATAAATTGGTTTCATTTATGGGGATTATGGGATTTAGATCCCATTTATGTACTGTGCTAAAATCATCAAAAAGGTGAGAGTGCAGCTACCATGGAATCACCGATATTACGTCTAATCCATCTTAATCCGGGTGGTGGAGACAAAATAAGAACAGTTTAAGGATTTTTAGTCCCTAAACAACTCAAAGTAGGTAGGTAGTTTTTTTTTCACAGCTTACGATCAGTTTTTCCCACATCGAGGTGTGTGCCATTTAAGTAACGTAGATGTTATTTGGTCAACTAAGCGATGCTACCTTCACCTCAACAATAAAGAATAAACTTTAAAGCCATTATTTTGATGAATACAGCAATGTTTTGTGACTTCAATAGGTGGACACAACCTGCGCTCTCACTAAGAGGATTGATCGAGAAGCGATCCCTTCACATCCCCGGGTTTTGCTAGCAGCTATCATGGTTTCAATACTGAAGCTGCAAAGTGGCTTGATAACATAATAAAAAGTCTATGTATCACAAATTTCTTTTATCTTACGTCTTAGGAGTTTTATATTTAAAATATTGGTATATATATAAAACGCATTGGAATATTTTTGTAATTATGTACTTACTACAATAAAATCAATTAAATTAAATAAAAACAATATTTACATAACATATCTTAAATTATTAAGTGAATTTATTTTGCAATTTTATTATTTGTAAATAACTACAATTTAACAATATTGCCTACCATTCCTTGTTTAGATTTCCAGAGGATGATTCAACAGTTTTTGGCGTAAGTATTTTATCTTCAACTTCCACAATTTTAATTAATAAATTAGGGAAAAACTCTTCCAGCAATGCACACATGTAGACCATATCGTTGGAGCTGCCCATGTTCGATAGAATAAAAAATCTAAAGGTGTTTAAACAGTTCATTCTAGTCAAAGCATAAAGACCTCTATAGGTAATCGAAGTTTCAGACAAATCAAGATATTCCAGAGCGGTCAGGTTCAGACTGGCCAGTCGGTCCAAGCACCAATCGTCAAAGTGAAGATTGCCTTTGAATGATAGCCACTTGAGCCCCTTAAGGCCCCTCAAATTCTCCAGGCCCTCATAGCGTATACCGCCATTGTGCATTTTTTGACAGTCTATCTTCTCTACAAAGAGTCCTTCAACATAATTCTTGGGGATGTTGATAGGGTCTTCTTCTTTCGGTTTAACTGTGATCCATTCATTTCTACCAACATAACTGAAAAAAAAACATTAATTCATAACACATTGAGTCGAAGTTCAAGCAGTGTACTTATTCGAAAAGGCGCACGGAATGGGGACTTTGTCCATCCTGTTATTGCGTTCAGAATAACATATTATTACTATTATCTATTATTATAATACCCATGTTTGCTACCAGCAAATGTTTTGAAATTTTGTTCAGATTTTAAATTAGGACAGGCGAAGTTAAGTGAAACTCAATTCTTCTTTTCCTTTTCTCTAAAACTTTTAAGCCTCAGTCCAGTGCAGTGATTAAAATTATTAAAGTTGGTATATGGCTCATTTTTTTTTTAAACTTATCCTTATCCTAACAACCTATCCCGATTGCTGCAGGCAGGAGACTTCTGGGTGTATTATTGCTTTTCGCAGGCTCTAGCTGGCGACCCGTGCATGTTTTAAATCTACTCAATTCAAAAGATCGTAAATCCTTAATCAGTTCTACTCTCTTTCGACCATTTCACAATGGACCTAACTAGGTGAGCGGATTCTATGGCAGCTACGCTCTCACTCACCGAGTATATTTTTGTTTTTTTTTTATTAAGAATACTAATGAACAGAAGTGACAAATTTTAAACAAACTTATCTTCATTAAAAAAATTGCCAAAACTACAAAAAATTGCATTTGTTCCAGTAAGTATATATATTGAGCGTTATATTATATACGTTTCATTTCTTTTATATTTCTTGCAGCCATCTACGTCTAATACTTTACATATAGTGAACGGAGAAGATCTAAATTAACACTACAGGTATCTATCAATCATTTTTATAATCAAATGAACTATGAAACTTGTTGTTTTTATTAGGTTTAACATTGAATAATATTTCATTTTATTTGGATAGGCGGTTTTTTTTTAAAGAAAAATACTGCTTCTTGTTAGCAGATAAGTCCAGTGGAAACTTCGACAATAGCTGTCATTAAAACCAATTCTGGATCCATAATTAAATTTACCTCCACTCTCGACAGCGAAGATGGAAGTTCTTTTCGTAAACTTATGAAAAAACTATAAAACAAACTCCTAAAAGATGCATTATTCATTTGGTTTTAAAAAGAAAGATCATCAAAGCAGTTAATATTTGGGCCCTTATTGTGCGAAAAAGCTTTAGATTTTGTTCTGAAACTGAGCGACGATAGTTCTTTCAAGGCTAGTTGTGGTGGTTAACAAGGTTGAAATCACTTCATGGAGTTCGAGAGATTGACATTCAACTGATCAGTCCAAGTCACAAATGTATAAGTAAAATCTTATTTTCTTCCAAAGTGATACAAAGTTGTGGGGCGAGGCGTGTGGACTTAGTATGGTGTTATTATAAGGTGGTTGAGTTCATTTTTTGTTAAGAATTCCTATGTAATCTAAGTTTTTTGTATGTACATACATATTATGTAAGAATGTATGTATGTAACCTAATCTAAAAACATTTCTTATTTAATATAAGTTCTATTATCCGGATTTTCGATTATACGAACCTGTACCTGGTTTTAAGTAGTCTGGATAATCGGGGTTCTACTGTACCTTTTTACACCCCAAAGAAAAATAAGACATGATTGTATTTGTCACATGTTGGTCAGGCGACATGTAAAGTATGCGGACGAAAGTGTCTAGAAAGTTTTGTTTTTAGGCCCCGCCCAATTGTTGGCCGACACCGAAAATAGTGACTGGAGACTCGGTTTAAGAAATTTTATTATTATTTTATGCAGTTGAAGTTTGGGTTTATGGGTAGTTTTGAATTAAATTTTGGGTAAAATAAACTGGTGATCGGCTACGATGGTCTACCTACCTTATAGCTCCCCCTCTGTAGCAGATAAAAGTAGCGGCGTTCAAATCGTGGCCTAGCACCCTGAAGCGTTCCTCGACAAACATCTGCGACAAAGCCACCCTTGTTTCCAATCTCTTTTTGAAAAATTTATCCCACTCTGAGAAGCTCCAGGACCGGAAGGGCATCTGAATGAACTTGACCATACTCGACTCGCGCACGGGGCCGTCGAGTACCCAGGCTTTGAAGCCCGACTTCCATTCGTTGTCGCGGTCGCCCCACCGCTTTCGCCACTCCTCGAATTTGGTGCCGTGGATAAACCGTTCTTTCGGACCCCTTTCGGTCCGATCGTGTTGCGAAAGACCGTCGTCTTCCTCCTCTTTCTTATATATTTTCTGAAAACGAGCTGTTGAGTTGCGAAAACTACGCTCGCCGCGGAAGCGGGCAGAAGTGCGCAAAAACGAATTTCCAAACTGAACAGCCATATTAATAATAAAGCTTGCGACTAATCATAAACGCATTATTCACTCCAAATTATCAAAAACCACAATGTCTAATGAAATTATCTGAATTGAACCAAAATCCAAGCAATCAAAACAACCATAAATAAATCTAAATTATGACATTTTCGACTGGCACACTATCAAAATAGAATTCCCCAAAATATGAACCATAGACAAAAAATCAAATTTATCCAAGTGGTATGAATGCGTTCTGAAAAATAAAAACAAGTTAGATTAGAAGCGAAATTTAAAAGGTTTTTCCAAAAAGGTTGGACGTTTTCTGTCTTGCTTTTCAACCATAAACATATATACAGCCTGTCCCATAACTGGTGGATCAAACGAAATGAGGTGATAGGAGAGGTCATTTGCAATCAAACGTATTATAAACATGGTCTACCAATTCTCAATGGTTTAGAAGTTATACCACTTACAACCACTTTTTTGAAAATACTTACCCCGTCTTACATAAAAAATCATGAATAAAAAATGATCTATTTTCCAACATTTTTTTTTTCTTGTTTCGTGCTTATTAGTAATTTATTTTTCTAGTAAAAGTATTTTCTTGAACTTTTCCTCGATATTAAAAAAGTAAACTTGAATTTTGTCATAATTTACTATTTTCATAAAAAAATACCTCAACTTTGTATAAAGTTTACCTAAAAAAAACGTACTACGGATCTTTTAAAGTTTTAAAAGATCGTTGGTTTAAGTCTGGGTATTGGAACTTAACATAATATCTTTACGATTGCTATTTTGGTTGGACGGTTTCTGCTTACGTCCAATTCATCATAAATTTTAACTATAATTTAGTTTTTTTTTTTTTTTTTATTTTTTGTAAAAGAGGCTAGTAATGCCTCTCCCCTTCCCTATTTACAGAATTTGTGATTTATTTAATACTAACCTCCCAAATTGATCTATTTCTATAACTAGGTAAAAGTTTAGAGGCCTACGCTGTCTAAAAATACAAAGAACCACAGACAATTTAGTTCTGTATTATCAGTTTTTTTTTTAAATTTAAAATAGTTTTTCCTATTTAATGTATTTTAATAAAATTTGTTTATTATTATTCTTTTATACCTCTATCTTTATTAGCCCCTATTCAAACCCGAGTTGAGAAATGTTTAAACTTCGATTTATATTGTCTCACGTCTATTACCTGTATAGAGTAAAATTTCTGTTGTGTAACCATAATAAATAAATAAACACGGACATAATATTTCAATTTATAATAATTATAATGTCGCAATAAACATTCTTTTACATATTTCTATTTGCGCTCATAGATGAGTGTATATTAATTCCAACTGGGCACCAATAAATAAAATGTTTCATGTTGTCAAATTCGAATATGATTACGCCCTAATGATGAACGCTGTCAGTTTCGTACTAAAATTTGATGACTTATTTTAAATATCTATATTATCTGACCAGCTTTCGATAACCGCTAAACAGCTATACTTGTTTTTAAAGAGCATCAATCTACACACAAAAATTTAAGTCTTTCGCATTTGAAAGTTGCATCGGACAGACGAACGTACGGACATAAAGACGGCCAAAGGACGGACATGTTAGAGCTAGGTACATTCATGACAACAGAGGAAATTGAACACATCGATAAGGTCAATTCACACGTGCCAGACCACACCACACCACACCATAGCCACAACCACACCACGCGACGCCATGTGGTCGGGCGTATATTTTGTATTGAAAATGAATATTACATTCTACACGTTACACATTTTGCCGTTGTATCGACCATCTGTGTAATTCGACCACACCGAGAGTCGGTCCTACTATTAGTACATTTTGAAATGATTGTTACGTAACATAAATAAAAAAAATATATTTATTCCCCATTGTGTATATATAATAACTGCCATTTGATTATCTATATTAATAAATTCATAACCATTTTATTTACACAAACAAACTGGCTTAGACAAATTTTATTTTAGTAACTGCCATATAAACATTTAAAAAGTCGAATGGCAATTAGACGTCACAATTAGATCAAATTGTCAAGTAGATTTCAATCAAAATTCACAGTAATTACAGTTTTTTAATTAAATAAAAATTGACTAAAAAACAACATGTCTCGACGCCCACTTCAAAAAAAAGGAAAGGCTCGAAGCGCCATTGTAGTGGAATATGATAACCAAAGACCGAATATAATAGTCTTCGATGAAAACAAAATAACTGGGAACAAGGAACAAGGATTTTAGTAACTACCATATAAACATTTGAAAAATCGAATGGCAGTTTACATGTCACAATTATTCTGTTATTTGTCAAAAATTCACAGTATCATCTTAAAATAAATACAAAACCTGAATGAAATGTCTCGAGGCCAAGGAAAGGCTCGGAGCGAGCTGGTTGTCCACTATGAAGTAACGGAAAAACCGGTAATCGTTGTAGTAGATGGAAGTGGGATTGCTCGATCAAACACAGAAACAACCAAGTACAGAAATAGCGGATTAAATATAATATTAAAAAAAAAAACAACCTACCTTTGCAAATGCACAAACCATGACCACATGCAAAGAATTAAGTACCACTGGGACGTACTGCAATTTGAAGCCAATAACTTCTGGAATACTGCGCCGCGTATACATTTGAGAAATTTTATATTGAATATATGATTTTTTATAATACTTTGCTTTATTGTTTTCTTAGTTGCATTTTGTGTGAAAGAGATAGAATGCCATTGTAAGGTTTTTTTTTCGCTAAACATCCTTAACAAATAATGCTACTTTAATAGCTAACATAGAGAAAAATTACGCGTAATACCATGCCTGGACCCTGCCTGGTAAAGCATTTGGTATACCATGGATAATATAGAATTGTCTTTAAAGGCATATTTAGTAGAGCAAGCTTTTTGATCAAAATAATAATTCTATACTACATACAATATATCATTTATTTGTTTAAAACAAATTTATAATTTCAATATTAGTTTTTTAATGCTTTAAGCGTGAATAATTATGAGATAGATAGTAGAAACAAACTCGTCGATGAAGGATTCAAGTGAAAAGTTGTGTACATCTCACAATACTGTTTTGTTAAGTCCACCAAACAATCGGTAGATGTGCTTTCAAATGAAAAGTTGCGTCAACCAAACAATCAGTAGTAGACTCTCAAATTCCGCCATTATGTTTCTCTACCGAACAGTTTGGTAGCCCCCCCCCCACAAAGCAGTATATTTATGTGTATCGGAGTTCGGTTAGATGTGCCAAACGTTGGTTGAGTCTACTAAAAACTTTAGTAGCGGTAACCAAATAGGTTAAAGTTACAGGACTCGTTTGTTTCATGTTTTTATGTTACCAAATAAATAATATAATGTCATTGCTTGACCGTTTTATCTTCTTAAAGACCTTGTTTCTCGCCTAGACGTTATTGAAAGCCTGCTTGTATAAGCGCTTGGCTTACTCGTTAACAAAACATTAGCATTCAGCTTCTAAAAACCGTTCAGGTGACAGGGCCTTTGTTAATAATGCGTAGAATTCCTTGGGTAAAAGCTTTACGCCCGTAGATTTCTGGTTACACAATATTAACTAGAGCTACATTAATTAAACTCCGTGAAAATAGACTCTTCCAGGTAGTGATGTAGATCTTCAGACTCTGCGCGGCACGCGAGATAATGAAACCAAGTTGCGGGGTGCTGTAGTTACTTTCTCGAAGTGCTCGGGTGTTACTCGTACGGCAATGTGGACGAACTGCTTCAATCACTGATTATAACCTGGGTTATAAAGCCAGTTGAAACGTGACCTGCTGTGCTCCGATGGTGGCGTATTTTTGATTGATGCAAATGAAAAATTAGGTGATTGCCACAGGCCCTTAGATCATTCTGTGCGCTTACTGTTCAATTAGTATAGGAAATTTATATGCACATATACTTTTTTAGCACATTGCATCTGTGTTTTTTACTGTTTATAATATATTTAATTTACTTAATCTTACGGGTTATAAAATATAAAAGTACTTTTAAATTATAGGACTTGCAACTTTATTCAATGTAAGATGTTTACACATAATCCGTGAGTACCATCAGGCACTTGTTGGTATTTTTTAAAATTAACATTATAATATATCGCTTTGGTTTATATGCACTTAACCTATTTGTTACTGCTACTAAGACCAAAATTTTATAAACATTTGAAAATGAAACGTACGCTTCTTTATTAGAGTTTCGAGTTAAAGAAGAATGTAAATGTAATTCAAATATGCTAATTCGTTTCTAAAAAAAATAATTTAACGGGAAATATTTAAAAATACACGAAGCGAAATGATTGATTATCTATAGATGATCACAAAAGGCATCAGGAAATTAAGAGGTGTGATCTTTGATTCAAAATAATAGTAAAAAAAGCCAGATTAAAACATCTGCTCTAAAGCGCCTGCAGCCAAGTAGTCTACCGATTTTAATGTTTATGATGGGATAAGACAACACTAAAATGAGTTCCGCAGTCTCCTTTTCTTTAGATTTGATAATATCTGTTAAGCTGGTCGTGTTGCTCCGTCTGTCATGTCTTACTATGTGTTCGTCACTGACATTACATTAGATAATGTATTCTTTTCAAATAAATTATAATACAGATAGCAAAGAAAAACATTGGACATGTTTTGAGCCAACGAACCACAAATTAAGAAGGTAATTCTTAATTTGGCGGTGAATTTTGCTTTTATTTTGTATTAGTTATATGGTACAAACAACTGCAGCGGTATTCGCAATCTCCATCTAATATTTGAACATATTTGTGTTTTTCAACATTTGGTCTAATTTGATAAAAATATGCACTGCGATCTTATTTTGAAGTTAAAAGGGCTGAATATTTTCAAGCAATAAATATTAGGACACAATAATGGTTGTAAGTACAAATTTTAATGCAGATGGCCCGAAAGCATTACAAGCAAAAAGTGTAACGCGCTTTGACTGTCTATAGTTTTGTATTTGTAATAAAATTCTTTAGGTAAAGTGAAATGTTTACATTTGCTTAGATTGTAATTTTGAATGTATATTTGTTAAAATTGAGTGTCATATTTATACCGGCTGAATGTAAGTAGTGTGCCTACATATTTTGAACATCTGTTATAATTTATCTTGATTACCTGTATTATTTTACGTAACCGCTGTCATCTGTCATTCTAATATTAATAAATTCGTAATTCGATAATACGTCTGTTTTTCCATCTTATGGCGAATGTTGTGGTTCGCAACAATTGATTTAAAGTTTTGCCATCAATTTGATAATCACAAGAAAAACTTTTATAATCTCGCAACAGGCGTAACAAATACCATGGGTAGGTACATACTCATTTTTAACGCATCCTCATATTTTATGTATCTTTAAAGATATTCAATACATTGACAGTGTTATGGATGCGAAGTGCAGTAACTTTTAAAAATTATAATATACGGTATTACTGACACCTGAGATTATCCTAGGGGTCTTCACTCACTTCAGCGATAACACAATACTATAGATAAAATTACTATTTACATTATGCATAAAATAAACAACATTAGTGATGAAAAAGTTTATTTTTATCAGATCTGTAGTCCAATAACAAAATTGTATGTAATGAATAAAAAAACGGTACAGTCGGAATAATCAATTTAATATAAATAACAAATTTCAATTACAGTAATCCCTCGCCAAACGCGGATTTCAAGAAAAAAATATTGAAAAAGCTTGCTTTTACATTCGGCGCGGCCACGACCGGCAAACGGGAAGCACTATCCTAATTCCTGGCGTATTGTATTTCTCGAATTCTGCGTCCTGCCCATGTTATCGAATGCAACATTTGGGATTTTCCGCCTTTAAAAATGCTTTTAATAACGGTTGTAAAGAAAAAAGCGAAAAGTTACGGCTTTCAATAAAAACAGTTGTTTGGCTATTTGGCCGCTGGACACACGTAACAGCATATTTTCATACGTACATAGTCATTTTTTTATATGTACATATATTATAACCGAGAACACCAAAAATTAATAACGCCCATTAGTGATCTTATTACCACTCCGCCTTGGTCTTGCCGACTGCGGTTTATTACGGCCTTTCTATGGAACCCAGCCCCCGTGGTTGGTAAGGGATTAGTAAACAATCAAAATAAATGAACCAAATTTACATATGAAGAATGAATGACAATCCTAAATTGATGAAATAAAAAAAAACAAATTATATTAAACAACCTGGTAGTCATTTATTAATACATATTGAACTGAGAACGAGATATGAGCATGTAAGCTAAATAGCTGCTTGTTCAGCGAACAATAAAATAACATAATGATACACTGTCTCTCAAGACCATTCCTGATAAAAAATAAATTAACAGCTAATAGGTCCTGTGATTTAGTAGTGTTCTTAGGAAACATTAAAAAATGTAAACTTTACATGAAAATAGTAAAAGTATGATGTAATGGTTTTACTGTAAGCGCTGAACTTCGCCATCGGAATTCGCACTCTGACCGAATTGTCATCATCAATTCTTACTCATAATAGGTTACATAAAACCCCCTAAGTCTCCGGGAATGGTCTTGAAACACCTGCATAATACATATATTAATATTACTGTTTTCTACCCAAAGCTGCAAGGGCGCTAGGTTAGGATAAATAAAATTTGGGACTAAATATTGTACTACTGGTAAGATATTAGATTTAACATTTTGAAGACATGTATTTCAACTACGATCACTCAGAAGTGGATTTATAAAAGTTACTATTTATATCCGAGCTATACTTTTATATGGCGAAGATCACGTAGGTCAATTCAATCTTAAATATATAATTTTAAGGCGGACAGACGATTTCAAATTTTACAGCTGGAATAATAAAAACCTTATGCATAGTCACATTCACATAGCAGATGAATTTTCTTAAGCGTACTAATGCACTTATACCTAAGGCCATACATTTTTGCAACATATACAAATAATAGATCTGCACGCTTGCTGCACTTGTTGACATTTTAAGTTTTGAATATTGTATGACATCAAAGAGATTATAAAATATGCAACAGCAAATTGTTTAAGAAAACTTATGACATATATTAAACAATTAAGAGAGATGGTCGAGAACCATCAATAATTACTAACAATAAACTACTGACTAACAATATATTCAAATAATTAATAACTTCAAGTTCAAGTTATTTATTTTCCACAATATTTTAAAATACACAGGAATATCATAATACATTATAAACATTAAAAACAACTATTAACAATTCAAGATAAGGTAAAAAAGAAAAAAAGAAGGTAAAGAGAAGGTATATAAAGTTAAATTACTTACACGGTTAACAGCGATAACAATTAGTAATAGAAAACCAAGAACAATAACCTAACTACCTTCAAATTCATAATTCATAAATCACCGTGCAATAGTTTGGATAAATGATATGCTCAAATAAAATAAAACCAGAGACTGGTTTTATCATCAGTGACCGTGAATAGCGCACTAGGGTGCACATCACAATACTTCAACGGTAACGCTTAACATTAAATTATTACTTAATTAGACACACTATTCTCCGTGTTAATAAAGAAATTGTGCCTTTGATGCTGTTTTTAGAGAAAGTTTGAGAAGCAATATTGGTTTGAAATAGTAGCATCAGGTTTATATCTAATTGTTCAAGCTGCCGAAAACAAATCCTTATAAAGTTGTAGAACCTCAGAGATCGGAGATTCTGATGAGTCTTAAGAAACTAAATCAGTAGCACCGTGTAGCCTAAATATGCAAAGCGGCACTCGAGGAATATAGATAAAAAACAACACATTTTTAGACCCTCAACTTGGCAATCATTTCTCCCAAGCTTGTTTCGACTCCTCGATCTGTTGACCTCCCTTTGCGATATGATTTGGCAAGCCGGCTAGACGGGCAACGTTGAATCCATACGACTTTGAAATGATTGTTACGTAACATAAATAGAAAAATATATTTATTCTCCATTGTGTATATATAATAACTGCCATTTGATTATCTATGTTAATAAATTCACAAACCATTTTATTTACACAAACAAACTGGCTTAGACAAATTTTATTTTAGTAACTGCCATATAAACATTTGAAAATCGAATGGCAATTCACAATTAGTTAAAACAGCAGTCAAAATTCTCGTCAGCGTTCCACGTCAGTTTCCACGATTCATCAAAATTTTAGTAAAATCAATATGTCTAGGCGCACTGTGAAAAAAAATAAAGCCCCGAAGCGATCTAATTGTGGAATACGAGGGAGACACTAAACCAAATATAATAGTGGTTAGCGAAAATAAAATTGCTGAATCAAGCACCAACAAATGTTTGAATGGAGCATTGAACATAACATTAAAAAAGAAAGAAGTGGCCCGAACAAACACCGCTACACAGACAGATTCAAAAGAAGTGTGTAACGCACAAACTTCTTGCAGCCTAGATGAGCTGCAAAATTGCCCAACTGATGAAAATTACCGCTATATGAAAATTATTGCTCAGGGAGTACTCGTATTTTTCGCCATAATTATAATTGAAAAATGTACTTACATTTACCGAACAAACACCGCCACACAGACAGTAAACAAAGAATTTTGCAGCAAACAAACATCGTGCAATATAGAAGAGGAACTGCGTAAAAACACAGCCACACACAGTAAATTAGTGTTCACGCACCTCTACAGATTATGTAGTTTAATTAAGAAGTTCCATGTTTGACTGCTAGATGGCGCTGTCTATTAATTTATCGCCCGCTGCCAGTCATAGTTTCAATAAACTGACATTAGAAATATGATTTGTTTAATAAACGGGATATTACATTGTACCACAAGTTGCGTGTTTTATTCACACCAAACAGGCGCGAAACGACGTCGTGGTTGAGTACGAAGGGCAGTCACAACCAATAATTCTGATGATGAATCAATACCACAAGTTGCGTGTTTTATTCACACCAAACACTGGTTATAACATTATTCTAAAAAAAAAAAAAGCTAAATTTGCTAACGCCGCAACGCAGACATCAACAATTACAAATTCGGCAAACATTGGTCCTAATTCGAGCCGGGTGTTTTTTTGAAATAACAAAGCTAAGCAGTAGTAATTAGTTTACAAAAAAAAAAAGTTTGGGGTCTGCCCCACTCGCACGTACGACAGAACACAGAGTGGGAGAGAGACGACAAGAACTGAAGAAATACTAGGTCTGCCCCACTCGCACGTACGACAGAACACAGAGTGAGAGAGAGACGACAAGAACTGAAGAAATACTAGCTAGTATTTGAATACCTAGTATTTCGTTCATGGGATACTAGGAACAGTCTGTTCCACGGCCATACCTGTTATTTATACCTGTTCTAGTATATACGCCTCAACCCTAATGATGAACCAAAATGAGACGTTTCATAGACGAAATACAGGATACAACATCATTCTAAAAAAGAAACTAGCGGAATTTATTAACGCCGCAACACAGACTGAGCTCATTACCAATTCGACAGGAATAATGTGTAGCTGAAAAACCAGGAATAATGTGTAGCAGCCACACACAGTAAATTAGTGTTCACGCACCTCTGCAGATAAAGTAGTCTAAGTAAGAAGTTCCATGTTTGACTGCTAGATGGCGCTGTCTATTAATTTATCGCCCGCTACCAGTCATAGTTTTAATAAACTGACATTAAAAATATGATTTGTTTAATAAACGGGATATTACATAGTACCACAAGTTGCGTGTTTTATTCACATCAAACATTGGTCCTAATTCGAGCCGGATGGAAAACCGCGAAATTCGAAAAGTGTTTTTTTGAAATACAAAGCTAAGCAGTAGTAATTAGTTTACAAAAAAGTAAGTGACAGTGAAGTGAAGTGAAGTGTACCGGATCTTGGACGACCTGAGACTGATCTAGTTAGGGTTTCGATGTCCATGAATTCGGATTCGCGATAGTGAAGTGCTCTAGTCCTAGTCGACCTAACACTTTCTTGTTAGGGTTATCATTGACTAGGCAAGTGTTACACGTAGTTAACGTTCACGTGTATTAAACTGTTAATTAGTGTGAATAAGGATAGGCCTTTTCAACATTAACATTCT
The DNA here is from genome assembly GCA_020383195.1 of Neomicropteryx cornuta. NCBI lineage: Eukaryota > Metazoa > Arthropoda > Insecta > Lepidoptera > Micropterigidae > Neomicropteryx > Neomicropteryx cornuta. The sequence continues at coordinate 901,477 of JAHKQU010000028.1, forward strand.
GTTTACTACTTTACTACGAGAACAACAAAATGTCGACAATAGACGTCGAATCGTAATTAAATATCAAACAGTTGCACTTAATCAACTAAGGAAATTTTATGTAAACTACAAAAAGACCCCTAAGCAACGGATAACTTTAGTTTATCTCGAAAGCAGATTAGAAATGATTGAAAAATATTGGTTATCCTACATACAGAGCCATAAAGAAATCATTATAAATTCTGAGGAAGAAAATTTAAAAAACAGTTACTTCAAAGAAGATGAGTATTCTCAATATGAAGACTTATATCTAGAAATTAAAGAAGATATAATAACAAAAGAACAAGAAATTAAGAGTGCTACAATTCAAAATGTAGATGAATACTCGCCACAACCTCATGGAGCAGTAATCCAAGCTTCATATGAAATAAAACTGCCAGTAATTAATATTCCTAAATTCTCTAGCAACTACAGAGAATGGACCACATTTCATGATTTATTCTCCTCGCTTATTCATGAAAACACCAAGTTAAGTGGTGTCCAGAAGCTTCATTATTTAAAATCAAGTCTAAGTGGTGAACCAGAGCAAATGATTCGTCATCTTCAAATCACTGAAGTAAATTATGTAACGGCATGGGCACAATTAAATGGTCGTTACGACAACAAAAGAATAATTGTTAACAATTATTTAAAAATGTTAACTTCGCTACCAAGAGTCACCCAACCAAACTCAGCCAGTATGGTGCAAAGACTAGTAGATGCAACGAATGAGTGTATTATTGGAATACAAAATTTGCAAATTCCTACAGAAAATTGGGATCCATTTGTGATCCACCTACTTGTTCAAAAACTCGATGCAGAGACACACAAAATGTGGGAGCACAGCTTAGGAGCAACCAAAGATTTACCAACTCTATTGCAGTGCCAAGAATTTATGGAAACTCACATTCGGTCTTTAGAAGTCTTGAACAATAAAGGTGACAAAGAGACGTATAGTAGAGATCAAGTTCCCAAACAAAGAACAAGTAAAACCTTTTTTGTATCGCATCGTATCGCGTGTCCGTTGCGTTCTGGAGAACATAAAATATTTCATTGTAACGATTTCATCATGATGGAACCAGAAGCAAGATCAAAGGTAGCCGAGAGAAAGTCATTATGATACAATTGCCTTGGTACTGGACATATCACTCGCTATTGCCCTACAAAAAGGACTTGTAACACATGCCACAAAAGGCATAACTCTTTGTTACATGTAAAACAGGAAAAGAGTTCCCTACCATCCACGCAGAATAAAGAAGTCAATCAGTCGTCAACTTCATGCCATATAGTAGAAGAACAGAAAACTGAATCTGTGAGTGCATACATGGTAAACAACCCGCCTCCCAAGAGAGCGCTGTTAGCAACGGCGTTAGTTCAAGTGAAGTCTACGAATGGATGTACACTGGTTTTAAGGGCGCTTATCGATCAGGGCTCAGAAGCATGTTTTATCACAGAAACCATGGCCCAACAATTACGCCTGAGCAAAGTCCCACACTTCAACAGAATAACCGGTTTAGGGTCAAATGAGGCAGTTTCATCACAACACATGGTTGACATAGTGGTTCAATCACAAGTGTCATTTGACAAGCTTCCGATTAAGGCATTAGTTGTCAAATCTATTACTGGGCTTATTCCATCTCAACAATGTGAGTGGAATGAAGAGTGGACACACATCTCTGACCTAAAACTTGCTGATCCATCATATTTGAATCCAAGTCGAATTGACTTATTATTGGGCGCGAACGCTTACGCAAGTTTAATCGTGCAAGGTTTACGCAAAGGTTCTCCTGGCAGTCCGATTGCCCAAAACACAAAGTTGGGCTGGATTATATTCGGAGAAGTGTCAAACAAGTCCATAAATCGCAGTGAGTTCACAGGAGTTACAGTCATCAATATGCATATCAGACCTGAAACTGATGAATTACTTCAGAAATGTTGGGAAGTCGAAGATATACAAAAGGGTAAGCTTTTAACTCCGGAGGAACTGAAATGTGAACAATACTTCGAAGATACCTACACTAGAAAAGAAGATGGTAGATTTGTAGTGCGACTACCATTCAAGTGTTCTGAAAACGACATACAATTAGGCGAATCTAGACAGACAGCAGTTCAACGGTGGTTTCAAGTAGAGAAGAGACTAGCCACGAGTCCAGAACTTCAGGAACAGTATACTAAATTTATGAAGGAGTATCTGAGTTTAGGACATATGGAAGAAATCGACCCAACGCAAGGAAAATGTCACAAGCTGTACTATATTCCTCATCATTCAGTAAGGAAGGAAAGTAGCCTACTACCAGTACAAGAAAATAGGTTACATCGATGGCAACTTACTCAAAAATTGTATCAACAATTTTGGCACCGTTGGTCATCAGAGTACATGGCGAGACTTCAGCAGCGACCCAAATGGTTAAAGGAAAGAAAAAAACCCAAAAGAAGGCGATTTAGTCTTAGTCAAAGACGAAAACCTACCACCAGCCAAGTGGTTAATGTGCAAAATTAATAGACGAGCACCCTGGTAAAGATGGATTGGTCAGGGTAGTTACTATCAAATGTAAAGATTGTACAATAAAACGTCCAATTACTAAAATCTGTTTTCTGCCAATTAATGAAATGATATAATTGTCAACATTATGATTTATTTTGTATGTTATCTGTTGTGTTATGTATAATTGTATTGTGTAACATTATTTGTTATCGTCAATTCACATGTAATTGCCTTAACGGGGGCGGAATGTTCACGCACCTCAACAGATAAAGTAGTTTTAGTAAGAAGTTCCATGTTTGACTGCTAGATGGCGCTGTCTATTAATTTATCGCCCGCTGCCAGTCATAGTTTCAATAAACTGACATTAGAAATATGATTTGTTTAATAAACGGGATATTACATTGTACCACAAGTTGCGTGTTTTATTCACACCAAACACACACTATTCTCCGTGTTAATAAAGAAATTGTGCCTTTGATGCTGTTTTTAGAGAAAGTTTGAGAAGCAATATTGGTTTGAAATAGTAGCATCAGGTTTATATCTAATTGTTCAAGCTGCCGAAAACAAATCCTTATAAAGTTGTAGAACCTCAGAGATCGGAGATTCTGATGATGAGTCTTAGCGGCACTCGAGGAATATAGATAAAAAACAACACATTTTTAGACCTCAACTTGGCAATCATTTCTCACAAGCTTGTTTCGACTCCTCGATCTGTTGACCTCCCTTTGCGATACGATTTGGCAAGCCGGCTAGACGGGCAACGTTGAATCCAAACGACTTTGAAATGATTGTTACGTAACATAAATAGAAAAATATATTTATTCTCCATTGTGTATATATAATAACTGCCATTTGATTATCTATATTAATAAATTCACAAACCATTTTATTTACACAAACAAACTGGCTTAGACAAATTTTATTTCAGTAACTGCCTTAAAAATATTTGAAAAATCGAATGGCAATTAGACCTCACAATTAGTCCAAATTTTCAGTCAAAATCCTTAGACGTATATTTTTCTATTAATTAGTCAAAATTCAGAGTAAAATAATAAAAATATTGACTCGACGCCCTGAACATGTCTCGACGCCCTCATAAAAAAAAGCAAATGCTCGGAGCGCGATCGTCGTAGAATACGAAACGGATAACCAGAAACCAAACATCATTTTCTTCAATGAAAATAAGATAGCTGGATCACACACATGGACAAGACAGACGGATTGAAAGTTACCTTTAAAAAAAAAGAACAAACGCATACAAATACCGCAACGCAAACAATTTGCAAAGAATTGTGCAGCAGAATTACACAAACATCTAGCAATTTCTTTCAACATTTAACGTTTTTTGAGAGACTTGACACAACATGTGCAGCCATGAAAAATTGAATTTTTGTGCGAACGGTTTACAATATTTCGGAAAGATCTAATATTGTCCGCTTCTTTCTCGATCCGCCGAGCGATCTGTTGACCTCTCTTTGCGATACGATTTGGCAAGCCGGCTAGACGGGCAACGTTGAATCGTAAGGAGTGCCGCCACAATCTTGATTGTTTTTTTAAGTGGGTTAAAAGAATTTTGCAGCAAACAAACATTGTGCAATATAGAAGAGGAACTGCATAAAAACACAGCCACACAGACGGTTAAGAAAGAATTTTGCAGCAAACAAACATTGTGCAATATAGAAGAGGAACTGCATAAAAACACAGCCACACAGACGGTTAAGAAAGAATTTTGCAGCAAACAAACATTGTGCAATATAGAAGAGGAACTGCATAAAAACACAGCCACACAGACGGTTAAGAAAGAATTTTGCAACAAACAAACATTGTGCAATATAGAAGAGGAACTGCATAAAAACACAGCCACACAGACGGTTAAGAAAGAATTTTGCAGCAAACAAACATTGTGCAATATAGAAGAGGAACTGCGTAAAAACACAGCCACACAGACGGTTAACAAAGAATTTTGCAGCAAACAAACATCGTGCAATATAGAAGAGGAACTGCGTAAAAACACAGCCACACAGACGATTAACAAAGAATTCTGCAGCAAACAAACATTGTGCAATATAGAGCAAACGCATAATTGCGAAACTGCTGGATCAATGTGCCGATATATCCGAAGCACACAAAAATACAAAAAAATATATTTATTCTCCATTGTGTATATATAATAACTGCTTTTTGATTATCTATATTAATAAATTCATAAACCATTTTATTTACACAAACAAACTGGCTTAGACAAATTTTATTTTAGTAACTGCCATATAAACATTTGAAAATCGAATGGCAGTTTAGACGTCACAATTAGTTCAAAACAGCAGTCAAAATTCTCGTCAGCGTTCCACGTCAGTTTCCACGATTCATCAAAATTTTAGTAAAATAAAAATGTCTAGACGCACTGTTAAAAAAATCAAGCTCCGTAGTGATATAATAGTAGAATACGAGGGAGAAACTAAACCAAACGTAATAGTGGTAAACGAAGATAAATTGCCGGACACAAGCACCACCAAGAATGGACCATTGAAGATAACTTTAAAACAGAAAGAAGTCGCACAAAAAAACGCCGCCACACAAACAAATATAAAAGAAGTGTGTAACGCCCAAACTTCTTGCAGCCTAGACGAGGTGCAAAATTGCCCAACTGATGGTTAATGCGTATCATACGTAGCATCGCTCTGGTCATAATTGTAATTGAAAAATTTCATGCCTTTGTTTCATTATTTAGCATTTTCTGTTTTTATACTTTATATTATCGTCTATTAAATATTTATATTTTTACTTGTACGATTTTGTGTTTATTATCATTTAATATCTTTTTTTAATAAATCTAAAGCTTTTTTTTTTTATTATTCACGTTAATTCATTAATATACATATATACTATGGAAATGAGGTATTTAAAAATTTTATTGAAATAAAAATAATTACTGTTCTTAGAGATTGATCTATATCGACAATTAAACCGGTCTCACGAAAACAAATAATAATTTGGAAAACAGAGCATTTTAGCAGCGAGCTGCACTCGTCATGTTTACCAACACAAAATAACATCAAGAAAATGTTTAGTTCAAACTGCCATTTGATTATCTATATTAATAAATTCATAAACCATTTTATTTACACAAACAAACTGGCTTAGACAAATTTTATTTTAGTAACTACCCGCAGAAAACACCCCAAGTTTTTTATCGACAATGTTTCTGACCAAAAAATCGAATGGCCACCTACGACCCATTTTCAACCTAAAACAACTGAACGATTATAAGCAAATTTCGCCTAATCAACATGTACAAACTAAAAGAATTCCTACAACCCAGGGATTGGTTAACAAAAATAGACCTAACACAGGCTTATTTCCATATACCAGTCTCAAAATCGCATCGATGCTTTCTGAGACTAATTTACGAAGGGCAGGCTCTTCAAATGACCTGTCTTCCGTTTGGACTGGCAACAGCACCAAAAATATTCGCATCACTAACGAATTGGGTAGCAGAAAGGATAAGGAAAATGGGAATTCGTATAGTAGTGTACCTCGACGATTTCCTAATTGCTTGTCAGGATCCAACACTGTTAAGGCATCAAACACTTCAGGTGCGGAGGCTTTTGGGAGAATTGGGCTGGACTATAAATCAGCAAAAATCAATAATAAAGCCACAACAAAACATTCAGTACCTGGGGGTAATATGGGACACACTAAAGGGGACGAAATCTTTACCAAAAGAAAAATTGAAGTCACTTCGGGGTCTTATAAAGAAAACTCTCAAAACAAATCTCATCTCACTTCGACAATGTCAAAGTCTCCTGGGAACCCTAAACTTTGAGAGTTTTATTATTCCGAGGGCAAGACTCATATCAGGGCATATTATTCCGAGGGCATATCATATTCCGGGCCATTACAACAACGTAGCAGATCATCTATCAAGAAAAAACTTACCCACTATAGACCTCTTTGCATCTTCCACGGCGCACGTGGTCCCAAACTATGTATCATTAAATCAAACCGACCAAGATGCTGTGTATCACAACGCATTCAGCAAGACATGGCATTATCAACTCGCGTGGGTATTTCCAAAAAAAAGCAAAGGCTCGAAGCGCGATCGTCGTAGAATACGAAACGTATAACCAGAAACCAAACATCATTTTCTTCAATGAATCATTTCATAAATAATTTCATAAACACGAAAGATTGCGATTTTCTTCAAGAAGACCTCAATCGACTGAGGGATTATTGTATGGAAAATAAATTGTATCTTAACTCATCTAAATGCAATAAGATAACATTCACCCGAAATAAAAGTAAAATAAATCACGTGTATAACATTATTCTAAGTGGGATCGGCTGTTTCAGCATAATACAAGTTTACTTTACCATCAATACCACAAGTTGCGTGTTTTATTCACACCAAACAATTAGGACATCAAAGGGCGCGGAGCGACATCGTGGTGGAGTACGAGGGCCAGTCGCAACCAATAATTGTGATGATGAATAGAGTTGAGTCGTACTAGGTAAATCTCATACCTGTTCTTGCTAGTATGAGTCCAAAGAAATACCTGTTCCAAAAACCTGTTCCAATAAATACAAACAAAGAGCACTAGAAATGACCAAATGCCTGTTTTTTTTTTAGCAGGAATGATCTCAGGATATATTTTTTGGATACCGGCTTTAATACCTATAATATACGGCATCGTAAAAGTTGGGCATACCTGGAAAAAATGTCAATAAAGAAATGCTTCCTTTTTATGAGTTTGCGAACCAATTCTTATTTTTATTCCTCAAAATCCTCAAAAGGGATTCATATATTTTTTTTTATCATATAACCCTCTGCAGCCTAATTGCAGTTTGATTAGCACTGCTGCTGGAGCAGACTTTGTAGAACCACCTTTTGTCGATAGAGAGCGCTGTCGTTTTGACAGTTAGTTGTTGTCGGTTTGTCATCAGAATTTATCTCTCATGTTTTTTCGATTGAAATATTAATTTAGATTGTGTATATTCCTCATTGTTTCCAAATAGATAAACGGCAGTGACAACGAGTTTTATTTCTATCCCTATTCTTGACAGTAGCGACATCGTCGTCGAATATGAAAAGGGGAGAAACTGCTCATTATTGTAGTTAATAAAAGTGAGATGTACTACCAAAGAAATAACGGTTTCAAGTTTACTGGGTCATTTACTTGTAAATGACCCAATCTTTGACACTGACCCAGTGATTGACACTTTCATCAAAACTTTATTTTAGTTAATATTTTTCTATTAATTAGTCAAAATTCACAGTAAAATAATAAAAATATTGACTCGACGCCCTGAACATGTCTTGACGCCCTCATAAAAAAAAGCAAATGCTCGGAGCGCGATCGTCGTAGAATACGAAACGGATAACCAGAAACCAAACATCATTTTCTTCAATGAAAATAAGATAGCTGGATCACACACATCGACAAGACAGACGGATTGAACGTTATCTTTAAAAAAAAAGAATAAACGCATACAAATACGGCAACGCAAACAATTTGCAAAGAATTGTGCAGCAGAATTACACAAACATCTAGCAATCTGGAGGAGCTGCATAATTGCGAATCTGCTGGTTTAATGTGGCGTTATATGAGAGGCATTGCTCTGGGGACACTATTTTCTGCGTCATCATTGTAATTGGAAAATCTTCAACATTTAACGTTTTTTGAGAGACATGACACAACATGTGCAGTCATGAAAAATTGAATTTTTGTGCCAACGGTTTACAATATTTCGGAAAGATCTAATATTGTCGGCTTCTTTCTCGATCCGCCGAGCGATCTGTTGACCTCTCTTTGCGATACGATTTGGCAAGCCGGCCACGGGCAACGTTGAATCCATACGACTTTGAAATGATTGTTACGTAACATAAATAGAAAAATATATTTATTCTCCATTGTGTATATATAATAACTGCCATTTGATTATCTATATTAATAAATTCATAAACCATTTTATTTACACAAACAAACTGGCTTAGACAAATTTTATTTTAGTAACTGCCATATAAACATTTGAAAATCGAATGGCAATTCACAATTAGTTAAAACAACAGTCAAAATTCTCGTCAGCGTTCCACGTCAGTTTCCAAGCTTCATCAAAATTTTAGTAAAATAAAAATGTCTAGACGCACTGTTAAAAAAATCAAGCCCCGTAGTGATATAATCTTAGAATACGAGGGAGAAACTAAACCAAACGTAGCACCACCAAGAATGGACCATTGAAGATAACTTTAAAGCAAAAAGAAGTCGCACAAAAAAACGCCGCCACACAAACAAATATAAAAGAAGTGTGTAACGCCCAAACTTCTTGCAGCCTAGACGAGGTGCAAAATTGCCCAACTGATGGTTTAATGCGGATCATACGAGTACGTAGCATCGCTCTGGTCATAATTGTCATAATGTAATAATTGTAGAAAAATTTCATGCCTTTGTTTCATTATTTAGCATTTTCTGTTTTTATACTTTATATTATCGTCTATTAAATATTTATATTTTTACTTGTACGATTTTGTGTTTATTATCATTTAATATCTTTTTTTAATAAATCTAAAGCTTTTTTTTTTTTTATTCACGTTAATTCATTAATATACATATATACTATGGAAATGAGGTATTTAAAAATTTTATTGAAATAAAAATAATTACTGTTCTTCTTAGAGATTGATCTATATCAAAGGTGTCCAAACTACGGCCCGCGGGCCAAACCCGGCCCGGCAGGCGATTTTATCCGGCCCGCCAAGGATTTTGAAAAATTTCGTTGCAAATTTCGTTAAAGCAATTGGCTGGTAAATTTATTTCTATGTATGGCACTACCTATATGTGCGAATAAACTTTTTCCAGGATGAAGTATCTGAAATCTAAATATAGGGCAAATTTATCGGATGATCATTTGCAATCATTGCTAATAATTGGTGTTTCCGATTTGAATCCCAACTTTGAAGAAACTCTCCAGGAAAAAACCCAGTTCCACCATTCCCATTAAAAATTGCATGAAATAATTTTATAAAAATATAATTTAGACATGTTTGTTTAGTATTGTTATATCTGTAATTTACTATAAAAAAAAATTATAGTATATATATGTGGCAACAATAAAAAAATTCAATTCTGCTTTACTTGTAATAAGGTTTTTTAATTCACATATTTACAATGCTTGGCCCCCACTAATGAATTTAAATACCAAACTGGCCCTCGCAGCAAAAAGTTTGGACGCCTCTGATCTATATCGACAATTAAACCGGTCTCACGAAAACAAATAATAATTTGGAAAACAGAGTATTTTAGCAGCGAGCTGCACTCGTCATGTTTACCAACACAAAATAACATCAAGAAAATGTTTAGTTCAAACTGCCATTTGATTATCTATATTAATAAATTCATAAACCATTTTATTTACACAAACAAACTGGCTTAGACAAATTTTATTTTAGTAACTACCCGCAGAAAACACCCCAAGTTTTTTATCGACAATGTTTCTGACCAAAAAATCGAATAGCCAACCATTAATTGTGATGATGAATCAAAATGAGACGTTTCACAGAAGAAACACTGATTATAACTGTGGTGTCCGCCACTACCGGTGACCCATCACTAGGCGACACTACTTAGTCTCGGCTCGCCTGAGAGCCGGCCTCTTTAGCGACCAACCACCGGGGCGACAACATCGCGCTCTCTATATTATAATTACCGCTTGTAATGGTTTACGATTTACTGTAATAAAGAACTGTATAACTTCACGTGCGTTTCATAAAGTTACCCGAGCTAGCAACTCCCTATAGCGTAACTAGCAGCGAACACAACAACTGGCGACAAGGATTACGCAGTAATTTCGAAAATTAAACCAGTTTACTCGCGCGGTAGGAAAAAAAGAAAGAAACGGGGTCGGTCGCACTGCAGCACCTTTGGGCATCGCAAGGAGTACCAAAGACCTGGATCAAGGACAACGTCGGGGACTGGACACGGCGATCCACGTCAGGACTTCGTAAGGGGAGCATCCGACGCGTCAACGGCATCCAGAAAAGGGGAAGACTGGGCATCCAGAGAAGTTGGACGACATCGTGAGGCGCTGAATCAACAACCGGTCGAGCAAGCAAGACAAGGAGACGGCACAGCAAGGATATATTCTTAGCTAAGTACCCTCCTTAAGTTTTAAAGTCATCAGTAGAGTCATTTTTTTTAGTTTTTTTTCTCATTTCAGTGTATAACAGTAGAGCCATTTTCGTATATCATTAACGTAGAATCATTTATTGCTTTTTTTTGAAAACCTGTTACCAATATGTCAGCCATGTTCGGACAGCTAAGTGAGTTCGATCATAGGCACATGAACTGGGAATCGTACAGGGGAAAATTAATGCAATTTTTGTTGGCTAATGATGTAAAAAACGCTATTAAAAAACGGGCAATATTTCTGAGCGGGTTAGCTGAAGATACCCACATATTGCTACAAGACCTGTCTTACCCGCAGATGGTAGACGAGGTACCTTTTGATGATTTAATACTATGCATGTCTAACCATTTTAAACCTGTTACAGCAATCTTCAGGGAACGGTCGAATTTTTATATCGCGTCGCAAAATCAAAATGAGTCCATAACAGATTATGTGGCTAGATTAAGAAAGCTCGCGGTGACGTGTAAATTCGGTGATATGCTCGAACAATGTTTAAGAGATCGGTTTGTGTTAGGGATTTTGAAAGGCCAAGCACAAGTTAAGTTATTTTCTTACGACGAAAAATTAACGTTTGCAGAAGCGATTAACATAGCATTATCCGCTCAAGCAAGTACGTCGGTGACACGTAACGATACGGTAAAGTCGGAAGTAAATAAAATAACGAAAAGTAGTCATTCTAGCACCAAAGTAGTTTCAAAAACAGGCGGCGAAAACACGAAAAATGTGGTAATTTGTCGTGTGTGCGGTAAAAAGGGACATAATACGGCAATTTGCAGGTATAAAGACCTCAAATGCCGGATTTGCTCTAAACAAGGACATTTGGCGGTAGTTTGTCGTACTAAAAATAAAACTAAATCGACTAATTTTGTTGAAGAATCGACTGAACAACAATTAGTACAGTGTATTAGTGTCAATACAATACAAAATAATACCATTCCGTTTGACTTAACAATAAAATTGAACGATAAAATTATAGAGGCACAGATTGATACGGGCTCAAGTTGTTGCGTAATCAGTGAGCAATTATATCGGAAATCATTTTCAAAAGTTAAGCTAATCAAAACGAGTGTAAAATTATCGAGTTATGACAAATCGGAACTGCAACAGATAGGTAAAATACATCTAGAGGCTAGTTGGCAGAACAAAAAACGTAAACTCGAATTCTATGTAATGAGCAGCGGCACGGCTACATTACTAGGTAGAGATTTTTTACAAAAATACGGTTTAGGGATTAAACAGGTACAAAATATCGATAGTTCGAAAAGTGACGTTGAATCGTTAATGAGTCGACATAGCGGGGTTTTTACGGACAAAATTGGGTGCTTCAACAAGTATAAAGCAACACTGGAACTAAAACCAGACGCGAAAAAAAATTTTTTCAAGCCACGTGTATTGCCTTTTGCTCTCAAAGAAAAAGTGGAAAATGAGTTGCATAGGTTAGAGCGTGACGGAATTATTACACAGGTTGAAATTAGCGAATACGGAACCCCAATAGTTCCTATAATAAAAAAAGACGCCTCAATTCGACTATGCGGGGATTATAAAGTAACTATAAATCCATACCTAAAAGTGCAAAAATTCCCAATACCTAGAGTAGAGGAAGTTTTCAGTGTACTCGCAGGAGGTGAACAATTTTCGAAACTTGATTTAAAATCAGCGTACCTACAAATTGAGTTAGATGAGACATCGAAAGAATTAACAACTATTTCGACACACAAAGGGTTGTATAGGTATAATAGGTTAATATTCGGATTGTCTTCGGCAGTAGGTATATTCGCGAAAATAATCACATCTTGTCTACAAGGCATTCCCGGTACCGTAGCATATCTCGATGACGTAATTATTACGGGACGCACTCGAGATGAACATCTAAAAAATTTAACGGAAGTAATTAAACTATTTGCATCGTGTCATTTCACCGTAAACAAAAAAAAGTGTCAATTCTTTATGGACAGAATCGAATATTTAGGTTTTACAATTTCAAAAACGGGTATTCATCCATCTTCGGATAAAATCAAGGCAATACAGAACGCGCCACATCCGAATAATGTAACGGAATTAAAAAGCTTAATTGGGTTCATAAATTATTATCAATTATTTGTTCCGAATATTTCAAAAATATTAAGTCCACTGCACGAACTGCTAAAAAAAGATTCTAAATGGCACTGGTCAAAAGAACAAGAAAACGCGTTCTTAGAAATAAAAAAAATATTGACGTCGGATAGAGTATTGGCGCATTACGACCAAAATGCACCGTTAGTCGTCGTCACTGACGCCTCGACTAAAGGGCTGGCAGGTACGCTATTACGCCGGTACGATAACAACACGACTAGACCAATTGCGTATGCGTCGCGAAGTCTTCAAAACAGCGAAAAATCGTATTCTACGATAGATCTTGAAGCTAGCGCCGTAATATTTGCAGTAAAAAAATTCAATCAATATCTATATGGACGACACTTCACGCTAGTCGTCGACCATCAACCGTTATTGAGAATACTAGGGAATAAAAACGGAATTCCGACAGTCACAGCAAATAGACTACAGCAATACGCGATAATACTGGCAGCATACTCGTTTGACATCGAATATGTTAAATCGGAGAATAATTGCTCGGATTTTTTGTCTAGGGCACCGTTAGAATGCGAGGTAAATAACGAGCGAACAGCTGATTGTTTCTTACAGTACGTAACAGACAATACACTCATACCGCTCACACCTACCGAAATTGCGCATGAAACAGAAATTGACGAAACGTTAGCGACCGTGTGTCAATACGTCAAAACCGGTCGTACTCAAAATGGATTGAATGCACCGAAATGCAATCAACAAATACGCAAAACACAGTAAATGAACTTAGAAATTTATTTGCTAGATTTGAGATCGTAAAAACGATAGTAACCGATAATGGGGCCCAATTTTGTAGCGCGGAATTTAAAAGTTTTTGTGAACAAAACGGGATAAAACATTTAACAACGGCAATATTTACACCATCGAGCAACGGTCAAGCCGAAAATAGTGTAAAATCTTGTAAATTATTTTTAAAAAAATTATTAGTTAACAATAAATTACCAACTAATTATAAAGTTCAATTAAATAATTTTTTAATGACACCAAGGAATACTCCACATTCAACGACAGGATTAGAACCTTCTGTTCTACTGTTAGGCCATAGGCTTAGAACAAGGCTAGATTTGTTAAAACCAGAGGACTCAAACAAAGTAGAGACGCCACTGAAAAAACAAATAGAAAACAAAGTTTGAACAGCGCAAGAAAAACAAAAGAAATATTATAATGGGAAGGGAAGGGGTAATAGAAAAATTACACCAGGTTGTATCGTGATGGCAAAGGACTACAGAATTGTCAATAAAGTAACATGGGTAAAGGCCCATGTCACTCGCCAAATAGGTAGGCGGCTGTTTCTCTTAAAGGAATGCGAAACAGGGTTAATATGGAAAAGGCATGTTAACCAATTGACTTTTGTTTCAGTAGCGCCACTGTCTGAAGCCCAACTGGACCACCGCCCCAGTAGGAGACCCAGGGAAAGTTCACCTACTGATCTTATTTCTTCTCCTTCTTGGCAGGTTCCGTCGAGGGAGGCAACGCTCGCAGATGCGCAGACCGACGCAACCACAAGGCATCGCTACCATCTGCGTCGTCAGCCGAACTCACGGACACCTGCAAGGAACTAGCTGTCTGAAACCCTGATGTGGAGGTCCAGGTCTTAAGGAGGGAGGAGCGTGGTGTCCGCCACTACCGGTGACCCATCACTAGGCGACACTACTTAGTCTCGGCTCGCATGAGAGCCGGTCTCTTTAGCGACCGACCACCGCAGCGACAACATCGCGCTATCTATATTATAATTACCACTTGTAATGGTTTACGATTTACTGTAATAAAGAACTGTATAACTTCACGTGCGTTTTATAAAGTTACCCGAGCTAGCAACTCCCTATAGCGTAACTAGCAGCAAACACAACAAAAAATAATTACTGTTCTTCTTAGAGATTGATCTATATCGACAATTAAACCGGTCTCACGAAAACAAATAATAATTTGGAAAACAGAGCATTTTAGCAGCGAGCTGCACTCGTCATGTTTACCAACACAAAATAACATCAAGAAAATGTTTAGTTCAAACTGCCATTTGATTATCTATATTAATAAATTCATAAACCATTTTATTTACACAAACAAACTGGCTTAGACAAATTTTATTTTAGTAACTGCCATATAAACATTTGAAAATCGAATGGCAATTCACAATTAGTTAAAACAACAGTCAAAATTCTCGTCAGCGTTCCACGTCAGTTTCCAAGCTTCATCAAAATTTTAGTAAAATAAAAATGTCTAGACGCACTGTTAAAATCAATCTCCGTAGTGATATAATAGTAGAATACGAGGGAGAAACTAAACCAAACGTAATAGTGGTAAACGAAGATAAATTGCCGGACACAAGCACCACCAAGAATGGACCATTGAAGATAACTTTAAAACAGAAAGAAGTCGCACAAAAAAACGCCGCCACACAAACAAATATAAAAGAAGTGTGTAACGCCCAAACTTCTTGCAGCCTAGACGAGGTGCAAAATTGCCCAACTGATGGTTAATGCGTATCATACGTAGCATCGCTCTGGTCATAATTGTAATTGAAAAATTTCATGCCTTTGTTTCATTATTTAGCATTTTCTGTTTTTATACTTTATATTATCGTCTATTAAATATTTATATTTTTACTTGTACGATTTTGTGTTTATTATCATTTAATATCTTTTTTTAATAAATCTAAAGCTTTTTTTTTTTATTATTCACGTTAATTCATTAATATACATATATACTATGGAAATGAGGTATTTAAAAATTTTATTGAAATAAAAATAATTACTGTTCTTAGAGATTGATCTATATCGACAATTAAACCGGTCTCACGAAAACAAATAATAATTTGGAAAACAGAGCATTTTAGCAGCGAGCTGCACTCGTCATGTTTACCAACACAAAATAACATCAAGAAAATGTTTAGTTCAAACTGCCATTTGATTATCTATATTAATAAATTCATAAACCATTTTATTTACACAAACAAACTGGCTTAGACAAATTTTATTTTAGTAACTACCCGCAGAAAACACCCCAAGTTTTTTATCGACAATGTTTCTGACCAAAAAATCGAATGGCCACCTACGACCCATTTTCAACCTAAAACAACTGAACGATTATAAGCAAATTTCGCCTAATCAACATGTACAAACTAAAAGAATTCCTACAACCCAGGGATTGGTTAACAAAAATAGACCTAACACAGGCTTATTTCCATATACCAGTCTCAAAATCGCATCGATGCTTTCTGAGACTAATTTACGAAGGGCAGGCTCTTCAAATGACCTGTCTTCCGTTTGGACTGGCAACAGCACCAAAAATATTCGCATCACTAACGAATTGGGTAGCAGAAAGGATAAGGAAAATGGGAATTCGTATAGTAGTGTACCTCGACGATTTCCTAATTGCTTGTCAGGATCCAACACTGTTAAGGCATCAAACACTTCAGGTGCGGAGGCTTTTGGGAGAATTGGGCTGGACTATAAATCAGCAAAAATCAATAATAAAGCCACAACAAAACATTCAGTACCTGGGGGTAATATGGGACACACTAAAGGGGACGAAATCTTTACCAAAAGAAAAATTGAAGTCACTTCGGGGTCTTATAAAGAAAACTCTCAAAACAAATCTCATCTCACTTCGACAATGTCAAAGTCTCCTGGGAACCCTAAACTTTGAGAGTTTTATTATTCCGAGGGCAAGACTCATATCAGGGCATATTATTCCGAGGGCATATCATATTCCGGGCCATTACAACAACGTAGCAGATCATCTATCAAGAAAAAACTTACCCACTATAGACCTCTTTGCATCTTCCACGGCGCACGTGGTCCCAAACTATGTATCATTAAATCAAACCGACCAAGATGCTGTGTATCACAACGCATTCAGCAAGACATGGCATTATCAACTCGCGTGGGTATTTCCAAAAAAAAGCAATGGCTCGAAGCGCGATCGTCGTAGAATACGAAACGTATAACCAGAAACCAAACATCATTTTCTTCAATGAATCATTTCATAAATAATTTCATAAACACGAAAGATTGCGATTTTCTTCAAGAAGACCTCAATCGACTGAGGGATTATTGTATGGAAAATAAATTGTATCTTAACTCATCTAAATGCAATAAGATAACATTCACCCGAAATAAAAGTAAAATAAATCACGTGTATAACATTATTCTAAAAAAAAAACATGCGGAGGGCCAGGGTCAACCTATAATTGTTATGCTTAACGAAAATGAAACGTTCCATCGAAGAAGTACTGGATACAATATAATATTGGGAACTAAAATTTTTAGTGAAAATCTTTTACATTTTTTTTTGACATCTAAACATTAATTCGATTAAACCACTATAGCGGCGCTTCGTAAACACCGATAGGCTGCAAATTGCAGGATGTTCCAGTGGAAGTTAATTCTACCGATGTGGTCTGTGTTGGGAACTAAAATTTTTAGTGAAAATCTTTT
This sequence comes from Neomicropteryx cornuta, assembly GCA_020383195.1. Lineage (NCBI taxonomy): Eukaryota > Metazoa > Arthropoda > Insecta > Lepidoptera > Micropterigidae > Neomicropteryx > Neomicropteryx cornuta. The sequence goes on from JAHKQU010000028.1 coordinate 918,727, forward strand.
ACATTTTTTTTTGACATCTAAACATTAATTCGATTAAACCACTATAGCGGCGCTTCGTAAACACCGATAGGCTGCAAATTGCAGGATGTTCCGGTGGAAGTTAATTCTACCGATGTGGTCTGTGTTGGGCATTTGCCAAGAAACAGTTGGAGTAAAGCCGTCGTGCAACGTACGTTTCCGGACGAAAGAGGCTTTGTACGAATTGTAGAAATTCGAACACTACATGATGTATATAAAAGACCTGTGTCAAAACTAGCAATGATGGAAATCAAAGAATCACAGTCAAAATAATTTCGATAAGGCTAAAGAGTGGTTCTTAACCACTGGGGATGGGTGTTTGTATAGAAAATTAGGAAATAAGGAAAAATAGCTCTGTAAAGAAACACTCGTTTAAGCCGCACAGGACCATTGCAATTACCAGTGCTCCGTGGCAAGAATATAACATCAAAAGGAAAATGAAAAAAGAAAACTATTGGAAGACAAAGAAAAACGTGCAAAATTAAGAGAAGAAAAGAAAAAAGTTAAAGAAGAAAATCATAAATTAAAAATTATGTTAATTTTATTCAGGTTTATAAGGTGTGATACTGTGAATTTAAGTTAACTAAAAATTTAGACAAACTTAACTGAACGATTGTGACTTCTAAACTGCCATTCGATTTTTCAAAAACAATAAATCGAAATTAAAATGTTATATGCCTGTTACTAAAATAAAATTTGTCTAAGCCAGTTTGTGTGTAAATAAAATGGTTTGTGAATTTATCAATATAGATAATCAAATGGCAGTTATTATATTTCACAATGGAGAATTTTATGGCGATGTAAATAAATACCCTATGATCGATGGCGTGCCGGCAGTTCGGTTATGGAAGAATTATGTTCGGAGCTTTTGAATCTAACTTAAATCTATGATACTTTCTATGCGATGTATGGATAGGAATTAAAAAGTAGGCATCTTTTACATCTATATTAGCCATGTAACAACCTGGTGTCGTCAATTTCATAGGAGTTCTCATATCTTCGATCTTAAAATGGTCTGTATCGAAGAACCTATTCAGATTTCTTAAGTTAAGGATAAATCTATTCGTTCCATCGGATTTTGGAACTAAAAACACTTTTGACAAGTATTGACCAGCACAGGGGGCACACTGTGAGATAGCACCTAATGCTAGCAATTCATTTATAGATTTTATAAAGTTACTTTTCCCAGAGTATGTGCTAGGTACGTTATCTGGAGCTGAGTGCTGATAAACCTGCCGAACAAATGAAATTTTATACCCCTGTAAACCACGATAAAATGACTGGGATCATTAGTGATTAACTGCCAGTGGTCCATAAAGTAAAGAAGTCTGCTCGCATGAGATGTTACCTCTGGAGTTATTGTCGCCTCGAACGCCCTGCTGCAGGATGCTTCTGATTCGTCCTCTTGTTCGATTCCGAAGGATAACGATGGCCCCCTCCCTGGCGATGAGAACTCTGGTACTTCCGGAGCGGGCCTCTCTGGTTTAAAGTCTTTCTTGATGCAGTTGCTTTCGGAATGTGAGGAGCCTTGCTGATTTTCTGGGTGATAGGTAGAACACTCTTCGAGTTCAACGCCGGACTTGCTTATGGCTTTCGTTGCTTTTACCCTGTCTCCCAAGTTTTCTCCGAATAACCATCCATCTACCAGAACGCCCGTGACAGATTCCTTCACATCCTTGTTCAGTGTTGTCATTCTCAATGTACGCCTGGTCTCAGAATCATGATAGTGCAGATCACATAGAATTCGGCCAGCGTCACTTAAATGCTGAATCAAATGTATGTTGTCTGCTTGCTTACCACCTAGTAATCGTGAAGTGGCTTGTGGCTTGTGGTTATAGCTGCACCTAATTGATTTTATTTGTCGACCAGGCGACAGTCTCTCTTAAAAATTGGCTCAGAGATTGCTCTGGGTTCAATTTCAGTGCGTTTACCAGAGTGTAGTAGGCTGCCGAAGGGTACTTTTTAACAAGTTCTACTTTAACATCCGTACTCATACCTGCTTTCAGTATAGAAGCCCACCTGATGGCCAGGTCCTTGTGAATGTCATCACTATGGATATCAGCAACCTTAACTTCCTCCAGAATCTCCAGAACCGATGCATCTAGCTGCACCTCAGCATCCGACTCGATTGGTACAGTTTCTCTTGTCAAAGTGGTAGCAGGCTCTGGAATTGATTATCGGTATTATTAGTGCCTTGTTCTTTGTAATTTTGAATATGTCACAAGACTTTACGAAGGGTAGATCAGAATGCGTAGACAATAAAACACACAGTGGAGAAAACATGAAAACATGATTACGAGACTACAGTATTTATCATAATGTATTATTACAATCAAGTAAAAATGTCATTTGCCTATGTTTCTAACGAAAGAACTCACATTGCAAAACATTAAAAATCGCTGATTATACCTTTTTTATTATTAAAATTTGTGTGGCCATGTAGTACAAAATCGTTGTACTACATAGTTAGTCATCTCGTATGAGGTGCTAAATATAATTTAAAATAAAATGTTTTGGGGAGTTCTGCGCGGTTATACCTTTAAAATCGCATACTGCACAATGAATGCCGTGCTTAATAGAATCCGTTAATTTATTCCTTCTTAACCGTAACAAATTTATTAAGGCTGTTTGTGTTTCATTTATTTTTTTTATTTATTTATTTCAGGAAACAACAGCTGATACAAAAATAAAATTACAATAAAAACAAACAAAACACAAAGCCAATGAGAGTTTCCTCCGAACATAATAAAATAGAAAAAATACATACAAGAAAAAGGTTGGGATTAGTAATTAGGAGAGGTTGGGGAATTTACATAATTTCCAGAATACAAAATACAGCATAGCTCTTTAATATATTCAATTTTACATACTCTATAAAAAGCCATTAATCTTAAAATTTTGTATTGCGCTAACCAGCGCTAATACAGAGCGTATCTCATCGCTTGCAGCTTTTATGAGACGCTCAACTCATGAGGTATTTTAGATAAAAATATCTTCCAAATCGGTAACCAATTTTTACCAATATACGCTACAATCTTTTAGGTTGTGGTTTGTATTTTAAGTTTAGGATATGCCTAATATTAAAATACGTATTAAACATACCCTGGAAAGTCCGGTGATGGGAAACTTCTCAAAGGACAGCATGTCCTGGCCGCAGTCAGCGTGGCGACCGACATGCCGTCGCCCAGGAACATGATGACGTTCTTCGCCCTGTTGGTGCTCAGCTTCGTGGCCACTTTGTCGTCAAGCCAGGTCCTCTTCGTGGTCTATCTTTTCGGCGATCTGCCGAAGTTTGTCTCCGTCTGTCAAGTGGTGGCCCGATGCTGCAAGAAAGACACTATTATTAGAGAGGACTATTATTTTTTAGTACAATGTGCTATTATTATTTTGTTAAATTATTGTTTCATTTTAGCATTTCATGCTTTTGACGGGTTTTTTTTGTTTGCCCGTTGCACACAGACCTTGAATTGAAGGCCTAAATTTAGCAACATCTTTAACTGAAATAGTCTATCATCAAATACTTTCCTACTATAACATCATATTTAGACCTAAAAGGCAATCGTAAGCGCCATTTTGGCAAATTATCTTTAAGATGTAAAATTTCATACACAATTATCGTATATTGCCATGGCAACGTTTCGTCGCCTCGTTCACGACCAGCGCGCCACCTGTTGGTCAACATAGCAAGTAGGTTGCCATCACACGATTAGCAATGTCAAATTAAACAATATATATATGCCAAAATTGCACTTAATAAAAAAAATATCGGTAAACTGACATTTTTGTCGCGCTTATGATAGCTTTTATTAGGATAATTTTTATCGTATATGTTGATTTATGCAATTTTTCGCATATGATAAAGTATTTAATATATAAAAATAAGTTATTGTAGAATTTACGATTTTATATAGGAAATGATTTGGATTAAATTACTAATGGTACATTAACTATTAAATATTTTGTATACCTGAAGCATTTCCTTACAGAAGAAAAACATCGCATATGCAGTGAATGTAAATCTTATATTTAGTTTGAGTTAACATCGCTATAACGTCGTAAATAACATACAACTTTAGAAAAATGTTTTCCTAGGAAACTAATTAGGTCAGATTATTTAAACTTTACTAACCTTAAATCACAAAAACCTCAAAATAGGCATATAGCATATGTTTTTTTATTTCCCTGTTAAATTGTGTTTTTGGAGTTACGATATTTTACTTTTAAGGCTCGTATGAGTATTGTGAACGAAGCTTCGAAGCCGCTGGACCGCTACCGCTGCTCTATACTTGCACAATCCCAAAATAGAAACGCAATTTTTAATACACACAAATCTTTCTTTTTTTTTGGAAATGGCACAACAGTTGGACAGAAGCGGCTGTTCGTTCATACCGCTGACGAAAGTTTAAGGTAAGGTGATTGCTTTTAAATACCAAATAATGTAAGCGAGGTTAAGCAGGGACTGACTGACTGACTGACTGCGCGGAATAGAATAGAAGTTTTTTAGAAATATAGGTTGATGTTTTTAGAGGCGTGGTTTTCAAGAAGAGATAAAACGCATATAATTTGATGTTATGGCTAAGAATTTAGTTTTATTATAAAGATAAGGGTTTGCCATTATGTTTTAAAAATGATTTTGGGTAAGTGGCCGCCGCGGCTGACTCGAACAAATTCCAGCCGAGAGGCCCAATTTTCAACCACTTTTTGCAGCAAGTTGGGCCGTATGTCAGTAATAACGCGCCGAATATTCTCTTCCAAGGCGTTAATCGTGTCCGGCTTATCTGCGTAGACAAGCGACTTCACTTAACCCCACAAAAAATAGTCCAGCGGTGTTAAATCATATTTTTCTTTTAATGTGTGGTTAAAAGGTGTTTTTTGAAGGACACGCAAATGGCTGATTGTATTTTAAAAAGTAACTATGAAATTATTAAAGAATCTCCTTTTCGTAATCAATCAAATAAATAAATAAATAATATAAACGTGTAATTGTTTCAGTCAAATGTACGTCTGTTTGCTGTTGTCCCAAATCTAGGTAAGAAGCGTCGACTGTTTTTGAATCTATTAGCATAGATTAGGTTAGGTTAGGTCAGGTCTCATTTACTGTCAATGTTTCACTTAGATGTAGAATGTTTTCTTTCTAACTATTTTAATGAACTATGTACTGAAGTTTACTGTACCATTACTTTAGTGGGTGTACACTTATCATCTATACAATTTGTTTATCCAAGTGCATCCCAGACAGATAAGTCCGTTCGATTGTATTGAAATGACTAATAATTTTATATATATTTTGTGTTAGTAAAACACATAAAGCGTAAAAAATACAATATTTTTCGAAACTTTTTAAGTTGCTTTGAGTCGATTTTAAATTACCGTAATTTTTTGTTAACCTAATTAAACTTAGCTGAAGTTTTAAAAATTAAAAAAAGCTATGTAAAGCAAAAAGTTTTTGCTTAATAAACCTTTAATTTATTTTCAAAATGCATCGCTATATAATATTTAGAGTACATTTTTTTTGTTTTAAAAAGTTTTTTGTTCCGTTAAATGTTTTATTTTAAAACTATTAAAGAGGCGTCACTTGCCCACCGTTTATGCGAGGAGTGGGATAGAATTTCGAGTTACTGCTACGGAAGGCAGATGACCGACAGTCCACAATAACAACATACTATGAATAGGTGTATCTAAATCTCTGCTGTACTTTCAGGAAGTTCATCTATTAAACAATCACTCATTATTTAGAGAAAAAAAATGAAAAATGTTTTCTAATTAAGAGAAAAACGAATTAAAAATTTAATAAAAATGGTATCAATATTTGAGAGCGCCGTTGAAGCCATGACACGAGGTTAAGCAGGGACCCCGACTGACTGCGCGGAATAGAATACAAGTTTTTTAGAAATATAATTATTTTAGTATGTATTTTTTCAAAAATATATTTTTTATTTCGTGATGCGACCGGTTTACTTGCCGATATAGATTAACCTTCTAAAAGGACAATAGTGTTTTTAAATACATTAATATGCTATTAATTGAAACTAACATACTCGTATTTCAAACATAAAATAAAACTTACAGGAATAAAAATGAAAAACGTAATAATAATATTAATATAAAAACTAATTGCTTGTTCTGAAACAATATTACGTGAATTTCAATTGTAGTGAACTAATTGAATTGAATTCTAATTGAATGATAATTCTACTCTTTTTACTTTTTACCTTATACGGTGCTTTGCTGCAGGGCTGGGAGCATCATGACGGACAGCTGACAGCTGAGGAATGTGGTATCTTACAGTGGACACAGCGAGCTGGGACACTTCTCGAGATGGTCATGGCGATTTCCTCAGGTCGCTTCCTGGCGATATGACCTCTGATATGAGGTTGAGGGCGCCCTCTCACCGCCACGGCCACGGCACGCGTCAACTGTCAGGGCAAAAAGGACAACATTGAAAAACTGTCAATTCACTTTATTCGTTTCCTTATTCGTTGTTAAAATAAAAATTGAACATTAACAATGGCAGAAAATTTCTTTTAAAAAGAGAATATAGACAAGGTAATCGGTTCGACTTTATAAAAATCTTAGACGTGTAAGTTCTAGGATAGAAACAAGATATATATTTTTTTTAATTCCTAATACCTCGAATGTATTTCGAAAACCACTTCGATAACATTTTTCTAAATCTAAATACAAAGAAAGAGAAATGTTTGTACAGTCCAATATAACATAGTAAGTGTAGATTGCTCTTCGACTGCCAACAAGAAATTGGAAACCACTCTTTAGTAACTAAACCACAATGCAGATGTCGCAACAAGTCTCAAATAGTCACATGGAAAATGGTTCATTTTGCCCATAATTTGACCTGGACACGTGTCCTCAATACTTTAAGCACTTCTTGGTACCAATTTCATGTAGTCAACCGGCATTTATATTTTTTATTACAAACTTTTCTTTAGCTCGCAATATTCGTAGGTCGGTTTAGGTCAAATCTTAGCAAGTGAATTAGAACCACTTGCTAAGTTGCCATTATCCTAGGGAGTTGAAATTTGACATGTTGTTCAGTTCCGATGGCAATGCATTTTTATGGTCAGCATGACATCAAATTGGCTCCAGACGAGGGAACTCCTCAACGGTCAACAGCACAGACATGAAATTTTGTATATGCATTTAAAAGCTTGTATTAAAAATATTTTTTTAAACATTTTTAAATGGTATTATAACTACATAAAATTGACTATTAACCAAATAGCTCTTCTGTTTTATGAATTACAAGCTGAGCTGATGAACGTCGAGTCGTGCCGCCTCAGAATCATATTGTTAAATGTTGTGTTAGCTTATTAGCTGAATTAAATTCAGATTTTTTATTGAGAATATTCAAAATCAATTAGCTTTAATAAATGTTTTCACATAATTCAAAATTACATAAGGAAGCAAGTATCGATGCCAAATGACAAATGTGATAACCTCACTTCACAAGGAAATAGAATTCCACAGAATACAAAACCTTTTGTATGGAATGCCATACAAATGTATGAGAATGAAATTACATTATAAATTCTTTTTTGTGATTTTTTCTGACGTTTTAATAGTTATTCTGTTTCTCGGGGCGGAGACAAATCCACCAAATCAAAAATTATTATTATTATTAAGTTACAGACAGGCAGGCAGCTAGTAGCTGATTGTGTCTGCCATTACTTTTTATTAATTCTGTAGCACAATTACAAAAAAAAATATATTCATCAGTCGCTTGTTAGATTTTCGCTGTAATATTTACAATAAATATTTTCAAGTCAAGAAATATAGAAAAAAAATTGGTTGCAGTTATTTGTTGGATTATATATAGCTGTACCAAAATTACAATATTTGTACAATGTTGAGAGTGAAAGTGAGTTATTTTCGCTGTAGATAAAAAACTTAAAATCATACAGGGGTGGAAACTGATTCCATGGTTAAAAATACTCAAGAGTCAAGATCAAGGAGTGCGGTGTAACAATATGCTCCTCACCTGCCAACGTTCCTCTGAATGCCGTCCACGATGCGATGTTGGGCGGCGAATCCTCGGTGTTGGCACCGCCCTCCTCGGAACTGTCCGCTGACGTGGCTCCCGGGCAGTTGGCCCTCCGGGGAGTTGTCGTGGCCGTCGCGTCGCTGTGTTGCCACTGATGGAAAGCAATCATACAAAATATTGAACGACTTGAGATATTCAAGAGCAGCGCACGGTGGTCCGACAACCTGTTGGAGTCACACGTGAACAAAGTTCCACATACACATCCGGTTAAATGAACTTAAGAAGGCCCTATATCCTGTGGTCTGGCATCGAGACAAAACAAGGGTGTGGACCACTTTACAGTACACTCCCCTCCCCTCCCCTTAACCACACAAGTCATGCGATTAAATAAAGATACAAAGTTTTGAAATGCTATTAAATATTAGTATTGGGAAAATAATGGATAAACAGTTTGCCGTCAAATTAGTTTAGTGCAGTCAGTGAATGAATACATTTAACAGACTCGTCATTAGCGTGCCATTATAAGCCAGGTGCCGTGAGCGAGTAAACACGTCACCGTCTTGTTGGATTTTTATTAATATTTAAAAGAATGGCATGTCGCGTATACCATACGCATCATGGGATATTCCATTTGGTCAATGAACTTCGCCGATCGGGCGACAATGCGTGCTCCGCGCGTTTTACGTACGGAGCGGAATGTGTTAAGAACAGTCTAGGTGACTATTATTATTATTATTAATAATTTTCAGGCAGGCAGCTGATAAGCCTAAATCTAAACTTGGTCAGTCTGTTCTTAAATCTGTCTGTTCTTAATTTTGAAGACAAAATGTTTGAGCTCATGAATCATCTGAAGCTGCTCATTGCTGAATAATATTAGAAATATAATCCTTTTACCCGTAATGTCCGTTTTGAAGGAATCCGTTGTGCTCTGATAACTGACTAATTCCGGAATCTTTCGACGCGGAGTTTCCCGTAGTTTCTGAAAGAACGAAAAAAAAACACAAAATTATTAAAATCATAGATGATTCTCAAATTAATTGTCTAGTAAAATGCACCAAATTACTTTAAACTACATTATGATTGCATAAACATTAAAGACATATTCATGTTTAACCAAAACACCCAACTTTGTAGCTATTCAATGAAGTTATTTAAATTAATGTTGCAATTTCAATGTTGCCAGAAGCAACTTTATTATTCAAATATATACAATTACAATGTAAACAGATCCAGCTAAGACATTGCCTTATCTGCCGGTTTCTTAATCTTAACTAAAAACATTTTTTTTTAACGTGCATAAAATATAATACAAAGTACTTAAAAATTAAGTTAACCTAACTTATGTGATTACAAACAAAATTAACCTAATTTAACTAAAACCTAAATAATTTTTAATATGTTTGTTCCATAAATTCTTTTAATTTAATTTTTATTACCGATTTCCTTTTAAGTTGTCTAATTTCAAGAGGTATATTATTAAATAGGCTGGGTATTACAATTTTTAATTGTCGATATCCATACGTATTAACACATCTTTCGACAATATATTTTTCATTTGACATTTGTCTATTAGAGTACTTATTAGTGACAAGATTTTTCCATGTTTCATCTGAGAAGTGGTTGATTGCAATTCTATAATACCAAAGTTGACGTACCGGAAGAACTTTGAAATGGGTGAACATTTAGAGTAGTCGCCTTGGATTGTTTTTTTTTTACTTTTGGGAATAATAATTATAAATGGTTATATTAATTATATAATATATATTGAAATAATTTTTAAATTGAAGTTAAAATAAAAATTTTCATGTTTACAAGAACTTTTGAAACATGAAATTATTTAACAATTTTTTTACAACAATTGCGTTTGTCCAATTCTTCGACCAAACCGAGATAATGTTCCGAGGTTAGGATTGTTAATGGATAATACTCATATATGCATATCCTTTGCTAATATGATATTATTATAGTGTATTTACACGGTCTGTAAGATAATTTCGGAAACCTGGTATCTCAATAATCTATCCGGAACAAAATGGCTGCTCGCGTCTACTCTTTCCAATACGCAAATGCCTTTTTCGCAATCTTTTATCACGAAGAAATCACCACAACCTTATTAATCTTATTTGAAACATACAAATAATAGTTTAATATTGTTTAAGCACTTTTGTTGCATAGGTAAATAAGTGTCCCTCTGAAAATCTGGCCGAATCTGTGTTTTGCACAGAAATACATGTTTTAAAAAAAATGAACATCGCCATTTTTTTCCTATCGGATAAAATAAATCAAAATAACTCACCACAAGATAGGTTCCGAACAAAAATAACACACAAAACAATTTCACCAACACTACACAAACTCTAGAATATTTGTGAAATTCACAAACGGCTGCGATATTCGGCGATTGTAAGCGATTTATATCAACAAATTCCGCCTCGGCAGCCAACGCGAATATGCAATTGGAAAATGGTTTCCACCACTTCCGTTCTGATGCGAGGCAAATAATCGACGAGGCGGAAGTACGTCACACTGTTCAATAATTATTTTAAAATAGTCAAGGGCCCTGTGTCTATTCGCAAATTTTTGAAATGGTGATGGGTTCGTGGCGATTTTAATGGTGCAAACGTCAAGTTAATCTATCATACTGTTAATTTGGCAGAAATTTTCAAATCACTGACGCCATCTTTCCTATTGGGTAGAAATAAATGAAAACACTCATCAAAAGATACTTTTCAGTACATTTTTTTTTTCTTTTATCACAAAAAGCATAAACCAAGGAACAGAGACAAGACACAACATTGAAAATATTGCAAATTGCGACCGATAATTTGCGATATTAGTTCAGACCAACCGTTTTTTTAATTTGTGTTGTCAGTGATTTTTCCATACACATTTTAAAATAGTCATGGGCCCTGTATCTGTTTGCAATTTTTTTGAAATAGTGATAGGTTCGTCGCGATTTCGATGGTGCAAACGTCAAGTTAATCAATCATACTGTTAATTTGTCGGAAATATTAAAATCAAGTGGGGAAGGCTCTATCGCTCAGACGTATATATACGTCCTTCGGCTTCTAGGGGAAGCCGAAGTTACCCGCCAAAAATTTTGACGCCAAAAGCCGTTGAGACCGTAATAATGCCTAAGGAAGATTTAAAGAACTCACCCGTCTACTGTAAAATCCATAGTGCTTGCATGAGTCATCGGATCTTCACAAATTAGGTGTCATCTGATTTGCCATGAAATTCTCTATTAGAAAATATCACATTAGTTTTTTTTTTCATTTGCACTTTTTAAAAAAAAAAAATCAAAATTTGACAAATTTTGTAAAATATTGGTCACTTTTACACTTTCAAATATTCGTTAGATATATGCACTATATACTACCGTGTATAGTTTTTCCAAAAAATGTATAGTTGACGCAAAAAAATAAATTCCAAATGTTAACAAATCGATTACACCGTCGTGTCACTAAATATTTTTTATAAAGTATCCAGTAATGATTATGATAAATCTTTATTTGTAGTCTTGATCAGTTTTTCTTTCTTCACCGAATACATATTCTTTTTATGCTCAAATATCTTTTGGTATATATAATATATATTTTTATAATCTAAAGTACACAACTTTTCCATATCATTCAAATTTTTCAATCGCCGTGTTTCAATTATGGTGTTGATGATCAGGAATCTTGATAGACTAGAGTGTTCTCCGTGAAATTTTACGTAGAAAACATCATTTTTGTATACTATATATGTTGTATATATTTTTCAAAAAAATACTGCAATCGAATAATAGGTCGTTACCTGAGTGATATTTATTTATTTTATTTATTTATTCTTTATTGAAAAATCCACAGTATTACATTTTATAATTACAAACAAACTTATTACTAATATATAAAACCAATTAAGGATTTCGGTCATTTTACATGTTAAGATTAGCATAAAAATTTGAACAGTGTTCTTAAAATATATATATATTATTAATAGTATATACGTATACAGTAGATTTTTTTTTTTTAAGTGTTATGTGTAATTGGTGAGTGATGTTTGTGGTAGTTGTGAGAGTGTGACATTTGTATGTATGTATTAAAATAAAGTAAAAAATTAAGTATGGTTTTAGTTTACGGTGATAAATCTTTTAAAAACTAGTTATCGTACCTAGCTAACAAAATTATAGCATTTTAGTTCTCAATTATAGTACATAAAGACAAAAACACCCGTATTAGTAAATATTTATTAAAACAAAAACCAAAGTTACTTTACGCCTTCACTGATCACTATCATTACTGTCATCACTAGAATCAGTATAACAGTCATTGCCGGCATTCACACACAACTGATGTCACCAAAACTCATCAAGCATCTTATCGATATCCTTATTGTTATCTTGAATGAAATGAGCTTCAAAATGTATGCTTTTAAGACGGCGAATTCTGTGGTCGTTCAACCGTGAACATATAAATATTATGTAAAATTGACTCATTTTAGTACGGTTTCAAATGAACAAACTTTATCAAACAAAGTCTAAGACGATTGCATAGTAAACCGATGTAGTATGCGCTATGCGTCCATCGGACTAATAAATACTAGTTGGCAAGCTAGTATGCGTCCATCGGACAAATACTAGTTGGCAAGCTAGTATGCCCGTGGAACAGATTGTTCCTAGTATCCCATGAACGAAATACTAGATTTTAAAATACTAGCTCTGCCCCACTCGTACGTAGGACAGAACACAGAGTGAGAGAGAGACGACAAGAAGAAGAGCTAGTATTTCTTCACTTTTTGTCCTCTCTCTCACTCTATGTTCTGTCGTACGTGCGAGTGGGGCAGAGCTAGTATTTCTTCACTTCTTGTCGTCTCTCTCTCACTCTGTGTTCTGTCGTACGTGCGAGTGGGGCAGAGCTAGTATTTCTTTACTTTTGGTCGTCTCTTTCTCACTCTGTGTTCTGTCGTACGTGCGAGTGGGGTAGAGCTAGTATTTCTTCACTTCTTGTCATCTCTCTCTCACTCTGTGTTCTGTGGTACGTACGAGTGGGGCAGAGCCAGTTTTGAATACCTAGTATTTCGTTCATGGGATACTAGAAACAATCTGTTCCACGGGCATACCTAGTATTTATACCTGTTCTAGTATATACGCCTCAACCCTACAATTTGTAATACAAATGTGTATGCATCCACTCCACTTAAAACCCCACCTGGTATGACTTCAGGGAGATTGGACGTCATACTTGGCTGGGTGCGGTTTGTAACGGATAACGGAAATCATAGTTCCTTTAAATGTCATACCCTATGCAGGCCCTGCTGGTAGCATTCAGTTGTTAGATTACATCATTTCCCGGCTTCCGTCGTATTGGGGTTGGATCTTCAAATCTATAAACTAACTCTGTAACTATTGAATCTGTCACTACTGTGTTTAAATTTGAGAAAAAAAAAATGATTTTGAAGATGTTTTCGATTATAAATATTCAATTATAACTGCCGTATTTCAAAAAATAATATTTGCCTCTCACACATATTCACATTTGATTATGTGAAAAACATATTTTTTTGTCTAATTTACAAGATGTCCTGGATTGAGCATGGAACTGACATTAATTATCACATGCTTTGTCACATTATATAACATTCTTGAGTATCTTCAAACTAATTCATCTGCCCATGATCATGGCTACATTTTCTTAAAAGAACTACAAAAAAATATATATATATTGTTTATTTCTATGTACGCTACATAATTATTGAGGTCTGTTAAATTTCGATTCACTGTTTTTTAAGTAAGTTATTTGATTAGTATATTTATATATAAAAAAACCTATGTTACATAATTAAAAAATGCAAATTTCAATAACAAAGTATAAAAACTAACATTATTTGTGTTATAATCTTACAGGGCCCAATCAATTATAACCTATAGTGCTCGTTTACGAAGAAAAATTGCATTTCATTAAATTAAGCGACATTTTTTTTATGGTTATTATTAATCTAAAATTTTAGGTAGATTTCATTAAAAAAACTACCTATTGCAATAGATTCCATGTTTCGACATATCTTCGCGTTTCACATCCCCTAGAACTTCCACCCTCAGTTAAAAAGTTTTTATATAAGTTTATATACTTATCAATCTATCTAGAACACTTTATTGTGGACACTATAACTGCTGTAATTTTACACCATTCACTTTCAAATTGATATATAAAATTGAAGGGCACAAAATCTCGGTCAAGTTCTTTAATGCGTAAAATCAAACCTGGGGGGTGGGAATGGGGGGTTTTGAGAAAGTGAAATTTTGCTATAACATTTAAATTTTATATTTTTCCTTAGATAAGGACCTAAAGTATTTTGATAGCACGAGCCATTGGTCCTAGGGGTGGGAAAAATTGGTTTTTTGAAATTCAAAACATTATACCCCCTTTAATAGATCAAAATTTTAATTTTAGGCCTTTATTTCCCTACAATTTTTGTTTAAAACAATTGTTGATATGAACAACCCTTACGGTAAGGGATAACCAAAATGTTTCACCACTTTGATCCGGTGAAATCTACCTCGGCCTTCCGGAGTGCCGAAAAGATTTTTTTTATAACATAAGGTTAATTTTATTGCTAGTTGCGGTTATTCAAGCTATTTATCTGAAAATTTGCAGCTATAGTGGCATACAGATATTTTCGCGAGAGATGGTGACAGAATTATGTAGGCAACAATGTTTTTATTTCTGATCATCGATAATGGGATGTACGTTACTCATATGTACCTAGGTTAGTTTGGACGTAAGAAAGTCACTTCAGTTTGAAGGGGCATAATGAAAAACTATGCATTTCACTCTGAAACAAAGTTCTTTGATGTCATACATTCGTACACATAAAAGCGACGGAGGGGAAATACACAGTAAGTATGCGAATCTCAATGTAAAATTAAGTTTATTATAAAAGAACCCTTCAGATAATGTTTATACAAATATTAAAATTAAATAATATTCTAGGTCCATTACTTTTTGCAATAAATACTTATCTATTTAGTAATATTTAGGAAAATAGCTATGTAAATAGCACCAATTGTTCAAAAATAAAGAGATCTTACTCATACTTTTTAGCGTGTCCTATATATTACAAGATGAAAAAAAAAGAATTAAATTATAACTTTTAAAGTTATTTCTGCTCTTAAATTCTATGGTACAAGTTAGATTATGAGTTATGTTAATGAAAAATTTCATCCATTATAAAAATTCTTTTTCTAACTTCACTTGTGAGGTTACTCGTTGGTTATATATCGATTAATTATATAACTCACCAGGACCTCCTATCAATAATTACTAAGTCGCAAAACGATTGTGGCCAGTCATTATTTAAATAATAATTATAAGCTAAAATGTAACGTAACACTTATTTATAGTGTGTTATGAAGGATACATGACAAATTGTTTTTAAACCTATTTTCGGAGAAATACAGCCAACAAAATGATATCAGGCTTGTATGAAGGTGTCAAGTTAAAATAAACAAAATAAGTTCAGAAGTCAGTAAGCTGCTAAGTATAGCCCAGTGGTCTGTGCTATTGGGATTTGAGTTAAAATGTACGCTTTTCTAGAAAAATCACTTCATTACAATCTAGTCTACATTATTTCATATTTTACAGTGTCACAATTTATCGCACATGTTATTTTTTTCTGAATCACTTTAAAATTGTTAATTTCATGCGTACACCTAAATAACTTACGAAATGAAAAACCATTTTAAAATGTAAAGTTATAACATATCAAAACATTTATTGAGTTTTTTTTGTAATGCAATTTTAAAAAAGTTAAGTTTCATTATATTAAGTACCAAACAAACATTGACAAACACGTAAACTTTATTCAAAGATAAACAGGTAAGAGAATATATTTGTCCAATAAAAATATATCAAAAATGTAATAAATATATCCACATAATAAATGTCAGCGAAGTTTAAGTTCCTCTTTGAGTTTAAACTGAATCAATTCCATACAAACGGTGGCATCTTCATTACTGTCATGACCTTCCACCGAGTTTTGAATAATTTTCTTCAGATACTCCGAGGTAAGGTTCCTCAGAGCACGTTTGTACGGAGGACCCATTTTGTGAGGGTAAAGTACACTTGTGTCTATAACTGTATTGTGTATCAGCTTAAGGGCTTTAAAATCTGACTCTAAACTGTGCCCCACTAGAATAGTCTTATCAGAAAACATATGTAGTAAATTAGCCTGCACTTGTAAAAGAGTTGTGGTAACATTTTGCATTTGATCCTCAGTTATACCCGAGTACCTGGTATTATAATCGATTATTGGGTACTGAGGCCTAACTAAGGTCTCGTATCGGACGTTACACTTTGGATCTATAACGGTCACTCTAGTGAGGTCCAGCCCTTGAGTTGTATAACACATTTCACAATCCAACGCGTAAACACCGTGATCCACATTCTCTTCCTCGTCATCTTTGGGAAGCGTTCTAACGAATCCTCTCAGGTTTTCATAGTCGACATATTCAAAGACATGACAAGGAGCTGACGCACACCCTTCGCTGCTACCATCCTGGCTGCAACACTGGTATTTGGCTTCGCCTCTGAATTTGTACTTATTATTTGGATGATAAATGCACTCTTCCTTTCTGATCGCTTTCCCCTTTTTATCAACGGTATAATCTTTCTTGCATCGGTTGCAGGTCCTCAAGTTACCTTTGGGGGGTTTCTGCTTTGTGTTGGTAATATAAATCTTAGCCCTGCCTTTTTCGAAGGACGGATGTGGTCTGGGAAAGCCATTGTCTTGCAATTCCTGTTCAGTTAATATCCACTTTGCAACGTTATTGTAAAATTTAATTCCTCTGAATTCATCGCTGAAATCTTGCAACTTTTTAGCTTTACTCTCGATACTCCATGAAACCTGGTCGAGCTTTCCTATCAGTACTTTACCGTGCGAAACTTTGTTGCCTTCTTCTGGGCCTCTTTTGACACCGCCCGCGTCCTGTAATTCTTTTCGCAGTCTTGAGATAGCCATAATAGCTGAATTTCGGTAAATTGCAATAGTGGTGCATTTTTTACTTGTGGTGAGCTCTTCTATTTGGGCCCTGGCATAAGCGTCTTCTGGGGCCAAATATATCTTCAAACATTCGTCAATCATCAAATGCAGAAATCGCGATCTTATATTTGCTGCGATCTTTGAGCCTAATGGCTCCAAAACTCCAGGGCGATCTATGAATTTTTCATTTGGAATATGCGCAGTTCGAGAAGTACCTTTGGCGATTGTGTGTACAGATGTGCTGGTCGAAGGCTCACTGTAGTTTACAGATGAAGAGTGGGCATTTGTCACAGTCCTCTTAGCAGTCAGCATAGTGGAAACATTTGGTACGTGGGCAATACGAACTTTTGAAACGGCTCCTTTGACTGGTTCATGGTGACTGGATATTGGGATTGGTGTTGGATATTGAAAATCATTATCTAGCTCTTTTGCTTCTTTATCTCGTTTGGAAATGTGATATTCTTTTACCTTGGCATATCTGTCTGCCAAAGCTTGCGCAGCAGTAACCTTGAAATCTGGCTTAGCTAATGTTTTAGTTACTTTGACAGGGACTGCAACATGAGAAACTCTCTTTTTACCAACGTAAAGCTCCACTTTGTCATTATCCTTTTGGGGTTCCAGTATTTCATCGTTATGTTGTCTCAATGTGGGTGTGTATTCCTCAAATATTTTCAAACATTGTTCAGTAACATCTTCCGGTTCAGAATCTGATAGTGCAGTCAAAATATCTTCATCAAATGAAAAGTCATCATCAGTTTTTATTAAATCGCCATCGCTCAAATCTTTTTGGTTATCTTCTTCTTTTGAAAGCCTTTGCTTTTCTTTGTGAGTTGGTTTACTATTAGAATGTTTTGATTTAGATTGAGAAGTATGTGTACTGGAATTCTTGGTTTTTTGTGAAGTATTAGTGACTTGTTTAGATTTGTTTTCAGAACTAGATTTTTTTGTGTGTGAATGTTTTGAACTAGACCTGCTCGATTGCTCGGAGGTCTTAGATCGATGTTTCTTATCAGACTCTTTATCTTTAGATTTATCTCTATGTTTCGATTTTGAACTTGAATGAGAATGTTTACTACGAGAACTTTTGTTTTTAGATTTTCCTCCATCGTCGCCTTTAATATCACTTTTACTTGATGAAGATTCTCTCGATGATTCTTTGTGACTTATTTCTTTGTGAGATCTTTGCTTATTATCAATGTTTCTTTCGCACTTTTCTGTTCGTTTAGATTCCGAGCGTAACTCATTTGAACTTTTCCTTGAATTTTTGTGAATTTTGTTTGTTGAAGAACGATCCTTTTCGGTGTTCTTCCGGCTCGCTTTCTCTGGCGTGTTTTTAGGGATTGTTACTACATTCTCTTCTTCCAATATTTGCCCAATAATATCGAATTCTACTTCAAAGTCCTCCAAGCCATTCTCAGTAATATCATAATTTTTATTTTTCTTAGGAATAGGTTCATCTTCGTCGCTAGAGAAGCAAGGGTATTTCGGCTTAGAAAGTAACGTAGGCTCATAATGCAACGATGGCTCATTTTTCAAAATATTATTAAATGGGCTGTATGCGTGATTACTCACGAAAGCACCGCCGGGTTCATAAGACACTCCCGATATAGTCTGACCCGGGGGTTCATAAGCATTGGTGACGATAGTTTGATTTTGAAGAGCTGATATATTTGTAGGAACATAACTGCTATTGTTTTTGGCTGTAGGTCCAACTGGTGTATAAACCTGGGGCTTTGAAAGACATGAACCAGGCAAGTATGTTCCATTGACATTAGACTGACCCTGTGGCTTATACGGGTCTGGATTATTGTCTTTTACCGAATTAGGCGAATAAGTCAATCCTGAACTTGTACCCGTCTGTACGGGGGTGTAAGGTTTATTCAAGTTACTCACATCAATGAGGGTTAATTTTTCATTGTCTTCAAGACCCGACCGTTTTACTTGGATTTTAGACGGTCTGTGAGGCGTATACGGCACTGGAATGTGGCGTTTTGGCGCCGGAACATCAATGGAAATATCAGTATTTATCGGTACAATTGCTGTTGAATCTCCTTCGGCTCCTTTCAATTTATTCAATTCCGCTATTGGAGTTGGGTTGTACGTTGCCCTCGCAGGAGGAGGAAGTATTTCGAGAGGTTTGACCTCACTTACGTCTTGTTTTGGCTGACATTGTGACGGTAAAATTGTTTCGGATGTTCCACTGTCTGCGTGCAAAAGAACTTTCTTTACGGCTTCCGATATTAACTGCTGAAGTATGACATCGTCATTTGTAAAATGTTCAGTAGATGAATCGTGAGAATCTTTCCTTACATGTCGAAAATGACAATAAGGTCTTTCACACAACCCGCTGGAGTAAAAGGGACAGTTCACTTCTTTGAAATACCCAGTAGATGGAAGCATTATGTACCTCCTTTAAAAACAATGTTTGATTTTATATATAATCCTTAAAAAATACATTATAACCTACAATTGTCACTTCAAAACAAACTTTCGTTCGATTCGAACAGACACAGCAATAGCCGAACACTCGTTCGACAGAAGATGTTGGTTTGGTTGATGGGAAAATAGTTTGACAGCTGAGCTGACTGACATTGCCGCTGTCTTTCCCTTTATGGTATCCAGCCTAAAGTTTAGTTTATGATTCGTGCGTTGAGCACGATCTTCGGTTATTTTAGTTTTTTTGTTTTTAATCACTACAAATTGAACTCAATTACAGTATTTACATTTTAAACATATAAAAGCTACAGATTATAACATGTCGTTCATAAAAGAATTAATACTGACAATTCGGAGAGGATCACACATCCAGAATATACGAAGCCGAATAAATGTCGAGAATTTCTCATCGTTGGGAATTGAGAAGCTTTACCTGATCTAGAAACCTAATAAAGATGAGCGTGCACCAGTTCAGTCATTCGTCCGCATTAGACGGAAGCTTCGAACTCTCTCCAAAGATGGGACGTGTCCCGAAACGTCTATAACTTGTATTTTTTACTAATATGGTATGTAACAATCTGTAAATTTCATATATTTATGAATGGTAACCTAAGAGGCTAAAGATCAGATAAACAGTATTTTTTCTAGAGGAGACTATTGGAAATAAACCTTATAATAGTAAATAGAGGTTGATTTTTCATAGTACAAGCTAATGATAAGATAAAATAAATTATTTTAAGCGATATACAGAAATGTACAGAATAACATATTATATTATAACATACAACAATGAGCAAACAAAACACAATGAAGATAATACACAAGTAAACTTTCTGAAAAAAATAAAACAAATTTAATTTAACATTTTAGAATAAGAAATAAAAAAGTGCCTACTCAGGAAACAAACACTAAACAAAAATATTAGGAAAAACCTCTTTTTTTAAATATTAAACTTGAAAATTAGTTTTATTTTCTCTTATGATTTCTTTATATCGCTGAATATCTGTGGTTAGATAATTGTTCTTTATTTTTGAGTTGTTTGAATTGTTTTTTATAATTGACTTGGGGAAGACCGATTGTATCTGTGAGTGTCGTAATCATATTTCTGGGCTCTGGCTCTGTGTTACTGCTTTGTCATCATTAATTTAGAACTCAAACAATAACTACTGAATATATAAGGCATAGATTGTCTATTCTAATTCGAAGTTGTTTAAATAAACAATTCCCTACAGGATGCTCTTGTCAGTTAAACAATATAAATGTGTTATTACTTCCTAAGAATTCAATTTAATGAAAGAATTATATGTTTAATGGTTTAAAGTAAAATTTAATTATGAAATTTTAGTGTCTAATTTAGTTTTTATATTAACAATAGTAATCTGATTTCAAATAAAAACTTAAGTTTAATAAATCTTTTTTTTTTTGTAAGACTTGATTTCATTCACTAACTAATAAAGAATAATGCTGTTTTGAACCTAAACGGCATACTGTAAGTTAAGCGTTAAACTTTGAACATTGCTAAAGTTGACTATAAAGTCTAGGGATGTTACGGGGGTGGGTATATCGGAACCGCAATCGGAGGTTTCAAATTTGAATTATCGGAGTCGGAGATAGAGTAGAAGACAGGCTTAATAAAATAATTAAAACTATTACAAGCATAATTCAGTTATCAGTCTCTTTGATCAGTCAAATATAAATGATATTACACTTATGTAGGTAACATACAACAATAAAAAAAAATATACATAATTAAAAATTTAAATCAATTTAGGTCGAAGCATATTGAAAGCAAAGAAAAAATTAATTACAAATAAAATTTCATTTGGCTATAAAATATAATGTAATAATAACCAGTTTAATTTATTACGCCAAATTACTAGCATATAATGTTTTTTTTAATTTTTATTTGGGATTTAAGCTAAAAAGAGGTAGTTGGTATTTAGAGGTATTTTTATACAGCGGCGATACTGATGCGGAAGTACTTCAATAATCCCGCCAAATACTTTTTTTGACGTCTCTCTTGCGGCGACAAGACTCATTCGTTCGGCGGATTCGCGTTCGACTTTATATTATATTTCCGTTACTTGCTATAGATTTGGAACTGCATCGACGTCGTTAAATTTTATTTAAAGTATATTTTCATTAAAAATGCCCGGGGAATCGGCCGTTCTTCGTTTTGCCAAGTTGACCGAAAAAGCTTTTCCACCTGTTAAAGGCTCTGAAAAATCTGCTGGGTTTGATCTTAAGAGGTGTGTTCCTGTTTCACACCGTTTAATTTATATTTTGCCAATTCTTTATTCATGCCATATTTTGTTTTACCGTAGCGCTTATGATTATGTCGTTCCTGCACGAGGGAAGGAGCTGGTGAAGACAGACCTCCAGATCGAGTTACCTAGCGGTTCTTACGGACGTGTGGCACCCAGATCTGGTCTTGCAGTTAAGAATTTTATTGCCGTTGGAGGTTTGTAAATAGTTTTTTTTTTGTTTAATTTTGTTACGGAGTATTTTAATTATACAAGTCTTGTTATTGAAATATTTAGGTTAAAAACTTAAAACCGTTAAAGCTTTAAATCAGTTTAAAAATAAACATCTACAGTCGACTCACTCATATACAATAGTCCTTAAAAATAGCAATGTATATGTTCTCGAAATAGTAATGCTTTCATTAGTCTAGGCATCCATTGTTAAGCTAAATTGTGTCCCTTAATGATAGCTAGCCCAGAACTTAAAAAACGAAGTTTCTATGGATACGTCCTCCAAGTCATGATAGATGAGTCAGAGACTTAGTCACTTAGAACAATGGAACGGGCAAGACTAGGAGCATGCAGAACAGAGCCAGTCTACTTCTAAATGTGTTTTGACTATTGACCCAGCAGCCGCAGGATTGAACCCTTGCATTTTATTTTTCTTTATATGTAATACATATTTAAAGCCCCATCCCCTATCCCTCCTGACTAGCACAAGCATTGTTGTTTAATCGAATAAGCCCAAAATATAAACAATAGTAAAAAAAAACCAAAACAATTTCATCAGACATCAAACACAGTCAAATGCCATTGCAGCCGTTTCTTCTCTGATCAACAGCCTCTCGAGAAGCCTTTTGAAGATGTGATTTCTCATCTAACTCCACGAAATATAATTCTCAATTTGTGGGCAGCCAAATTATAGGTTTTGTGTATTTCCAGCTGGAGTGATCGACGAAGACTACAGAGGCAACCTCGGAGTGGTGCTCTTCAATCACTCTGATGTGGAATTTGTTGTGAAGCGGGGAGACCGAATTGCTCAACTCATCTGCGAGAGGATTTATTATCCCGAACTAAAAGAAGTCAACGCATTGACGGAAACAGAAAGAGGAGAGGGCGGCTTTGGCTCGACGGGCACACAATAAATTAAGGGTGTTGTAATTTAATTGGAAATATTGCAAAGTTAGAATGGAAGGCAGGAGTTCTAGGTATAGAACTTCAAACATTCCATTGTCTGATTGTCATGATTTGCAGCAATATTTGCATAGTTGTAAGTTATTTTCATTGATCTGTTTACCATAGTTCCTAATTATTTTTGTATGTTCATGCTATTTCTAATTTTTTAAAATAAATCTTGGAAATCGTCAAGTTTGATTTTAAATAAATAACTAGTAATACATTTACCTATTTCCTGAGCCAAAAAGTGATTATTTCCGATTCCTACATATAAACACGCCGAAAGGCTAAGGGAGATTTCACCGGATCAAAGTAGAGGATAAGCGAACTCCAATTGTACAAACTTGTATCAAAGATTGCGCGAGCTCAACCCGCCCGTGCGCAGCGAGAGTAAATATATCAATTTGAAAGTGATTGGTGTAAAATTACGTTAGTTATCGTGTCCACAATAAAGTGATATAGATTTATATATAAACTTTTAAACTGAGGGTGGTTTTGGGTTCTAGGGGATGTGAAACGCGAAGATAATGGTGGTTAGTGTCGCCTAGCAGAAGGTGGTCGGAACTTTGTCACTGAGGAGGTTAGACTAGGAGGGAGGTTAGGTTAATTTTAGATTTCTTACCAGGTGTTAAGAAATCCTATCATGCATATCAAATGCCTCAGACGAACCACAATTTAAATACTATCTTCAGGTGAAGAGGGCTTTTTGTCAGGAAACGCTTTGGTGGTTTCAAACCACCTTTGCATGAAATTTAAAATTACAAAATAATTCATGTAATTTTATTTATAATAAAAGTGAAACCACAGGATATTTTAATTCATTTTATTGAAGGTAAAAATAAAATCTTTAATTTGATAGAAAATATAATATATTTAATTGAGAGGTGCAAAACAAATCTAATATATTCTTTTTCATGGTACATATCTGATAGTTAATTCATAGAGAAAAATATAATTTCAATATTAATATTATATAAAGTGTACTCTTTTTTTTTTGTTATAAAATATTCAGTATGCCCAGGAAAATGTACAAATTCAAAGAATTAACACTAAATTAGGCAAAAAAAAATACATACGTCAAAAATGCAGAGACCGACTGTTTCATTCAATGCTCGCTTATAGTTCGGTCACCGTTGCTCGGTACAATAAGCAACCATGCAAATATAATCAAAACATAGGAATTTATGTGGAGTCAGGTGCGTATTTGTAGTAAAAAGCATATTATTTAAATCATTCTTAGAAAAGATTTTTTGTCAGTTTACGTTCTTATGTTCATCTAGACTAGAAAAATTTTGGAAAATTTAAGTATTCTTTGCGCAGAGAAATATGAACACTAGGCGTGTGGGGAGTGCCTGTCCATTTGTAAAGGGGGGTTTTGTGTAACCTATTGAGTGAGAAATTATATAAAAAAAATCATCCCCATTTTTATCATATTTTTAAGGTGTATTCGATTCGGTCTATGTCGTATGGCGACCGTTGAGCCCTCACAACAAAGACATTATTACATGATCTTTTTACTATTATCACCTAAAGTTTCTATTTTGATATAAGTTTTGTAACAAAAACACTAGAAATTGCAGGATTTATAAATTGTTTTTTTTAAATCAGAAACGGTCTTGGGACACGGTGTTTATGGTATATATTTTAAGTAAGTTTAAAATACCACTATATTATTTTTGCAAACCATTTGAATTAGAATGAGACTATCATTTCAACTATGACAAATCTGTCACTTACGAAAAACGGATAAACAAAAGTAGTGTAGCAAAAGAGCCATATCAATGATATCTCAATGATTATAGCTGTTGGGTTTGTTTATTGTCTATAGTAATTGAATAGTACCAGTGTAATATTTAATCAATAGTTTTTTTTTAATAAAACAAACATGCACTGTTCTAAGACAATTTAAAAAAAAACAGTTACATTTTAAGCGACAACTTTTGATAGTGTCACCTCATCGCAGTTGCGAGTTTGAGTGAAATGGCAGGAAAATTTTACTATTAAAGGCATATTGGTTCCAACAAGTTACTTATTCCAGTTTATTTACATTTTTTTCATACCCAATGTGGTCAAATTTTCTTCTTCGATAGAGCTCCGGTCGCAGCCATTATTTACTATAATTTAGTAAATAATGATCGAACCTCAAATTGTATCTCCATACAACAAAACATAGTCTACCAAAAAGAAATCAGAAAATACAATTTGTATGTGCTAGCTGCGACAGGAACTCTCTTAATGTTTAATTTTCCAATAAGGAAATTAAATAAATGGTGTTTGCTTCCTCGAAGACGAGACGTGGCGAATATCATATCCGTGCCGTCGACTGATTAAAACCCTAACAATGATATTCTAAAACTTGAACACATGCTTTTACTATTGCTTCATCTTCAAAAACAAATTCTGTTACAACACGAATATTTATGATAAACTCTACAGCCTATAATTTAATGTGATGGAAAACCTAATGTCAAGATTGATGCAATTTCAGATGATTAACTCGGCAACATCATTTAAATTTATTATGTAAATTTATACTTTCGACATTGAGAGCTATTTGATTTATTTTTAGTTCAAAAAAAATGTAGGCAGTTTGTTTTTAATGAGGATATATTGATCACTCTGACTTCATGCTTATTGTTTTTGTAGTAATGGCAAGTTAAATTTATTCTGCTATAACATGCTTTTAGATAATTAAAAAAAAACTTTGAATTAGGTGGCTTAATCTAAAAATTGTTGTGCTGAAAATCACGTGAAAATTACATTAAGAAAACTCAACCCGGCGCAGATGCAGAGAAAAATAATACTAGGTACCATTTTACCTCCTAAATATCTAGGCTTTTATTCTGTCTAAAAGTTAAGAGCCTCAAAGAGTGTATTTTTCTATACATTTTATCAAAAGTTTATATGATCTTACTATCTCAATACGAGAATCGAGAAAATAAAACTACAAAACCATAGTTTATTTTCTAAAGATGCAAATTCAGGAAATTTTTTAGACATAAATTGATTCTGTCTTATAATTAAGCAACAACGGTACAGTGTTTATGCGTCAGATGAGAGAACAGTTTCAAAGCACGCGCAAGACAGAGAAGAGCGACACCGGAAAGAGGCTCCCTTATCATAAGTGACTTAAAAAATACAAACACCTTATAGATTAAAATGTTACTATATCCATCTTAATGGAGCTAATGCAATGTGAATCATAATTAATAAAGTTTATTAGATATGTGAAATAAAGCAAAATGGGAATAGTTAAAACTAGTCATATAATAGTGTGCAGCAAAAGAACACGCCAAATGATCAATCAGTCTTCTGAAAATGTAACATAAAATAAGAATATAAAGAAAAAACAAAATTATGATGAAGTCTCATCAGCGTCTCCGTAGAAATAATCGGACGCCCTAAAAGTAGCGGAGGGTTGATAACTTTCCTTAGACGGTACGACTTCAGTGACGATTGGCGACTTTTCCTTAATGCCAAGGAAGGGCTTAAATAGATTTTTTATCTTCTTATCGGTTGAAGGTCCTCTGAAAGCCTCCTCCGCCTTTTGGACATCTCGCTCCAAATTGTCCAAGTCGCTATTGACTCGACCCAAGAATAACTCCAATGAGTCTATCCTTTTGGTGATCGAATTGACCTCACCACGATAGCTCTCCAGTTGTGGAACAATCTCCGTAATGCAGTGTTTTCCTTCGGCTTTGACGACGTTCAAAATACTCCCAAATTCTTCGACGCGAGTGAGCATACTGTCCACGAGGCTTTGCAACGTCTCCAATTCAGATTCCGAGTTGGTCTTAAAGTATTTGCTGTACTCGACGGCGGCTTCTTCCATTGTTTTTAGTTTTCAAATCGAGGATACAAATATTCAAAAACACTCAATGTTCTGTCTATTAGATCTGTAAACAAATTTGACACTTTTGATTGATAGTATGGCCACTTCAAAAAAAACTTCACCATAAATTCCATTTTATTTTTGAATAAATCAAACACAAAGTTCTCTTAAATTTTGTAAAATATTAATGACAGAAAAGCTTCACGGATAATCAGGCTCTACTCTAAATTACTAGGTATTGCGAAACTGCCTCCCACCATATGAAAAATAAATCCCCACCGCCATCAAGGACGCCAAATTAAATAGGTCCTCATGCCATCTGTGATGCCAACTGACATACTATAAACGCTGACAATAGCAACCAGCTTTTATAAAAACTTGGTAAGAAGTATCGTAGATGGCGTAATATTTACATTTTAAAATTTAACAACTATCTTAAAAAAAATATTTTCAAACTAAAATGTACCTATGTCATTTTATCCCATCATTTGCCGCTAGAATTAAAAGATAAAGCAAAATAAAATACGAAAACAGTTGCTGTTTTACTACCAGATAGCCATAGCTGTTGTCTAAATTCTTATAATGCTACTAACGCTTTTCTAGCGTTCATCGCAAAAACGCATTAGCGCGGATCTGTCTACTTTGATTAATAATACAAATTATTAGTTAAATAATTCTTTAAAGATTTATTGCATTGGTCTAATATTTAGACGAAAATTTCAGGTAATCAGAGAACAATTATTCAACCGACTGAACTATTTCAATAAAGTAATAACCAATATTAATCCTCTGCATATCAAAAAAATAAATTAATTGCCTTTATAGGTGTCACTATAAAATATTTGTGTGATTGGTTTTTGTTGGTAAATTAATTGTTTTAGGATTATTCGCTCTAATAAAACTCTACGGAGGCAGGGATTTGTAATATTTAATCAGTTTCGTTTCACCGCCATCAAATCTCATAAACGAGTCATGTAGCAAAAATGTCAGTTTCTCGAACGGAGTGGTCGCATCGACACCAGCGCTACCGAAGTTTCATATTCGAACGCAACTTGTTGATTGTTTCGTTCGTTCTTCGTCCCCTCTCTTTCTCTCAGTCGGCGTTTCAACGGTTCGCCGGTCGGTCGTCTGCGGCGTGGTCGCGCGCGCGTGTGCTATCTCGCGCCAGTGTTCGATGTTATTTTCAAAACTTACTTTCACAATACTATAAGTTTTTTTTTACAACTTTTGTCGGTCGTAATCTATGGTGATTTGCAAAAATGACATGACATTTCTGACGCCCGGCACATGGAATGCGATGGAGCGGAGTTTTGTGAAGTTTTAAGTTGTAGCGGTTTTTACCTGAGAAAGGTGTGACCCGTTGTTGACTGTCGCCACCGCGCGAGCGGTTATCAACTCTCGTCTAAAGAATCCACCGTGATAAGTGCTAATAATAATCTATGTGTGCGTGTGACGAATCATCAGTTTGGGTTCATATAAATAGTGAAATTATGTCACATTCAAACAAACTTCATGTGGTCTAATTCATTTGGGCGTAAAGTGGTTTGAGTGATTGTGATTTTGCAGTGGTTTGAATAGCGGGTATTCCGAATAGCGATATAAAGATGTGGGAGATGAGAGCTTTCGGCGTCTTCTGGATGCTGGTGTGCCTGCTGATGGATGCTTGCGCGCAGGAAACAAAAGGTTTGTTAACTTTACCTGAGCGCGGGGAGCCAGTCGTATCTTCGTTCATTGCCTACCTGGCGAGGCGTTTATTTAATTTATTCTCTGCCCGTAGGAATAAAAACAAATTTAACCAAAAAATACCTAGATGGATAGGTAGTCTGGTAGTTACATATGTAAACGGAATGGCGACATTCTTTCGCGATTAAATCATACTTTTTTAGTTTCCATAAATGACACCGTACCATGCCTACTCGTGTGAAAATGACTAATTTTAATACTACCTATTTTTGCATTCCATTCTGATTGCGTAGGTAACAAAAAAAAAATGAATACGGAATAAATAAGATAAACTTGATTTTTCTGATTCACTAAATAATAAACTATCCTTGGTTCATTATTTATACTCGTACTTAGTCAATACTATCTTTAACTACTTCTTAGATAATTTTTCAATATATAACTAACCAAACCAAACTTTATGAAATGTACAATAATAAACAAAGTAGGACAACATTTTTTGTTTTACTTACCTATCGATCACAGGAATGCAATTTACAGTACTTGTTATGTTAGATAAATTTAATAATCTGCTATAAGGCTATTAAATTTGGTTGTGTTCACTTAAGAAAAAAAAAAAATCTATGCATCTATATAATTTTATATTTCCTAATATAATTTTACAGTATAATAGCTATTAGGTTAAAAAAAACCTCAAGCACCTTTTCAATACCCATGTTTGACTTTAGTTCTGTAAAAAAAAGGTACTACACAAAGTTGAACCGTTATTTTTAAAACTTGCTCATCTCACCCTGTTTACAAATTAATACAAAACACTCAACTTGCACTATTAAAAAAAAAGATTTCCACATTTAAACAGATACATTAGTATGTATCTGTTTGAATGTGGAAATAAAATAAATTAAATTAAAATATTTCCGATTTATGGCCATTTTGTTCCGAAACCCTAAAACTGAGAGGTTAATTTATAAATACTAAGTTGTCTATTTGTTAGGAGGGAAATCTTCGAAGAACTTTTTCGTAGAACGATGACGGCTATGGTTTATGCGTCATGTGTCGCCCTCTCGCTCGTTCCAATGAAAAAGTCGCGTGGAATTCTGTCTACTCTTTCCAGCACGCGTTTCTGAGTCATCCGGACGCGTTGCATTTTTAAGTTTTCAGATTAATGTCTGAGGTGTATATAAACCATTAAGCCTGGTTTACACGGGTATAGTAATCAGGAGAGTAGATTACCACTTTTGATTTTTTTTCGTTTAAACATAGTAGAGTACCAAGTAGAGTTCACTCTACTACCTACTCTACCACTTTTGATTTTTTTTCGTTTAAACAAGTATAATACATTAGTACTATACTATATTTTTTAATTCATAATTTTTACGTTTTTACTGAAACTTAACATTAAATGTAATGTACCCTTTCACCAATATAATATTTTGTAACTTACCACTGAACAGTCAGTTTTTCCCTCCTTTTGCCAATTTCATTATTTTGTCAAATGCATCAAACCATTTTATATTTGGAATGTAGATATCATCTGCTCCTGCTCCTGATTTAGTGGATTTCTTTACTTTAAGACACTTCAAACTGCAAGTAACTTCAACTAAACTCTACTTGATACTTGCTGTTGTGGGGAGGCTAGTAGAGTTGGAGTTGTGTGGGGGGTGAGTAGAGTAGAGTTACTTTACTGCAGCCAGTAAAGTACTCTACTCTACTCGATACTCTACTCTGCGGAGCTTTTTTTCGGGTTTCTACAGATAGAGTTACTCTACTAGATACTCTACTCTCCTGATTACTATACCCGTGTAAACCAGGCTTTAGTCAGTTCGTCTGCGTCAGTAGAATATTTCTTTAAAGATTAAGGTAAATAATTAGGTCCTCGACCAACCTGATTCTGAACTTAACCACTTTCTGTTTTCATTTAAAGCTAAATGTTTAAATAACAGATTTTCACTTTTTACTCATTAATTTAAAGAATCGAAACACTTTTAAATTCAGATTTGTTATAAATTATATTCATGGCCAAAAAGCAGAAAAGCATATATTGTCTATAAATATTATGAGACTGATCTACCTATGTAGATAGGTAGATTAATTTCTTAAGTAGCATTTAACATTTCAAGTAAAACAAACCGATATTTCTTTCAATTTTAACAATTACCTATCTACACGTTAATTGTTTAAAGTATTGTTTTTTTAATATCGGGTAAAAACAAAACGAAAGTGACTAATCGTATGACGTAACATTTTTAAAGTTGTGTTTAGTTAAGTCACGTTAGTTTTTTTTTCTCCATTTTTTGTTGAGCAAATAGTAAATTAGTATTAAAATATGCATGCAAACATCTTCCTAATATAATAAGTATTTTACGCTTAACACAATACTTTTATTACATCGGCAATCAGCCATATTGGTATTATTTTAATTTCTACAAAAACCTAAATATTTGAACTTCCCTGGCCTTTGGGCGTTTTACGTTTAATATTTACGAAATAATAATAAAACGTGTAAGTACACAATTTAACAATATTGTTGTACAAATTAGCACAACACAATTTAATATTAAGGCGTAGCCAAAGGATAAATATTAACTTCGATCCATGTAGAATTGTAGACCATATTTTCTATGGTTGGCATTTGGTAATTATTGGATATTTAATCCCAAAAAAAATACGTTTACTGATGGGGGCGATGGGGGGAAGTTGAGGCGAAAAAGAAAGATGGCGCGACAGTCACACGACGATTTCCCAGACGGAAGATAATTCAGTCGGCGGCGGCGTGACGTTGCGAGCGAATAATAAAATGTTTAGCTTGCAGACTATTGTGACAAACTTAATTGAAAATGACCCAAAAAAAAAAAACTGCTGACAACTAAGTGCTTCTTGGTTCACCGGCCCTCATTAGCGACATTGTCAACTGTCATATAATTAATAACCTACTTAGACATAATTTTGATAACCTAAAATACAAAAAATTATCACGGTTATTTTATCCGTGGGACATTTTTTGATTAGTTGTCAAACCAGGATCAAAAAAATATACTAATTTTCGCTAAAATTTTATGGGATTTGCATTTTAAAATTCTAGAATATTGTGACAGAAAAATGATTTTCTACCTCAACTAATGATATATTCACTGAATAATGATTCAAACTAATAATACAATATTTTCTGTTAATCGTCAAGAACATAACCAATAGAAAACGTTAATCTTAAAAATATTATGTAGTACTTAATATTGAACTATCAGTACCAAAAGAACCTAATTAACTCAAAACACAAACTAAGTATATCAGTGCAGTGTTCATGAAATGAGATTAAATAGTTCGTAACAAAAATTACGCCGATAAATTACAATAAAAGTTAAAAATACTTCAAATAATATAAATACTTAAAAAAAATACTTCAAGCAATAAAATTATAACATGACACATAAAAATATGGTGACTTACTCAAAAATGGTGTCTGTTTGAGGTAACCGACGCGATTAACGGTTTTTGGTCGTAATTAAGATTTATTTTTTAATTAAGCAAACTAAATGAAATTACTGAAAGTGTTAAAATCATTAAATTATCATATTTTATATTAAGTACTTGGCTTATTAGCAAAATTATAGCATTGTAAAAAGAAATATTAATAAATAGATCGTACGTTAGTAAACAATAGCTCCTTTACCAAATACGATGATTTTTAAGGAGACGAAACGCTGGTTAATTAATTAATTTTTATAATAAACTATATAATGCATTTTTATTGTGTGTCACTTGAGTCAGAATTTTAATTTATATCACCTGATAGAATAAACCGCCAAAACTATGTGCGTATAAGTCAAAACTACATAGATGTTGCCTAAAAAATTACATTTACTATGTGGAATAAAACAAATTTTCTTCACATTTCAATTAATTGACAGACCGGAGGTATTTTTCCATCTAGATTTTTTCTGTACATTTTTTAATATTTCTATATCCTTAAAATGTTGTAAGGAGGTTATTGTAATAATATTGGTAAACATATGTAGCTCCTTATTACGCTTACCTTTTTAAAAAAATGATTAGCTTTTACCAAATATTTGGCCCTCAGAATGCTCAGATATGCACAAATATTTCATTATAATATTACCAAAAGGAGTTCTAAATCAGGCCAAATGTGACACCCGAAGCATTCGTTCGCACGCACGCCATTTTGGATTATTGGATTTTCTGCTTTCATATTATAAGAGCACGGAGACAGCTTCCGTATAAATAACGCAATAATTTAGTTACTTTAGACAATTTATTTATTGGTAATCTAAGGCGCAGAATTAGGTACATGTTAAAAACATTTTAAAATGTATTTTACAGCATAAAAATGATTCCTGGCGAAAGTTTTTATGCTGCGGTTTGTAAACGCCTCACTCTATCGAAAGTAAATAAAGCATTTAAATAAAGGTTTTAAGATTACACGTGTAATAATTTCCAATAAGGTTAATTATTTTTTTTTGTTTGTTTTATATTTATCAGTCATTTTCTATAAAATACCTATCATTAGCTATTGTATGTTATTTATTAGACTTTTATAGTTTACATTTTGTAACATAAATATTTTCATTCTTAATATAGCTTAATTTTACCCGTTAACACGGGCTATGTTTGAACATATTAATTAGTATGGACTTCTTTGCCTATATGATTTTTTTCACACTCACAGGCGGATCCTTCGCTCTCCATCTTCACAAAAAATGTGTGACACGATTTCTTTGTGTCCTTCCCACATACTCGTGAGCTGAAATGAGACCTCTAGTGAAACATTTTATATTACAACATTATTGTAGTGAAAACTTTTATAGGCACGTTGAGCCATTTTGGACGAGTAAAATATTATGAATCTAATATATTAAGGTGAAGTCAAAGGATAAATATTAATTTCGATTAATTTAGAATTCTTTTTCTATGGCTAGCATGTAACCATTGGATATTTAATCATAAAAAAAATATGTTATATATTTCGATCTTATATCTTCAACATAGTAAAGGCAGATTTTTAAAATTCAATTCTGTTTTTGAGATATTTAATAAATGATAAACTCTTGATAGTTCTTTTTTAGTTGAATTTCTCTCTTATAAAAGATATTAGGGCCTTAGGAAAAATATTAATTGAAAGTCAAATTAAGGGTCTAAAATATAGAAAAGTTTGTTTTTTTAATTCTATATTAGGAAGCTGTTATTAAATAAAACCTAATAATCTTTGATATTATAATTAATTAGAATACTCACTGTTAAGTTTTCACTCCTGTCGGCTCAATGACTGTCAAATCTTTTTATTGGTAAATTTATTTTTCATCCTAAAGCTTCACAGGATTTAAAACCTAACCACAAACCATTGCTTTTAGGTTTGCTAGTACTAATTTTCGTTGTTTTTGTTCAACCTAGGCGGTTTTATTTCTTGGCAATAAGCTATCTCTTTTTAACCTTAATTTGTGTAACATTGTTTATTATTATAATAGCAAAGAATTTGTACCGCTGAAGTAAATGTAGCAATTTTTTTTTAATTTTCGTTACTACATTTGCGTAATAAAATTGATGATATCTTCCAAAACATTTTTTCCGGCCCACTATTCGAACATTAATAAAGGGTAAGCAATTCGGCTTAAATCTGTTTTGAGCGTAATTTCCTATCCCTCGACCTACATTGGCTGAAAATTAAATGTCACACCACGTTCCGTGCTCGCCCGCAATTCCTTGACTTTTGATTGATGCGCAACGCTCTTAAGGTGGCCTTCAACAATGGGCCCTAATGTCAAAACATACCCACTAAAAGTTATTTATATTAAATACTGGGCGGCGGCGAAATTCGAAGTACGCTCTCTTGATAGATTAATGGCTCCGAGCGACACGTTTGATGGCAGCCATGAAGAGGTGAAATAAAGGCAAAAGGCTACTATAAAATTAACAAGTAAGTAGTCGCGGATGATTTGCGAAAATCTTGTGAGTATAAGCTCGAGTAGATGTGATTGGCACGGGTGTTTGATGCTCACAGGGCCGAAATTTCAGTCCTCTCTTAAAGTCGTTCTTACTTAGGATGGACTTAACTTACGCACGACATAAATTGAATTGTGGATTTCAATTAGTTGACATTGTTAGGAATATGTTTTCGCACTCGTGATAAGTTATCGCGCGTACTAAAAAATGCAAATTTTGACATTTTTAATTTGTTAGATATAATAAAACCGGCGATTGTAGCGCCGTTAGTGTGTTTAACGCTAAACGAGAGTTGAAATACGATGTTTGTGGGTTAAGTCTAGCTTAAAATTTAGGTTAGCCTTAAGCAGGACATGAAAGTTCAGCCCTAAACTACATTGATGCATCCTTAACCTCCACTCTAATTTTTTTTTCTCTTTTCTTCTGTCCATGTTTTATTAATCTGGATACTCATACCTGTACTACCTAGGTTGTACATACCAGTTAGAAAAACTGTTGTTATGGATAATAACTAAAACAATGGATGAAAAAGCCTTCTTAGTACGAATTAGGTAATTTTACGCATTGTAATGGTAATGTGTATAGTTTAATTAAAACAAAAGTCTCACTGGCTAAATGGATGATACAAACAAAGGCATAAATCCAATTCATAAGGTTCAACAAATAAATAATCGCGTTTTAATATCACGTAATATCTATTATAAAGAAAATATATGTATAAAATATCATTCTAGCACCTACGGAACCGACTGTACTTAGACGGAATAATGCAATTACCCGAATTTAGTTTCCACCGCAACACGGATATTATCTAGTGCGGTAGGAAACAAATCACCTGGCTATTAGCATACTATGGATAATAACTGGTAATATTAAAATGAATGATACACAATGACTTATTTTGTCCTTCGATTATAAATATACTTATTTCTATTGTAAGATGTTGTCTATTAGATAACATTACTCAAAGATACTGTACTGTTGCTAAGCTGTATTTTATCAATAAAGAAATGTTATTTTTATTTTATTCTTTCGCGAAATAATATAAATTTCATATGATGTTAGATAGCTGATCTCATGTGGATACCAGGCCACTCAGGCATTGATGGCAACGAGAAAACAGACGAACTGGCCAAGAAAGGTGCTAGCATGCCTGATAGGTCCAGAACCGGCCTGGGGTATAGCTAAAAGCACAACCAGCAGACTGCTAAAAAATCTAGGCTAGAAAACAAAGCCTAAAATACTGGCAAGAATTTCCCGGATAGAAGCGAGCTAAAGAACTCAAAGTAGGATACTCGCAAAAAAAAAAAAACTCTCGGAGCTAATGAAGTTAAGCCGGAACCAACTAAGGATCCTAACCAGAACCTTAACAGGCCACACCTACTGTGTGTAAGTGGGCCCCTCACTTACAAAAGGTTCCAGCTTCTAGGCAACCATCTCCTCAAGCCAGAAGAGATTAGAACCATCGCACCCAAAAAGATACTTAACTTTATCTACAGTACGGGACTAAAGGGTGAACTATAAGTGGATTTAAAAGTACAATAGTTCTTCAAAGGATGCTGTACACGGGGGCAAATAAACCCCCATATCCACTAACATAACATAACATACTTAGGTAGTTTAAAATATGATTTGTAGATACATTAATACTGCAAATAGCTTGAGGGTACTTTTTTAACTTACAATTGACACCTGTAGCTATCATACAATATCAACTGCTTCTATACATGAACCAAAAAGCTGACGTCTTACAGCTAGGCGTCATTAAGGGCATCTACCACCCAGACTACTTGTTACCAACTTGTGATGGGATCCTTCATTCGTGCCTGCGGCACTTTTAGCCCGTTCGATGTGCGTTTTGGATGTCCATCAGGTTATTTTTGAGGTCTGAGTAGATTAAAATAAAAAAAAAACATACTCCAGATTCGAAATGCATCCGATCCTAGCGTGTAACGAGAAATACGAGAGGATCGAATCCTGCGCACCTTTTGTCTGCGATTTTCCATGCGCACGTCCGCGCGGCCACTGATCGACGATCGAACTTAAGTATGGCAAAGCGGAGGTAAATTCGACTCGCGCGCAGCTGCACTCGACCCGTGCGCCGCAATCGCGTCTAAACCTATAATATAGATCACATTGCAGCAGTATCCTTTTCAACAACTTTGTAAACAAAGTAAAAAAAATGCTAAAGAAATAGTACAATATATGATCACCTGATAAAATATCAGACCGCGCGGCGTCGCGTCCCAGAAACCAACTGACTCCGCGGGGAACCCTACCTACAAATGTATTGACGACAATAAACGACGGGTAGTTTACCACGCGCAAATATTGTAATAGGTCAATTGGATAGGCCAGAAACACAACACCACGCGCGCCAAACGCTCAATATAGTAGTTATATATCTTAATATATATAAATCTCGTGTCACAATGTTTGTCC
The DNA here is from genome assembly GCA_020383195.1 of Neomicropteryx cornuta. Taxonomy (NCBI): domain Eukaryota; kingdom Metazoa; phylum Arthropoda; class Insecta; order Lepidoptera; family Micropterigidae; genus Neomicropteryx; species Neomicropteryx cornuta. Next base: position 955,532 of record JAHKQU010000028.1, read on the forward strand.
TCAATGGACTCCTAAACCACTTAACCGATTATAATAAAATTTGAACACCATGTGCAGTTCGATGTGCACTTGAGAGATAGGATAGTTTAAATCTCAAATTATAGTCGCAATTTTAATTTATCGCTAATTTTTTGTCCGTTATTATTTGGCAGTCATAAAACTGACAGATGTCGATACCTTTTTATTTTATGGGCGATTGTGAAGAGCGCGTGACGACTCGGTGCCTGTATAATTTTATTGAACAAGCAGAGGAAAGAGCAATTGTGATATTATTGGAAAATTTTTTATAAGATCACAATCAACTAATTCAATTGATCAAAAGAGTTTCGCCACGACTGCAAAATGACAATTATCAAATCGTCATAAAAGCCGACAAAGTACCATTAGGTGAACATGCTGGTAGATTCAACGCTCCAACTGTTGATGAGGTTGCTGTTATCATGGTTGGTGATCCAGTTGACAAAAGATCTATAAACATTACACGGCGAGACAACACTGTCAGTACGATTTCGGATCTACACCGTTCATATGACGCACTACAATATCCATTGATATTTTGGCAAGGACAAGATGAATATCACCTTAATATCAATCAGTATGATCCAAATACCGGTAAATTTGACAATTATCTATTTACTTTCTTACTGTATGTATAGATTTTAATTTCGTATTGCATTTTATTATTTATTTTTTTAGGTGATTACAGAAATAATAAAGTTAGCTCAATGAACTACTACGCACACCGAATAATGGTTAGACAACATCAAGACAATTATATCCTTCGATATCGTCAGCTGTTCCATCAATACATTGTTGATATGTATGCTAAGGTCGAAAGCGAACGCTTGCGATTCCTTCGATTCAACCAGGCAAAACTACGATCGGAAGAATATATTCACTTACGAGATGCTGTTGCTGGAAACATCGATGGAAATTTAAATCACAATGACATCGGTAATGCTTTCATTTTACCTTCAAGCTACATCGGCAGTCCACGGAACATGCAGGAATACATACAAGATGCGATGACTTACGTACGTCATTACGGCCGACCGGATTTATTTATTACATTCACATGTAATCCGAATTGGGAAGAGATACAAACTTTACTATTGCCAGGACAACAAGCCATTCATCGTCATGATTTAACTGCACGTGTGTTTAAACAAAAATTGAAATCCTTAATTGATTTTATTGTTAAATATACAATTTTTGGTATCACACGTTGTTGGCTGTATACGATAGAGTGGCAAAAGCGAGGTTTGCCTCATGCCCACATTTTGGTTTGGCTTAAAGATAGAATCCGTCCTGAAGAAATCGATCAAATAATTTCAGCCGAAATTCCAGACCCATTAATTGATCAAGAATTATTTGATATTGTCACCAAACACATGATCCATGGGCCATGCGGTGTTTTCAACATGACGTCACCGTGCATGGAAAATGGAAAATGTAAAAAAAACTTCCCAAAGCCGCATACGAATGACACGATCACGGATATTGATGGTTATCCAATGTATCGTCGCAGAAGTACTGAGAATGGTGGCCACACATTTACAATGCGACTGCCGAACTTTCCAAATCAAGTTGAGTTTGATAATCAGTGGGTGGTACCATACTCACCACTACTTTCAAAAACTTACAAAGCTCATATCAATGTTGAGCTTTGCAGTTCTGTTAAATCAATTAAGTATATTTGTAAATATGTAAACAAAGGCAGTGATTTGGCCATATTTGAAGTAAAAAACATAAATAAAAATGACGAAATAGCACGATACCAAATGGGCAGATACATTAGCAGCAATGAAGCTATTTGGCATATTCTCAGCTTTCCCATCCACGAAAGAGATCCTGCTGTCCAACATCTGGCAATACATCTTGAAAACGGTCAACGTGTATACTTCACTGAAGAAAATGTTCTCCAAAGAGCGTTCGAAGCTCCGAAAACGACTCTAACTGAATTTTTTACATTGTGTCAAAAACCTGATGTTTTTGGCCAATTCGCGAAGACATTGGTGTATGGTGATGTTCCACGTTATTTCACATGGAACAAATCCAGTAAAAAATGGGAGCCACGGAAACAAGGAAAACCACATCCTTCCATTACAGGCATATTCAAAGCTAAGACATTGGGGAGACTTTACACGGTACATCCAAAGCAACGTGAGTGCTTCTATTTACGTTTGTTATTGGTGAATGTTCCCGGACCAACGTCTTTTGAATTTTTACGAACAGCTAATGGTCGAGTATTCAATACATACCAGGATGCATGTCGTGAACTGCAATTGCTAGAAGACGATAACCATTGGGACTTAACGCTTGCTGATGCTGCGTTGACATCAACACCGAATAACATTCGTCAGTTGTTTGCAATTATTTTGGCGACATGTTATCCCTCGCAAGCACAAACTTTGTGGGAAAAATATAAAAATTGTATGACAGAAGACATCTTGCACCGAATTAGACAAACAAATCAATGCCAAAACATAGATTATACACCAGAGATGTACAATGAAGCATTGGTCTTGATCGAGGATTTATGTGTTCTTATTTCAAATTTACCACTTAATCATTATGGTATGCCATCACCTAATCGTCCAGCCACCGACTTAGTCAATACCGATTTACAACGAGAAAATCAATATGACCATGGAAGTTTAGCAACAATTATCATGAACAGTGAACCATTACTGACAGCAGAACAAAAAATTATTTATGATCGGATTATGCTGGCTGTTGCTGCTGAACAAGGCGGTTTTTTTTTCTTGGATGCACCCGGTGGAACAGGTAAGACATTTTTAATATCGTTGATTCTTGCCAAAATACGGTCGCAACAAAAAATCGCATTAGCATTAGCATCGTCAGGCATTGCGGCTACTTTACTGGATGGTGGGCGAACAGCACATTCAACATTCAAGCTGCCATTGGACGTTCATAATAAACCAGATGCAATGTGTAACATCAAAAAGAATAGTGGAATAGCTGCAGTGTTGCGGAAGAGTTCTATAATAATTTGGGATGAGTGCACAATGGCACACAAATATTCACTTGAAGCATTAAACAGAACTATGCAAGATTTAAACAGCAATAATAAACTTTTCGGTGGTGCTATCTTACTTTTGTCTGGTGACTTCCGGCAGACCTTACCGGTTATACCTCGCTCTACTTTCGCGGATGAGATTAATGCATGTTTGAAACAATCATTCTTATGGCGAAGTGTTGAAACACTTCGATTGACCATAAATATGCGAGTACAATTGCAAAATGATCCATCAGCACTAATATTTTCCGAACAACTACTAGATATTGGGAACGGTAAAATAAAACTGCAACCAAATACGCAATGCATTAAACTACCAGACAATTTTTGCACTGTTGTTCAGGATAAAACTGAATTGATTCAGAGTATTTTCCCGGATATACAGAATAATTATTTGAATCATGAATGGCTTAGTCAACGGGCGATTTTGGCAGCCAAAAACGTTGATGTTGACGAAATTAACTTCCAGATACAACAGTTGTTACCAGGCGATCTGATGTCTTTTAAATCAATCGATACTGTTGTTGATGAAAATGAAAGTGTAAATTTTCCGATTGAATTTTTAAATTCATTAGATATCCCTGGAATGCCACCACATAATCTTCGATTAAAGATTTGTTCCCCTATTATTCTCCTCCGTAATTTGAATCCACCTCAATTATGTAACGGTACGCGTTTGGTCATCAAAAAGATCACCGGAAACATTCTTGAAGCAACCATTTTGGCTGGGAAGTTTAAAGGAAAAGTGGTCCTGCTGCCACGTATTCCGATGATACCATCAGATTCTACCATACCCTTCAAAAGGCTACAGTTTCCAATTCGTTTAGCTTTCGCCATGTCTATAAATAAATCTCAAGGTCAAACAATGTCCATTTGTGGTTTAGATTTGGAAAATCCATGTTTTTCTCATGGGCAACTATATGTTGCGTGTTCACGTGTTGGGAAACCGTCGAATCTATTTGTGTTAGCTAAAGACAGGTTAACCAAAAACATTGTGCACCGATTGGTGTTAAATTAAATTGAAATTGAAAGTATTTATAATTCAAAAAAAAAGATATTAATGTTTAAAAGTTTAAGACTGTCTGCCTTGCCTACCTCATTCATGAGTTTAAGCGTCACATGTTATTTACTGTATTATACTGTAATATACTTATATTTGTTATAAAATTAAATGGAAATAATAAATCTGATAAATTTTTATTTTTTACCTATTGATTTCTGCTTAGTATCAAGTGTAAGAACATTTTAATTAATTGTGTTCAACGTACTTCCCCTTCAAATCTCAATCCAGTGAATTTGTATACCAACATCAACATTTTCGTCTTTGTTCGTAAATAATTTCATTGTACTAAAGGGTTATAGTAGTAGAAAGTCAAATAAGGAGATCACCATATTTTTTTACAAATACCATCTGTGTGAAAAAGCATAGTGGACTCCGTGACTGATGTTCTCTTATTGTTCCTCTTAGATTGTTTACTATAATGTAATATAACAAAAACTTTAGCCACAGCAACGCGTGGCCGGGTCAGCTAGTATATATATATATATATATATGGGTTTTTTTGAAACTACATGGAAACTTGTTAAACAAAAGTTTCCATCTAGCTTCAAGATTCAAGCACAGAATCACCTCGTAAAAAGGATACTGTTAAATTTTTATGCTCACTCTCACTCACATCTATTTTTTTCAGGGACTTATAAGTTTCATATCTCATACACTCATTTCTATACACTAATTTAACGATCCGCGGTTTTTTTTAGAGCAAGTTGATTTCAAAACACGCTTTATTGTCAAATCTTACAATTTTTTTTCGAACCGGTTGTGGAGTTACGCCCGGCATCGAACTCTCCTATGCTCTTCGCAAATATTTAGTAAAATTCTACATTATTATAAATCGTTCAAACATTAAAAAAAAAACTATTTTTTAAACTTGAAAAATTAGTTTAGCCTACAATCTCACACTGGCATTGAGATGAGTGACTTACCTGGTCCCGTAATGAAAACAGCCCGCGGAGCATAGCTGAGAAACCTTGTATCAGAAATCTGGATATATAAAACAATCGGGTTAGTTACACCATTTATAACTCGAGAACGGCTGAATCGATTTTCATAATCTTTGAATTGTTGGATTTGTCTCCGCCCGAATAGCAGAATAACTATTAAAACATCGGAAAATTTCACAAAATACATTGTATTTTCTCATACGTTTTGTATTGAACGGGGTTGCATTCTGTGGAGTTCTATTTTCATACTGTAAGTTGCCTTCGAAGATGTTCAGTTTGTGAGGTTATCAGATTTGGCATTAAGCGCGCATCGATAATTGCTTAATTATGTAATTTATTTTGATTTTTGTACATTTATTCATTTTGAGTATTCTTAATAAAAAATTTGAATTTAATTCAGCTAATAAGTTAACAAAACATTTATTGATTCTGAGGAGGTATGAAATTCGCAGGGACAACATATTTATTCATAAAAGGCACATGTTACATTAAATGGGTTCTGGCAAAATATTATTTTGGCTGCCAGAAACCTAACTTTATGGCTAATCTTACAAAATTGCAGACAATATTTAAGTTTGAAATAAAGAAAAAGATATAGCACCAAAAACGCACTAACAAAAAACAAGTAGCAAAAGTTAGAAAATCATTCAATACGGATTGATTTTGTACATTTATTGAAATAATACATTTTGAGTATAGGTTAATAGGTTACAGCTAATAGGTTAACACAACATTTATTAATTCTGAGGCGGTCAGCTTGTTTATTTACAACGTTTCTCCCCTCCGTGGTCCACAGTTTGGAAACTGTAATTCCATTTCGATCTAGATCGCTCGCGCAGTCTCGATCACGACTCTGTCCGCGATCCGCGCGACTCTAGATCATATTCAGCGCGCATCTAACGACTCGTGATCTTCGTCTTAAAGCCTTTATAGTCATTTTCCATTGTCACGGCGTTTTCTAAACCGTCATTGATTGGTCAGGGCTTAAGAGCTAGGATCAGTTCCGCAACGTTCTTAATTTCTTCTTTATTTTTTTCAACTTTTAAAACGAACAAATCCCGGTCGTAGCAAAGTAAAAATAAAGAATTTCCTAAAGGTAGCCTAGTAGTTTGAGGCGTCGGACTATTGACCCAAAACTCGCGAGTTCGAATCCGCACATGGTCATATCATTTTTAACGCCTCATTCACTCGGTGGAAATATTTATTTGGTTTTATGTTATACTTTAAGTTGGTACTATTGTATTTATTCGTTTTATTTATTTGTTTTTTTTTTGTTATGATTGTACATGTACTGCCTGTTTATAATTTTTCTCGTGTAACTGTTTATTTCCCTAATAAAGATAAATTAAAATTAAATTACCACCATTACCACTCTAGGACAGGCGCATTTGGCCTAGTTTAGTAGGCCCAGACATACATACACATATCATATCATATCATAGTTCAATAGACATACATATTATCTGGATGATTAAATTAAATAGATTAGTTGGTTGGCAATACTGTAATAGTGATTCCTTCCCTCTTAACCAGACAAAATTTAAATATTTGTAAGAAAATACACAAATATATAAATTATAAGAAACAATAAGATATATAATATATTATAACGTAAGAAATCATCTAAACACAGTATTTAAGCAATACATTATACAAGTTTACTATATAATATATATTGGACGTAATGCGCATATATTTTACACTTTTCTTTTTATCTTTAGACATGACGATCCATTTTCACATATCCTACGTTGAACGTAAGTTATTCTTGTAAATATCCATTAAACTATTCATTATACGCCATATTCGTTACATTTTCACCGTTTTTAATAATTATTGTTTCTTGTTTAGATCATTTTTTTCTTATTTTAATGAAAGTTTGACCGTATTGCTAGATAGGTGAGAGTGAAAAGCTTTCATAAAATACAGGCCTGTATTTAAACCAGCGTGCATTACCTCAAGCGATGCAACTATCTGTGGCTTCGGTATTAATTTTTCTTTGAACATTCTGGCTATAATTATAATTTATTTGAAAAAAAAATCAATCCTTAAAATATTAAAAAGCATTCGAATTTTCCAAATGTCAGTACTGTCAAACTTTTATACATATAAGGTAACCTAACGGTCTTTACCTATTTTAACGTAAAAATCATCTAAATACAGTATTTAAACAATACTTTATACAATTTTACTATATATATATATATATATATATAGAAAGATTAATGACACAATCTTTGACAATATTGAACAATTTTTTTATTTTGTGATAAAGTGCTGGATAGCATAAAGGTTCTAAAGAGGTCCTGTACTTCAGAGCGCAGGATGTCGGTTTCAACCCAGCGCTGAGTTTTATTTTACACTATAGAGGACAGGTGAGAGTGATTTATATAACAACCATTTGCATTTTTGCAACCTTCTTTGAAATCGTAGTTATTTGGAAAGTCGAATGACAGAATAGCGGCCATGTTGATATACACGTAATTTTGATAATTGGCACGGCTAAAAAGTTGTCGGACATCTTGAACATAAAAAATATCTAAAATAACGGTTATCAGAGAACTGAACATGCGCTCGCGCGCCGCACCTTTGGGTTATCTCTGTTTAGGTTTATTGATAACATATCGCTTCCAAAAATTTATCGAACATCGTCGATTATGAGTCTTGTAACCTAGTAGCGGTCGTGATATCATCGATTGCTATAGCTATGAGCTTCCTTCGGAAACGTAACAAAAGATGTTACCCGCTAATTATAGTAAAATATGGCCGTTCGTGAAGCTGATCGAACGATATATTTATTTTATTTTTTTAGGAAACGTACAGTCAACACATATATTCTTGTGCGAATTTAAAACAGTTTTTCTGCTTTAGACTTTTCATTTGCCTTTCAATTACTATTTTTCCTAAGGAAAATATGGTCTAAATGGATCGAAGTTAATATTTATCCTTTAATTAGGTAAGTATAATAATAATTACTGCATGATCTACAAGCAAATAGCCCAAGATAACGATTTAGTAGGAGCAATTTTTAGCCAGGATTGTCGACTAAAAACTTATTTAAAAAAATCATTTAAAAAATACTAAATAATTTATTTAATATTTAATATATTTTAGTGAAACGTACAGCGTAACTTAGTTTACAAAACAGCAAGTATATAGTGTGTATATTTTGGCCAATTACACGAATTTTCCGTTTAACAATCGAATTAAAATGTAGGTTCACTTATAGCTGATTACATAAAAAAAGTGAGAAACGCTTATAAAATATTGTCTGTTTTTATAGATAATTATACATAATTGTCAAACTTATACAGATAATAATATTACAGTGTCTTTTATTTTGGACTTTTATCTACTAATTACCACTTTCAGTTTATTTTACTTACTTTATTTTTGAATTAATTCAAACTACAATTAAAAATGTCTATTCTATAAAAAGCTAGAGTTATGTTATTATGCAGTATCTTACGAAGATAAATTAAATATGTTAAATCTTTTACATTATATTAAATAAGGATCTAAATTTTAAGCATATTAAAATTGCCTTTTTTTATATCTCATTATTTTTATTATGCATACGTAAGTACTTCACATATCCTCAACAGTTCATCTTAATCACATTTGCTAAAAGATAAAGTTTTTCTTATATTTTATGTTTTAATATCAACTTTTTCTTATTCTATTTCTATTTCTAGAGTACTATAAATGTTAGAATATTTCATTCTATTGGAGAATAGATTTAAACACTAGTAATTTATATAATAATATAGTAAAGTAATAATAATTTACTTAAATCCTAATGTACAGGTACCTACTTGAATTTTCATATATTTTTTTAGTTTCGTCTTTACTTATTTAGAAAATAAAAATATTTGGCAATATTTCCTAATCAAGATAGATGAGCGTAAAGGTGTATTTTTCTAAAATTCAACGCTGGGTTTAAACCGACATCCTGCGATCTCTAGTAGGAACTCGTTGGTATATATTTTTATATGTATCCAAGGAGATATTAAACATTTAAATGAAACCTTTATAAATTTCCAATATTGTCAAAAATGTGCCACTAATTCGGTCAGAACGCTTTTATTTTTTTAAAATAAGTAATAAGTTAGTAATAAGTTATTTATTAGGATCTATTTAAAACGAATGAGTATGTTCGTAGGTAATTATTACAGATAATATTATTTTTTTATATGAGTTTGTAATAGTATATATACATGTATGTGTACACATTTTGTGTGTAATACATTCAGATATATTCCTTGAATATTCATGTTTATAAGACCTTTTAATCGCTAGACAGAATGTATTTCTTAGAACAGGCGATAACCTAGTTAGGCCAGATATTGTGCATTATATCTAACCTTTCTTTTGTTACATTTGCAAAAAATAAAAATTATTTAACAAAATTAATGTACTTAGTTACACCAAAACGATTTTATTTACTAAGAAATGTATAATGTCTACGTTTTACATGTTTGGTGGGTTGTAATTAACTTGGTGTAATTAACTTTGCCCGCAATTCCCTACTCAAATCGATTGAGTCATCGAACCTTCTCAACGCGGCGGGTCGTTAGTGGCTCATTTATTTTTCAAACTAAAAACCAGTAACTCGTGACACAAATTGACGCGTCACGATTAAATTCAAAACCATAAAGTTAAAAAGTATGTTTGGTTTTATAACACTGTCGTCTAGCTATTCGAAAACAGAATCTTGTACTTTTGACGCCGGGTCATTTACCGCTCTCCGGTCAAGGCTAGGAATATCGATCGCGTGTCCCGACCACAAAAGCAATTCACACCAGCGCTTTAATGAAGATAGTAAATGGGGATGAATTATTTTCGCAATTTTTAATATAATTTCTTACTCGTAATAGGGAACATAAACGCCCCCCCCCCCCCGAAATTCGACCACAATTCATAAAACTTTTAAGTTTGAGAATTATTGAAGTTCTTACACGTCTATAATGCAGTGAGGTCACCTGTAATTATTGCATATATATATATATTCTATCACGTCAGCTGTGGGCGTCTACAAATATACCGTTTTATTTAATAAATTTAATTTATTTGTAAAGCATATTATAGATAAATTTTAGCGCACTCCTTCTCCATATAAACTTTAACTATGGCAAATCTCGCACTACTCCGTGCGCGCAATATGCTGTAACGGAACCCATCGCGTGAGTGGGTCCCGTGGGATAAAGGTAATAACTTGAGAACTTGTTTATTACTGATCCACTGATTCTTAAGAGCTCCGATATTTAATATAATGTCTGACTCCATAATGTATGGGCACGGACCGGCGTGATGTCGGGCAGACGAGTAGGTATCGGCGGCGCGAGACTGATGGAATAGGCATCGTACTAGGGGTCGACCTCCGCTTTTATAGTCTGCGTCGGAGGGGAAACCCTCTACCTCAGCCCTGGTGCATTCGGTGCGTTCGTTTGACGTCATTCTCGATCTTGACTTGTGACCTCCACAAAGCTTAAAAAGGGGTAGAAATTTCTCTACTATGGACATCTTCCTTTGATCGTCTGCAAGTACATATATAAGTATTTGTACATTATGCGCATATAGATATTAAATTCGTATCACTATAGAAAACTCTTCGATGTTTCAGCCGCGATGTTTGTTTTCCCTATCGTTGTCAAATTAAATTTCGTACGAGTTTCGCGCCCTAAGGGTCCTCCACTCTCAATGGCTTCTCGTTAGCAAACGCTCCGAATTGTTTTATTGACTTCCCGGGAAAGTTTCGAGTGTAAATGAGATTTCGGAAGATCTTTTGATGTCGTGATCTTCGGCACTGTATTTTTGATACATACACCAGTACGGACATTTCTTGTTAAATTGATAAAAACCGACAATTTTCCATTCCCACTTTTTGGTCTTGTCTAATGTGGCTTTTTATCAGTTCCAACTTAAAGGCATGAACATTTAACTTAAATAAGAAGATACTATTCCCGTCTGTACAAAAGAAAAGTACAAATGCGAAAGAATTTTTACATGCACATTGCCCTTTAAAATAACCATAGATGAAAAATATATTCGAATCTCAAAAATATGACGACACGGCTGTCGAAAATTTAAAAACGTATTATTTATTACTGTCCAGTTAAAATTAATGTGAACTCATCTATGTGCATAAATAGAAACACGTAAAAGAATGTTTACTGCGAGTGCGCATTTAAAAAAAAAAAAAACTAAATTGGTGTTAAAATTGTAGAAGAATTCAAAGAATGATTTTTATTTTAATAATTATTTTAATTAATATAATAATACTCAAACTTAAAAGTCGCCCTATAGCCATCCAAAATGCACATCGATTGGGCTAAAAGTGCCTCAGGTACAAGTGTAAGTAGGTCATTACCAATTGGTTATCACAGGCGGGAATAGTCTAAGGAGAAGATGCCGTTAAATACGCTGTAGGGCGTAACTGTAAGATGCCAGGTTCTGGTTAAATAATTTACTACTACTAAACAATGTATTGAAGCAGGCATAGCCATTGTTGTTTTTATATACGTATGTTCATTTATTGTATTCGTATAACTTAAAATTCGACTGATAAAAAGTAATGCTAAAAATACATTTTAAAAAACATGCTTTTATTTAAGTGCTTGAATGCGTATACAAAATTTAGTATCTGAGCTGTTGACCTTTGAGAAGGTTCTTCGGCTGGAGCCATTCTTCGGAGAATCAGGTCATGCTTACCATAAAAATGCATTGTCATCGGAACTGAGCCAACATGTCAAATTTCAACTCCTTAGGATAAGAGGAAGTGGTTCTAATTCAGCTCGTAAGATTTGACCCGAACCGACATACAAACATTGCAAGCTAAATAAAAGCTTGCAAAACACTTTTCAAATATCTTTATTACTTATATACCATTTAATTAGGGCAATTATTTTAAAATTTTTACGTAGTGAAAGTGTTACGTGTAATGTTGCAAAAAAAAAAAAAACTTGTAAAAGTGTAAACTGAGATGGTGTAAAGTTTAAAAAATGACCGGCCGCGCCTCCCCTGTTGGCGGAATTTTCCCCGAATTAGTCGATTTTAACAGCACTCTTCCAGCCCTTACGATTTCAAAATTTCCCCATTTCGCGATGTAATTATTTTTGGCGTCATAATCACCCCATTTCGAACCTTGCCTCGCTCTGCGTAACTCGCAACTGCGGGTAGGTTTCTGCTTTAATTTAACGGCACCTTGAGTATATTTACCCCCTTTAGAGTATTTGTGCCAAAATGTTGGAACGTCGCACGATCCGTCGAAATTTCGATCATTGTGCGTACTCGGGTTCACAGATTCAGACTGACCCTGGTTTATCGGAACCGACCTCTTTTTAACCGGTTTCAAAAAAAAAAGAAGTTGATTTTCGATTTGATCTGTGTGTGTGTTTTTTTTTAATGCATTCTGAAAGGGCTCATGCGATTTCGATGTTTTTTTCGTGAAAGGGAATATTTCAGGGGTGGTCCTGAAATATCCACCAGAACCCCTGCATAATATGGTATTTCTGTGCCGACTTCTAAGTTTTGTTGGATGCGTTTTTTTTATTTTTTTTTAACAGTAAGAAATTTGTTGTTTTTTGTAATTTAATTGTAGGTTTATTTTGAGATCGGTTTAATTTTTTTTTCAAGTTTTCACACTTTATCTGATCTGATCTTTGGGCAGTTTTAACTGCGTCCTGTCGGCATAAAACCTTTAAAAAATATATATTTCACGTTAATAAAAGTTAGAGCAACTATTTCATAGTATTTCAAATTAATTTCATTTGTCTCTAAAGTTAATTATTCACTATTTAGAAGTTTAGATAATTTTTTATTTTTGAAAATTATTATTTTTTTTTACTTATCGTAACTAACACTTTCAACTTTTTAAAGTTTTATTGTTGTTAATTAATTAGTAGGTATGAATTTTAGAATTGAATTGCTTCGTCAAATCAGTGTTTATTATCTTAAATAATTTGTTTTTGTATTTATATTTTTTATCCAAGTGGTCATAGTTGGCTTACTGTTTATTATATTATCTACTTAATTATTTCTATCTTTTCTTGGTTATAAATAACAAAAACAACATTGAAGATATCTCTGATTAGTGATAGTAGGGGGCCCGGTAAAATGTGATTGTAAAAAAAATGGTATCTATTCCAAATCGGTGTGTTTTACACACACTAAAAACACTGTTAGTAGAATTATTGGTTAATTAAGTGAATCCCTTATAAATTATCTACTTATAAATCAAATATCTCCTTACTAAGAGATCTCAAACATTTATTTTGTTTATACAATCACAAAAAACTATCGATAGTTTTTTTATCCTTAACTATTGATGAATTACGTCGGACCGACTCGATTGTTCGCTGTCAACAAAAACTGGTATGGATTTATACCCGCCGTCGACTCGCCATCCGGGACCTTCATCAGTCCGCGTCGGTCGGTCCACCAGGACCTGTTCGGACCCACGCGAACTGCTGACTGATACGCCATATTTGTTACCCAGCCATGCTGGTCTGAGTCTCTTTACGGCGTCGACGCGCCCTTCTTTATTCGCGGATCGGATTTGGATAAATTGTATTTCCACCAGGAAGTAACACCATTACGAAATGTATGTCTCTGCATTTGCCTTTAGAATTTACGATTAGGATGCCTTTATCTTTAGGTTAGTACGGCGTTCTCGGATATCAATTCGATTTTAAGGGCCGAAATTTCATGTCTACTTAAGACTAACCTAAATTTTAAGTTAAACTTAACCGATAAACATCGTATTTCAACTCACTCTTAGCGTTAAGTCGAACATAAAAGTCCGCCTTAGCTAAGAATCGAAACAACTACTACTTAAGCCTGAAATCAAACTTAAGTCAGTGTTAAAATACGCCGCTAGGAGTGATTTCAGTACAGTCGCCGTGACCCGTACGCGAGTTTATTGTCATCTGTGGTTTTCGTCTAGTACTTGATTTTATATTTTCTAACTAATTAAAATTGTCTGGATTTGCATATTTTGAACATCTTCAATTCAAGCAAACACGCATGGCAAAATCCTAGTAATCCTACAGCTGACAACATAACCTCAAAATGTCAGATGACGCGTCATATGTCAAAAGTTATGTGACAGTGGCGACAGATATTGAAGAGTGCGAAAACATATTCATAATAAAGTCGAACTTAAAAGTAACTGGAATACACAATTCAATTTAGGTCATGCTTAAAAGTCATCTTTCAATATAATCAACATTATTACATCTACATTCTCGTCTGACTAGATAAAATAGATCACTGCATTCTATTACGACAAGGGGTTAAGCAAATTACTATTGAGATTTTCTTAAATTAAATTTATTAATTATGGCCGTTAAGCACGTGTAAGTACGTAGGACGTAGTTGTTTTTTTTAGGTTAATCAGGTTAATGTGTGTAGGAACACACCTATTTATTTTAGTACCAGCCGAAAAAGATTACGCATAGCGTAACCCCTCCATTATTACGGAGGCAATTGTATTCTCATATATTCCAAAAAAGCCCGCGCCGTTGGTGTTGTGAAAAACCTCGGTATCTTGATTTTAGATTGAGGTGTAATTTAGATATATATTCACCGTTTCCATAGCCGACCTAATTTCGGATCGCTCCGAAGGTAATTTCCCCATTTTAATAGTTAATGAGTTTCCCCATTTTTTCGGTAATGGGTGTTTTCTTTTTTTCGAATCGTGTTTTATTTACCGTTCGAGTGATGCCAGTTTCTTTGTAAAATGTCGTTCATTTGACGCTCTAACTAAATTATTACCGATCATGTCGTTAACTACAGTTGTGTGGGTGTGGTCCCCTTTTAAAGTTATATTAAGTATTTTTACATGTCTGTTTCTGACACGGAGGACCCGGTTCGATTTAATATCGGTCCAATATTGTGGCCAGTTTACACAGAAAATTAAAGTAACTGACCGTAACAGGTCGACTTTTCCGGTTAATTATCTAGGTAAATTTACAAAGGAAACCACATCCTGAAAAGTATGATTAATTTAAATAAGATCTTCCGGTGAATTTCATACATACCTACTTTAATCATTGTTTACTGAAAATTTACGTGTAAACTACCCCCCTCCCCTCCCGCCCTGTGATCTCAAATTAACATAATATGCTACGAGTAAAAGGAAAATATCCTTATTAAAAAAACTTATTAAGCACTACGCTTCTTACAAATAAAATGATTTGAAAGGATTTTTAAAGATGTTTAAACTCTGTTTGTTACTATGCCTGCAATGACAAATAAGTCTGATTTGAGAGATGTTTAAATAACTGTTTTTACTATGACAAATATTTCTGATTTAAGTGGATTTTTAGAGATATAATACATGACATTTTATTTGTTGGGGATACCCACTGACTCGAAACAAATAATACATTCTCTGCGATCTCATTATTTTTATTATTTATGCATCTAAAATCTACTTCTAGGAACTCATATTTAAATTAATTAAATGTAGTGGTTTTTAATGTAGCGTGTTTAATATATTTATTTTTAAATTGGTTGCGAAATATCATAAAAGTTAGGTTACCGCATAGAATTTTGTAACCTTTTGTTATTTCGATTTTGAACGATTGGTGTGACACTATTTTTATTTATGAATAAAAAAAAAATCGCCTCGCTAAAGCACTGTTTTTCTTTCAGGTTAAATTCTTTTGAAACGCCTGTAGAGTTTAATATAACACCTATTGCAATGCAGTTACAGAACCCTCTGTGCGTGAACGGCGTTCCCAGTTCACACTTCATATTATGTGGTCGCTGTCATAAATTACAGACACGGCGAATAACGCAGTATAGATGTATTACTATAATTTAATTGCAATAAATAACATTTGATTTGGTGCCACGCTGCCCGCCAATTGAATGCCTCGACATGGCGCGAAACAATAATATTTTTGATGTTGGAATCGATATTTATGCAACATTGGCGGATCGATCACGTTAACAGACATTCAATCTTATATTCTTCGAATTGTCCTACGGAGTGTTATTAATATAAATATTTATTTAATATATTTTAGGGAAACATACAGCGTAACTTTGTTTATAGTACAGTTAATACATAGTTATTCATTTGGCCAATTACATGAACTGCCTACCTAGAACTACCAATTACCTAGAACTGATTACATAAAAAAGAAAATTGCGAAAGGTAAATAAAATAGTTTACTTTTAGCATATTTACTCTGATAAAACTATGTATTAATTAGAATGTGAATTTTGTTTAGGACTTTTACCTTCTTATTACCTATATGAATGAGACGTGTATATTTTACTTGCCTTGTTTTTGAATGAATTCAAAGTACAATTAAAAATGTCTTAATTCCGAAAGATTATTGTTATATTAATGGCATATTCAGTTAAATATTGCGTTTTGAGCATAGTTGATGTTTGTTTCGTTCAATAAAAAAAAAACCTGTTGATCTAGTAATTCGTTGGGTTAGTCTAAACTGAATATTTTGTAGAAGCTCTGGACAGTCTATTAAATTACTGAGTAGTTTATATAAGAAAACAGCATCAAACACTTTCCTTCTGATATCCAAACTGGGATACATCCTGTTTTAAAACACAATGTTCTAAATTTCTCTCACACACCTGTGCTATTTTCTAATAATCATCCCAGGTGTTAACCGTTTTTTTTTTGACTGTTTTAATATTAGTTTTACCGTTACTCGGATACGGCTAAAAGGACTTCGAAAACAGGTGCAGATGTTTTGAGAGCACCTGCGGTCTGCGTGCGCATTGAAAGTTTAGCACTAAAAAATGTCATGGTTCAGGCCGAAAATGTGTCCGACCCCTGGCGGAGAGCTTTATCCGCGTCATCGTCACCTATTTCATTAAATTTTCGCCACGACATGGTCCCCACTTTGGTCGTCTCGTCTGCAGGGCGACAATGTCCCGGATCAAAATCTTCCAGTTTCGAGGGTAGGGGACAAATTAGCCAACGACACGCGACTGTCGCACCATTTAGCGCTGACTCCGAGCATTCTTTATAACGAAATGTACTCCGATACGTGTAGGCTAATCATTTTTCGTTATTGTCAAAAGTCATTCGTGATTATCATTTGTTATTGAGTTGGTGTTCTATATGTGTTATTTTAAGTAATGTATGTTATTGTATATGGGGGTTTATTTACCCCCTCCATCGTGTACCACGTCCTTTGCAGAACTATTGTACTTAATCCACTTATATATAGTTCGCCCTCTATTCCAGTACTGTAGATAAAGTTGAGTATCTTTTTGGGTGTGATGGATCTAATCTCTTCTGGCTCGAGGAGATGGTTGCCTAGAAGCTGGTTGGTACCTTTTGTAAGTGAGGGGCCCACATAGTAGGTGGATAGGGGTTTCTGGGCTCTCTAGGCAGAGTCTGCACCTGTCGTCGGTCGATAGGCTCAATTTGTGCAGGTGTTTATTCAGCTTGCAGTGGCCTATTAATATTCTGGGAGTCTTTTTTGCGACTGCCAGTATTTTTGGTAGTTAACGCACTACCGGTATGCTGCTTTTGCTATACCGCAGGCTGGTTCATAGTCATGCTAGCACCTTTCTTGGCCAGCTCGTCTGCTTTTTTCGTTGCCATCAATGCCTGAATGTCCTAGTAACCACATAATTGTCACTCTGTCGTCTGCTGAGAGAGTGTATATATGTGTTACTTAATTTAGTCGACAGTGCTGAAGAGCATATACTAAAACTTACCTACTATTTACCTAACGCCAAATCTGAAAGTGGCCTAGTCTTCTCCTGACCATTGCGGAGAGTGGAGCTCTCAAATGAGACGTGTTATCAACTAAAAATAATTGAAATATGCTGAAAGTATTATATGTGTCTTTTTCATTTTTTTTTCTCTAAATAATGTGCATATGTGGTTGTGATGATTCTCTGTGCATTTTGTTAATAATGCACTCCAGGGGCGGTAGGCGGTGGGTGTCGACATTGCGCATATTGTGTTGGCCCGCCATTCATCTCGGTCATTTTTTCCACACTGTTTAGTGGACTACCCTCCTAATGGGGAAGGAAATTTTGTGTACCAAACGAGCAGATCTCGTACACCTTTGGATGCATACAATATTTTTAGGTTTTTATAATAATATAATCTGTAAAATAGTAAGGTAGTTGTATAAATAGATTAAATTTAGTAATCTTCGTGTCTCCGGGGTGCCGCAAGATATACAACATATATGTATGTAGACATTTTGCAGAGCTCCCAGATTAAACTTTTTAAAATGGATAAATGTGCGATACAATTAATTTAGCAGAGACTAAATTAATTTAGTCTCGCTGTAAATCTTCTCAAGTAGGCAAAAAAAAAAATAATAATAAATATGAGGTGCCTCTTTAGCCGGTATTTTAGTTACCGCGTGAATTGTGGACCAGTGCGATTGAATATTACAATAGCGACATTAAATTGCGGTCTGCGTGATTGAGAGACAAAATATGTGCTGCTCACGCTTTTCGTTACACCTCACCACTAAAAATAGCATCGCACGTTTTAGTACAAAATAAATGCGTTGCTTACTGATTCAGCAAAGGTGCGCGAAAGTTCAAACTAATGGTTTTTTTAGTTAAGATCACAAACTTACAATAACGGGGTCTTTGCGCTTTATGGAGAAAATATCAACATACAAAGATATCCACCGTTTGATCAATATCCAACTAACTAACATTTCCCTTGCAATTTAATTTACAATTATTACCTATTCTAAAATATAGTAAATATGTTACAGTTTTAAGATATAGAGCAATACTAAAAAGCTAGACTTATAATTAGAAAATGTGTCAATCGCAAAATATCACAGAGAAGCAATTCTAGTTCCCTCTAAAACGGTCGAGAAATGTCATACTCTTGAGCTAGCAGTCAAAATGGATTCTGGTTCAAACCAGTTACGACCGGTCCGACCTGGTACATCCCAGCTTCCGCAATTTCTGGTCCCGCCTGCCCCTAACGAGGCGTTTCCGTACTGAGCTTACTATTGAGCAACCGGAAAGAGTAATGAGATGGTCCATACGAATGCTATCGTAATATTATTTGACATTTACTCTGTAACGAGCGTGGATTGTGCGCGGATGATAGAAAAATAGATTATGAATTGACATTAAGTCTACTCAGTGGGTATTGCGTCCATTTTCTGTATACAGTTGGTATTTAAAATCACTGTTCTCCGTTCAGTAGGCTGATCTATATCGACGATCAAACATTAATAAAAAAAAAATTGGGTCTGCGTTGAACCAGATGGTGGAAGTTCTGGTTGGTGGTGGTTCTTTGGCCATTCGCACACACAGACAGGATATATATATAAATGAAAACGTATAAAAAGGCATTCTACGGATTTTACTTCTAACCCGTGATGCGGTTTCTCCACCAACATCCCATTCCAATCCAACGGGCGTAAAGAAGTATGTATAACTCCAAAAATTATTTCGGTAATTTGAAGTTATATGCATTTTTAATGATTTATAGTTATTATATTTTTTAGGTTTTTTAAGTATGTAAATCTGAGCGCTTATACATCAAAAAATTAATTGTTTGTTTTATTTTCGTGTGCAAGTTTGTTCGTAAGTAGGTTTTAACTGAGAATGTTGGATTTTATTACATGAATACTAACTAATATTAACTACTTTAGTCAAACTAATATTATAATACTTATTTTTAATATGTATACACAAGTCTGTAACCTCACAAAATCATATGTAATTGTTTCAATAAAATAAATATTTTATGATAATTAAATGCAAGTTTTATGGGGTTTATTTATTCACTAAATATATACGTATGTCGCTAAGGCGGTTCTGGTACGATAACCTATACAGTAATAGCATTTTTATGCACTTATATAACCTAATAGTTCAATTTATGTACCGAATTTTACGATATAATCTCAACGAGAAAATTAATAGGTATTTCAAGCATCGGATTCAATAACAGCGCACTTTCTCCACGAAACGATAGGAGGGCAGGCGGGCTACCTTTCGAGATAAATAAATCACTCCGCACACGAGCGAGCCATTCTTCGTTTCGTTTTTGTTGTGCGGGTTATGAGGTGGAAAATGGCGGCCATCTGTCAAACTCTCTGTTGTCTATGGCTGGAATATGTGGGGGCGGAGGGTGGGGGGTAACTGGCAACGCCGCGTCACGGCACAGTATGTCACGGCACAGTATGTCACGGCCTGACGTTATCTTTTTATTTTGTTATTTTGTGTTTTTATTGTAATATTGCGCAGAAGATTGCAGAGACGATGCTAAAATTGTCCTGAAATTATTAAAGTATAGGAGTGCTCTGTTTTTTACATCGAAGTACGGGGTCCTCCAATAAGAGGTTTCATTTTGATTTTTAAATAAAAAAAAAACGAGTATTTTTTAAGAGAAATCAATAAATGTTTATTTCATTGTAAAGAGGAAGGTATGCCATTAATATTTGAAAACGATTTTAGCGAAATGGCCGCCACGGTTAGGCTCGCAGCACCATATCCTTGCATGCCAAATTCACACATTAGCGGCTATATGTCCTCGATAACTTCACGAATACCATCTTTAAGGTCTTGAGTCGATTGTGGAGCATTGGCATAGACCTTAACTTTCACGTGGCCCCAAAGAAAAAAGTCTAAAGGTGTTAAATCACAAGATCTCGGTGGCCAATTGTGATCACCTCTTAGAGAAATAACACGCCCAGGAAACTTTCTTGCAAAATGTGTGCACGTAGCGCCGACTTGTAGTGAATTTTAACAATTTCAATGTGTTGTTGAAGCGTGTATCGTACCATTTTTAGTGGTAAATTGAAAGCTGCCCAAACAGCAGGGTATTCAAAATGAAACCTGTTATTGGAAAACCCTATACATTTTATATGTAGTTATAAAAAGAACTTGAGGGTCCCTGCACTCATGTGCTGACTTTGCAACAGAGCGTCGCGTACAATTTTGAGATTTACCATACTTATAATTTTGTGGCGTTCGTGCACTACATTTTGTGCCATATACTCTTCATAATATTAGAACACACGTTTTAATTTTTAGATCGATCGAAGAATCGAGTTACCCAAGCCCATTACGGCACAGCGCGTAGATCCCGCGTTAGCAATATGCGACACAAAAAATAACGCCATTTGCTTTTGAATAATAGTGGGGAGGTCACAAAGCAAAAAGAAACATCCACTCGAAGGGTATGAGGGTGCTTTCACCAAAATAAGCCATATCATGCTCATGGGGTCGTCCCTGTCTATGACTTGCCTGGTGCGGGGCGAAGTAGGCATTCTCGTTGCCCAGGCGTGTTAAATGGAAACCCATCGAAAATGTGTTGCGCGAATGGAAACATATAGTTCAGACCGGACCAAATCGACTGCACTGTTAAATCGAGGGCATTAACAATATGCAAGACGATTCAGCAACGGCATACGAATGAAAAAGATTATAAACTCAAATATGAATATCCCGGCATACTCATAGATATTACCCTATTGATACTGACAAATTATTAATTGCTTTAAATATGGCTACAGATTTAATAAAAAATATTTTTTAATTTTCAAATTCAATGTTGCCAGAAGTAACTTTTATTATTCAAATATATACAATTACAATGTATAGATCCAGCTAAGACATTGTCTTACCTGCCGGTTTCTTAATCTTAAATAAGAACAGTTTATTTAAACATGCATAAAATATAATACAAAATACTTAAAAATGAAGTTAACGTAACTCGTGTGATTTACAATTAAAATTAACTTAATTTAACTAAAACCTAAATAATTCTTAATATGTTTTTTTTTCATAAATTCTTTTAATTTACGTTTTATTACCGATTTTCTTTTAAGTTGTCTAACTTTAAGCGGTATATTATTAAATAGGCTGGGTATTACATATTTTAATTGCGTATTTATATATCTTTCAACAATATACTTTTCATCAACATTTGTCTAGTAGAGTACTTATTAGTGAGATTTTTCCATGTTTCATTTAAGAAGTGGTTGATTGCAATTCTATAATAGTAAAGTTGACTTTAATAGGAAGAACTTTGAAATGGGTGAACAATTTAGAGTAGTCGCTTTGCATTGAATTTTTTTTACTTTTTTTTCTATATTTAAGTATAATTTATTAGTTGATAAATTGATTTTGATCTCAGTGAAAAACAATCACGGATTCCACTACTATAGATATATCGTCTTTTCTCGAAAAAGAGCATTAGAAATGTTTGGTTCTGTAATGTCTCGACTAAAAGTTAACATTTTAGTAAAGTACAAGTCTATGAATCGAACCAACTCGTTCCAGTAGCTCGGCCGAGTGCTTAAAAGTTGATTTTGTATGGCGGGCTGCCTCGGCCGAGTGTGCGAGAGTGACGGCTGTTTGACCCCCTCCTCCTGTTCGAGTAACCTTTGCGTTTGCGTTTTATACTCAATTAATTCGACTCAAGTTTGCACCTGCATTGTACTTACTATACATATCTTAATATATATAAATCTCGTGTCACAATGTTTGTCCTCAATGGACTCCTAAACCACTTAACCGATTATAATAAAATTTGCACACCATGTGCAGTTCGATGTGCACTTGAGAGATAGGATAGTTTAAATCTCAAATTATAGTCGCAATTTTAATTTATCGCTAATTTTTTGTCCGTTATTATTTGGCAGTCATAAAACTGACAGATGTCGATACCTTTTTATTTTATGGGCGATTGGGAAGAGCGCGTGACGACTCGGTGCCTGTATAATTTTATTGAACAAGCAGAGGAAAGAGCAATTGTGATATTATTGGAAAATTTTTTAGAAGATCACAATCAACTAATTCAATTGATCAAAAGAGTTTCGCCACGACTGCAAAATGACAATTATCAAATCGTCATATTTTAATTTATTGCTAATTATTTGTCTGATATTATTTGGCAGTCATAAAACTGACAGATGTCGATACCTTTTTATTTTATGGGCGATTGGGAAGAGCGCGTGACGACTCGGTGCCTGTATAATTTTATTGAACAAGCAGAGGAAAGAGCAATTGTGATATTATTGGAAAATTTTTTAGAAGATCACAATCAACTAATTCAATTGATCAAAAGAGTTTCGCCACGACTGCAAAATGACAATTATCAAATCGTCATATTTTAATTTATTGCTAATTATTTGTCTGATATTATTTGGCAGTCATAAAACTGACAGATGTCGATACCTTTTTATTTTATGGGCGATTGTGAAGAGCGCGTGACGACTCGGTGCCTGTATAATTTTATTGAACAAGCAGAGGAAAGAGCAATTGTGATATTATTGGAAATTTTTTAGAAGATCACAATCAACTAATTCAATTGATCAAAAGAGTTTCGCCACGACTGCAAAATGACAATTATCAAATCGTCATAAAAGCCGACAAAGTACCATTAGGTGAACATGGTTGGTGATCCAGTTGACAAAAGATCTATAAACATTACACGGCGAGACAACACTGTCAGTACGATTTCGGATCTACACCGTTCATATGACGCACTACAATATCCATTGATATTTTGGCAAGGACAAGATGAATATCACCTTAATATCAATCAGTATGATCCAAATACCGGTAAATTTGACAATTATCTATTTACTTTCTTACTGTATGTATAGATTTTAATTTCGTATTGCATTTTATTTTTTATTTTTTTAGGTGATTACAGAAATAATAAAGTTAGCTCAATGAACTACTACGCACACCGAATAATGGTTAGACAACATCAAGACAATTATATCCTTCGATATCGTCAGCTGTTCCATCAATACATTGTTGATATGTATGCTAAGGTCGAAAGCGAACGCTTGCGATTCCTTCGATTCAACCAGGCAAAACTACGATCGGAAGAATATATTCACTTACGAGATGCTGTTGCTGGAAACATCGATGGAAATTTAAATCCCAATGACATCGGTAATGCTTTCATTTTACCTTCAAGCTACATCGGCAGTCCACGGAACATGCAGGAATACATACAAGATGCGATGACTTACGTACGTCATTACGGCCGACCGGATTTATTTATTACATTCACATGTAATCCGAATTGGGAAGAGATACAAACTTTACTATTGCCAGGACAACAAGCCATTCATCGTCATGATTTAACTGCACGTGTGTTTAAACAAAAATTGAAATCCTTAATTGATTTTATTGTTAAATATACAATTTTTGGTATCACACGTTGTTGGCTGTATACGATAGAGTGGCAAAAGCGAGGTTTGCCTCATGCCCACATTTTGGTTTGGCTTAAAGATAGAATCCGTCCTGAAGAAATCGATCAAATAATTTCAGCCGAAATTCCAGACCCATTAATTGATCAAGAATTATTTGATATTGTCACCAAACACATGATCCATGGGCCATGCGGTGTTTTCAACATGACGTCACCGTGCATGGAAAATGGAAAATGTAAAAAAAACTTCCCAAAGCCGCATACGAATGACACGATCACGGATATTGATGGTTATCCAATGTATCGCCGCAGAAGTACTGAGAATGGTGGCCACACATTTACAATGCGACTGCCGAACTTTCCAAATCAAGTTGAGTTTGATAATCAGTGGGTGGTACCATACTCACCACTACTTTCAAAAACTTACAAAGCTCATATCAATGTTGAGCTTTGCAGTTCTGTTAAATCAATTAAGTATATTTGTAAATATGTAAACAAAGGCAGTGATTTGGCCATATTTGAAGTAAAAAACATAAATAAAAATGACGAAATAGCACGATACCAAATGGGCAGATACATTAGCAGCAATGAAGCTATTTGGCATATTCTCAGCTTTCCCATCCACGAAAGAGATCCTGCTGTCCAACATCTGGCAATACATCTTGAAAACGGTCAACGTGTATACTTCACTGAAGAAAATGTTCTCCAAAGAGCGTTCGAAGCTCCGAAAACGACTCTAACTGAATTTTTTACATTGTGTCAAAAACCTGATGTTTTTGGCCAATTCGCGAAGACATTGGTGTATGGTGATGTTCCACGTTATTTCACATGGAACAAATCCAGTAAAAAATGGGAGCCACGGAAACAAGGAAAACCACATCCTTCCATTACAGGCATATTCAAAGCTAAGACATTGGGGAGACTTTACACGGTACATCCAAAGCAACGTGAGTGCTTCTATTTACGTTTGTTATTGGTGAATGTTCCCGGACCAACGTCTTTTGAATTTTTACGAACAGCTAATGGTCGAGTATTCAATACATACCAGGATGCATGTCGTGAACTGCAATTGCTATAAGACGATAACCATTGGGACTTAACGCTTGCTGATGCTGCGTTGACATCAACACCGAATAACATTCGTCAGTTGTTTGCAATTATTTTGGCGACATGTTATCCCTCGCAAGCACAAACTTTGTGGGAAAAATATAAAAATTGTATGACAGAAGACATCTTGCACCGAATTAGACAAACAAATCAATGCCAAAACATAGATTATACACCAGAGATGTACAATGAAGCATTGGTCTTGATCGAGGATTTATGTGTTCTTATTTCAAATTTACCACTTAATCATTATGGTATGCCATCACCTAATCGTCCAGCCACCGACTTAGTCAATACCGATTTACAACGAGAAAATCAATATGACCATGGAAGATTAGCAACAATAATCATGAACAGTGAACCATTACTGACAGCAGAACAAAAAATTATTTATGATCGGATTATGCTGGCTGTTGCTGCTGAACAAGGCGGTTTTTTTTTCTTGGATGCACCCGGTGGAACCGGTAAGACATTTTTAATATCGTTGATTCTTGCCAAAATACGGTCGCAACAAAAAATCGCATTAGCATTAGCATCGTCAGGCATTGCGGCTACTTTACTGGATGGTGGGCGAACAGCACATTCAACATTCAAGCTGCCATTGGACGTTCATAATAAACCAGATGCAATGTGTAACATCAAAAAGAATAGTGGAATAGCTGCAGTGTTGCGGAAGAGTTCTATAATAATTTGGGATGAGTGCACAATGGCACACAAATATTCACTTGAAGCATTAAACAGAACTATGCAAGATTTAAACAGCAATAATAAACTTTTCGGTGGTGCTATCTTACTTTTGTCTGGTGACTTCCGGCAGACCTTACCGGTTATACCTCGCTCTACTTTCGCGGATGAGATTAATGCATGTTTGAAACAATCATTCTTATGGCGAAGTGTTGAAACACTTCGATTGACCATAAATATGCGAGTACAATTGCAAAATGATCCATCAGCACTAATATTTTCCGAACAACTACTAGATATTGGGAACGGTAAAATAAAACTGCAACCAAATACGCAATGCATTAAACTACCAGACAATTTTTGCACTGTTGTTCAGGATAAAACTGAATTGATTCAGAGTATTTTCCCGGATATACAGAATAATTATTTGAATCATGAATGGCTTAGTCAACGGGCGATTTTGGCAGCCAAAAACGTTGATGTTGACGAAATTAACTTCCAGATACAACAGTTGTTACCAGGCGATCTGATGTCTTTTAAATCAATCGATACTGTTGTTGATGAAAATGAAAGTGTAAATTTTCCGATTGAATTTTTAAATTCATTAGATATCCCTGGAATGCCACCACATAATCTTCGATTAAAGATTGGTTCCCCTATTATTCTCCTCCGTAATTTGAATCCACCTCAATTATGTAACGGTACGCGTTTGGTCATCAAAAAGATCACCGGAAACATTCTTGAAGCAACCATTTTGGCTGGGAAGTTTAAAGGAAAAGTGGTCCTGCTGCCACGTATTCCGATGATACCATCAGATTCTACCATACCCTTCAAAAGGCTACAGTTTCCAATTCGTTTAGCTTTCGCCATGTCTATAAATAAATCTCAAGGTCAAACAATGTCCATTTGTGGTTTAGATTTGGAAAATCCATGATTTTCTCATGGGCAACTATATGTTGCGTGTTCACGTGTTGGGAAACCGTCGAATCTATTTGTGTTAGCTAAAGACTGGTTAACCAAAAACATTGTGCACCGATTGGTGTTAAATTAAATTGAAATTGAAAGTATTTATAATTCAAAAAAAAAGATATTAATGTTTAAAAGTTTAAGACTGTCTGCCTTGCCTACCTCATTCATGAGTTTAAGCGTCACATGTTATTTACTGTATTATACTGTAATATACTTATATTTGTTATAAAATTAAATGGAAATAATAAATCTGATAAATTTTTATTTTTTACCTATTGATTTCTGCTTAGTATCAAGTGTAAGAACATTTTAATTAATTGTGTTCAACGTACTTCCCCTTCAAATCAATCTCAATCCAGTGAATTTGTATACCAACATCATCATTGTCGTCTTAGTTCGTAAATAATTTCATTGTACTAAAGGGTTATAGTAGTAGAAAGTCAAATAAGGAGATCACCATATTTTTTTGCAAATACCATCTGTGTGAAAAAGCATAGTGGACTCCGTATCTGATGTTCTCTTATTGTTCCTCTTAGATTGTTTACTATAATGTAATATAACAAAAACTTTAGCCACAGCAACGCGTGGCCGGGTCAGCTAGTATATATATATATTCTTAAAACCAAAGGTTTACGCCAGATCTAGGAAGTTATTACTTCATTCTTTAAAATAATTTATTTTCACGTTTAATAATTTAACGTCTTTACTGCAAAATACAATAGTGCATAATCACACACTTATTACAGTAAACAAGTTTTTAATTTATTAATTTAACATAAGGTTATGTATCCAGCTTTATCCAAATCCAACGTGCATATTGTTGACGGTCCACCATAGCCATAAGTAACGTCGATAGATGATGACGTTGACAATATGTGACATATGTGGCCCGTATGTCGTATATGACCGTTCGACACTCGATTCCGCAAACAAAGCTGGAGCTAAGTGATTTTTAAAAGTCGCCACGGGTTTTGGCGAGAGGGTCGCGCGTGTTATACTAGAATCTGAACTATTTTAAACTTAAATCTATATGTCTAGCTATATTATTTATGTGTTTAAAATACGAGATTTTAACATAGTTTATGACTGTGGATGCTTGCATCATTCTTTTGCTAAATATGAATTGTGCATCTATCATGTTAACTATAAAAACAAACTTTTTGAGAAGGTTTTCAGTACAGCTCTTACAATTTTTTTTATTAATTTAAAAATAGTAAATAATTAAGTACTTAAACATTCTAAAATTTAGGGAGTCAGTAGGCATTTGAACATAATATTTTGACATGACCTATTATGAATAATGAGAAACTACTTTATATTATAACTAATAATTTTGTATGCACACGCATGGCAGATATACCAGGATATTTAATTAAAATATTGTCATTATAAAAGTCTTCTACTGAGTAAAGGCATTCATTTAATAATATTTGTTTTAATGTAGTATAAAATTGTTTTACTTATATTTTTTTTATTTTCCTTTATATTGTAATATTTGTAGCTCATTGTAATTCAAACTATTTTTAAGATTACTTTTATTTGGTGCAATATTCCTTGAATGCTGTATATGAATATCTTGTTTAGTTATCATTCGATATTTATTTAAGGTGAACTTTAAGTAAGCAGAATCCTAGCTAACATAACTAATATAGCTAGCTCTTATAGCTAACATAAAAAAAACCATATAAAAGTATAAATACTCTACTGAACGTTTGGTGCGCGTATTGTTGTGTTCCTGGCCTAACCAATTGACATTCTAGACATTTTTTTTGCTTTATTTACAAAGTTGAATTGTTTCATATACAGAAACACACCTTAAAAGGATACTGCTGACTTTAAATTCATCCTGTATATCCTTTATTCTCAATATTTATAAAGCAATAATAGTATCCTTTATTCTCGTAAAATGACCACATTGCATCACCCTACCCTCAAAAGACGCCACTTTGTCCCTCTAAACGACACCGGAACACGAACGTTGCATGCAATGTTTTCCTTTGTACTTAACTCGGAAATTATTACGGAGAGTTAAGTGAAGCAAGCTATAAATATGGGTGTTACAAATTAAGCTTTCGTTTCGTTGCAAGTCGCAGGAGCCGTTGGAAATAGCACTTTGCTCGAAAACTCTTGCGATGGGATTACGGTTATTTTAAAAATAATAATATTTTGTAGTGACTTTGTTTTAAGCCAAAGGGCATTATTATTATAGCATTATTATAACATATAAACTAACTAATCAGTCATGACTAGTTAGTTAGAATTTGTACACCTGCGAAATTGCCAGATATACAGTCTCATGCCCAGTCTCATGCGTCAAAAGCAACTAGACTCAATTAAGTAGTTTGCAAATTCCCAATTGAAAGTCATTAGCATTTGCTTAGTTTGGGAAAATGCTAAGTTGCACTTCACACGTTGTGACGTCAAATCAGACCGTCCTGAGACGAGTTATAAATTCCTTTCTCGCGGTTTAGTTTTCATAATCGAAGACAGTATCTTTCAGTACTCACCGCCTTCCCGGACTAGACACCTATTAATTTTTTTTTTTTTGCTTTCTTACTGAGTCATAAATTGGTTAGGATAAGTGTATGAAACTCAAAAAATTACTTGGTGACCCTGATCTGAACTCACAATTACCCTTAAATATGTTGAATTTATTTGTTTTTCATATTCATTAACAAACTAGCATTTATAAATTATTGGTACATACACTTACAATTGAAATGAAGAAGAGAGAATCCAACAGAATAATATGAAATAACGTTAAAATAAATTTAAATAAATATGACTACATCATTTTAGTGTATATTTAATACCCGCATAGCAATCGCTTTAGAAGAGTATTAACAAAATATATTACAAAAGTAGTAGTAACATAAGAGAATCGTGTATTTTTCACTATCTAAATTCCTTAAAACTATAAATATTTTTTCCAGAATAGATGTCCTCAATCAACGCTTAAATTATTGATATTTTAAGCTTTTAGGTAAAATATTAGAATACATTAAACCTAAATGCTGACATGTAGTGTATTTGGGGGGGACATATATTTTTTTTTATTCCCTATTTCGATGTTTTTGCGTTTGTGTATTGCGCGCGCGTCCATCCCCGTACGAGTCCAAAACAAGACTGAGTCGCTTTCGGCGAATGTAGGGTAGATTCGAGAAGTGACGGGTGGATAATAAAGTATTAATGTAGGTTTTTTTTTAATGTTCATATGTTATTAGGCCCAAAGTGCTTCGCAAGTTTGTCTACCCTATTTAGTAGTATCTTCCTCTCAGCGTTGTACCGACTGGGCGGTTTCCGCTAACTTTTAAGTGAGCTCCGCTAACGCGATTTTACCCGACGTCGGTAGTAAGGTCGCAAGAGACTATGTCTCGGTATTTAAGTCAACAGTATCATTTTAAGGGTGATTCTGGGGAATCACCTCCTAAAAGGATACTGCTGACCTTAAGTTCACACTGTATAAATTAAAAAAAAAACATAATGGCTACTCGCATTTAGTTCAGGAGAAATTGTCTTTCAAAAA
The DNA here is from genome assembly GCA_020383195.1 of Neomicropteryx cornuta. Taxonomy (NCBI): domain Eukaryota; kingdom Metazoa; phylum Arthropoda; class Insecta; order Lepidoptera; family Micropterigidae; genus Neomicropteryx; species Neomicropteryx cornuta. Next base: position 986,018 of record JAHKQU010000028.1, read on the forward strand.
AAAAAAAAATTAAAAATTCATTGTTCACAGATCGATTGGTTTTTTTTTAAACAAAATTTTACCTAAAATACCTAAACTTACGATCTCTTTGAAATGGTTAGGTATGGATAGGTTATACCTACAGAAAATAATAAAAAAAAACCCCACCATGTCTCCTAGGTTTGCATACGGGCTTTCACTTACACATTCGAAGGGTCTAATATATAAAATAAACACCCTTACGTTTTTCTCCTTCTGATCTTCATGGCTTCTGAGAAATCCTTTATCTAAGATTCAAAAAAACGTCTAATTACGACTGTAATCTACCCGAATTTCATTGAACAGAATTAGCTGAACTCATTGAGTGAACTGTTGTCTATAAATTGGTAAAATGACCTCCAAGAATTTTGTTCAATGTGTATTTTTCACCCAATAGCATCGCGGCGGTTGGGAGCGAAAGAGAGGGAACACATTGAATTATTAATGCATCTCAAACACGCCGCGTACTCGTTTAAGAATTAATACGCTAAAAGGCGGCTTCGCTAACGGCACAGCTTTCGGCAGACATTTAAAATAGCCGCTCAACTTGAATTGACTAAAATTCGACAAACTCCTCTATACAAAGCACTCATGGGTGGGGTACTCGAAACCCACCCATGGGTGGGTAGTGTTTGCACTGATTTTTAAAAGAAGGAGGTTCTCGATTTGATATATTCAGTGTATCAAGAAACAACTTGCAGTTGTGTATGAAAGGCAGAAATGAGTAACGTAAAATAATAAAAGTAAATAGAACAATATAACAATAACAATATACAAAAACAAGAGTAATAATTAAGCCTAAGCATAACTACACTTTATACACAGTTATTTATTTATTTATTCTTTATTGAAAAATCCAACAGTATTCATTTTTATCATTACAAAAAAAACTTATTACTAGTATACAAAACCAATTATGGATTTCGGACATTTTACAATATTAACATTAGCATAAAAAAAATTGTGATAGTGTTCTTAAAATATATATAGATTATGAATATTATATACGTCGTATACAGTAGAATTTTTTGATGTGTTATGTGTAATTTGTGTAATTCAAATACACGAAAAAGAGATAGCAAGTTAAAGAGCGTAAATCTTGTATAAACTAAATAGTGTAATATTTATAGAATAACGCGTTTTTTTTTTAATAATAGTCACTCACTACTCGAAATCTAGTGACTTAGGTATTTCAAATATTTTTCCTTGCTTATGATGAGGAATGGCCTGGCGCCATTTTAGTTCAGTTAAGTTACTTCGAGTAGGAAAAATAGGTAACAACTAAGTTTGCCGTTCGGAATGCTTTGATGTCGAATTGATTCGAAATGCTTAGAGTAGATTTTATAGAAGTTTCATCAAGTTACGTTGAGTGTAAGGTAGCTAAAATCGAAAAACAAATTAATAATAATACTTTATTTATAAACCACTAATATTCAAGTAAATAAATATAATAAACTTCAGAGAAAAAATGAAACCGGTTTGAAAATAAACCTACAACAAAAAAAAAACAAAAAAATGATACCCTAATTGTTGGTAAACAGTAAAATAACGCATATATAGCGTTTATAATGAAGTTGCATTATAGGGTTTCTATCTGCGCTGATTTTAACGTTTTGTTCGATAAATTTATTTCAATATATTATATTAAAATTTGATAAAAATTACAACCCTTACCACCCCCGCCATTAAGGGCCGGATCGACGTAAATATAAATATTACTTATTTAATTAGATTTTCGTTTTCAATTAGTGCGAGATGTTTACACACTATCTGAGTACCGAGTAGGCATTATTTTTCTTAGTACCTACCTTATTTGAATATAATTAGAAGATAAAAGTCCTTAATATATATGTTTATCATAATAACTCTAACAAAACCCATATTCTAATGAATATGGGGTTTTATCAGTGTAAATATACAAAAACTAAACTATTTTCTTTTTACGTTATCAGTTCTATGTAATTGGCCTAATGAATAACTATGTATTTACTGTTCTATCAACTAAGCTATGCTGTATGTTTCCCTAAAATATATTAAGTAAATAAATTACTTGTTTGATATTTTTTATCAAATAAACTTACACAAAATTATTATAAAAAATATGTAATAAATAAATATGTAAGTATTTTATTATTTTTTACCATCTTTTATATTTTTACCGTTCGCGTTGTAACACGAGTCCTGGTTGTTGACTTAAACCCGCTAAAATGCTGCGTTGCTGTACGGATGAAACAACCATGAATGGATATTTGCCAATAAAGGTTAAGTGCAGGTTTATGTTGCATTTTCTTACAAGACGGTCGAGCATAGTCATTGCAAATGACGTCAATTATAAATGTTTTAACGCTTAGTCATTTGTTTTAACCACTGTTCGACATACAAGAGTTTGTCAATAACCAGCCGAGTGCAACTGGTATTAACCGGCGAGCGATTACTGACCATATTAGATACTTGTTAAGTAGCACAGCGGGTTGAATATGTACGCAGGCGGCCGGAGACCACTTAAGGTCCGCGTTCAGGACAGCATCTTGTGATCTAATTAAGTCAATTGGTGCAGCAGTGGCCGACAGTGTGCGTCATGCTTTAGGATCGTAACGGTCGGTTTGTTCTGATTTTTAAATGATAAGTTCGAACATAAGCGTGCATTATATCTCGCGTAATTACATGATTCGAATTGGTATATTTCGTCCGCTACTAACTCTTAAGGGGTCATTTTGGGCATGAATCATTTTCATATAGCATAACAAAATAAAAATATAAATACTCCATTGAAGGTCTGGGGCGCGTATTGTTGTGAACCTACCCGCGGTTCATGTCGGCAATACGTTTGTTGGTACGGTGCCCCGTGAAGTCAGTCGGTTGCTGGGCCGCGACGCCGCGCGGTCTGATATTTTATTAGGTGACCATACTTTAAAATGTTTCTACAACTCGTTCTTTTGCCATTTTAGACCAGTTTTTTTTCTAGATCATTCTCTGAATTCAACTTGTTTTTAACATTTTCAGACTTAATAACTTTCAGCACAGTAGTATTTAGTACAGGGTTAGTAAGTGTTATCGATTTTTCGTATCTATAAACACCACAGTTTCTAGATTCTGTTACCCGTTTTAAATTATTTGTTTAAATTAATATTAAAATAATCAGTAAAATTAACTTTTTATGTTATTTTTAAATAATACACATTATATACGAATACGTAAAGACGAATTAATGATTTTTAATAATAAATTAATGCTTTCATTAGACCAATTAATCTAATTTGTACTGTTATGTACTTTTCGCGGTCTCTTTATGATTTAGTAATCTCTATAAAAAACAAATAAATAATGTAATAATTTAAGCTATACAGAGTGTCCCAAGGTCAATCCCACAAACTTTAGGGGGTGTTTAAGTTCCCTATTAAGAGTAAGAAATTATGTAACAAAATGCGAAAAATTTTCATCACCAAATTTATTATTTTTGTAATAAAATTGGTGTAAATCGATCTTATCAATCGATAAATCAATATTATCTCTCGACCAATAGCATCCCTCTTACAACCCCATAGAAGGGGAAAGGAGTTACCCCTTCTTCTTAGACCGAGCTCTGTTCGACCAGTGGCATCTGATAGCAATCATTTAGCTCCGCCCTAATAGGGCGTTTCGAACAGCGAGGCAGATCATTAACCTCGATCTTGACTGACCGCGGCCTAGTGACCCAGTGACGTAGTTATCCGAGGGAAAAGCCATTGAAAAATATCTATTTTCATGATTTAGAATAGAAACTTTAACATTTATTTTCTCGAATACCATAATGAATTTTGATATAGTTTCTTAACAAATAACACTAGGAATCGTAGGACCTATTAGCTGTTTTTTTATTGGGATTGACCTTGGGACACCTGTATAATAAAAATTGTGAGGTGGGGGGGATAATGGGAGTAACTATGTAAAATTTTCCAGCCAATTTAAATTTGCAAAGCGTAAGGTAGGCACAGCTAAAGACGCCTCATGGGCTACAGACGGTATGGGGTTTAATCGAAGCTGCGTCGCATGTATTGTATACCTCTCCCGTTCGCACGACCCAAACACCACTTTCTGTCGCTAACTTCGTTGCGCAGTTCCGTATTTATGAATAAATTAATTTGCATACACGCGTCGTCCCGCATTTGCTGTGACGACACGGGAATTACTTCATACTATTCCGATTTAAACGGGCGCTATGCATAGTTTTGACTATTTTGACGAGATTAGGTCCTGGCGCCTCGCGAAATATGTGCTTGACTATTTTCAAGTATAGTACAAGTCAAGTTATAGTATGTGTACAGGTGCGTTTTATGAAACAAATAAATTGCAGAAAGCACGTGAAAGTTTTACGTTTATCGTATCACAAAATGGTGTCACTTGAAAACAGACTAACAATAGACGAGATTCAAAAGCTGATTTTCCATTCTTGCTAAGTGAAATCTCTTTTCGTCTCTCTCGCGTTCCTTAATGCAACTCAAGTTACGCACAGAATGCCGTGCAATAAAATTCAGGATACTTATAATAAAAAAATCCAAAGCATTGATTTATTTCATCTTAACTCTGACCAGTTTATTAAGGCCGTCTGTGATATTGTTTAGAACTATATGCCTAACATATCGGCTTTCCATTCGTATAACAAATGCAATAATACTTTGTCCATCTGGGAATTATACTTGTTATTATATTATTTGTAATCGTGTTCTATTTCCCTGTTTATAATTCTTTTTAATAAATAAATAAATAATTCGTCCAGGAATTTGTCTAAACAAGGCGGCAATACTACACAAATGACTAAAGTCATTTTTGTTAAAATGTCGGAAAATCGAAATAACACGTCAAGCGATAAGGATCAATATTAATTTCGGTGTATTTAGACCCTTTTTTTGTATGGCTGGCATTTGATAACCATTGGATATTTAATTATAAAAAAAAATATGTTTAGATACCTTCATGTTGTCTCCTCAACACAGCAAAGGTAGATTTTTAAAAATTCAATTCTGTTTCTGAGAAATTTAATAAATTATAAACTGCTAATAATTCTTTTTTAGTTAAATTGCTCTCTTATAAAAGACATTATAGCCTTAAGGGTCTAAAAAATAGAAAAGTTTTTTTTTAATTTCTATATTGTGAAGCTGTAATTAAATAAAAAACAACTGTCAATATGCTAAGCGCCTTAATCTACTGGCAATGATAGCTACTAGCGGCAGTCGACTAGCAGAACCGTGCCCCGATACAAAGCGGCCAAACGCACGCGAGTAGCTGCGCACAAATAACAAAATAATATTTTCCGTAAGGCCACCTGCCGCCCCTGGCCGCGCGGCGCGAGAGACCACCAGAGTAGGGTTGCCATAAATGGCTTGGCTCCGACCGGGACTGATATCAGTATTTCAGTCTTTCATTCCGTACTGTAAATATGGAAAAATATTCGTAAAATGTCAGTACATCCCTCGACCCCACATTTTCACCGCCAGCCAACGTGATCTAACGTCGTCGCACGAATTATTCTCATAATTTTAGCAATAATATAAAACCATAATTATTCGTTTACCGAGTTAAACGGGACAACCGGGACCGAGGCTCTAAACCGGTGACATGCCCCGGTTTACCGGGACGAATGGCAACCCTACACTAGAGCGACACGCTATCTCTGCTGCCCGAAATACAGTGAAGTACTCGCGTCAATTCCGCGGCACGATTTTGAGCGTGTAATTTGCATACTTTGGGCTCGTTTGCGGTTTTGTGAGCTCGTCTCGCGTACGCTCACAAAAATAGGCTCACGCGAGAACAAAGTAACGTCTCGCGTGAGTTCAGTTACATACAGGGTGTCCCAAAACCATTTCCGAAGACCTTCGGAGTGTGTGAAGACTAGGTTTACTAGTGCGTGTAATTGGAACTGAATAAAGAGAAATTGAAGTGCATCCAAGAGATTTCCGATTTAGCCCGTGATAGCGGGAAGGAGAAATAATGACGACCACAAAAAGTGTCGCTTCTCACTCTGCACAGTCTCACGGCTACAGCGCATGCTTCGTTTTATCTCTTATATCTAGAGGTTGACCGAATAAATTTTCGTTGCTCCTCCTTATGAATATATTTATTTTCAAATCTATGAAACGTTTTGCACCGGAAAAAATATTGATGGTTACGTAACGGGGTCTTTAGAAGCTCTTATATTGGGAATGTAATGGTAGATGATTATCTCTCGTTAACGTGTGGTAACGATATAGATAGATTTTAGATCGAGTTCACTAATTAGTTTAAAGAGGTTCACAATTATCTTAACCAACTTCTGACTCAGTAGGAATGAAAATATAAATTAATAAATGACCGGTAATAGTTTCGACTCGATACAAGTAAAGCATAATGTGAGTTGACTACCTAGGAAGGTGTTAAATTCGGGTGACTAAAGACTAAAGATTAAAAAATCCGTCTTCGATTATGAAAACTAAACCGTGAGAATTTTTTCCAAACAAAGCAAATGCTTGTAACTTTCAAGAAGGAGTTTTCAAACCAATTAAATCTAGTTGCCTTTGTCGTCAATAGAAAACTTTCAGTCAACTGGGCACGAGAATTGAATATCTGGCAATTTCGCAGGTGTGAAATATGCTTACGTTACCAACCCGTGGCGGCGACAATAGTCTCTATGGCCTGACCCGAAGTCATTTGAAATGATACCAGTGACCATTAGCAACAACAAAGATGGATACATAAATATTTTCAGAAAAAAGTAACAGAGAGAAGTTAGATTAACAATAAATTAGCCTAAAACTGCCCTATTATCGAAAGGCAGAATTTTCAAATTGTAGGTTATAGATCGACCGCTAAACCAAGCCCTCTCCTAAAGTCATGTTCATCTGGAGCAACGGGTAACGAGGGGATAATGCCTATACGAAAAGGTTATGCTTAAGAATAAGACGGAAGTCATAAACGGATTATAATAACTTCCGTCTCCGGGACGTCACGACGCTGAGCACATTGCGTGGGTGTGCACTGGGTTGACGAGATCGAGAAATATACGCTTGACAAGATTGGTGATATAGCGTAAACCCCGTGCAGCTTTCGGATCTGGTGGTAGCAGAGGGAGCTGTGCGGCTTTTAAAAAGTTCGTGATATCAAGGTTTGGGAAATGAGAGAATACACAGAAGAACGGGTATCTGCAGATAACCCACTTTCTATGAACAAATTCTTTAGTATTATCCGCCATCTCTATAGATTTAAGAATTTAGTCTGTTATAAAATATGATCATTATCTATAACAATATTAGTTTTGTGTTACATTATTATGAATAAGCGATGGCTTACCTTTGTTTTCGGGCAAATAGTTATATTTGCCCGAGTTTAAAATCATTACAACCTCCTATATATTTATCCTCTGGTTTCGGCCTTAATGCAGTTGTTGCACTGCTATCAGCCGATATTATGTATAGGAGGTTGTAATGATTTTATAGATTATATATATATGTATGTATATAAACTATAAGCGATTATTACTATTTAATATTTTGTATGACTGATTTCAAGGGTTATAATATAACGTTCAAAAATAAATAAACACGTAAAAATTTATATTATATTAAGACATAAATATTGTTTTAAAACATTTTATAAAAATCTTGATAAGTCATGGTGTATTTTTACCTTAATATATATTTATAGAAATATACGAACAAAGAATTTAAGTTGTCAACTCTCTATCTGGTAGCGCTTTATTTTTAGTTCACTCTTCAGAGGCGTATCAAACTGTGTGGACGATCTCTCACCGTTTTATTATTACAAAACAATTACACTGTGAATTCTATTAGGCTAGTACTCTGATGGCAGTTCTAGCAAGACTTCCATCACAGTTACTAGTTTTAGTATGTTTGATGTGAGTTACCTGAGGGGTTGTGTTGGTAACTCGGTACACTGTAAACTTTTGTAACTGGGTTTTTAAGTCGCGATCAATTCCTGACGATATTTTGACACTTGTAGATAGGTCAACCGATCACAAAACACGCGTCATGTGAATCATGCTGGTTTGCTTTAATCATGCTGCTTGCTTATCAATCGACGGAATCCGTTTTTACCAATTTTTACCAATACATAATAAATTACAAATACAAAATTCTACTACCTTCGCTAAAAAGCAATAATAAATACACATTATAGGGTGAACTTAAAGTCACGAGTATCTTTTAGTGGGGATTCTGGGCATTTTTGTTCAACGAGTTTTCACACAGCTACAAAAACATAAATACTCTATAGAACGTTTGGTGCGCGTATTGTAGTGTTTTTGACCTGTCCAATTAGGACTCTTTCTTTTGTTATTTTAGACCGTTTGTTTGCTTGTCCAATTTCTCGTCCAGAATTACCCCTTAAAATGATGCTGCTGATTTTTAAATTTACCCTGTATATTTTGATAAATTTATCATAAATATCTCCCCTTTCTCTAGTACAGGCACGTTTGACCCAGTTGAGTAGTCTGCTGTGTAGACAAATATATACGTTAGGGAGATAGAGACAGATGTGTATGCGTATAATAAAAATATCTGTACAAATTTGTATAAAATCAGATACCAGTAAAATCTACAATGCGTTTTATACTTATAATGCTAAATGTTTTCAATGTCTCAAAAATTCTTTTTACTTTGTTTCAGGTAAGCCGTGTATAAATCCATATCACAAGTCAATAATTATTGGGTGAACCAGGAACCATATTTAAAAAAGATACTTATAATGTTTTTAGTAAGCAGGTAGTATTCATTATTATAATAATGATTTGTTAATTTTTGTATAACATTACTATTCTGAAAGTCACAAGTGAGCCGAGGCCCAAAGTCAAATCGTGGAACTACACCGCGGCTAATATTTGATACAAAAGGCATATTCAGATGATGATTTATGTTAAGGGGGGGTGATGGTAAGCAAAAGATATTTGGGGGGGGGGTTGAGCGCCGCAGGCAATTTTATTTGTGTGATTGCTTCAAAAAATGAATTAAAATATGAATATAAAAGATAAAAGCCTAGTTTAAAATGTATGCAGCGATCGCTATTAAGTTGTTGTTCCTAAGAAATATATTAGTACGTTTGTATTGTAAATGTATTTAAGCGAAATTTGTTATTATTATTATATAAAAAATATATATACACTTTTTTTCTTCGCGTGTCACTCTACCGCAATGTAAATAAATTAAATATAAAATAAATAACAACGAACGTAACACGCTTTGCTAACTAATTGACAGTTGCATTAGCGTGATAAATTTTATAAACGTTTTGTAGCGTCATAACGCGAAGTGTATAAACACTGTTTTTATATTATTATCACAATTAATTAGTATCACGTTATGAAGCTATACTTTGGTATGACTGTAGAGTTCATATACCAGGATAAATGTTAATTGAAAAAGTGGATATTTTAAAATGGAGCGCCAATCTAAGGCTCCCAATTAAGAGTTCAAATTAATTCAGACGGACTAAAACGCTTAAAGACTTGCTTTTCTCTGAACTGCTTCTAATTTCTTTAAGACATTGCGTGTGAGGATCTACTGATGAGTATTCGAGGGTAGGACGAACCAACGTTTTGTATGCCAATTTACAACATTTACATTAATTATAAACATTCTTTGTAAATATAATATTTTATGTTATCAATTATGGCATTTCTTATTTAACGGCCTTAGCTCAATCAAGTGCTGTAAAGGTAGTTTATAATAATGATAATTAATAAAATATTCAAATTGATTTTCAGGCAATTATAATAATTAATTATCATTATATTAAAGTATGGGACGCGCCATATAAACGAATTAGGCTTAAGTACCGCAGTAAATCACAGAGTAATCCGAATTCTGAATTGTTAATGACGAAGAGAGATCTTCTAATTAGTGATGTGCTCGCGCGCTTTCTGTTTTCTGTTTCTCGACCGAACCTTCTAGATTCTAGAGAAGCACAATCGAATAGATTTTCCTTCTTCACAATCGAGTTTCGAGTTCGTTCTTCACAGACTAGCATTTTGTTTTACTTAATTAAAACTATTTATTTATTATTTTTCACTTTTTCTCGCCGGATAGAGATCAAAAGAAGGGCGGGCTACTTTTCTAAAATATTAAATACTTTATATAAAAAAACCCAAAAGATCTGATCCAGGAAACATTTTTTTTTAAATAAAATCATATGTGTCATCGTATTATCCTCAATCCCTAAAAGTTGGACTATATTTATTTACTATATAAAATTTGCGTTTTCGTTGTAAAATCACTGGTAATAATAGAAAAATGCTACTTCAAATTAGTCTTGCGAGCTGAGAATTTAATTTCCTTCCGGTTAAATCTTAGTTCCATAGGAATTGTGAAGTAAATTAACATTTTAAAATGTAACATATATAAATATGATCCATCATCAAGAACTAGGACCCCCCCCCTTCGTCAATCTATATAAATTATTGTGAGAAGTTAAAATTACAAATAGATAATATTTAATAATTTATTTTCTTTGACAAAGTAACTTTCATCGATTTATTGTCATACAAGATAAACAAAATAAAAAAAAAATTAAGTAACACATCTATTAAATATTAAATAATAATAATAAGAGTGGCCATGTTACTTCCAAACAACAATAAATGACTTTTATTTAATTGCTAATATTATAATTTATTTTTATTCAGTGTTATTATATTATTTATTGTTGTGACTTCCTATTGTGCCATTACGAATAAATAAATAAAAAAATGATAAGGGATTTTATGCTTATGTGATGGCGGCTATATGAAATTAGGGCATATACATGCATATAAAAATTAAACGATAAATTGAATTATTTATTTTGTTCGCATCAGATTGTAAGATTTATTTATGTAAGGAACAGTATCTCATTTATCTAGTGTGACAGCTAATTATTTAGTAATCTATTATAGTAAACTATATATAATAAGTTGTGCGTTGGGGCGCCTGGAATAAGGGACAGATCTGGAAAAAATCTTTGGGGGGGGGTTAAATGTCAAAGACACCCATTTTCGACTTGCGTAAAATTCTTCTAGTTTCAATAAAATTCGTTTAATACAATTCGTTTGAAAATGTGAGCTATTAAACACTAAAGTGAAGTTAAAAAAAGTGAAGTGGGATTAAAAATTGTGATCATTCGATTGCGATCAGGCGCAAATTCGATTGCAGGTCTCCGCACTGTTGCCGCGACGCGATACGTAACACCTCACGCGTCACGCGTCACGCGTAACCGTGTCTCGTTACTAGCGGGGCTTCGCGTTCATACTTCGGAAGAAGGCGCTCTTTGTGTTTGGCGTAGCACAGTTATGCTTTGTGTACACCCGGCGTTATGTATGACGAACGCAACTAAAGCGCCGCCCACACTCGTTCGTTCGTTTGTTTATTTGTTTGTTTGTTTGTTTGGAGTCTTTTGTTTTGGGAAGCGAAACAATTATGCCTCGTATCGCCCTTCGGAGAACTCGCTCTGACGTAGCAACTATCCCGCTCACACTCGTTTTGCATTGGAACGCAGCTGCGTCTTCTCGCTCTCGCTTTTGACCTCTACGAATACGTCACTCAAATCACCGGAAATATTCTTTGAAACATTTACAAAATTCAACTTATTAATTAAATAGAAGCCTAGATATTTAGGAGATAAAATGATACCTACTATTTTTTTTCTTCTACATCTACAAATAAGTTAATTATATTCACTACCTCGTGAATAGGTACAATTTACAAGCATATTGTTTAATTTTTAGGACAAGAACAATGCTTTAAATTATCATTTTCTATTTTTTTTTATTTGATAATCAACATGAATTATTTTTAAAATATGCATCAATTGCATTACTCAGTCGGTGCACGCAAGTTGCGGTGTGTCATCAAAACCGTTTACTCTTTTAGAAGGTTTATTTACTAGGTTAGGTTAGGTGACCCGCTGACCGTCATTTCTCTAACTTTGTAAAGCAAAAACGTGATCATATTGCATTATACAGCGTGATCCTTTTAAGGGGTCATTCTGGGCGTCAATCTGAACAACTTTCGTTCAGACCTAACCTAGCCTAACCGCGCTCTCAAACATTAAAACGATTTTTATTTAATTATGGTGTCGTTTTTCTCGTAATTGAAAAAAAATCCAATATTGTTTGCTGATTAATGTTTGATTATCGATATATATCAACGTCCTAAAATAAGTGCCTTAAATTTAAAAACATACTGTATATGTGAATATACTTGCTCGGCCTATCATATGCACTGACGGAGGATGTAATATTGTATGAAATATTTTAATACTTTCTTTGTTAAAATTGTAGTATGGGATTATTGTATTTTTTAAAGAAAATTTAATAAAATATTTATGTAGCATATTATAAATAAATAAATAAAAATATTGAATGAAAGCTTAAAATGAGTTATTAGATAATGGTTATTAATAAAATATACCTTGTTTTCTAATAAAACGCCTTTCATCGCAGTGGTTTGTTTTTTGGCGACTCTATGCTTGCCTGGGACTTTTTACTCCAAAACCAACCTGGCCCCTCCTCGATTTACCTGGATCTACCAGGAAACGTCTACGTGGGTGACACTTAGATTTAATAATAAGTCACGTTTGAGTTCCCAAAACCGATATAACCTTTATTCACTGTTGTGTGTGAAGTCTATCTTACGGGACATAGATATATTGTAATTTCATTTCTAAAACGACACACATTTTTAACTACGATCGCCATGTTGACATTTTTAATTATTTTTCCAAGACTGCATAAAACTCATTTTGGTTTTTCGTTATTTAAAATCTTTGCTGTTATTAGGAAAATTTATTTATTTATTTTAACGTCATTTACATGCACTATTATAATATAAAACAGTAAAATAATGATTACATTACATTATGTTAATTTGTAATCACGTGCAATCGATTAGTCTTGTGCATCACCTTAATAGCACAATGTGCTGCTCCAAGGAGAGGTCAATCGAATGAATTGAGGGTTTTTTTTAACACAGGGTCTGATAAAATTAGTAAATGTTTATTAAATTAATCGTCATCGTCAAAATACGTTCATTTCGCAGCATATAAAAGTGCTGTTGTTGTAGTTAGCAAAAAATAAAATGTCGCGCGAGAAGATATTTGTCCGCCAAATGAATATCTTTATCAAAATCTCTCCCGTGAAAGTGCTTTCGTCTTCCCAATTAAGTCCTCAATTAGACGATTTTGGCGGGACTCCGTTTGCGTCGGAGGGATGTGGTGCGGCACTGTTTGCACTGCGACCCTGGCCGGCGACGCCACAAATAAAGCCTGGTCTGTTGGCTGAAAGAATTAGCATTTTTAATGAGGTATCTCGGGCGGCTGTAATTAAATTTGTCAAACCTTCTCCGGTCAAAGCGATAAAAGCGCAAATTTCGTTCTTCGCCTCGTACCGGTAAATAATATTGTTGCGTTGGTATTCACGTATTTATAGATCGTTACAGTGAAGACGGATCGCTGTTGGTTTAGAAGCAATTTTGTAAACCATTACAGAGATATCCTCCAGGTTCTCCTCGGAAAAACTTTTCAGAGGGTATGGAGTTCTCAATATTAGACAGCCTTACTTTACCATACACGACACGAAAATAACCCTTATAATAACGGGTAAACTGACACTTTTGTCATAGTTGCCGTAACTATCTTACAACGCTACCGTATTTCTTACTATGGCAGCGAGAGATGTAGTTCAAAAATAATTTGCTATAATTACAAAACAATATGAAGCTGACGAAATAAAGCGACGCTACCTGACGCCATTTTATTTTGCTGTAATTGAAATCAAAATGGCGGTTTGATTGAACAGCCAATCGTGATATTTGCAGTTTGCAATAATTATTGTAGCGATAGCTAGATATTATGTTAAAGGTAACCAAAAATTATGGTAATCGTTAACAAGTATGTTTTACAATAATCGATGTGTAACCACAACAAAAAATATCAATCATACTTTATGGTATACACGGTTTTATTAGAATTACGTTCTGTGTACACTTTTGGCCATCTATATTTCTGTATATTTTATGTATCGCTGCATTGTAGTATGGTTCCGTATGGGACACAATATGGCTCAATGGAAAAGATTTGTGAACTTCGCCTGATTAATGAAAATATTTTAAATTATATAACATTTGACTAGTCAGTGTGGTTGAAGTTAATTGTGATAAAAGAACCTATAAAATTCTCCAAACCAATTAATTTAACGTCCTAAAAACCATACTGTTTATGGTCACCGTCAGGTCCTTCCCGTAAAAAAAACGCGTTTGATAATTGCTTTTTTTTTATTGCATCCCCAACACCGTTTTCATGGCGAAATTGATCTTAATTATAGTTAGAGCGTTAGAATATATATTACCCTCCCGGTTTCATTACCAGCGGCGCGTTATAACGTAGCAAAGTATGGAGTTAAAGTTTGCGGTCCATGATTAAACTTGGCCGCCAGAGTAAATAAATTATCCTCAGGGTAATTTTTGTACTTTCTTCGCGGAACGGATATTGTGCCTTTTAATTCAGAGTTCTTGTGTGAGTTTTAGGGTAAGTCAAATTATTGAGAAATATCACGGTCAAGGAAAAGGAGGAGGGGGGGGGGAAAGTTTTTTAGAAATTTATAAGCACTCCGAATAATCGTATAATATGTATTCGTCTAACGAATTCGTTTTGGGCCAACCTTACGGAGGATAGGACATCTCGGTCAAAATTTCGTGAATTTTCCATGGACTGAATTGTGCCCACAACCAATGTATTCTAGTTTATTTATAACGAAACGAAATGCAAAATGCACCAACGTAAATGTATGTTTTCTAAAGATATAAATAAATTTACGCATTAGGGTTAACGGCTAGTCTAATCAGTACCTATCGATTTTTCAATGCGGGTCTTATTTCGTTTTTTATTCTGCTTATTTTTTTCCAATTTTTAAACGCTGTTTATTTTTTAATTACGAAGTTTTTTTTTAACTTTAAGCTACGCGCGCTAAATGTATAAATTAATTAATAATATTTGTAGCTTTTGAATATTTTCAAACGAAGTATTTTTTATCAAAACGTAAACTTCTTGCGCTCAGATGCGCGTGAACAGGCCACGCTACTCCGTTTTTCTTCCCGTTCGTGGTTTTATTTGAATAGTTGGCGGAAGCGTGCTGCTGACAGGGAAATTGCCGACATTTAAAAAAAAAAAAACATCGCGAAAGAATTACCTTATGAAAAGATGTCAGTCGGCCCTGGCCGGGGGTGAAGTTTATCTCAAGTGCGGATTCTTTACAAATATCTCCAAACAATATTAATCTCGGGACGGTGGCAACTCTCTCGGATTAAGTTTCGCTTACTAGCGCGGAGTGCGATATTGGTCCCTTTTGGTAAGGATTGTTTTTATTTGTTGCCACTGTTTAATAAATTCCCTAATATTTGATTATATTCAGAAGCTATTTTATATCAATTATGCCTTTTATGTACGCTTTTTATATCTTTGAGTACGAATCGCATACCATAAAGATAGGTTGCGGTTGATCCAAACAGTCATAATTTTGAGAATGATCCAGGGGTGGTCATAATTTAAACTAAGAGCTGCGTGCTGGCTGCATAAGCACTAAAGTTGCATTTCACATCCCCTAGAACCCAAAACCACCCTCAGTTATAAAGTTCCCACCCTCAGTTTAAGACTTTCTTGTTGACACGATAATTGCCGTAAATTTACTTTCACTAGTACTTCGTTATCACTTTCAAATTGATACATAAAATTAAAATTTATAAAAGAATTCATTTAAATTTTATATTATGCCTTAGATAAGGGCCTAGAACTTTTGTAAGTTTTGATAGAATTAACCATTGGTCCTTGAGTGGGAAAAACTGGTTTTTCAAATTTCTCTATTAACCCTATATTAACCTATAACCTATATCGACTACGATTGGTTTTTATCATCAAATAGCGACTCTTCGTAATTTATGTTTATCTCAAGTTTCAAATCCTAACACGTAATACACAGTTTCCAATTTTATGTTACTAAATTGAAAAAAAGCGTCTTTTTTTGTCGTCTATGCCGTTTCCGCGGTTACTACTCTGCTGTGCTACTCTCGGGCCATTCAGAATCACGCAACTGTCAAATCTTGCAATTTTATAGTACAAAAAAAAATACATGATTGACAGTTTAGCGTTGCGTTTGCGTTTTGGATTAAATAGCCTAAGTCGCCCTGCTGTTGGCATTAATTTCGTGCGGAGGCCGCGATGCTGGCAAGACGAAAGCGAAGGGGATTAAACCATTCGGCAGCCTTGCATTGTTCATCAGGAATAAGCAGCGGCCATTCCGGACCAGGTTTTCAACTCCTTTGTCCGACGCTCAACTTGGAAATTCAATCTCATTTCGCAAAACCGCCAATCCGAGCCGCGCCGCGACTGAGTACATAATTTATAAACCCTGCTCCAGGAAATGAGATTATTTAAAATACAATCGTGTTGATTGGCACCTGTTTTAACATTCACAGCTATTCTTTTTTTTCATATCTTTTTTTTTTATTGATATTTTATATGGGCATTATTTTTTATTATTTTTTTATTATTCTTGATTCATTTTTTATTTTATTTTATTTATTTTTTCCAACATTTTCAGGCGCCCAGCAATTTTAAATTCATTTAGTATTTTTTTTTATTTATTTTGTAACCTCTTGTTACACACTTAATAAATCAATTTATTTAATATAATTTCTTGGGAAAATAAACGACCAATTAAGTATTCGGAAATGTCTCTGGACATTCTGTAATGTAAGTAACCGATTGAAACACATCCATTATACGATTAGTTGTCACTTTTTGGCAGCTCTTGAAAATGATTTCGAATATCCTAACCTAAAGTGGAGTAAAGTGGCGTTGAGTGTAATGAGAGCTGGTTAAAATACAAAACCTTCAACCTAGTTACATGTGCGTCTTATGAAATACAGTCAAACTTTCATTATAATAGTAAAAAATGATTTAAAAAGAAAACAATAATAAAAATTATAAAAATGTAAAGAATATGATGTATGAGAAAGATGAGAAGTAATAATATATGCATATTACCTACGTGTGAGATACTTATAGTAAAATGTATTTTTTAAATATCGTATATATATTTGTATATATGTCAGAACATTTTAAGCTTAAGTAATCCGCACGCGGATAATAATTCTCCTGAATGTATGTTGTACTTATCATTCTATTAAATTCCCGTCCATTTATATTCCTCGAAATGATACCCTCCCGCGTGGGGATTATCTGGTAAGATATTACATTACAAGCATTTGTAAATGTTCGTACACGCGTAAACCTGTTATAAGGAGCTAGGTTATATCTCGAAATCGGCAGACATAATCTTCCGGACTATGGTATATTTATGATTTTTTTTCCAACAACATTTATCAACATTATAACAAAGCCAAGCTTTTCAATAAAAAGCGGTTGTAGTTGTTAAAACATTTTTTTCGTTTACTCTATAAGAAATAAGAAAGTTTAACTCAAACAAGAAAGTTTGGAGAAACACATTCATGTTTTAAATATGGAGATATGAACTCAGCCTTTGCCAGTTCGGGTGTCCCCGAAACATTTTGCTCCCAGTCGAGCTGGGCCACCTTTTTTTCATCCAACTCCCGGGGAATGTCACGGATAACGAACGATCCTGGGAATCCTTCAATTTTTCTTCCGCACCTTTCAGGCGGTCAAGGCATTACTTGGTAGCCGTCTGGAGAAGGATGCCAGCCCTGGCAACCTTCCTAACCACCACTGGTCGAAACCCATCCTCCCTCGGGTCAAGCGCCTTCATTAGAGCAGCCTTGGTGGTCTCCGACGTGGCGGTTGCGTCCTTCTTCTCTGAATAAAATAACTACCGTAGGCCGCTGGGGCGGGACGGACCTCATCTGTCCTCCAATGTTCATCACCGGGGCCGACTACAGCTTGTCCCGGTGGGAGACTTGGGGGGCCTGGGACCCTTCGGAGGCCCCCTCTCTTCTTGAAGCTGCGGCAACGGCAGTTTCCACTCTCTTCAGACGACCATCAGCTAGTTCGCTAATAACCGCGTGCCTCCCAGCAATTGGACCCATCTGTATTTTTGGCTCCGAGTGTACAGCTTACCGCGATGAATAATCCGTCCGATGCGCGATTTAGCTCTCGAAATGGCCGTCATCAGGACCTGGCCGTCCGCGTATCGCTCATAAGCGTGTATAATTCAACGTCGGAATAGCGATAATTTTGCGTGCATAGTTTCCCGAAACGTCCGGACGTATCGTCGCCAGCGCCGGGCGGGGCCATTAAGTTTTGGGCCCGGGGGCAATTTCTGTTTCCACCTCGACGCTTACGGCGCCCAAATTGCGGATGGGCCATTATGGCACTCCTCTGCGGGCGGGCGGCGTCTCGCGCGTCGGCCTTTTCAGTAGTGACGGAACGTTGCACAGGTGGAAGTTTCAGTTTTCTAGCTATTAAGGCGAAGCATATTGTGAACCGACCTTGAAAGTCGGTGCTTTGTATTAGGGATATTTCATTAGGAAACCTACCAATTGCAATGGGTACTTTCGAAAAATTTCGACATATTTTCGCATTTCAGATCCCCTTGAACTCCAAACCGCCCTCAGTTTAAAAGTTTATATGTCAATGGATCATTTATAAATATGTTTAGAAATACATTGTGTATCTTACTTATACAGTATACAGTGAGAGCAAAGAAAACCACATAATGCCTAACTCAGTGCGTATTTGAATCCGAGATAACTGGGCTACAAGCGAAGGGCACTAACCACTATACCAGCACGATACCTAAGCACACTTAATATTCAACTTTTACCTTATATTCAAATTTTACCCTCCGCATTACCTTCCTTTAAAGCAATTGAAATAAAGGTATATTATATTTTGGCTATTTCTGTGCTTAGTGCTTCGCGAAATAATTTAATATTAATCATGGCCTGATATCGGTTAATGACCTAACATACTACCCTTTCCCTATTCAACAAAACGGACGCCCTTTAAGCAGCACTTACTTAATCGTAAATAAATCCAGCGGGCTTAGTCAATTAGGTTAGTTACATTTTTAATATTCAATTCTATTTCTGAGAAATTTAATAAATAAAAAAACTGCTAATAGTTCTTTTTTAGTTGATGTCCTCTCTTATTAGAGCCTTACGAAAAATAGTAATTGAAAGGCAAATGAAAGGTGTAAAACATAGTTTTTTTTAATTTCTACATTATGAAGCTGTAATAAAGTAAAAACCAACAATACCTGACTGACCACACAAAGAATAAAACCTAAGAAAGCCCTATAAAAAAAATCTCTTCGGCACGTCGGAAGGCGGAGATAGATTTCATCGGATCGAAGTGATTAAAGATTTTGGTCATCCGCTCATATCGCAAATTGTTTCAAACAAAAGTTGTAGGGAAATTTGAATTAAAATTAAAAATTAAAAATTTGAACTGATTGAAATTTAAATTAATTCGATATCTTATATACTAAGATATCCCAATAACGCCAATAACTAAGACGCCCATTAACGAACTTGACCGAGATTTTGTGCCCTTAAATTTTATGTATCAATTTGAAAGTGATTGGTGTAAAATTACGGCAGTTATTGTGTCCACAAGTATAGATAGATAAATAGATATATAAACTTTTCAACTGAGGTTTATTTTGGGTTCTAGGGGATGTGAAACGCGAAGATATGTCGAAGTCATGACATGGTACCCATTGCAATAGCTAGCTTTCCTAATGAATTCTACCTAAAGAGTTTCGTTTTCGATCTGAGATGCCCGAAGAGTAGCTGCTAGGTACGTATGGATCGATTTTATTTATATTTGACCCTTGTGTAGTTGCAACCTTGGAATAAGGGGTGTTGGCTGTTCCGACTGTCTCAGGTAGGTACTTTTACGTGACTGGTGTCCTTCGTGCACGCGCATTTATCTTCTAATGGATTTATGACTAGGTCTATCTTGTTTTGTTTCGTTTAGTTTTATCAGTAAGAGTGGTCTGTCCAACTTGTATTTCCATTAAGCTGATATTGGCCTGCCGTAATGGCACTTGTAAATGCTTATTTTACGGCCTTAATTCATTATCATTTTGACGTAGCGTTATTGACAGTATCTCTGTCGCGGTAGGTGCTTGTCGATCAGCGGTATTGTCTTGAGTTTCAATGACTTATTATTTGACTTATCAGGAACCAACAGCTAATACAAAAATAAAGTTACAATAAAAAAAAACAATCAAAACATGAAGTCAATGAGAGTTTCCTTCAAACTTAATAAATTAGAAAAAATACACCCAGGAACGAGGTTGGGATTAGGATGTATATATCTCATAGCTTTTTAAAAATAATAGATTTTATTCCGGGAAGGTAGTGTTGAATATATCGATACCGCTCAACATGCTGACTCAACCGTGACAGATGAAATGTCTCACTGGCGCGTAGGTCTAGATGGAACCTGGAAACCTTTGAGCCCCAGAATTGACCATTGGCAATTCTACACAACCTAGAACTTCTAAATTCCAAAACACCAGTAATTACATAAAACTTCACTTCTATAATAGATTGCCGGTCCACATAAGAAACCTGACGTTTCTAAAGGATTTCAAGTTATACAGTGTTGCAAGCAGATATCACCTTACCACCTTTTCACCTTTTTTTTGTGTTAGCTTTATCGTTTTTTTTTGTATTTTGGAAATAACAAAGACAAAAGATATATCTTTTGTTTTTGTTATTTCCGGCGTAGGTCATTCGACCTCATTAACGATTATTATTCATGTTTATCTAAACTTGTTTTATTTTCCTTTTAGAAAATTTACTTATGTAATTACTAACTTTATTATTTTTATTTATTTTTGTGGTAAATTATATGTCATTCCTATGTACACTAATCTATTTTCGAAAATAAAAGAGTTATGTTGCAAATCATTTTATAGGTTAGGAAATAACCTATAGTAAGCAATCGATCAAAATGGACAAAACATGATTCAAGCGCGCGCTGCTATTGTCATTACAGTTGAGTATAGTTATAGGCTGGCCCTTAATTACCCCTTTCTTCGTTCGTATTAATTATTTTACACGGTCGCATTTATGATTTGAAAATAACTTCACAATCCTTCACCCGTAAAGGTGGTTATTTTCATCTAAATTGCGTCCTATTCACGCCGTTGATTAGCAACCCGTAGGGTGTACAGAGTGGGGTGGAGAGTGGTGTGTGGTGGGTTGGTTGCGTCCGTCTTACCGCCAGGGAAAATTGAGGGTAAGCAGACGAACGCAATGAAGTATATAGAAGGATAAATTACCGAGAGAAATTATTTTCCGCCGACGAAAATTTACCCAATGGTAGTCAAACAGCAAAGTAGTAAATAAATTCAATGTTATAACCGATATTGTTTATTTATATATTTATGAAGAAAAATAAACGGCTATTGAAACAGATCATCAAGGTTACCTTTGCATTCTTTTCACTCGAGCGATTTATTTTAGTCCGAACATTTAGATCAAAGATGTATTCACGATCGTAAGAATGCATTACTATATAGCATCATCAGCCTACATCTGCCAAACGTGCTCTAAAACCTGCGTTTTTTGTTTGTTTTGAAACATCGATCATACTTTAAATACAGAGCCGTAGTTTATAATATTTTAGAAATAATAATAACCTCGGATGTCACTTTCCGCCTTATCAAACGCCCTAAAATAAGTTAGCATCCGAAATTGACAGAATGAATGACGCCCGCCGCCATCTTGGAACGTTCGAATAAAAATTCGAACGTGCTTTCCCTCTGTTTCCCCCTCCCCCACCACCCCCACCCCACCCGCGCCGTTTCGATAAATATTCAAGAGTTGTATCGCGTGAATTGAGCCAATGTCGGCTCGCTTGCGAGGCCTGGCTGTTGGCAGCGCTGGCGCGCTCCTTCTCTTTTCCCGCACTGAATGTTGCCAGCCTGGACTCTCCTAGTATTGGAATTCCTGTCCGCTGCCAGGGAAGTTGAATATTTTTTGTGAACCCAAGAGCCAGTACATCGTGAGGTGACCTTGAAGATCGGCCCTCGCAAATGGTGTCGGCCACGTGCACTTCGAGCATCCGTCGACAACATCAAAAAATAAACATTTGACAGTTTTTTGTTTATATTAAAAATATAAGGCAATTTAAAAAAAATCTAAGTTTAAGGTTTTCTGTAGAATTTTATTGCGGATATTTCTATGTATAAATTAGGCTTACGTCACATATGTAGATTGGATTATGAGAATTTTAAAAACTAACACCTACCAATTTCAATATTTTTTTATGTAAACATAGGATTATTTATTTAAAAAACCAGCTTAAAGGTTTTCTAGAAAAATGTTCAGTTAATTTAATTATATTTTTTATATATGCCTGGTATGAAAAGCCATCTTGGCAGTAGACCTCAAAAACATTGTCTGTAGGTAAATTTTCGATTGCATATTTAATTATATTTTTTTGTTATGAAAATTTTGTCCTTTTTAGTTTATGATTTGTCAGCTGAGGATCTATGTTTCTATAACTGATAACATCACCATAGCCTTTATAGCAGCACAAGCTATAAAGGCGGTGTAAAAAGAAATGTCTGATTTTTTAAATAAATAATAAATAAATAAATGAATGCATGTTGGTAGTAGCTACCTAATAGAAACTAATCACTGGTATGACTTGAAACTATCAACGAATTTATTTATTTTATGGATATTATAATTTTAAACATTAATTAATCAATTTATTCAACAGATTTCACCATTTACACGTGTACATATATACATTTACATACACCGTGTCACAAGACCATTCGCGACAAAAAGTTCATTATGGTTACTGAGAAAAAAATGTAAAAGGTTCAGTCCTTAAGCGAGCCATTATTGATCGGTGCGGCATTAGAATTCGCGCGCTGACCGAATTGACACCATATGTTCAAAAATATTATAAATTTGAGGATGATTTTTTATGGCAATATTTTTTATATTATTTTTTCCTCTTAATAGGCTACACAACACCCTTCTTAAGTCTCCGGAAATTGTCTTGGGACACCCTGTATAATGCAAAGCCTTACCTAACTGGGCAATGTCCGTTCTAAGGTACACTTTTGGTCTGGTCTGATTTCCTCGATATGGTATCGGTTATCCGTTGCAAACCGAATCCAGCCTATCATGACGCACGACTTGTAGAGTCAATAGAGTCATGCCAGTCGGGGTTTTAGGTGGAAGAGTGCCCGGTTATTTTAACCGTAATTAGCACTGAAGAATGTAGGATTTTGGATTTGGTCGAATACTTTATTCTTTATTATATTACATATCTTTATTAGATTCCGAAACATATTTATAGATAAATGTAGATGCCACCAAACGTAGTAATAAGGTATTAAATATCACATAATCACATAGTGTGTGTGCGAATGTGTGACCATTAACGTGTTTAGTGTAATGTTTCATATTTTTCTGCGGTCCAAAAATTTTTCCTTTCTCGCAGAATTTTAGAACCTAATCCAGCAGAATTGTGAATACCTCAGACAACCTGATTCACTATTTTATTCTGCATATTTCTTTCGTCCGATACCTTAAATTCTTGTGTAGTTGATGTATTTTTAGCATTTACCTTCTTTTCTCTTCATAACCCAGGACATTTTTATTCTGCTTGCATATTTTTATGATTTTAAACTGTATTTCCTTTGTATTAATTAAACCCCTCCATTTACTTTGTTTTTTATTTATCCGTTATGTATTAAGTTGTAGCAGTTTTTCCGACGCAATTCCTAATATATCTTAATTTTATACTCCCTATAAAATCACAATACTATTAAGGAATTTAGTACATAGGTAATAAATCCGTACGTAAAATATATAGGTAAATTCACTATTTCGTAAGCCGTTAAGCAGTCTCAAAAGAGATAGAAAAATCTATTCTATTCTAGAAAAATATAGTTAAAAAGAGAGCTATTTAATTGTAGGCTTTAACCATAAATGAAAATAAGCGGTAACGGGGCATCAGAAATATCCATATCGAGGCATTTTTCCCTTGCGACCGGCTCTGATGTCCCTTGGCGATCCTGACGAATCTGTAGTCTATGGATTGAATACTGAATGCTGCAGAAACAAGAATCGGTGGCATATTTGCATGTCATTTTCGTTCCGCGTTTGAAATTGGCGCCTAAAGCCTGGTTTACACGGTATATTAATCAGGAGAGTAGAGTTGCTAGTAGAGTTCACTCTACTATACGGTTGCAATAAATGATTTGGCTCCGACCGGGACTGATATCAATATAAGAGGAAATATAGGGGAGTTATAGGAGGAGAAGGGGGGTTACCGCTCCCCATGTGTCGCAATCTGGTTTGTGAAAAAAGGAAATCTTTCAATGGCCACACTTTCAGGATACGTTCAATGGCCGGCAACAACGACGGTTAACCACCTAGTTTTTGGGTGAGATCCTAAATTACTATGAATTACATCAGCTCCCTCACAAAGGTATTTCAGTCTTTCATTCCGTACTGTAAATATGGAAAAATATTCGTAAAATGTCAGTACATCCCTCGACCCCACACTTTCACCGCCAGCCAATGTGATCTAACGTCGTCGCACGAATTATTCTCATAATTTTAGCAATAATATAAAACCATGATTGTTCGTTTATCGGGACATTTGGTGGGTCAAACGGGACTGAGGCTCTAAACCGGTGACATGTCCCGGTGTACTGGGACGTATGGCAACCCTACTCTACTAGCTACTCTACCACTTTTGATTTTTTTTCATTTAAACATAGTAAAGTTCACTCTACTACCTACTCTACCACTTTTGATTTTGTTTCGTTTAAACAAGTATAGTACATTAGTACTATACTATATTTTTTAATTCATATTTTTTACGTTTTAACTGTGTTTCAAGTACTTTTAATATTAAATGTAATGTGGGTACATTACATTTAATGGTGAAAGGGTTTTCAACAATATAATATTTTGTAACTTACCACTGAACAGTCAGTTTTTTTCCTCCTTTTGCCAATTTCATTATTTTATCAAATGCATCAAACTATATTTGGAATGGAGATATCATCGCCCCTGCTCCTGATTTAGTGGATTTCTTTACTTTATGACACTGCAAACTGCAAGTAACTTCAACTAAACTCTACTTGATACTTGCTGTTGTGGGGAGGCTAGTAGATAGGGAGTTGTGGTGGAGGGTGAGTAGAGTAGAGTTACTTTACTGCAGCCAGTAAAGTACTCTATACTACTACTCTACTCGATACTCTACTCTGCGGAGCTTTTTTTCGGGTTTCTACACGTAGAGTTACTCTACTAGATACTCTACTTTCCTGATTACTATACCCGTGTAAACCAGGCTTAAAGGGACGGCTCGCGCCGATTCGAGATTTCGAAAATGGACGCTCGGAACAAACATGGCCGCCGGGGCTAAATTAATGCATCTACCTCTTTCGTGTATACTAATAATGGTCATTCTAAATAAAACATCTGATTTGAGTCCGCTGCAGTAGTGGCGTGATTTAAAATAAATTTACGTAGATCTAGAGTCGGTTTTTGAATATAAATAAAACCTAACCTCAAAGGAATGCATACATGACGTAATTCGCGCCCCAAATGAAATTTCGCCTTCATTATCATATTATAATGAAACCATATTCCCTTTGATATTTATATCAGATGAGTAAAGGAAAATGAAATAAAATTTGTGACGAAGAGTAAGAAACGCTCAAAGAAACACCAAATTGAATGGCCGAATCGGAAAGAATTGACGGATGACAGCCGCCGTTTCCCGCCAATGGCGGCGTTCGAAATACAAATAAGATTTGAATTAAGAATCGCGCGATGGATGGATCGCTTTTCCCTTTTTCCCTCGTATGAATGATGACAGGCGAGGCGCGGTTGCCTCTGTCCGGCTGGGTTGCCAGCTTACACGCAAATAAATAAATAAACAAAAATAAATATTGGCAAATCATGACGCTCAAAAATGACATTGATATTTTAATTATAGTTTATTAGATAGAAGATAGTTAAAAGATAGATTAACTCTTTGTATATTTCAATGACTATACTATGTAACTCGTTAGTTTCAGCGCGCAGGTAAAAAAACACAAAAATGTGCTTAATTTGCTAGTTTTCACCCATTATTAATTTAATATAATTTGTGCGTTTTAAGCGCGGTTTGATTTACCTGGCCATTGTTGATTTTCGTCGTCTAAGTTGGCGCTTTCCGCGAATTTCTGTTTCCAAAAATAATATACACTCTCTTTCGTGACAACCCTGTCCTTTCACCGAATGTCACACAGCACTGTGTCGTGATAAGGGCTGTCGCCTCCTCACAGAAAATGAAACACAAGACGGAGGCGGAGGCATTCTTTCCTCCAAGATGGATGTTCGGACGCTCACAAAAGATCGTCGGCAAACTAACCCGTAATAAATTAATAGGGGTCACCACAAACGAATGTGTATTTTATCTCATCATATCTTATGATGTATAGCCATTTCAAATATATTTGAGATATAAAGGCATTAAACTTATTTATTATGTTTATTTTTAATAGTCTGAATTTTATTGAATTTAAATTATCTGAATTATTTAAAAACCCAATAAACCTAATATTATATCTCCTTTTAAAATAAATATCCCTAAAAATCTCTTTTGATTGTATCCTAATAACATTAATATTGTTAAAAACGATGTCATATATCTGGTATATGATTTGAAGTAAAATGATATTTCAGGATATCGATTTCTTCAATTATACCTCAATTTAAATTCAAAAGAAATATGTATATTACTGAAATTATAAAAGAATCTAATAATTTGAAACAATAATTAAACTATACAACATTTTCAGTTGAAATCATAATATTGGAATAATGTAATTTTAATATATATTCGTTAGTTTCTGTTGTAAATAAAACAGCATCCATGGACCGTGTTTTTTGCGAAATCTCACTCCAATATCTCCTTCAATGGGCTGCCTAAATAAATAAAACCTAAATTATAAACACAATTACATGACATCCACATAAAAACTTAATTTTGTACGGGAGACTAACCCATTGATTTGTTGCAACTTCGCAATACATGTAACATTGCGGAGCACTGAGAAATTAAATTGGGTTTTTAATTTCAAATTTTATTTAAACAAAATTATACAATGATTACAATACATAGTCTTGCCAAACCGCAGGACAGTTTGATGGCAAGAAAAAGCTCTCATTTTGTTTAAATAGTTTTAAAACAATTTCAAAAAAGTGACGTCAAAACTTTAGCTAACTTTACTTAATTGGTGACGTAGTGTTTTCATAGAATCTTTTCAAATTTAAAAATGCTACCAGTTTCTTCTTAATTTCTTTCGGCAAGACATTAAAATACTTCGGTATTAAACACCCATTGGTCATGTCACCATAAAAAAATGGTATATTGGTATTGTGCGAGTTAATTGGGTGCAACATTTCCTCCTGTTTGCCTACGATTTGCAGTCTGTTTAGAGGCTTACTGCGTCGTTTACATATACGAGTAGTTTCTCCCTTTTTTTAGCTATTCTAACCAAAACTTTTCCAAAACCAATTTTGGTAAGATTCTACAAATTTCAAAAAAATAAAATCGTCTTGATCTCGGCGGTCTCGACCTATAGCATTTGCTCCAGCCAACATGATGCGAATGAACTATGGTGTGACATGTGAACTATATGGCATTTATAGCGATATTTATAAAGTTAACATTATATGGCGACAACGAATATGCCAATATTTCTCGCGTCCCATATTTGCTCATTTGAATTCCCGCGGCGGATTAAGCCCACGCAGGCGAAAATGTACTCTAACGACGCGCGATTACACCGTGTAGGAATGTGTAATGTGCTAGAGTACGTAAGGGCGGAATCCGCTTGTACCATGCATCACCACATCCGTCGCAATGTGTCGTTCGATATTACCGTTTCGTGTTACTTTTTTTGTGACAGGCAACAATAGGACCTTATTTAGTATCGTTATGAATACATAAAAAAAAATCTCAGTGTATCTCATTTTTATCTAAATTCTCAGTCGGTAAATATTAATAAACCTAACGAAAAATATTTATTTATTTAATTTTAGATGGTACTCTTAACAAAATATTGAAATACATAAATCTTGGACACTAAAGTAAAAAAAAAACCCTCTTAATATTCTAATAAAAAGAGAACACGGCATGCATATGAAAGATAGAACACAGATTATACTAAAAAAATATATATTTATTTATTCATAATTACAAAAACAACTTATTACTAGTATATAAAACCAATTATGGATTTCTGACATATTACATATTAAGCCTAGCATAAGAATTTAAAACAGTGTTCCCTTCTTAAAACATATATAGTATATGACTATTATATACGCATAGGTACAGTAGAATTTATTGATGTATGTGTATGTGTATGTTAAAATAAAGTAATAAACTACGTTTGGTTTTAGTAGGTATAAATATAATTTATGATTGAAGGTAATATAAATATAATATAGTACGCCTGCGGGCAAAAAGGATTTTATACGAGCGCTTTGATAAAATTAATAAATTACGGCATGCTTAACGCATTTTTTGAATATAATTTCTTACACGTAATAGGAAACATAAACGCTTTGTAATTTAAGGTTTGTAATAGGTCACACTGTAAATATATGTATTACAATATTAGGTGTTTGTAACTACCGTTACTGTAAACAAAGTGAAAGTAAATTTCAATCACGGAGGGTATAATTTAAGATTTTATTTTGAAAATAAGGTAGCAGGAAGTATTTAGCGATTGTTATGAAAGTAATTTTGTGCCTAATTAATAAAGTTTCTTTTTTCAACAGTCGAATACTTGCAAAGAAAAGGTGTTCTTCTTATTATAGCTTTTTTTTTCAAGAAATTTGGAGGCTGTAATAATCAAATATTACTGCATTGAGATAAAAAAGAATACTTTTATAAGTTAAGTAACATACATCGTTCATAAAGAACTAGTATTTGAAAATGGTCTGTAAAATAAAAATAAATTGATAGTTAAAATACATTTTTAAAAACAACCTTTTATTTAAGCCTTTTAAAAAGTTACGAAAAGAATCACATTATAAATGTTCAAAAAATAAAATGAAAATTTAATCCTTAAAAGTACTTTCGGCAAACGATGTCACATATATTTAAAAGTTGAATTTTATATTTATTTCTTAAATAACTTTATGCTATTTTATACAGTAAAGAATAGTTGTTTATTTAATATAATGCATGCTCAATTACTTACCACCGCAGTAGTGGGTACATTGAAAAATAGAATAAGGATTTGAGTAGACTTAAATCCTACTTGTGGTCCACTCGTTGAGGTCGTCCTATCCCCTAAGCGCGTTGAGGTCGTCCTATCCCCTTCTCGGAAATAAAATAGAATTTTAAAAATCTGTCTTTACTATGGTAAAGACATAATTTCAATGTATTTAAACATATTTTTTTTAATGAATATATCTAATGGTTACCAAATGCCGGCCATAGAAGGGTCTAAATGAATCGAAATAAATATTTACCCTTTGGTTTCGCCTTAAAAGCTTTATTACTCATTTTTTGGTACTAAACGTTTTTATTATAATAAATAATATTAGCTGTTTTTACGATGTGTTTTCTTGGCTATAGAGAATTAAAATTGCCTGCTTGGAAAAAAAAACAAAATATTAAACGCGTTTTCTCCACATTCCCCGAACTAGACCGCGACGCAATCTGCAAAAACGCTCACACTAGTCGCTTCCATTATCTAGTTGCTTATAATCTTTGCGATAAATCACGCGAATAATGTTTGTTGCTAGCTTCACAATAAATCAAAATGGCCAGCATTTCTTACGAAGCCCCTAATATAATAAAAACATGGCCGCGGCCTTTTTCCGTCGCGGAGGGAAATTCACTTAATACAATATGTATGCTGGTGGTTTTTCCCCACTTTTGCGGGAAATCTAAATGTATTGAATAATAATAAACAGCGAGTGTTCTCATTCGAGGTGTGAATTGAAAACGCCATGTTTAATTTTGTTTTCATATAATGCATTGTAGGTTCTATCGAGATAAATTACACGCGAATGTGGCGAGCGGCCGTGACGCGTTTGCAACAAATTAAAAATGTTAACAAATCATAACAACGGTTCACTAATGCTCAGTCGATTTAAGAAATTAATCTTTAAAACGACCCGCAGTAAAAGTTAGTCTAAAAGTTAATAACTTATTTTTTAAATATACGCGTATAAACGTTTTACAAGTACACTTAAATGTGTATATTTGCGCTATTTTTATATATGTTATCGATGCGCAATAATGATATTGTATTGTATTGTATATCTGTGTGTGTAATTATTTCATTTATAATAAATAAAAAACTAAAGAATTTGACGAACAAAGCCAATGAAAGTTTCCCTCTTATGTATTCGATAATTTAAATGAAAAATAATTAAAGATAGTGCTCTAAAAGCAATCCAGCGAAAAAAAAACTGTTTTTACATTTAAGTAAAGGTAGAGTTATTAGTATTTAGCCAACGTAGTTAATCCCCATTTAGCTATAATACTTTTTACAAAATAATAAAATTAAGGTGTGGGTATATGTGCACGTCAAGGGAGTGTGCGAGTGTGTGTGCCTAGTTAAATTTTTTAGGTTACAAATTTAATTATTAAACAGATTTTTACAGTCACATATCACTTTTTAGCTTTTATCCTCGTCTTTTGAACGTCTATCTGTCGGTTGCAATTTTTAACTCGATTTTTCACATTGGAGGCTGGTCGAATAATATAGATGCGAATAGGCTAAAAGTGCCGCATGCACAAGTGGAGATAGGACATGAAGTAATCCATCACATGTCCGAGTAGTCTGGGTGTGAGATGCCTTTAATGTGACCAATGCTGTAAGAAGTCAGGTTCTGGTTGAATAATTCAGCAACAGAGCGATACGCTATTTTCAAATATTTTTTCATAACGCTGCGAATTAGCTAAGGTTTAAAACGCATTTATGCCGGCCTAAAGCGACGCCCTGGCTTTCCTGACAAGGTGTTATCTGGTTCCAGGCGTTAAGTTCGTGATTTATTGCCTTAATTTGTAGCGCAGGGTGGGGGGGGGGCGCTGTAACTCCAACTGGCAACTCTCAAGATAATTCTCCCACTATGAACGGTAAACAGCGTTATTTGTCAGTCGTTCCTGTCCTCTGATTTTGGATGCTAGATCTCAAGGTGAAGGAGTACCTAAGGAAGGTTGTAATTAATATCAGTTTTTTTTTGCACTGAAACAATTCAGCGGCACGCAACCAGTGGTTTAACCGTGATTCAACTTAAAATGATTTAACCGAATTAATATGAAATTAAAAACCTTTGTGATTTATCTAGAATTAAACCATGATTTCGTAGGCTAGGTTAGTATGTTTACACTGTTTTTGGTATACATTTTTAGCGATAAAAAAATATGTTATAATTTAGGACTATTAAATATAGCTTCTGTAAAGTTGATATAACTTATTCGTTAATACAAATAATGGCACTGGAAAAAGAAATTAGTAATAATGGTCCATATTCAGTGTAAATAAAATATTCTAAGAATTAAAGTTAATGTAAGGTACCTTTTTAACTTTATTATTTTTCATTACAATATGTATCTATTACAAAATTCCTAAATTCGTTACCGTTATAAACCGCACCCTGCCATGCATAGTGTCCGG
This sequence comes from Neomicropteryx cornuta, assembly GCA_020383195.1. NCBI lineage: Eukaryota > Metazoa > Arthropoda > Insecta > Lepidoptera > Micropterigidae > Neomicropteryx > Neomicropteryx cornuta. The sequence goes on from JAHKQU010000028.1 coordinate 1,017,690, forward strand.
GCTCTGTCAACGGAGTCATAACAGGCGGGGTTTATGGCAAAGGTGCATGCTTACACGCGTCTTAAGGATTTGGACAGGAGGGTAAAAGTAAGTGCGGTAGATGGTTAAACGTTATAACTTTCATAAATTTTTAATAAATCGTACTTATAAACACACATACACACAATTATTTGCATTCTTAACGAAATTGTTTCGTGTAACCTCAAAATACGTAGTGCCGTTATTCACACAATGCTATCTTTAGAGGATGTAATAATTATAGATTAACAAAAGTGATTAAATAATTTAAAATTGTATTTATAAAAAAAACAATAATATTACTTTGTGAATATGTACGTATATATGCTTGAAAAGTTAGTCCTCCTGCTTATACTAATAATTGAATTTAAGTAAGATAAAAGTTATCAAGCGTCAAAGTTCAAAGCTATCAATTTTAATTTGGATTCAGATGTATTTAAGTAATTGCTTATTTAATCGTGAAAATTGCTTGGTCTAAGTTAAGACAAATCTTCATTGTAATCGGAATCATAAATCTTTATAACGACCACTTTCTGAAATTTCATTTATTTTAGCAAACAATCCACGAATAAGTTTTCTGGGCATATATTTAGTCCGATTAGTAAAAATAGATGTATTTTCATTAATAAAAGAATAAACTGTAGTATATTTCGTCATTTATTTATTTATCCATAGTACAATATGCACATAATTAAATAAGACAAAAAAAATATTTTCCTTTTTTAAAAATAAATTTTAAGTTTTAAATATAATTAGCTATAGAAAAGAGGTACAGGTATATTGAATTATAATCACTTCACTAGGCGTAATATGGGTTTTATAAACCCAAAAACATTTGCATATTGAGACTAATCAAATTAGTTTTTAAATCAAGAGTGGTTTGGTGTAATTACGACAGATTAAATTACTATATTTTTTATCAATATCATTATCGTGTAATTATTTTATTTTCTTTAATTCTTAGAAATGTTTACATAAAGACATTTACATAAAAATAAATTAATCAACAACTTAGTTGACTTGAGGCACCTCCAATTTAACATATATGTTTAACAGAATGAACTAGCATCTATATTTATATATGTGATTTTAGTGTTAGTGTTGTAATTTATTAGTATATTAGGGTGTGAAATGTAAGAGTAACATTATTTGCGTTAGGTATAATTGAATCATTAATAATATAAAAATAATCTTACTGAAATTTTATACAATCTGCGTTAATTTTACACCATTGTCGGGTAGGTGTGATGATTTTACTATTATTTAAGGTAACTCAATAAGAAGCTTTTACTATGTAATCTGATAAGATTCATAAGGGATTCTCGATGAATCCGCGAATAACTTTAGAAAATAGAATAATTTATGGACTTGCCGCCTAAACTCGAGTGTATTAAAGCCTAACAGTTCAAACAAAGGTCTCAACAGCTTAAAAAGTGAATAATAACTAAAAAATATAGTGGTTTCTATGCATGATGTATGTATATTTACCTACAATTAAATCGGTCTCACGAAAAAAAAATCGTACTAAATCTCCCCGAATAGCAGAATAACTATTAAAACATCTGAAAAATTCACAAAAAAAATAAATATAAAGAATTTTAATTTTCTCATATATTTTGTATGGAAAGACTTTGTATTCTGTGGATTTCTATTTTCTGTAAGTTGCCTTTGAAGATGTTCACATTGTGAGGTTATCACATTTGTCATTGAGCGCGCATCGATAATTGCTTAATTATGTAATTTATTTTGATTTTTGTACATTTATTGAACTGTATTCATTTTTAGTAATCTTAATAAAAAACTGAATTTAATTCAGCTAATAAGTTATCCCAACATTTATTGATCCTGGAGCGGTGCGACGTTCGCCGGGTCAACTTGTTAAATGTAAAAGTGACCATTCGCGTCTTAACCCGAGTCATTGTATAGTTTATTTGACGGTTCTTGCTACTTTAGTCCGACCGTATAGAAAGCAGAATTCTACTTTGCAAAGAAAATAATAAACATGACAGTCTTTTTGTTCGACGAGGGTGCTTTCAGCGAATTCCGAACGAGGTGGACCAGGTTCGAATGCTAGGATTTTCATCGGGTAGCCTATATAATATTAGACGCCAGCATTTCTCTGTGACTGCTATCAGCAGTGTCATTTTGGGCATGAATGAATACAACTTTTGTTCAACAAGTTTTCATATACATTTTTTTTTTTTTAAATAATTGCTAAGACCTAGGTCATATACAATTATTTTCGGCCCTACTCAACTAGGCCAAATATACTAGAGTCAGGGGAGATGGTGGTAATGAAGCGTTAAAAATGGTATGACCATGTGCGGAATCGAACCCGCGACCTTTGGGCCAATAGTCGAACGCCTTAACCACTACACTACCACGATCGTCGTCAATAAATTTGTAGGTAGGGTGCCTCGTGGAGGCAGTCGATTTCTGAGGTCGCGACACTTGGCGCGGTCTGATATTTTGTTAGGTGACCATACTTTAAAATGTTTTTTAGGATTTTTGCCATTTTGAACCAATTTTTTTTTTTGCTTTGTTTACAAACTTGTTGAACAAAAGTTGTCCAGTTTCGTGTCCAAAATAATCCTGTAAACAGATACTGTTCGATCGGGGACACGATCCTCTGCGCCCCAAGAGCGCAGCATCTTCAGCTAATCTGCGTTTAACGCCTTGAGCTTACGCTGTCAAGAAATCGTTAATCAAGTGAGTCCCTCTCCCCTGGCGGGAGAGGGGATACGGGTCTATGAATTGTGTCGCATTACGTCACATAATTAATTCCTTGATATTCGCCGTGACGACTATCACTTTCCATCTAGATATAACACACTTTCTGCGATTATCCCTGTTGGCGCCTTTCCTATGCATCCCTGGTTGCTCCTACTTACCGACCTACCTAAAACTGTTTTACCGACGACCGCCGGCGAACGAAGTCGCGAGCGAGCGCCGTGACGCTAGCGCCCTCAGCCGGCGACATCGCGAACGAACGAGAACGATTTGAAGACACAACGAACGACCACGTGCGGGTACGGGTCGAGTGATTTTGCAATCGTCGCAAAAACGCAACCTAATTATTTGTCCTTAACAAATAATGCAATAGTGCGAGTGCTATTCGAAGCTATCCGGTGGTAACCGAAACCACCAACAAAGTCGAGGAAAGCAGAGTTCCTGAGTGTTCCCGGTCCAGCTAAAGGTTTGTGTTACATATTCTCCTTAGGTTGCCAACAGGGTTTACTCAGACTTGCAAGAAAAATACAGTCCACAAATAAATTAAAATCGAAGTCGAAACATTTTGGTCCCATTCGAGCCAAATAAGTGAATTGAATCACAGATTTCGCGAGCGAATATCGATTCATCCTTGACATTTGACATTTGAGCGCCAGTGCTTTCATTCGTTTTTCAGTTTATTATATAATAATAATTTATTTGAATATACACTTCAAATTAACAGTTTATTGTTTTTAAACAAAATAGTAATTAGTAGTAAATAACATTGCATAATAGTGAATACAATTCTACCATATACATCAAGTATAAAATTGTAATTGCCGTGTCAGTCATAAATTTAAAAGAAAAAAGGTAAATTTGTTTGCAAACTTGCAATTATAATTACAAAAAATTGGTAAATACAAAAAAAAAGGTTTTAGTACATACTAGAGCTAACAGTATTTACTCCGTTATATCTACTTACTACACTTGCAAAAATGACTTCCATTGAGGCATTAGAAATTAGATGTAGGGTTTTGCATTCTCGAAAAGAGAAATTGTTTCGGCGTGTGCAAAAACTCTATGATCTGGCGAAAAAGGTAGTCAATGATGCGTCTCTAGTAGAGTCGTTCAAAATACGCTACAAGGAATTAGACATAACACGCAGTGACTTTGAAGCGACACTGGAGGAAATCATCACGACAAGTCTAACAATTGACCCAGAGTACAAGGCCCCTGAACAGGAGACTGATGCATTCGACGAAATGTATTTTCGTATTCAGGCTGTCGCAAGCAAATTTCTTCAAGAGTCAAAGTCAGGACCTTCGGATACGACACCGGTAAACGATAAATTGGTACGGCCTCGATTACCAAAAATCAATTTATATTGCTTTGACGGAAAGTTAGAAAATTGGTGTACTTTCTTTGATCTGTATTCTAGTTTAATACACGAAAATACCTCAATAAATAATGTTGAGAAATTTCATTATTTATTGTCATCCACTACCGGACCTGCACTAAGTTTTGTAAAAAGCCTACCAATAACTTCAGATAATTACGAAATTATTTGGAAGGATTTAAAAACAAAATATCAAAATAAACGCGCACTCGCTACGAGCTACCTAGATAAATTATTTGCATTTAACCCGTTGACGGCCGAGTCTGCAACAGGTTTAAATAATTTTATACAAAATTTTCAAGAAAGTGTGCAAGCGATTAAAACACTTAAGATAGATGACTTGAGCGGTTTCATTTTATTGTACATAGGATTACGTAATATTGATCCATTAACGCGTAAACAGTTTGAACAACAATGCGATCAGTCTCAAATACCTACTTTTGACGAATTGACTAGCTTTGTTCAAAATCATATTCGAGTGTTAGAAATGTCAAATATATACGACCCGTCTGTCAAACAACCTGTCTTAAAAAATCGTAATGTGTCAAATCATCCAAAACAAACACCGACAACGTATAAAAAAACATTTGTAGCCACAAAATATAAAAATAAAGGTTATGAAGGTAGATCGGCTTGTCCTTTTTGCAGCGAGCAACACTCGATTTATCGCTGTGGTAAATTTCACGCGTTGACTATCACGCAACGAAATGAAAAGACAAATTCTTTGAAGTTGTGCAAGAACTGTCTTAAGGGTTCACACATAGCTGATGAATGCCCTTCGACAAATTCATGTTTTGCCTGCAAGGCTAAACACCATACACTCTTGTGTATGTCCAGTACAACTCAATCGGAGAGTAACAACAAGAAACGAATAGATCGCGACAAAATATCATGCCATGTTTCATCGCAACCTACGGCCACATCCACTGTCTTACTGGGGACTGCATTAGTGAATATTCAGGATACATCTGGCAATTATCAAATTGCTCGCGCCCTCATTGACTCGGGTGCACAGACTTCCTTTATAACGAATGCATGTGCACAGAGGCTTGGTTTGACAAGACGAAAATGTAAATTTTCTCTTTCGGGATTAGGTCAAACTAGCGTACGTGATCAGGGTATGACGTCATGCATCATAAAGCCCCGAGATTCTGAAAATCCCGTACTAATCACGGACGCTGTGATTCTTACAAAAATAACCACGGACATGCCTTCCTTACTTGTTTCCACGGAGATCTGTCAAAACTTCAAACATCTCTTTCTGGCTGACCCACACTTTGACAAACCGGCAAGAATTGATCTACTTCTCGCTGCTGACGTATTTCCGGATATATACGACGGAAAAATCATTCGTAACGGACCAGGCATACCGTCTGCCATCCACACTATATTTGGTTACGTCATAACAGGAAAATTGGAACACAATCCAAATGGAGTGACAAGTACTGCAACTTCGTGCTTGGTCGCCTCGACAGAAAATACTATCGATGAAGTACTGAAGAAATTTTGGGAAGTTGAGGATTGCCCATGTAGCATTCCAAATGATCCTGAAGATGACTATTGCGAAAATCTTTTTCGCAACGAGCATTATCGTGATGACATCGGTCGTTACATCGTTCCATTGCCTCTTAAACCGATGGCAAATGAACTAGGAGACTCCTATTCACAGGCCGTGTCACGATTACACAACCTGGAGCGACGTCTTGCACGCTACCCACAACTAAGACAAGATTACCAGAACTTCATGAACGAATATGAAGAAATGGGCCACATGGAACTTGTAAACAAAGAGTGTACGCAGCCTACTTCTTACGTAATTCCACATCATTGCGTAATCAAACCATCTAGTTCGACTACAAAACTTCGAGTGGTTTTCGATGCATCGGCGCAAACAACTAACCAAACAAGTTTGAACGATGTACTCTACACTGGTCCTAAACTACAAAAGGATATTGCGGAGGTTCTTCTGAAGTTCCGTCTGCATGCTGTCTGCTTTTCCAGCGATATTTCGAAAATGTATCGTATGATTCTGGTGGAACCCAAACATCGTGGCTATCAACACATTCTTTGGCGCAATTCACCACAGGATCCAATCAAGGAATTCGAGTTGAAGACTATAACATATGGCTTGAACTGTTCTCCGTTTCTGGCAATACGCAGCTTGCATCAACTAGCTTACGATGAAGGAGCTAAGTATCCACAAGCAGCACGAATAATTCTGGAAGGTATATACGTTGATGATCTCTTATGGTCAACTGAAACGTTCGAGTCTGCCTGTCAACTACAAGAAGAACTCATTGCTATGCTTAAAACAGGCGGGTTTGAACTACGCAAATGGGCAAGCAGTGACGAAACATTGCTATCTCGAATACCTACAGAGCATCATGAAAAACCTATTTCATTCAACGAAGATGGAGACTCATCGGTGAAGGTTCTAGGCCTTCAGTGGTTGCCTAAAACCGACTGTTTTTCCTATTCAACAATCAAAACTGACTGCGTTCCTACAAAAAGATCAATTCTGTCACACATTGCGAAAATGTATGATCCGTTAGGGCTTGTAGCACCCTGTATCTTCATTGCTAAATATCAAATGCAGATTTTATGGAGATTGGGAGTCAGTTGGGATGAAACACTTCCTTCAAACATATCCGCAGATTGGGCAAGGTTTGTGCGAGAGCAACCTTACTTATCACAATTAAAATTTGATCGCTACGTATCAATGAAGAATTGCGTCCGTCGTCAATTAATTGGCTTTTCCGATGCATCAGAGCGTGGATATGCTGCCATGGTGTATTTACGAGCTGTTGACGCCAATTCTAAAGTCAAAGTCAGCCTACTTCTAGCAAAATCCAAAGTCGCTCCAATTAAAACAATCTCGGTGCCGCGCTTGGAGCTAATGGGCGCTGAACTACTGTCAAAACTTTTGAAATATCTAAAAACTAAGTTAGAAACATCTGTGGAGATTCATGAAATCTTTGCATTCACAGACTCTACTGTAGTTCTCTCCTGGCTTAAAACACCTCCATATATGCTCAAGACATTTGTGGCCAACCGTGTTACTAAGCTACTGGAAGCACTACCGCCATCCACGTGGGCACACGTGGTGGGTTCAGATAATCCCGTGGACATCTGCTCCCGTGGTGCGTATCCATCAGAACTATCGGAACGTACTACATGGTTCTCAGGACCTGATTGGTTATACTCTGCCGTGCCAGAATGGCCAATGAATGCTGTGTCATCTCTACAGCCGTGTGAATTACCTGATATAAAAGCTACACACATATCAAACCTGGTAATTCAGTCCAAACCAAAAGGATTGGGAAATATTGCAGAAATATCTAGCTACGTGGAGGAGATCATTCTAAAATATTCTTCCCTTGTAAAGCTGCAGCGAGTTGTCGCTTGGATGTATCGTTTCATCTATAATTCTCAAAGTTCATCGTCTGAACGAAAGTATGGTTCCTTAAATACCATAGAATTGGAATCTGCAATGGACGTTATTTTGTTACATGTACAAGGTATTCAGTTCTCTGCTGAATTAAAATCAATTTCTAATGGTCTTGTACCGTCGCAAGCGCTAAGGAAACTTGCACCTTTTATAGATTCCCGTGGTCTCTTAAGGGTGGGGGGTAGAATCAGACATGCTGATTTACCCTCTAACACTAAACATCCAATTCTAATTCCAAAAAAATGTCATTTCACTGATTTATTGATAGATCACTTTCATAAAAGGTATTTACACGTCGGACCTCGAGCATTGCAATCTTTATTGCAACAACGGTATTGGGTAATCGGTGCACGCAACAGCATCCGATCAAGACTTTCTAAATGTAAAGCGTGTTTTAAACTAAAGGCGCTTGGTCTACAACCATACATGGGTGATTTACCAGCTAGCCGAGTTAATCCAGGAAGAGCATTTGAATCAGTTGGCATTGACTTGGGAGGACCGTTTTTCATAAAGACACACTCTCGCAGAAACGCTCAAACCACAAAGGCTTATTTATGTCTCTTCGTGTGTTTTAAAACCAAAGGGGTTCACTTAGAAGTCGTGTCTTCTCTTTCCACTGACGCCTTTCTAGCTTCACTCGATAGATTCATCGCACGTCGTGGAATGTGTAAAACTATCTATTCTGATTGCGGTACTAATTTCGTAGGTGCCAACAAGTACCTAAGTGAAGTATGGAACTTCTTCAGTTTATCTTCAACCCAAAATACTATCCTCGATAAAACAGCTCCACACCAGATTGAATGGAAGTTTAACCCAGGCGCAGCACCATCATTCGGTGGCCTGTGGGAAGCCGGAATTAAATCTGCGAAATATCATCTCAAACGAGTTGTCGGTGATAAAGCCTTAACGTTCCAGGAACTCAGTACTTTGTTTGCAAAAATCGAAGCCGTTCTTAATTCAAGACCTCTTTGTCCAATGTCGACAGATCCAAATGAAGCAATTGATGCTTTAACACCAGGACATTTCCTGATTGGAACGAACCTCTTGGCCGTGCCAGAGTACAATTTTCACTCGGAAAACATTCCTACTAATCGTTTGTCACGTTGGCAATTGATTCAAAAGACATCGCAGCACTTTTGGACTAGGTGGAATAGAGAATATTTGCACACGTTGCAACAAAGAACTAAATGGTTATCATCTCCGCCAAACTTAAAGATGGGAGACATCGTTCTAATACATTCCGATAAGACCCCACCTTTGCAGTGGCGTCTTGGACGTGTAGAACGCATTCACCCTGGTAAAGATGACGTTGTAAGAGTCGTCACTCTTCGTACCTCTCAGGGAACTTTGATTCGACCAGTGTTGAAACTTAGTCCTCTGCCCTATACCAACTAACAATGTATCTATTTATTATATTATTGTAGTCATGTATTTATCAAGTATATTTATTGTAGTATTTAAACTCCTATTTATTAGTATTTATGTATTTAGCACAATAACAATTCAAGGAAAAATCGGTATTCGTCGGGAAATCAAAACTATTGATTTCGGTGGGGGGTATGTTGGCGCCTTTCCTATGCATCCCTGGTTGCTCCTACTTACCGACCTACCTAAAACTGTTTTACCGACGACCGCCGGCGAACGAAGTCGCGAGCGAGCGCCGTGACGCTAGCGCCCTCAGCCGGCGACATCGCGAACGAACGAGAACGATTTGAAGACACAACGAACGACCACGTGCGGGTACGGGTCGAGTGATTTTGCAATCGTCGCAAAAACGCAACCTAATTATTTGTCCTTAACAAATAATGCAATAGTGCGAGTGCTATTCGAAGCTATCCGGTGGTAACCGAAACCACCAACAAAGTCGAGGAAAGCAGAGTTCCTGAGTGTTCCCGGTCCAGCTAAAGGTTTGTGTTACATATTCTCCTTAGGTTGCCAACAGGGTTTACTCAGACTTGCAAGAAAAATACAGTCCACAAATAAATTAAAATCGAAGTCGAAACAATCCCATTTGTTAGAGCTATCAAGGTGTTTGTGGCACACATTTTATTTATTTAATTACAATAGTAAAATCTCCTGCCTGCATTTTATGAAATCCTTTTTACGAAAAATACTCCGACGATACAGAAATGATTCAGAAAAAGTTTTTTAAATCATTTCAGTATAGAATCGGCGAACAACTCATTTATTGAAAAAAATATGTTTTTTTTAAGTCTAAAGAACCGACGCATGTCGTTAGATACGACTGTACTGCTCAAAATATGTAATAATTACTTCGACTGTCCTCAATTACTTGAACAAATCAACTTTGGTGTACCGTCGAGAGAGATGGATATTTTCTCGAAGGCCACAGTTTTTAAGAAATCTGTATTTACTCTTCTAAAGTCTTTTCAAAATACAGCATCCTGAACTCGGCTCTTAAGAGCCATAACGCACTCGAATTGCATTCTATGCGTGTTTTTGAGGTCTACTGCCAAGATAGCTTTTCATACCAGGCATATATAAAAAAATATAATTAGATTAACTAAACTAGAAAACCTTTAAGCAGGTTTTTTAATAAATAATCCTATGTTTACATAAAAAAATATTGAAATTGGTAAGTTTTATTTTTTAAAATTCTCATAAACCAAACTACATATGTGACGTAAGCCTAATTTATACATAGAAATGTCCGCAATAAAATTTTACAGAAAACCTTAAACTTAGATTTTTTTAAATTGCCTTATATTTTTAATATAAATAAAAAACTGTCAAATGTTTATTTTTTGATGTTATCGACGGATGCTCAAAGTGCACGTGGCCGACACCATTTGCAAAGGCCGATTTTCAAGGTCACCTCACGATATACTGGTTCTTAACTCCATAGCCACTTTGTTGCGTTAGTTATGCTTGCAATTGTAAACTCAATCATGATCTCAATATCAGAACATTTATATAATTTATTAGCATTAAATATGAAACAAATCGTTGTTTTTCTTTAATTAAATAAATATAACAATTTTCTGGTAATTCAGTAACACTTCCTATCAAAAAGGCACCGTAAAATGTTTAGTTTTAACGTGAATTTAGCACACTAGGTAGAGTTAAGGAAGCTGGTACCATGATTACCTAACTAGATCTGAACCTCTGTTCTAAAGTAAACTTTTTCTTTAATTGCCGTGCATTAAGTACTCGATCAATTAAGTAGACATTATTTTTTTTCTGATTATTAACCACTCATGTTATGTGACAAAAAGCTTATACAAAAAAAACGCGGCCTACCTACCATTCTGTATGAAATATTTAAAAAAAAATATGTTTTTTAAAACATTTTTTTTTAAGAATAACACAAAATTAAAACAAAAATCTTAAATATTAGGCAATTTTTTTTTTTTTAATTTCTAAGTTGTTATAACATGTATCTCACAATTCACTTAGGTAAATCCCTCTTCGACTGTATTCTCATCATAAAAAATAAAAATATATAACGACGGAGACAACTGTGTTAATCATCAAATGATGTACATAAAGCGATATTTCGAACATTCTCATTGAAAAAAAAAATAATAAAATTACAGACCTTCGTTTAACCATCCACATCAGTCCGTTACATCATCATCATCATCAGTCAGTAAGTTATGTAGCAAACAATATGGGATCGCAGACACTTAAGGCTTTAGTTTCAAATGCGTAAATGTCTTCTGTTCTGAACATTATAAATTAAGTTATTAAAAATGTTCATTTAAACCGATGTGGGTAGTTTTAAAACCCACACCCAGTTTGCCCACAACAAAGGTTATCATTTATTCATTATTTGAAACAAAACTTATAACTATTAACAGTAATTTGGCATTCCTAGTTTATACATAATAAATAATATTTTAACTGAACAATCGAAAATCTAAAATCTAAACGTATACAAACCATATATTTGATGACCAGAACGTGGTGAATCTAATAATGAAGCAAAATAGCGCACACCCTGGAGAAGTATCAAAATACCACCAGAAGGAAAGGACAAACACAAAACTCCGTAGAACACCTGGAGGGACACGCAAAATATCACAAAAGCTGGTAAAATGACTCGTCGGACAACCGGGCCTTCACCTCAAGAGCAGCAACCCCAAAGACTGCTCCATCAGATACCCCGTACAGAGGACCGGTTCCTACACGCGGTCAAAAAGTCAGCTCCAAGAAATGTGATGGTAGATTCCAAGCAAAATCGGGTTTCATCCCTGTGTCAATGTCGTTTTTGCATTGTCGAAGCCTCGATAAGTTGCCGCGTCGCCTTGTGAAACCATAATTCCTTTGGCAATTTTCAAATGCCTCGGATCCAGCGGCGAGTCAGCTCAAGTTGCTAACTCTCCGTCGATGGGAATGCCGACAAATTCCTCTGGAACCGCTTAAGGAGAAACAGTACCCACTGTATGTGAAAAAATACCGCTGTTAATATTATTCATACATCCATTATTTTATAAATTGTTTCATCAAAAATATAGTTATGGACACATTCATCAACGCGTATGGTTGAACTCATGTACGGTTTAATGTGCGTATTTTTTATGTATTGATGAATAAATCACGTTAGAATGTCACAGAAATTAAATGTTTCATGATTGCAAAAGTATTTTTTTTTTTTTTGACGCTGTATGTATTTTAGGTAGATTTCATAAGGAAAAGCTACCTATTACCATATCTAGACTTTCGGAAAATTTCGAAATATCTTCGTTTTTCACACCCTTAGAAACTAATACCACCCTTAATTTAAAAGTTCATGTATAAATTTATATATCTATCTATATCACTTTTTTATGCACATGATAACTCCCGTAATTTTATAACAATCACTTTTAAAGTTATACATACAATTTAAGTGTACAAAATTTCGGTCAAGTTTGTTAATGGGTTTGAAAAAGTGAAATTTCGCTATAACTTTCTTAGTATATAAGATGTCGAATTCATTTAAATTTTATATTATTTCTTAGATAAGGGCCCAAAACTTATCTATGTTTACTTTTTTGATAGCTCCACTGGTCCTAGGGGTAAGAAAAGTTGGTTTGTCAAAATTTAAAAAATCATACCTTTCTTATTGGACACAGGATTAAATCCGTTCAAAGTGTTAATTGTATACCTATAATTTCCCTACAACTTTTGTTTGAAACAATTTTTGATATGACCCTTACGGTCAGGTATGACCAAACTGTTTCACCACTTTGATCCTTGCAATCTACTTTCGTTTTTTTTATATCATTTCTTATTTATTTATGTTTTTATAAACAGGTAAGCATACAGCGAATACATATCGTATCGTATATGAATACATCGTATATGTTGTGTATAGATAAATTAATGTTTAATATGCATACTCCTACTCATAATAGGTTACTCAATGCCCCCTTTAAGTCTTTGGAAATGGTCTTGTCTCAAATCAGACATCCTATATATATGTGTCTGATTCGTTATCTGATCGGCCATTATTTATAAATTTCATTAGCCTTTTAAGAAAATTGGAAAATTCATAAATTTATTTTATGAACCGTAGCTTAAATGAGACCATTTGAACCGTCGTGTTGGGCGATGTTCTTAACCACATTAAGTTTAACCACATTTCATGAAAGAACGACCAATGTTAAACACGAGACGTGTGTCGCGACTTTATAAAGGTATTTTAAAGCGATTCCTGCATGCCAGCAAGTCAGAGCGCCGTCGCCGTGAATAAATTTGTATTGCTCGCGAAATGGCCCGACGGCCGTATTTCTTGCGGAACATATTTTTTTTTTATACCGCCATGTTGTTATTTTCCCCCCACACGGGACGTGTATGCAAAGGCGCGCTGTGACACGGGGTTGTACGCCCGTGTGCCGGTACTTTTACAGCCAACGCAATATATTACATACCTTTTCATTATGCATTTCATCGTTCTCCTATCTCAGAGCTCTTTCCGATAACTTGGGCAAGTCCTCAGAAAGCAACTCACCAGCCAATACGAGATGCCTCAAGGGTCTTCAGCGGGTACCTACTCATTTTCATCCTTTCCTAGTAATCTCAATCATAGTTATCAGGCAACCATATACTATCTACAACCTTTTCAGTACGGACGCTTAAGTTATTACTTACCATATTCAAATATACAAATATTCAAAAATAATTTTCAGGTCCTCGAAATATGAATATTAACTGAAACCCGATAACTTGGTACCACGCGCCATAAAATTGGTGGCACCAGCGCTTTAAACAAAAAAGAATATTTTGGGATGAATTATTTTCGCATTTTTTTTTTAGTATAATTTCCTACTCATAATTGGAAACATAAAAACCCCATTGTGTATCATGAATAGTTTTTGGACATTCTGTATAATCACGGTATTTTAAAAAAAAATCACATTCAAAATTTGTTAGTTGTTATTTATTTATTTATTCTGGTTATCTAACAGAAATTGTACAAAATGACGCAAAGACAATATTAAATATTAATTCTTTAAAAATGTCTACGGACAACGACAAAATAAAATCATTTTGTCACGATTGATGAATATTAAAAAAAAATGTATTACTTATCTGGCAGCCAAAACTCAGTTTTTGCCAGGAAATGTGTAATGATATCGTATATTACACTAATGAAATAAATAAAAAAAATAAATTATTAAAGATAATTAGAGATAAAAAAAGAATAACAAAATATAACAAATGAATTTAAGTAAGATGTAAATTTAAACAAAATTAAACAAAAATACAAAAGTAGAACATTATGTATACCAATTTAGGATTTGGTTATGCAATATACATAGAAACAAAATAAAATCTAAATAATATAAGAACTAAACGAGGAATTTGGTCTGTGTTTTGTGCATTGGTATAGTAAAGTTAAGTATATGATAAACTCCTTAGTATTTTAATTAAATATACTTTAGATAAAATAAAAAAAATGTTTGTCAAATTGAAGCATCTCAGTTTTACTGGCCTAAAAGGTGAACACGGGACACAGTTCATATATTTGATTGTGCATTTAGAAGCTCGCAGCATAAAGCCACGCTTTGTCGGACCCGAGCGGTCTCAACAAACCCTTCCTTTCTTCGTCTCCGGAGTTGAACGAACCCTTTATCTCCTTCGTGTGCTCTCGGCAATCTTCGCTTGCGTTCGGCTGATGCTGCGCGCGCGACGAAGTGTTCCTAACGGTTTTTGCGTGACGTATTTGTTGAATTTATAACTTTTTCACAGCTCTTTAAGAAACTAGAAATAATGAATATCAGACAAACATACCATCAAAACAGCTATAGTTTATTTGAAAATGTTTTAGGGAAGGATGATACTAGTTTTAATAAAAGGAAACATAAAAGAAACATATAATTTTAGTATTAGTATTCCATTATATTAACACACTCTTACATTCCACACCTTAACAATCTCACAGATTACAATTCTCACACTATTATCACTTATAAATTTAGATGCTAGTTTTTTTTTATATATTTTTTTTTAAAAATATACGTAATACATTAAATGGGTTTTGGCAAAAACATGTTTTTGGCTGCCAAAAACTCAACTTGATGACAAGTCTTACAAACTATACGACTAAATTTACATACAATTTTTAATTAGATAAAAAAGAAAAAATGACATTCAACACAAAGAAAAAGAGTACATGAAAAATAAATAACTAACTTTACAACATAACCTTAAAACAAGTAGGACACAATCACTATTCAAGAGATTCCATGTAGTAGTATACTTATTACTATACTATACAGTAATTCTATTGATATTTAATCAATTAATCACAGCACACATAAGTAATCTTTGAGAGAAATTTTATAATGATTATTGATTTTGGTTACCTCTTTTAAATGCTTTGGCATTTTGTTAAATAGGCGTGCTATAATAATTTTGCTATTATAATAATAGTTCGTTCTGTGAAACATATATGTTAAATTTGAGTCGGCTTAAGTTGTTGATAAATGTATTTTTATGTAACTGTCAATATGTACAACTGCAAGCATTTCTAGAATCAAATAAATAAATAAATAAATAAAACGAAAATCGCTTTTGGACAGAGGAGTTTTTACTTTCTCTCTGGTAAATTATTAAAGGAATTTTTCTCCTCCATATAAACTTTAAATATGCCAAATCTCACTCACTTCAGTGCGCGCAATATATTTAAAAAGGGGTACAAAGTTTTCCCATTACGTATTAATATTATATATATTTATCGACATGAATAAGTCAACGAATGACGTCTTTGAATCGTGAAAATCGCCACCGGATACAGATGGACTGCCTGAAATTCTGGGTTTCCAAATTCAAATCTTCATTTCCTCCTTTCCTTCGCCTTAAGCGCTCTATAAAGGACGACATTAATACTTTGACAAGAGATGGCGCTTCGATCGCTCGTTTAGTTGCTGGCGGCTATTCTTTTGAGTATTTTTTTTAAATATATGGCTTGTGTTGTCGGGGAGGTGCTATTGGACGCGTTTTCCGACTACCGTATTGTCGTTTTCATCATGCGAGACATAATTCTTGTTACTTTACTATATTGAGTTAAATATTCTCAATGGCGAAAAATGACCCACTGGGGATTCGAACACGGCACTAAACATATGTTTCAAAATTTGTGATTATTGTATTATTTTTATAAGTATTATATTAGACACATTTTTCGGGCTTGGTGTGTTGTCACGCAGGGTTGGTGACGTTTTTATATCTTCCGCTCGTCTAGTCATCTTAATTGTGATACTTGATCCAGATTCTTTGTTGTGTTTTCGCTTCCTACCCTCGTTTTGCGAGGACGCCCTAATGAAATGATTCTCCGCCTCTATTTGTATTTGCGCGTCCATTGACCGCGCGGCTTGAGGGAGCCGAATCCATTTTGCTTTATATTGGCTAATTTCGCATCATGGCGTCGAACGGACACATCTAATATTTATTTATTTAACAGGCAAGCATACAGCGAAATAGTAGCATATACATTTATTTTCTTTTATTTATCTTTATTTGGGAAATAAAACAGTTACCTCACAAAGATATAACTTACAAACAATAATAAAAATAGAGAAAACATTAGTATCCACTGACAAGTATAAAATAAAACCAATTAAATATTTGCACCGAGTGAGTATACAATTGGTGTTTAACATAAGAAATGCAAGAGATATAAAGAGATGAGGAGGAAATGAAAAATGAGAAAAATGAAAGGGAAAATTTAATATTAATTTAATATTGTAATGGTATGTGCCACTAGCACACCATTAAATACATTAATACTTAAAATACAAAGAGTTAATAAGGCCAATTAAAGCTTGCGCCTATGCACAATGTTATTTTAAACTTTGTTGACTTTAACTTTATTTTAAGTGTATATGTGATGTATGCGAGTGTGTGAGTGTATGTAGGAACATCGTATATGTTGTGTATAGATAAATTAATGTTGAATATGCAACGTTATCATTTTGAATCAGACTGGCGTGAAATAGTTCGAATTTTTGAGAGACACCCGCCACGATTAAGGTCAAGGTCAAAGTTTCTGGCATAGTTTGCATTGCGCCTTGGCATCTGGAACAGAGTAGACGTGCGCGTGGTGTGAGAACGCACTCGCAGGTTGATACCAGACACCAGATGGACTGTCTACTCTGTTATGCAAGAGATCGTGAAGAAATGCCATATCGGCTATAGTATACAATCCAAGTATGCTAATCTTCGTAAGTGATAAGACGATAAAATAGCAGAATTGAAAGTTAACACATAGAAGGAAAAACGAATTAAAAATTTAATAGAAATCGTTTTAATATACGAAAAAGTGTCATTTTGCTTATGACTTTTGTTTGAAACAATTTTTAATGCGAGCTACCCTTACGGCACATTATATAGAGGAATTCAGTTGAGGAGAGTGGATCGCGCGCAATGTTTGATACAAGTTCCGTACAATTGGGGTTCGCCTGCACCTACTTTGATCCGGTGAAATCTACCTCCGCATCCCGGTGTGCCGAAAGGGTATTTTTCGGACGTTGTATGTGTTCTAAACATCTATCCTGCATGGCGTGTGCTAGTCTCAAATAATTCCAAAGTTCGAGTTCTTACCGACGCGACGACGCTTACTCTTTTCTCCCTGCGCACCGACGCTAAATACCCATCCATAAACACGATGAAGCGTAAAAAAAGTTGCTCTAAAATCGGCGACTGCGTTCGCTTACTATTACTTCCAGTACGAAGCGTGCAATTCGCGCTGTCAGCCGCACGCGCATTTCGAAAACGTAACTAACCTCTGTTTGTTTGTAGCTTATCTCCTCGACTACGAAATAAATTAATATGCATAGATATGTTCTCGGGTTAAAACGCTAGCTGTCATAAACAGGGGCGGGTACGTTGGCGAAGCGATTATCAGAAATCTAAGTGCTGCTTCCACCAGCATTTTAAAGTACCAGCGTAGGCATTCTCTTTTGGTCTAGATTTCATTGCCTTCCGTTCAACTTTTCCAGGTCATCTGAACCAGAACTGCACCTCTCGTGGTCATTGTCAAGAGTGCTTATTGTTGTTACTTCGTCTCTCAGTTCACTCCAATTTCAATTCAATTTCAATGTTGCTAGGTTAGGTTAGGTCATTTAAATTCATTTAATTTAAGTTTTATTAAAGATTCACTCTCTCTTCTAAAATTGGACCTCATTTTAAAAAGCGGTCACGCGAGTAAAACTTTTTTATTAATATCGTGTCAGATTTTTAAAATTTCAAAGATTTTTAAGCGATGACCGAACCTTTAGAAACATTCATATTGATTTCTTTAAAAATAATACAATTTTTGAAAATACCAGTACAATTCATTATTAAAAGAAATTAATGGTATTTTTTTTTTAAAAACAAACTTTTTAATGCGTATACAAAATTTGGCGTCCTTGAGCAGTTCCTTCGTCTGGAGACAATCCAATCAGGCGGTCCTTACCATAAAAATGTATTGCCATTGGAACTGAACCTACTTGTCAAATTTCTACTTTGTAGGATAAAGGAAGTGGTTCTAATTCAGCTTGCAAGATTTGACCTAAACAAAGTAACAAACATTGCGAGCTAAATAAAAGCTCGTAAAAAGAGTAAAATTGTTTCACAATCAGAAAAAAGTAGGTGAGAAAGATAATATAATCAACAAATTAATTCCTGAATAACATTAAATTAGCATAAAATACATAATTAATCGAAGCCGTCTTTGCTCTAGTTTAGAGCAATATTTATTTATTCTGGTTACACAATAGAAATGTACGCAATACAGGTAATGATGAAAAAACATTTTAAATTGAAGTATACAATCTTTAAAGTAGGGTAGTCCATTGACTAATAAAGATAATTATAGAAAGAATAATATCAAAATTTAAAAAAGCGAATTTAAGTAAGATTTTATATTTAAACAATAATGCAAAAAAAGAATTAGAACTAAACTAGGAATTTAATCCGTGATTTTTGTGCATTGATATAGTATTTTAGGACAGACTTGCGAAACTTAGTTACTGAAAATATATAGATTAATTTGGGAGAAGTTAAAATTAAATAAGTCACAAATTCGGTAAATAGGTGAGCTAAACTTGCGCGCAATATAAAATTAGAACTATTCTTCTTTTATAATTTTTCGTTTAGAATTTAATTAACAATTTCGTTCTGTTTTGTTTCAGGTCAGTGGCAGTTTTCAACGTTTCTCTAAATACATGCATACGTGAGTACTGATTACATACTTATCTCGTGGTTCTAAGGAAGTATGGGCTTCCTCATCACGCATTACCAAGAAGCAATCCTCCGGTGCAATACCCCTTCTTATCTTTTACAACTACCCTGAAAATGGTAATAGCAGAAAAAAATATGCTATTGGCAACCATAAAGTATGGTTGTACAGTGACAGCAATAATTTGCTGTATAACTATAATGAAATTATTTTGCCTTTAACATAATATCTAGCTATCGCTACACTAATTATTGCAAACTGCAAATATCACGATACCGTCAAACCGCCATTTTGATTTCAATCACAGCAAAATAAAATGGCGTCAGGTAACGTCGCTTTATTTCGTCAGCTTCATATTGTTTTGTAATCATAGCAAAATATTTTTGAACTATATCTCTTACTGCCATAACAAGAAATAGGGTGAATCTAACCAAAAATTATTTGACAATAATCAGTCTGTACTTTCAACTATACGATTTGCTTACACTTATGTTAGAAGTAACAAATTTCTTGCTGCGAATGCAAACTAATAACGAATCGTTTTGCTAAAATATTTTTAAAGCCACCGTTATAGAAATTACATTAATTTTCGAAGAATAATTTCAACAGTGAACTTGCATACTCTCATTCCATTTTAGACTAAATTACATGATGATGGAAAATGCTCAATACAACCGCCATTTCATGACAACTAAAAATGGCTAATTGGCCACCTGCGATTCTTAACGATAGGATCTTCTTAGGATACGAGATTGACCAATTCTATAGATTGTATTCTATTCAATTTATCAAGTGGAATATCCACCCGTTGCAAAACGTCATATATTATTTATTTTCATCATATACCAAATTTCACAAAATAAAATACTTAATGGAATGGTTTGCATGTTCACTGGTTTCGTTTCGTATCTTTTTTTTATTATTTTACTTAGGTACTATTGTTACTCAAGGCGAAACCAAAGGAAAGGATAAATATTAATGTCGATTCTTTTAGAATTTTTTTCCTAAGGCTGGCATTTGATAATCATTGAATATTTAATTATAAAAAATATATATTTAGATACCTTGATCTTATCTCTCCAACATAGTAAAGGCAAATTTTAAAAATTCAATTCTATTTCTGAGATATTTAATAAATAATAAACCGCTAATCGTTCGTTTTTAGTTGAATCGCTCTCTGATAAACGACATTAGAGGTTTAGAAAAACTAGTAATTGAAAGTCAAATGGAGGGGTCTAAAACACAGAAAATCGGGAACAACTTATTTATAGTGATTTCGGTACAGACGCTGCGCTTTTTGTGATATCGGTTTCTCCCCTCTTAAATTAATTGTGCTATTGATATGATAACATTACACAATAAAATCAATTCAAAGAATAAATATCGTCTCCGTGCGGCGAGTACCTACCTACCATGATTTGTTATTGTCGAGTGCATAGGTCAATGGTCAACGTGGTACGTTTACATTCCGGCAGATGGCGATAAATCAAGTTGCCGTCGCCCGCCACGACACGCTACGCGACACGATCTCCCCGAACACGACTTTCTATATTTTTATATCAATAACGTCCCTGCTTTTAACTCTTGTCGTGTCATTCGCGTCTACTATATACGAGTGTACTTAAAATCAGCAGTATCCTTTTAACAACTTTTGTTCACCAAGTTTTCATACAACTAACAAAAAAAAAAAACTATTAAACGTTTGGTGCGCATATTGTTGTGTTCATGAATAAAAAATAAAAAACTTTACTTGAAAATAGTAAAAGGATCATTCAATAATGTCTTTGTTGCGAGCGCACAGCTGTCGCCGTACGCCGTAACGGTGTCATTGGTGATATTTTTTTAAATATTATTTTTACTCATAGAAGGTTACACAACACGCCCCTCAAGTGGTTTTGGGACACTCTGTATCTATACTGTTTTAAAATCGCTACTCATTAGTATCGATTTTATATACATTCTTTATATTTTTTTTTTTTTTTTGAACGATAAACCAATTAATCTAATGAAGATTAAATTTTTCAACTTACCATTATAAACACACAAATCTTTATAATATAAAAACCGCGATACATTCTTCTCAGCGAAGTGCACTGAACAACGCGTGTCATGTAATATCTGACAGGAGCGAGCGAGATGTCATGTTTTGTCACGACCGCGCGCGGTGGGCGTTGTTGCCGTCTCTCTCTATCGGCATTTGCCGCCTCGTGCGTGCGACCGCGACGACAGTAATTGTGAAAGGTCGAACCGTGTCCGTCGCAGCAGCATCAGTCTAAACCAATGTTTCCCAAACAGTATTTTTTATCCTTCGTGGACCCCCTACCCCAGGATTCCTACACTGTGATAGGTGTTTTTGTATAGTGGAATCATTTTTTTCTTCCTGTCAGGGAAACCCTGGCCCTTTGGACTTTGGGAACCCCTCGTCTAAACAATGATCCCACTGCGCGGAGAAATTTCTGTTGAGCGCTGATCGTGTTACACTTTTTATTGGACGTAATTCATGACAATAGACGCCATTGTTTCGACGGGGGTCAGAACCTTTCATAACTTTATTCTTTATGCATTAATAAACTATATTTATAGATACCACAGAACGTAGTAATAAGGTAATAAAACATCTCTTTCGGAAGGAGGTAGATTTCGCCGGATTAAAATAGGGGAGAGGCAAACTCCAATTGTACGAACTTGTATCAACCCGCACCGCAACTCTTTGCGCAGCGAGAGTGCGTGTACTGAATCCCTCCTTATACTGTGCCGTAAGGGTTGCTCATATCAAAAATTGTAGGGAAATTTACATTTTGCCTACAATTTACATTTTGCACCGAGTTCAATTTTATCGCAAGCAGGTTGTTTTAAAACATTTAGTACTTAATATTTACAAACACACTTTTCGTCCTAGGTGTACTCGTATTATTTATTGTGACATATTTAATTTGTCAAAAAAACATGTACATCCTATTAAAAATACACAGAGAGCGATTAGCACTGCTAGATTTTGTGTCCTGCCTTCTTTATTAGACCATGTTTGTACTAAGAAAGGCAGTGTTTTATTGTGCTACAACTACGAATGTCAAATCGTCACTGCACCTATAGGCAATTAAGAAAAAATGCCTATTTGTAAGAAAAACTAATTTAATTTATGTAAATATATCATATGTCACTCATAAAATCATCTCAGAAATCAAATCAAATCATCAAAGAGGACAGCTGAGAGTTTAAAATGCATTTTTAGTAAACTCAGCGCTGGGTTTAATCAGACATCCTTGGCCTCTTTAGTACCTTTATAAATATTTTGATATCCTACGCTTTATCAAAAATTTAATAAACTTTTAAAGATTGTGTCATTTATTTTTTTGTGCGATTTGCCGCTATTAAAGAACAATCATCAAATATAAGTCAAATAACTTTACAACTCGTACTAATTTCGACATAAATCCTTAGCCATAAACGTGTCGATCGATAGTTGCCGCGGCGCGCGTGTGAGTGGTAATTTAAGGCCTCGTCAAAATAAATTATGTCTAAATTTAGTAACATTTAAATATCTCTAAAATAAGAATAAAATAAAAGTGGGCCTGTTATGCTCTTATAGCTTTAATGTATTATTAGAATTTATTGCAGTGTGCATAATCAAGTTAGCAACCGACTAAGCTGCGCGCGGACGCATTATTTCAGCGTTCTAAAGTATGCCTCGCAGCTCACAAACTCATAAGGACGGAGAATATGTTCAGTTGAATTTACCCAATCACGCAGTATGTATTGAAACGCAATATGGAACATACACGCGATGAATCTAACAACTGCCATCATTATCTCCGCGCAAACACAACTCCTAATTAATAACGGGTCCGTGTACAAAAAGCGGGTAGTTCCGAATTCGATCTTTCGTGCATCTAATTGGCCGTAGAAAGCATATGTCAACCAATGCCGAGCGCGACAGCATCGATTAGGGTAACATGTCCGCTCAGTGTACACAAGCATAGATCGAAAATATTTTGTACCATACGGAACCACACATTTAGAAATATATTTAATTTACAAATTACAATGCAGCGATGTATTAAAAATACAGAACCGTGTATACCATAAATCGAAAAAAAAATATGGTACTGGCAACTATAGTTAATATAGTGACAGCAATAATTTTAATTGGAGTTACACATTGATTATTGTTAAACTTACTTGGTTGCAACGTATTTCTCAATGTAATTACCATATTTTTTTAGTTACCTATAACATAATATCTAGATGTCGCTACAGTAATTTGTGCTTGCTGTTAAATCATAGGAAATTGAAACTTTGACGGGCTTAACGGCGCTTATAACACAAACCGCGTCCTACCATTTTGTATGAAATATTGATTTTTAAAAAAAGGATATGTTTAATAAATCCTTGTTTTAAAAATAATAACACAAAAACATACATCTTCTGAAAACTTTAAGCATAAATTATCAATTTTCATATTTATAAACTAAAACGAAAACCTTCAATTTTAGGCAAATTTTGTTATTTTATTTCTATTTTTTTTAGGTACCATATATCTCAAAAGATATATGGTACCTAACAAACCTAACCTAACCTAAAAAAAATCCCTTAGGTAAATCCCTCCTTTACTTTATTCTCATCATAAAACTGTATTTATTTTATGTGGGATGTTTACTGGTTTCGTTCGCGAGTGACTTCAATAAATGCTATTTCAAATGGTGGTTTTGTTTTTTTTCTTTATATATTTTTCGCATATTGTTTGAAGAATTTTCCTTGGGCAATTACCCGGAATAATATCTTAATGTAGATTACCTAGATTACTTATATTTTTGTAGGTATCTCTCTTAACGCCTTTGAAATCTTGTAAAATTCACATTTATATCTCCATATAAACGATGTTTTGTCTAATTTTAAACTTTATTAACCAACGATGAGACCGAATGGTTTAAAAGCACGCACAAGACAGAGAACAGTGCTACCGGGATGAGGGCCCTTAAAATGTTTTTTTATTTAAATGTAGGTTCAACTTATACAGTTGACTGTACAATTTACAATGCTGACATTATGCCTATAATACAGTGGATTCCTACTTTGTGCTCGACAAAACTGCGCGAACGCATTCGAAGGCGCGATTTCGGAAGGCACCCATTCTGCTGGGTCCGTTCAAAGGCGGATGATATACGAGCCATTCAGGAGTGGCTGCATCCGGTGCAACTTCCCACCCCCAACGCACCTACCATGGTCCTGATGCAGACGAATTTATTTGCTCGAAGCGCACCGCAAATAGCGCTCTTTCGGGTTCAAATCCGGGTTGTTTGGCTATCGACCCAGCGACTGCGGGTTCGAATCTGCACTCAGGCAACGCTTCATTACCACCATCTCCCCTGACTCCAGTACAAGCACATTTGGTTCAGTTGGGTATTGCCCAAATACTCCAAACTGGTGCCATTTTTTTTTAGGGTCCGTGCCTACAAGATGAAAAAATCCTCATTATATTGTGCACGCCTGTCGCAAACCTTTAGCTGTAAAACGATCAGTAGTATAGATTCCTAATTTACATAAGGCACATATGTAAAGACCATTATTATGTATTACTACAAACCTGCATACCATAAAAATCACATAACGATTGTAACACGAGGAACTCATTGTAACCGGCATTTTGTTCCGAAAAGTGAAACGAGTTTTGGGCAAAGGCACTTTAGTTTTCTCGCACCTAAATTGTACAACAGAACCTACCTGTTCCTATTCTACCTATTCTGTCTTTAATGCCGGAATAATTGTGTCTCTAAAAGCAAGAATTCCGAAGAAAATTATGCGTTGTTACTAAGTCAATATTTAAATAAATAATATCAATAAGTGATATTATCAGACAATTTTGCTTCGAGTATCAACTTATCTGATCTGGCGTTGATGCATGGTTAGTAAAAGAGGGTAAATGAATAGATTTATTTTTATTATTTCTACCCCTGCCAGCTAATCAAATGTGTTGCGGAATAAATATTTACGTGCTGAAGTCCTCAATAAAAAATAAAATATTCACGCGTACAGTAGTCACTTTCAAGTCAATTAATCAAAAGGCACTGAGTGACTGGATCTTGGTAGAAAGGACACTGAGACTCTGGTCAACTTATTGTATATATCATATACTCCGATATACGAGTATATACTCCTATTACATGTATGCATGTATTTTAATGTTAACGTTTCATTGTTTTGAAATAGTCAGACCTCAAATATGTTTATTCGGAATCTTCATTCGTTGGCGTTCATTTATTTTGCCGCACGACGGGGGGACAACGCAGCGTAACACAATGCCTGACGATTTTGTTTAATCAATGCAATTTACGATCGGGCCTGTAGTACGCAGATTAGGAGCCAGCGATATTCCCAAACTAATTAAAGGCGAACAATAGTGACAGTTGACCTTGAAATTCGGTGATTTATTTTTATATGGCGTCAGGTTTTACTCTTTGTAATAGAGGATTAAAACATTTAATTATTAACGCGAAAGCTTAAATTTAGTTATTTTCTGATTTACTTAAATATGTATTCTTAATAAGAATTTAGGTATTCAAAAATACGAGGCGAGTATTAAAATGTATGTATTGATTACAATATATTTTGAATATTTGCGATTTTCTCTTCTGATCTGCCTCAGATCCGAACTAAAATAAAATATTGTAACAATGAACAATTTTTATGTTTCTTTGGCTCTTAAACTATTTAGTCCGCGCGACTATAACAGAACGTCTCACGCCCGAATTTGTATGGGGAGGGAAAACATACATTTGTGACCAAATCGCCTGATAAATTATACCAATTTTCTGATAAATTACATCTATTTTGTGATAAACGCAACCCAATTGTAATTTAATTTGTCTTCGATTATGATTGAATCGCCTTTGTTTACTGATAAGCTCTTTTATTAAATTAGAGGAAGAAATAAACGGCAATTCGAAAGTTTTGAAGATAATAAATACTCTATTTGGTATCATGTGTTTGGAAAATATTTCTTTATTAAGATATTTGAGATTATGTTTTTACTAATCCGCCTGTGGATTTTTTTTAATTCGAATAATTTGAGACTGTCTAAAAATATTCTCAACGTCAGCTAGAAAATTAAAACCAGAGATTTTTAGCAGGTTTTTTAGCAAATTTTAAACAATGCCTTATTAATTCACAAAACTCGGTCAAGTTTCACTTTCGGTTTTTTTTTCGAAAAAGTGAAAATTTGCTATAACATTTTTAGTATATAAGATATCGAATTCATTTAAATTTTATATTATTCTTAAGATAAAGGTCTAAAACCTATCTCAGTAAATTTTTTTAAATGCACCAACCATTGGTCCTAGGGGCGGGAAAAATTGGTTTTTCAAAAATCATACCTCTCTTAATATGCACAAGATCAAATCCGTTCCTATTGTAGGCCCCCCACAACTCCCCCAATAATTTCCCCACAACTTTTGTTTTGATTCAATTTTTGATATGAGCAACCCTCACGGTTAGGGATGACCAGTGAAATCTATCTCCGCCTTCCGGCGTGCCGGAAGGATTTTTTTACATCTCATTGTAATCGACAAAATCATAACATTCCCATTTTAGGTTAATTGCTACACAATGTAATCGATTTACCTAATTTATAAATCAACTGTTGTCACTACTATAGTAAAAATGTTAAATATGACATTGTAGGGTAGTAATGTTAAGCTAACTCGCCGTTGAACGACCCCGGGCGATTTGTAACACTAGCTAAGCCCAGAAAGAACACGCTAATTTGAGAGGGAGCGAGTCCTGTAGGCGCGCTCCGGCTACAATCGGAAACGTGGTAATCCCGTTTTTGTGTTTTATTCATGACATCAACGCGACCCCATGCCCCAGTGCGACCCCTATATTCGCCGGCGTTTTGAAAAAGAACGAAATCCGTTTAATTGGTTATTTATCGCTTGGCTGTGTTTGCTAAGCGTCCATCTGTCATAATTTCAAATATTTGACATTGAGCTCCACGATAAAATGGCGTCCGTGCAGTATTTTCGATGTTAATTTATGGACGAAAGCGACATCGAAAAATTATGTAATTTAATTACAGTATTTGTGTAGGAACGATGCATCTTTTTACCACTAATCTCTAATAGGCACCTGAATATCAAAGTGGCATTAGGCACTCACAAAATCTAAACATGACAATACATTTCAAGCACGCGTTGCTTCAAATACCGCATCTGTCTCTTTTTCTCGTGCAATTTCTATATAGTGAAACAGATCCTCTCTTTCTACGCAGATGTGAAGATGAACAGGGAAACAGTAATTTCACTAGTTTTTCACAGCTGAATACACAGAAAAGAGTGATGTACACTTTTATAATAATATACAAATATATAAATTATAAAAGTGTACCTACTATGCCTAAGAAAAGCAGAATTAATATTTACTGTTGAATATGAAGAAACTCTAAATTGTTACTTATTAAAGTTTATTTTTGATAAACAAAAAAAAAACCTCTTTACCTAACTAAGAACTGTGATGCACCTAACCAAAACAACCAAAAATTTGTCATATTTATTAGTTATATTAACATACCTATATTGCTGTAGATAATATATTAAATGAGATTTACATCGCCCGAAAAGGGTTAGATACGATTTAGTCGTCTACAAATGAATGCAAAGCGATGAACCGATTCAAGGAAAAATATGATGGGCCATTGTCGATTTCTGTCACGCGCAATTTACTCAACAAAAGAACTTTTCTAACAATCGTAAAAGGGAGGGTAGGTCTGCTACGACGATGGGCCTTTAATCTGGTTGTAAAATCTTCAAGTCCAGACCTGCCACGCACAATGTACGAACTATCAGATAGACTAATAGAGAATAGAGTAAAAGTGTTCGATAAATAAGGGACGCTGTGTTACAGAAATATAAAAAATCTTAAAGTAATCTTAATTATAGATAATCAGAATCAGGGTAAGCCCTAGTGTTTAAGTACGTTAGCAGACCGCATTCTTTTTCGGTAGACACTGTTGCAACTCCAGACGATAGACACAGATGAATCTGAAAAAAATTAGGAGGTAGAGTTCACCGTATCAAAGTGGTGAAACATTTTGGTCATCTCTAAACGTAAGGGTTGCTCATATCAAAAATTGAATCAAACCAAAGTTATGGAGAAATTATTGGAACAGATTTGATCTTGTGAAAGGTATGATTTTTGAAAAAGCACTTTTTCTTACCCCTAGGACCAATGGTTGGTGCTATCAAAAAAGTTGACACAGATAAGTTTTAGGCCCTTATCTGACGAATAATACAAAATTTAAATGAATTCGATATCTTATATACTAAGAAAGTTATAGCAAAATTTCACTTTTTCGAAAAAAATCCTATTTCCGTCCGATTGAGATTTTTTACTTTTGAAGTTTACGTATTAATTTTAAAGTGATTGGTGTAAAATTACGGCAGTTATCGTGTCTAGAAGAAAGTGATATAGATAGATAGATGGGTGGTTTTGGGTTCTAGGGGATGTGAAACGCGAAGATATGTCGAAATTTTTCTAAAAACCTCTAAAAATTTTTCTAAAAACGATCGCTGAGGCAAATAAAAAGACGCATTAAATATAAATAAATAAAATAACACGCAGATCGAATTGAGAATCTCCTTCTTTTTTGAAGTCGGTTACAATGTACAGGTTTAATTGGCGATAAATATTAAAAGCGTATCCGAGTGCACGCATTAAAGTGTGCATATGTGCGTGTTTCATTTAAAATGCACGCCTAGTTCGTGCCACGTGGCTTTTGTCCAAACCGGTTCTCTGTTCTCTATGGCTTCTTTGACTTCTTACAATGTCATGTTAATTTAGTCCTTTATGTTGTTTGATTGACGTTACGGTCGCTTTTATTATAGGGATTAGAGCTTAAATTTGTAACGCGGGGAGATGTGGATGTAACATTATATTAGGCCCGCGATGCAGGTCGAGTTTCTATGGGATTATCAATTATTATAATTGTCTGGTGCAGCGCTGCCTACGGCGTTTCCGACAATACTTTAGTTAGGATATTCGGTGGTTATTTTCCATATATATATATATTTTTAACCGACCATTTTTACCTTTGTAACATTTTTACCTTTTATATTTGTAACATTTTAATTTTCTCATCTAATTTTTCGAATCGATTTTATTGTTTTTAACTTTCCTTATTTCTAGTAAATGTTCTAGTTACTTTATAATTGTTCAATCGATTTGGCTATAACCAAAGCCTTCTAAAAATTATGTTTTTATCGTCGTGTCCCAAGACCATTCCCGATAAAAAACAAAATGTAAACTTTAGATGAAAAGAGTAAAAGGGTCATGTAATAATGTCTTTGTTGTTACCGCTCAGTTAAACCGTTAATTTAAACCGTTGTTTAAAAAATATTCAATTGGGGATGATTTTTTTTATCATTTCTGACTCGTAATAGGTTACACAACAACCCCCTTAAGCTGTTGGGAATGGTATTGGGACAACCTGTATATTTTCCTAGAATTTTCACTAACGACATCGTTCAAACTTTTCCGCCGATAAAGAAATTGTAGTGTTATCTGAATGGTTTGCTTATTATTTATTATTCATGATTGGGATTCTCTTTATGACTAGGATAATATTTCATTTTTTGCCTATGAAGGGTTCATTGTTTGAAATACTACACCCTAATTTTCTCGACCCTTTGAATTCCGAGCGTCTTTTTTCCTATTTTTCGATAATAGCGCGTCTTAAGAAACCATCGCAGCCATTTCCCCGTGTTAACAACTCTCCGATAGTTCGCCGATAAGCAAGGCAGGCTTTATAAAAAAAAAATATGTGGGTAGTCTGCCGCTAACAACCCATTTTGAAGTTATGTCTGCCGCGAACGCTCGTTAAGAGACCGCCACTACTCGTTACGCGTGTAATATTCATCGCGATGTAGCATTATGGCGCTGGAAAAAAAACCGCTAACAAACGACTATTAACGAACGTTCGCAAATCGCTCGGGACCAGCGAGATGTGTATTATATATCTATGTATTTATTAAAAGAATTATAAACAAGATTACATTACAGTTAAATTTGTATATAACATACAAGTGGTGTTTCCCTAAAACTGCTGTTTATTTTTTGTGTTCCGACGTGAGATATATTTATGGATGAATTAGTGATGATTTTTATTAACGTTGGTTGGTGTGAATTGAGTACGTATTGGGAAAAATAAGCTGCTAATTCCTTGGACATAAGATGTACTCGTATTTGTACACGGAGGAATTGGGAATCGAATCCAACAATATATGTTTCATACTCGTATCATGATTGCAGCCTTATTGTATTATATATTTAAAGCATGGTTTTATCGTGTTTGTCTGACCTATACCCAAATCAACAGTACCTTCCTATTCGATATGTATAAACAACCTAGCTACCTAATATTCCCCTGCGCATATGTTTCTTTAGCCATTACAAAATTCCGCAATACCCCTCAGTTGCCTAACACATTAAGCCCTGCTCGTGTATGATGATGAAGTACGCGATTGTGTTTAAGGCGCACGCATTGTCCTGAAGTTGGCCGGCTTCCGTTCATGCTGGCAATGCGGGTACGACGAAACAACGAGAAAAAAAATAAATAAATAGCCAACAAACAAAGAAGCGGAGCGGCGTAACCGTACTACATGGGAACAAGCAAGTAATGCCAATAGAAATTTCCATTCATCCATTACCCATAAAGGTCAAACATAAGTTAGTAGGCAATGCGTATGTTAATACGCATAGCAGACGCTGGTGAAGTTGGTAACGAATGATGAGTAGGTATGATGTCTTCAAAATGTTTGAGCCATTTTTAAAATACTTTAAATTCAAGTACTTCTATGTATGATTCACTTGTCGTAGTAAAGACATACCTGTATCTTTCCTACCCACAAACTATTCCCTTGTCTCGTTTTTCAGCACCAAACTACCAGAGACGATTCAGTAATTGGACAGGCGGTTGTAACTCTTTACTCTCGCGCTATTTTACAAGTATAGGGTGTTTTTTTAGAGGCGTGGTTTTCAATCTGGCACTACTTTTTTCGTAGTTGGTGTTTTTGACAGCTGTCACTTGATTGATGCTCAGTTTGGTTTGCCATTTCATAATGAATAGACTTACTCCTGAACAACGTTTGCAAATAGTGCAAATTTAGAAAACATACCTCTAAATTTTTTTAAAATCACTCTAAAATAAAGTAAAAATCGCGTCGTGGGCCTGTGGCGTGGCCTCCAAGATCGTGCGATTTAACACCGCTGGACTATTTTTTGTGGGGTTATGTGAAGTCGCTTGTCTACGCAGATAAGCCGGACACGATTAACGCCTTGGAAGAGAATATTCGGCGCGTTATTGCTGACATACGGCCCAACTTGCTGCAAAAAGTGGTTGAAAATTGGGCCTCTCGGCTGGAATTTGTTCGAGTCAGCCGCGGCGGCCACTTACCCGAAATCATTTTTAAAACATAATGGCAAACCCTTATCTTTATAATAAAACTAAATTCTAAGCCATAACATCAAATTATATGCGTTTTATCTCTTCTGAAAACCACGCCTCTAAAATCATCACCCTATACTTGTGGGCCTATACACCGTATTCCGAACCCTGTTCCTTTCTGATTAGTTATAATCCAAAACCTATAGGTATAACTAAACCCACAGTCCACTAGTTACATCGAAAATATATACTACGAAAGTCGGTCCTTCGAACCGGATACTTGAACAAAATACCAAACCGTCTACATGAGGTCAACGTGTTGTATGATTTAAACTGATGTTGGATGTTCAGAAAGTGATATTTCTTCAAACAAAGTATAAGTCGTGTAGATGGGAATAGCCTAGTCCTGGAGTTTTGTAGGGACCACGAAACTCTTGCGTCATCATTGTAGGTTATAAGTTTGTCTACAAGGATTAATAGCAAATATTGACAACAATTTAAATTATTTCTTTATTCATTTAATTGAGTAGTATTGAAGAAGATTATTCAGTTCACATATTTTATGGTACTATTATTCATAATTTATTACGTAGGCAGCCATTGTTTCAAGGTTTCTTTAAATAATGTATTGATATTTTACCTGTAAAATATACATTTCTCGAGAATCTAGAGAATATGCTCTCATTGTATGATAGGACAAATCTTGTGGTAATTTGATTTTGCCTAAGTTTAGATTAGCTTGCAGCTGGGCATAAATCTCTCTTTTTAACTACTCCTCTTTGGACATTTCAATGTTAGGTCCTCTCTGTAAAGATCCTACATAATACACGTAGGGACAAAAAAACAGTAAAACGGCATCCAGTTGCCGGGCCTGCGGCACCGTAATAACATTAAAATTACGATTCATTCAGCGAATGATTGAAGCTCTTGAATATTCTATTAGGCTTATTAAGGGCCGTCTAAATTGGAGTGAATTGTAATCTGAGACTCAACGCTTGAATGATTCTCCAGAACATAAATAATATTTTTTCACTTTCCTACGGACGTAAAGTTTTGCATTCGTGATACGAGTTACGATGATGATAATGAGAGTATAAAATTGATACATTAAGGAGTACCTTATAGTTTGAGTTTTACCAACTTCATTATAGGATCACTGAAATCATAAATGATGAATGTATAAATGATGATAGCCTAGATTGCCCATCTCACTATAAAATAATACTGGGATTGTAATACACAATAGCAAAACGCTTCCGCTAACAGCGTGTGACAAAGCCGGGTTTTTATTAGAACCATGCATACATCATTAGTTCTTTATACTGTCATTACAGACTAATCTGATTGTAATGTAATTGTTCTTGTTTCCTGTATCAATACTTAGTATAAACCTAGTTTTATTTGTAATCTGAGCACAGGGAAATATTTTAACTAAATGAATTCCTATTACATCACCATTTTAATACAAACGTTTAGGAATTCTCTCAGTAGTTATAACTTGTTGGTAATTTGAATGTTTGAAAAAATGTTTACATGTCACAAGATTATTCATACGTGAAAGTAGGGAACGCACTCTTCTTAAGAATAGTATATTTACGTCAAATATAAAAGTTCCTTGTCGAAAGTTTTATGAAAACCATCGACAAGTTACCTAACATTTTAAGGCTCAAATTTACATAAGCGATCCTCAACAGATAGACAATACTCCAAGCATGAACGCATTTCACGCACGAGTGATTTGTTAGCAGCACCAGCAGAACGTAAGTAGGTAGTAATACAAACAGTCAGTGACCGATTTTTTTTATCACTTCGCCTATATGTGTACTGTAAAGGTATTTTAAGAGTGGTTTATTGGAGATCAAATCTCCAGAAACAGTACAGTCAGGTTGGATAATCTTCGTTTTAGAAATAGAGTTTCGATCTTGTTTTAGAAATCAGTGAAAAATTGCATCACTGAACACCTAATGTTTTATATAGAAAAAACGTTTTAGGACCTACATTTTATTTTTGTTATTTATCCGTTTATTTATAACTCGCGTTGTTAACATCCACAAATACCTTTTATTTTTTATTGTACCGTGAGATAACTGCTATTAAGGTTTCATCTTTTCCAATATATTAACCGAACAATTGAGCGCAAACCACAAGAAGTGACTACTGTTTGATATGCGAATTATTTCGTTTGCTCTAATATGGTACACTCCATATGCCAAATGTCGCCCATCTAGAACTCAAAGTTTCATTCGTTTAGAGCAGGGATTCCCAAAGTGGTTGGTATCGACCTCCTGGGGTCGATATCGGTTTCCCGGGGGTCGACATAAACTAAACTGATTTTGGGGGTCGACAAGGTCTAAAAATCGATCTTTATTAATCAACACAAATTCTTATTTGAAACTTTCAAGATACTGTTTAAGTTGTGTTACGTGTACCACCAACTTGATATAAGAATGATGAATATTTTAGTTAAATTTATTTTGTTAAATTTTGATGAGAAAATCATGTCAAGTTTACTCACCAACCGCAAGTTTTTAAATTGGTTAGTATTTTGTAATAAAAGGAAAAAAACTAGAGATAGGATTTTTAAAATAATTTGGCTATGGGGGTCTGAGGTATCAGTTCGTTTTGAAAAAGGGGTCTCTTGCCCAAAATAGTTTGGAAATCCCTAGTTTAGAGATAAGTTCGATAATTTGGGTGTCCTTATTAGTCATTTATTTATCCGTATATCTATATTAACATTTATTTCATGTCACTATATTAAATTATAGTAAAAGAGCAAAAGAAATATTTATTTTAGAACCTTATGAATTATATTGATAAGCATTAAAGTATCGCTCCGTATAGGGCTATTGCTTGAGGAAGTTCATATGTAGACGTTAGTATGCAATACCTATTAATATTTTGGGAATTTGATTAGGATTTCTGGCATCGAGCTAATATTAGACTACAGAGGATGAAATTAGAATTAAATATTACATTTCACAATAAATTATAAATTGGACAGCGCCTCGCGTCGCTACTCAAGGCTACTTTGCTGCTTTTTAATTGTCACGTAATTAAATAATAGCTTCTGGTGTGTCTATAAAAAAAAAAACCTCGGCTGTAAGAATCATTTTCCCCATAAATAACATATGTAGGTACCATTCCATCAGCTTCTAATTAATTCCTGACGCGTATTCCACTGAAACGCCAAACATCGCGTGTCGTTCGAATTTGTTTATGAAACAACTTGATTTCAAGCATTTCGGCGGCTGAATTGAATTATTCAGTTGCTGAATGCGAACTTATAGCTCAAAATGGACACGATCGAGTAACTGACCTTCGATCAAACTATTTATGTTCACGTCATAAACATTTGTTTATAACCTCTAAGTGATTACAAAAACTAGACAAATAAAAAAAACATTGTGATTTATAACTCATCGATATTAACGCAACAAAATACATATCTTTGTGCATACCATCTTAAAAAGAAAGACTAATCATTTTCATTACAGAATTAATTATAAATAAAAGTTTGTTTCCAATTTGAATGGCATTTTTAACCTGTTTATTTAAACGGGAAGATTGTTGAAACCTAAATTTTACTTATACAGGCAGGACATAATATTGAACAATTTCTGTAAATACGGTAAAAAAAACTGGTCTACGTGGCAAAAGAAAGAGTCTTCAAAACATTTTAAAGTTTGGTCACCTGACGAAATATCAGACCGCGCGACGTCGCGACCCCAGCAACCGACTGACTCCGCGGGGCACCGTACCTGCAAATGTGGGGACGGCAGGGAACGACGGGTAGTTTCCCCGCGCGCAAATATTGTAATGTAGGTCAGGAACACAACGATACGCCCACCGAACGTTGAATGTTGTATTATTTTTGTTAACAATACGAAAACAATAGTTGTTCAGTTTTAAGTCCAAAATCAACCCTTAAGAGGATACTGCTGACTTTAAGTTCAACCTGTGTACTTTCTAGGATTCATTGTATTATATTGTATAATATGCAATGAGTGCCTTAGTAAAACTTGATAAAAATACTTTCTACTTAGCTTGGCAGTTTCTCTACCGCGCCCCGTGAGTAATGGCGTCAGTTACGCGATACGCAGTCGTTCGTGGTACGACTTAGACACCATATCTCAAGTGACCATGAGGGTACTTGGCTCAGAATAATCCCATTGCTTCCGTCGATACACAATGTCCTGATGTGTCCATAACATTGACGCCGAAAATCTTTGTATGGCAGGTAATTCTGTCCAGTGTAAATCCTAACCTGGATACTTTTTGGATACAATCTAATGACAGACTATTGAAAATGGAACATTTGAAATCACACAAAATTCACAGCTCGAATCTCATTCCGCCAAGCAGCTGTTAGTAGTATGAACGTTTTATTTTATTTATTTAATGTATTTCTAACACATATAGATAAATTTTAGCTCAGCGAGCAATATGCTTAAAAAGGGGTACTAAGCTTTCTCTTTGCGTAATAATATATAGATCAATCTATTTACATGTTATATGATCAAATTGACAATTTTCAAGCACCACTACCATCACACTAATGTTATAAATAAATTCACACAGAATATTTATAAGGCGATTAGTCCTGCTTTAATATGTCCCTGCATGGATCTGGGCATGAACAACAGTTGTTTCGATATACTGCGGATGTTAAGATCACTCTGTATATGTTTATAATTGCTTTGAATTGTCATGCCTTAGCACTGTTACGTATGTGCCCACGATGGACCTCTCGGATACATGGTTGTGTCCGAAGTGCATCTCATAATCTGCGGATCATTACGCGGACGCATTGCAGCAACCGGTCCCATCCCAGGCTCTCCAGCATACACGGTTATGACTCGTCTTATACAAACTATAGATGTACATACTCAATTCGCATCAGCAGCACTCCTCAGCGGAAAAACAACACAACACCAACGAGTACGTGTCGTTGAGGAATGCCTTGATAAACTTCAAAAAGATTTCAATAGCCTCCAACGATGGTCTAATACTTAATGCCTCAAAAAATAAATTTACCTTTAAAAGGCCACTCCCTGAACAGTCTACATAACATCCAGTCAATTGTTATTGTGACCTTATAGAGGTGGTTGACGTCTCTAATACTTAGGTCTCGTGATTGATAGTGCTTTCCGCAGGCGATCCCATATCGACCTCGTATGTACTAAACTACTAATGTTTGCAAAAATTCCACCACCTTAAGCACCATTTAAATTTGAATACCTTTTCAACAGTTTAAAAAGCACCGGTGGAGTCCATTATCATTATGGCCTGATAGTTTACCATACCCTACTTAAGTAAAATAATATCTCTACAGTTTCGAATACTTAAAATAATTGTACCCAACAAAGTACAAAAACGAATTCTGCGAGGTGTTCACGGTTTCTCAAATGTTTAATTTTAAAATATTTATGGAGTATTTCTCACGTGAAGAATTCAGAGTCTTTTTCGCATAAATACACAAAGATTAGAAATACTTATGATACCGACATTTAGAAATATATATATGAGAAAGGCAAACTAAAGCTGTGCTGGCACGATTATATTATAAGGAAAGTTTAAATTATACTTTTCATTTTTCTTGTGCAATGTAATATTATAACAATAGATTAAGGCGTGTAATTAAAAAAAAAAATAAGTAAAATAAAGGTCGCGACAGCGACATTAAATTTTATATACAGAGTGTTGGGTAGGTTGATGCAAACATATTTAGTCATACTTACCCTTAGTACAAAGAATTAGGGTTTAGGAGATATTTACCATTTTGATCTTATTTAAAATAATTCTGAAAACAAGCAGTTTTACACCAATTATACATTAATTAAAGGTACTATATTCTAGCATTACTTGTTTTATATTACTCTAGTATATTTATGTTTTATAATCATACAACCTAACTCGGTGAACTTCGTACCACCTAGGAATCAATAAATGTCGTGTTGACTTATTATCTGAATTAAATTCAGTTTTTATTAAGAATACTCAAAATAAATTAAGTTCAATAAATGTGCAAAAATCAAATTTGTATTTTAATCATCGATGCGCGCACAATGACAAATGTGATAACCTCACAAAGTGAACATCTTCGAAGGCAACTTACCGTTTGAAAATAGAATTCCACAGAATACAAAGCCGTTCCATACAAAATGTATGAAAAAATGATTTTTCTTTGGTGAATTTTCCGATGTTTTAATAAATCGGTCCAGCCGTTCTTGAGTTATAAATGGTGTAACTAAACCGGCTTTGTTTTATATATATATATATATAGATACTCGTACATAGATGGTTCAATCGAGGCAAGTCGCACCATTGAAGTTCGTTTTGCTAATCTGCTTGCAATTCCAAGAATTTGCGAGATACCTGCATGTGGTTAATACTGTTCGAAAGAGTACAAATTAGAGAAGTTTTTTATAGTATGGAGACCACCCAGGGTTGCCGTATTTTTTATCTAAATTTGCCCGAAAACCCAAGAGCCTTGTACTGTCGATTTCACGAATCCTTCAAATTTGCCAGCCTTTTGAATGATGCTGTTAAATCTTCCACTGCATACATGCTCAAACAAAAC
Organism: Neomicropteryx cornuta; assembly: GCA_020383195.1. Classification (NCBI taxonomy): domain Eukaryota; kingdom Metazoa; phylum Arthropoda; class Insecta; order Lepidoptera; family Micropterigidae; genus Neomicropteryx; species Neomicropteryx cornuta. The sequence goes on from JAHKQU010000028.1 coordinate 1,055,948, forward strand.
ACCGTCAGAGTTTCGGCGAATTCCTGCATCGAAAGTACTGCCCGGACGTAATATAAGGAGATTAATCGCCAATTGTACCAATGTTCCGCCCTAGAAGCGTATGTATCAAGCTCTGTCCGAGCTATAGAGCCAATAACATTGGCACCGACAATGTGCCACCGGCCTTACTAAATCACCCCTCTGCCCACAACCCCAACTTGCTTACCCCCCACTCCCACACGCACCCCTAGTCAAACGGTGGTGGCGTTTTGGCAACGTTCCTCGGAGATTATGGCTGGTTGACACTGTTCCGTTTTATATAATGCATGGCGTGCAATTGTGCTGTGGACATTTTTAGAAAATGATGATTTTAGGTTTACCGTAAACAAAATCCAAAACACAAACTAGGTCTTCGATGGTAATCTTCTTCATTCGTACGGCTTGTGTTGTCGGGGAGGCGCTATTGGGCCCAGTTAATACCACCTTATTGTTGTTTTTTTATGATGCGAAGCCGTTCATTACAGGCAAACAGCATCTCGCAAGTCTATAATGAGTGAGTGTTTTTGACTCAGTCGACAGTCTTGAGAAACGCGCCGTTGAATATTCTCAACGGCGAAAAACGACCTGGCCGGATCGGACCCACTCGGGATTCGAACCCGGAACCCCTGTAGTTAGAAGCAGGCGCATTTACCACTGCGCCACCAGACCGCCTACTAATACTCCACTGTTCGATAAACAACCCTTAAGTATTGTAATTAATCCCTGGATTAAGGTCATGTATGGTCAATTTCGCAGGTATGCCCAAACTCAAACTGAGGCATACTCAAACCTTAGTTATACTAGCCTACTTTGGTCTACATCGACTACCTAACCTTAGTTTCTCCGATCTCGCGCCGTGCGTTCTACCGCCTTCTCAAACATTAAAATAATTTCTTTTAAATTTCGAATTCGTTATTCTCGTAATTTTGAAACATTTTTACAATATTTTTTGCTGATTAATATTTGATTATTAATCTATATCAAACCCCTAAAAGGGACATCAGTGAATATTTTAAGCAGTTCGTGTGTTGCCACCTTTGCTTGAGCGCTCTCACCCCCTACATCATTTGTGTCGCCTATTAATTTATTACATTTTATTGAGTCTACACAGCAACCCTCCTCCCTTCTCTTTCAGATCGCAACCATTGTACCTTCGGCACTGATTTACGGGGTCCGGACCCTCCTACTTGTTTATTCCGCCACAATAGGGCAGGGTGTCGAGACGTGGCCAGAAATTGGCCATGAATAATCCGCGGTTACTTTAAACTTCAGAACTTCGGTCCCTCACGCCGTATCTGTACAGGGTATTCGGAAAGGTCACTGCCAAATTAATAGTGCTTTTCTATGACTTAGTATAATAAACGATAATATACGATGAAGGCAGTGTGTTTAATAAAATACTACCTTCTCGTGTTTATTATTCCATTCATTTTCGTGTACAAGTACTTCGTTGCCTGTTTCACTTAAATGTAACTCAAGTTACGCACAGAATGTCGTGCTTAATAGAATTCTGGATACATATAATAAAAAGTTACTAAGCATCGATTTATTCCATCTTAACCATAACCAGTTTATTAAGGCCGCCTGTGATATTGTTTAGAACGATATGCCACCTTTTCTTTCTAAAATCATTAAATATACTACTATATTACTTTGCGATGTGCGTTTATCACTTATCCTATCACTCACTTATCTCACAGTTATTTACGCTTCTCTCACACACTCGTTACATGCATTTAAATATATAATATTAGTTGTGCATTTGCTATTTCGCTGTTTATAATTCTTTTAATAAATAATTAGATATTATTTTTTTAGTATTTAACAAGATCCTTGATTTGAAAGTCAAAAAGAGTATGACGATCAAGTCTAAGTGTGGAAACCTGATAATGAATCATCTTATCACAACTAGCTAAATCAAAATCTCACATTATTTTTTTTTAAAAATGGTCAATTGACGTAGTGCTTTTTTATTATTTGTTTTTGTTTACAGTATTTTACATCCCATTTTATAGGGTAGGCGACATTTACTGATACGTAGATAAATAAATGGTTCGATCAACATGCTCAGTTTGATTAGCCTTTTTTAGATTAATATTGGTATTCTTAGCCATTTAACGTCAAATCTATATTTATTTATTTATTTATTCTTTATTGAAAAATCCAACAGTATTCATTTTTATCATTACAAAAAAAACTTATTACTAGTATACAAAACCAATTATGGATTTCGGACATTTTACAATATTAACATTAGCATAAAAAAAATTGTGATAGTGTTCTTAAAATATACATAGATTATGAATTTATATACGTCGTATACAGTATAATTTTTTGATGTGTTATGTGTAATTTGTGAGTGATGTTTGTGGTAATTGTGAGTGTGTGTGATTTGTGTGTATATGTAGATTATTGTGTTAATACAATCTATCTATCTATTTATTTAGCTTTTACTTAAGATTTTCTTATGGTGTAATATATTGTGAATAAAAAGCAATTTTTATTGTGTATGAGTTTGTTAAATGTAATAACTTATAAAAAATATTGGGTCTGCGTGGGACCAGATGGTGGAAGTTATACTTCTTTGGCTATTTGTACACACACACAGACAGGATATATAAATCAAATATAAGACATTTTCCCCTGTTATTCAATACATTTCTATTCAATACTATTATTATAAGTCACTTCATTATAATACTATACACCTATACATTATCATTATTATTATCATTTCTTCTATAATCCGGATTTTACTCCTAACGCGTGACGCGGTTTCTCGACCAACATCCCATCCCAATGAATACAACGGACGCAAAGAAGTATATCTTCAAAAAAGCCTACCAAAAACCGCCGAGAGACGAGTTCTCTCTTCAGTACAGTGTGTCGGTCAAATGTCTACCGTCGAACGCATACATCGCCGACAAATATTTTGCATAATCCGAAGCAAATATCGAAGAGAGGCCGCCATGCCACATTCCCAACAATCTCTTCCTCTCGGCCGCGTCTCGTCCCGCGAGGAAGGAAGTCGTAAACGGTTCCTGCTTCCGGTCCAGGACAGGGTGGGGGGGGGGGGGTATGAGTGGGGGAATCAGGAAGCGGCGCTCCGCCATGCATTCCTGTCCAGGTCAGCCTGCAGCACGACTTCCGCATCCTGAAAAATGTCGGCGCACAACGAGCGGGGCGAAGTGCAGTTTTTGGTACGTCGCGAAATTTATTTCGTTCCGCCATTGAGGAAAGCGTAGAACTGCATCTAAGTAATATCGTATATAAGCAGAATCGTGATTATACTCAGTGTCCTATAACGCTTTACGATAAAAACTTTCATGTATTATTTGCGAAGACGGTATATCAAACGTCATCAAATTTCTATAAATAAGTGCGTTATTTAAATGATAAGAAAGTTATACAAAATATTGTATTCAGTAATATTATTAAAATTATTTTATTGTTCATGAGCATAGAATTCCTTGAATAATTTACCAAAGATAAAGTAAAAACTTCTATGTTTCAAGGCAGTTTTCATTTTATTCGACCTCGGCTCATCCCTCAGACGTGCCCTAGTCAAGCTTATGAACTGTTCATTTTATGAACTATAGCTGATTTGATGTGTTTGACTGATATCCATTATTTTTAGTTCCTTAAAAAGTACTCTGGAAGAGAGTTGAAAGGTTTACTAAAAAGTGACCTGATCAGTGACGTGGCCAGGCAAGCCGACACCCCTCTCCCCTCAGCGATGCTCACCGTAATATGAGTGTTTAGTACGTGTAGTTAGTTTCTACAATGGATCAAATATGGCGCGTGTTGAAAAACTGCGCGTAGAATTTAAAAAATATTTGCGTTTGTATCTTTTTTCGTAAGAATCTTGACAAGCCTGACTGTTCGGCTTCTAAGGAAGTTCCGCCACTGACTTCAATATGTACTTTTATGCTATCTCAGTCACATGGAGATATTTTTTTAGCACTACTGCAACCCACAATGCCATATTCTACCAATCACAGTATACCAATCTTTTATTTGTACAATCTAGTACATATTCCGATGCTTTTTTGATTATAAATTATCCAAATGCTTATTCCATCGTAAATGTTTATCAATTATAACTCCTAAGTTGGTACTTAACTTCGTTTGAGATGCTAAATTGTAGGTCAGGACAAACACGCCGGTGAAGTGTTATTGAATAGGTAATGCGGAGGTCATTTTCAGCTTTTCAACATTTATTTTTTATTTGTCTCTAAGCCATTGTTGCAATGCGCGATCATTCGTTTTTTCCGGCGCTTAAACTGCCCTACATTTGTGAGACTTTTATTACGGCCTGAGGTCAACGGAAATAGAACCCTTTTATTTTCAATATACGCCGAGATTTGGTCAGGACGACCCGAGGATATTTGGCTTTGTCATTGCCGACGGGAAAAAGGGAATTTTCGATCCTTACCCAACCTTTATTCGATCAAATCGACATTTTATCCCAGCTAAGTAGTCCGAGATACAACAAACACATCTTTTACAGGGTAATAAAAAAAAAATCATTTAATAAGCCCAACATTCATGTTACCAGGTTTTTTTATTGAATCCCTAGCAATACATGTGAAATAACATAAAACAATGAATGTATCTGGTTATTAACTATAAGATCATTGCATTTTATCAATCTACTAAATAACTATTCAAATTAGCCTACCTCAGTACGGGCAATGTCCAGTTAGGTATGGTTATGTTATTCATCACCTAAGAAATATGTAAAAACAAAAATCAAAAATAAATAAATAATACAAAGCAATTTTAAATCTTATTTTATCAACCCACTAGACAAGGTCTGTTACAAGTTTATTTTTTATTTTTACTGTATATACCTACATATTTTTTATTATTTTTATTTTATTTTGATTATTAGTATAAATATACTTGCTCAAATTCTTAAATGCTCATGAAATAAATATATTTTAGAGTGTTACATCTTAATAATTATGCTTAGTTGCCAGCCTAAATTGCTGTTTGCTTTGTTTTTTATTTATTTATTCAAAAATCTCATTAGGACAGTCTTTTAATTTTATTATGGAATACTTACATACCCATTAAAGAATGATCAATTGTTTTGAAAAAATCCTAAATAAACACGAAACAAATTTAAGCAATTGAAATAATGCTTAAATTAAATCTCATTAATAATCTTGTGTGGTTTAGATTTATATTTTAAACGTTGCTAACTTTAACCATTTGAATATTATTTTAGTCTAGGTCATACTTATTTTTCTATTCAAATGCCCTTTAAAGTGAAACACTAATATCGTGTTGTGTGAGAGGATGTGTGTGTGTGTGTGGAGAGTGAGAGAGAGACGGATAGCTTTCTTTGGTCCTTTGTTATATGATCTAGACATGTAAAGACAACTTAGGAAAGTGGTAATAACTTACATTCCTTTTTATAATATCGCTGTCATACACCAAAATATCTGATATCAATACACCCTGATTGGTTGATAAATCTACTAGGAGTTTATAAGTTTAGTCGAAGACGGCCATTGATTGACCACTTGGTAAACAAGTCTCTGTCTTTTTAGGCAGTTTTCCAACCTCACAAAGAATGATGGTGGCAGACATGTAATTCCACTATACTTCATAAACACCTTGTCTCATGTCGAGGTTACTAGTCATAAGACCGTTGGCCATCCCAAATTTATATACCTCACATATAGTGCATACCCACTAACAACCGTAAAAGAGTAATAAAAATACCCTGGAACATTATGATTTTAATTCCAATCAAGTTAATGTACCACTTGGCTGTATTTGCACAATAACTACACTACCCTAGATAACGAACATTCTAGTAAATAAACGGCGCTAGCAAATAGGTATTAGATCCGATTAGAGCGATTGCTGTCGCTTGCGTTCGACCTATCTGCCTGTAAATAAATACCAAAAATATCTTCCTTATTCCACTTAATTTTACATTCCACTTCGGATAATCGTCGGCTACGCCCTCTGCTAATCGATTCTGTCATATGTTATAATTTGATGGGGCATTTCTGTAATAATCACTCATAGGTATTCGCGCAGTTCTAAGACGATCTCTTGCATATCCATCAAAAATATCTCCGTAGGTTTTTATTAAACTATTAAATATTTTTGTTATATTCAATTATATTTCTCTGAAAGAAGTTTGAGCATTCTCTCAAAGCCATTTTGAGATAATAAGTTAATTTGTTAACCTTGTGATAACATCTCCAAGATCTTATTACAAGAACAGTCAGTTTAAAAGTTCAACTTCAGCACCAACTACAAATACATTTAAGCGCTGTAAAAAAGATATCACTAAAGGTAAAAGAGCGGGTGAAGAAGAAATCGAGTGTGATTACAGGCTGTTATTTCAGACGTTCGACGCCGTGCGGAGAAGTTAGAAATTTTCTTACAGAAAGTTAATGGAAAAAAGTAACGGTGGATTTTTGAAAACTACGACTGAGAGACGGTAATTCGTGGTCATCAGACCAAAACTTTATTAGCAAAGTACCCGCCAAGTACGTACTCGTAAACCTAGAAACTTTCCACCTGAAAAGTTTAGTACTACAACGTTGAAAACTTTTATTAAAAATTATAGTTTCAAAAAAAAAAAAACACTTCATACGTACGCGTTTTTTTTCGCTATAAGTACCTAAAACACACACCAAATTCATGAGCCATGGTCAACTAAGCTAAATTTGCTTATGTAGGTAAATGGTGTTGATAAAGTGTTAAAAATTGTAATATTGTAGTTTTTTTACTCAATAAAGATAATAGAAAAATATATCAAAAATACTAATATATATTTTATGTAAAAAATATATTTATATATGTAGATTATACCAGGTTAATCCTCTAATATATATTTACTATCAATCAACTATCTGTTTATTATATTATTTATTTTTTGAATATATTACTATGTTATCGTATAGTCCATTTTTTTTTTTATGAAACGCTTGTATATTTTAGTTACCACACTAGTTAAAAAATAAGAACAAATTGAACCGCCTGCTTTAGGACAGACATTTAGTCTAGTTAAGATGGCAGCGAACAGAGATATAGTAAGAGATAAAGTTGGTATAACAAGATGATAGTCGTTTAGGGCAATGTGAATAGGAAATGAGGGTAGAGTGGACTAATAAATAACCGAGGGCGAAGACGACGCGGGTTTGGGTACGAATCAACTGGAGATGTCCGTTTGCTAATAATCGTGACCCCTGCATGAAGTGGATGTCGAGCGAATTCCTCGTGCACTATCCTCGACTGTCGTCCGGTCGGATGCAAATTCAAATTGCGTTTTAACAACTCACATCTAATTAGCACCCAATCTCTCCCCCCTCTATTTTTAATATAACGTTAATAATATTATTTTTTTGACCACCAGCATCCGCATAATTTTAATAGTGTTTTAAACGTGTAAAGGTTATATATTTTCGTATTTTTTTATTTTTTAAGTATATTGTAATAATTTAATAATTATAATTATAAAAACTTCATTGTTTATGAAAATATTTAAAAATTGATTCGAAATTTCTAAACGTCAATACTGTCAGGTTTTTTTAAAGGTTACGGTGTATGCCTCTAATAATATAAGAAAATCATCTAAACGGTTTTGAGATATATAAAATGTACAAAATTTGAAATTGACAAATTTAAATCTTGAAAGTTTTTTTTGGTTAACCTAACGCTTATCATTGTTATTTTATTTTATTTTTCCTTATTTTATTATGTTTATTTATCATGATATATATATAATTTAATACGTAATTTTGTTTTTTGCTTTAGATATTTCTTGATATTTACTGACCTATCCTAGTTATAGGTCAGTGATAATAGCGTATTGTTTTAAGTAAATATATATTATATTGTATGTATTGCATAACAATCCCACCTCCCCACTACGACCTCTAACAGGTAAACCAACGTGTAGGTACTTCAGGTGACAGATGATGTACCTAGACCAGTCTTCGTTTAGCTGTTGAAGAAGGGGTCACGGAGCTCCGAAACGTCCAGCAGAGGTACTCGCCTAATCTCTACCTATCTTTTACTTTTCTCCATCTGTCTACTAACAATAATATAAATACTGGTTTAAATACAAGCCTGTATTTTATGAAAGCCTTACTCTCACTTACCTATCTGTGCGCTTATGAAATGCGGTTAAACATTAATAAAATAAAGTGAATAATTTAATAAATATTTTCAGGAATAACTTAGACAGCTTAATTTATTCTTTTATTTATTATTTTTTTAATAAAAACTATACAATCACCTTTATAGCGTATACTTCTGTTTTAAGGTGTGTTAATCAGTTATAGAAACATAGATCCTCAGCTGACAATTCATAAACTAAAAATGACACATTTTCATAACAAAAAATAAAATGGGCAACTAACTAGAGACAAACTGTGGATTTAAATTTATACAGGCTTCATAAATATTGTGCGAGAGCAAGAGGTAAAAGAGATTGAATAAATTGAAGCTATCTGTGTATGTTATGTCAAATGAATCGTCATGGCTAAAATACAAAATATATTCACATTACATCTTTTTTTCGATAAAAACAAGAAGCTTAACTAAAGATTTAATATCATAATATTTAATTAGCATTTCTCTAGAAAGATAGTCACCGCAAAAGGTAAAACTTCCCGCGGGCAGCAAAAAAACACCCGTAAAAGTCTCGCTCCGGAGAAGTTTTAATTATTAAATGAAAACGAACCAAAGCGACGGCGGACATTTAAAACTACCGTCGGAGATTATTATGTATTTGGTTTCGAGATGCTGCGAGATGAAAAAAATACGACGGCGGAGAGCCGGGGGAGTGAACCCTTTGACGCAAAGAATAAGTTGCTCTTTGCGTAGGTCTGCAGAGCAATGCCGGGTGGTGGGGTGGTCTTAATAACGTCAGATTTTTTAATTTTGCCAAGTAGCCGCTCGGCGAGCAATCTGCCGTAATGAAATGCTTCTTAGTATTTATAAGTGACATTCCAAAGTTAGAAGCACTAATTAAATTTTCCCGAGTGGTGAGGGTATTTCCCGCCGTCGCAACTCTTGAGAAGAACGAAGGATGGCATTTAGATGATCATTTTCCCATTTTGTTTCATCTCCGTCACCGAAGGCGCGAGAACGTTGCCTGCCTTGTAATACATTAGCGAAGTGAAATGGTAAAGTCATGTATAATCCATCGTTCCGCGCTGCACAGGGGGGGGGGGGTACAGAGTCGCGTATTACCCACCCGGTGTTACCTCTTTTATCCATAAAAACACACACTCTTTTCCCTCTCCCCCCCCCTCGAATTGTATCCAGCCTCATTCTATGTAACAAAATTAGCCACAGAAGTGTCTAAAAAATGTGAAACTAAGTAATAAATATCTCTGCATTATTTTAGTTACCTAGAATGTTTAAAAAAAAAATATGTTTAAAAGATACGTCTTACCTCATACTTTAATATATTTATGCCAAATGTATATACATAATTATATATATAAATATGTTACTATACTATATGTCACTATATTGTATTGAATCTTTATTTACTTATATCGAATATTAATTTACCTATATATATATTTAAAAATTGTTTATTCATTTATTTAATAAGTATATTAAGTGTAACGAATAGACATTTGAATTGTTTTCATGTGGGTGTCTATATTTGTGCCTTAGTTAATTTTTATATTTTCACAGGGTTTTGCGCTGGTCTATTGTATGCACTGTAACACTTCATATATAACCTTCCTTAGAACAGGTAACTCTTACCTAATTAGGAAGGTTATAGACTTGTACTCATCGGCCAACATGATTTCTCAATAACAAAACTGAGTTTAAGACTGCAAAAAATATATATGTGAATTGCGCTTATAAGGAGATACATATGTGTAAATATGTGCGTGTTTTTTAATGATGGTTATAAAAAAATCAGGGCGTGTGCTAGTGCTACGCGCTTAGATTAGAAAATGAAGGCGGGAAAATAATAGAATTTATAGTGTTTTTAGGTCGATGTGAATTTTTTAAAGGGTGATAGAAGTCACTTTTAACATATTTAACAGTTTTCGAGATATTGCTGTTTTTCTGTAATTTTGTAATTACAGATTTTTATGCTAATATTATCATTTAAAATCGATTAAAACCTTTCTATACAATTTTGTTTCTTTGAATATTCTCTATACACAAAAAAATTGTTTTGAAAAGTGGTCATCTTTATTTCCCTACTAAATTAAAATATATACTATAATGTGCCACCCCACTATTAAATTATTGCCATTTAGATAAAATCGGGACGTGCAAACAAGTTTCACACAGTTTCAGAAACTTCTACGTTTCATGCCCTTAAATTTCATACATTGAATTGGACATTGCTTATGCATTTATTAATTTGCATTAAATGCGGGCTTGCACATAAATAAGACAAGTTTGTAATTAATAAACCTTTAAAAATTGATGTTTTAAGTGGGTGCTATTAATTTGTAATACACTGTACACTAATAATATTTAATTTAATATATGAATTTGTAATAATATTTAATCTATTTATAAAGAAATGAACTGATTGAAAGGTAATAAACCATAAATAATCTAGTAAAATTTGTTTTTCGATCAGCACAATTTCCGGTACCAACGGAACTTCTGAGAAAACATCTAATTTCTCGCGAAATTTTTAAAATTTTCTATATTTCCACAAATATGCCCATTGTGAGGCAAATGAATCAATTTGAAATTGCAAACGGACTTTGGTACCTGCTAATTTTCACAGAAGCCTCAAGTTTGGGAAGCGGTTCGCTAAGACAATATTATAACAATTATTCTGACGGATATCGTATTACTTCGGAGTTTCATTCATATTTTAATTAGTCTTCGAGAAATTTGAGAATGACGTAACAAATTATTTCAGGTGGGAGGTTTATAATTTATTTATTTATTCTTTATTAAAAATCCTACAGTACTAATTTTTATTATTACAAACAAAACTTATTACTATTATACAAAACCAATTATGGATTTCGGTCATTTTACATATTAACATTAGCATAAAAAAATTGAAACGGTGTTCTTAAAATATATATAGATTATGAATATTATATATGTATTCAGTAGATTTTTTTGTTGTGTTATGTGTAATTTGTGAGTGATATTTGTGGTAGTTGTGAGTGTGTGTGATTTGTATGTATATGTTAAAATAAAGTAATAAATTAAGTATGGTTTTAGGATGTATAACGATAAAAATAATTTATGATGAAGGTAATATCTATGTATATTCTATATGTAATTGCAATTACAAGTACTTATATGTTACAATTAACCATTAACAACATAAAAATCTAACAATACAATTAGGTTTTATTTGTCTTTACTATTAATGATAATAGATGATAATAGAGTGAGTGATAATAGATGAGAGAGAGTTATCGAATCTAAAATATCGGCAATAGAAAGAAAGTATGTCACAGCGGCAAAACAGGTTGCAGAAGGAGTGAGACAGGTTATAAAAGCCATAGAAAATGACAAAGCTGTTTCAAGCGAAGAGTCGCTCCTCTGAAGATGACGTAAAATATTGAAACACCTTCAATTTACCCCCTTTTAGGGGGGGAATTTCTAAAAATCTTTTCTAAACCATAAAGAACTTTCGAAATTGCTTGTCGATGATGAATCAGTCACTCTGCCAGGACTTTGTGTAAATAAATAATATTCGGATAATTTTAATTCTGCAATGGATCTCGGACTGTGTGCATACGTTAAGGTCACAGCAGGCCTCGATTCGACCGCATTGGGAGGCGTCAAATATTACAGTCCGGTGTCATGCGACCGTTGGAGGCGCTAAGCGTCGGATATCACGGCGAATAAACGCGATATATTCGACACACGAAGCCTCTCCCAGGGACGGATGCACTCTGTAATGGTCGGACGATTATTGCGTGTAATAACAGGGGCGAAATGGGGTTGGGAGGGGGGGGGATCCATTTCGCAAATTAAAACGCGTCACGAACGTCGGACGTGAGCATTTTAAAACCATCAAACGGCATCATAGGCTATGGCATCACTTTATATCATCGATCACACAACAACCATATCGGCTATTTATGATATTTGTACACGCCATTATTAAAACCACTTAAAAAAAAATATTTCGTTCATAAATAAAGCATTGATTTATGCGCATATAATATTAACCGTAAATTCAGGAATACCTATAACACATAAATGAAATTAATATAAAATAATAACCCTAGACACACGCTATAAAGGCGTTTTGTTTTTGTAAAAAATAATAAATAAAAATAAATTTAAACCGACACTCCAAGGCATTTAAATTTATAGATTTCCTTATATTTTTAATAGGTATTATATTGTTTATTTGAGCATTCGTACATAAAGGTAAATTAATGGGTATATGTAAGTATATATCTCAGAAACCTTAAAGCTTGTGTTAATTTGAGAACTTTATAGTCAATTAATAATTTTAATAAACCATTTTTGATCACTAGATAAATAGGATGCTTTAACGTCACATTTGAACGTGGTAAAGTAACATAATGTAAACTAAATTTTGTAATTTATTTAACATTACTGAAAACTAAATAATATTAAGTTATTTTTATTTATTTATTTCTATGGATTTTCTTTGTTATTTACAAAATATACTATTTTGAAAGCTTGTGTGTACCTATCTCTGAAATATTACAATGGTAAATTGTGAAGAAATAATATTATATAGTTTGCGACGGCTATACATATTAAAATACATATGGTCATAGAGACGACAGTGGGTTATTTTTTAGGTCTGAGTATATTCAATTCATCATAAATTTTAACACCATTTTAGTTTCTTTTTTTTTGTAAACTTTGAGCTCATAGATACGTTTAAATATACAGGGTGTTTGGTGCATCGTTTGTCAAAATGAATTGCCCGATAGAGGGGGTCATTTGCTATGTCTTGAGGCGCAACAACTTTTTTTTAACCCCATGGTTTTTTTTTATTTTAACATTTTATTATTTTTATGAAAAATTCCAGAATTCAGCATATAAATTTAGATTAAAAAAAAAGTTATTGGTATAGCACCCCGATTTAATTTTTATTTGTATGTGCACTGTTGTATGGTTCTATGAAATTCAGTATTACTTGCGAATACTGTCTAGTTTTATTTTTATTAAATCATAAATTTTTTGGCAGAGGTAAAAATAATTTTAAGACTCAGCTTTACATTGCAATTAAAAAAAAACTTAAAGCGATCATGATCTTCGAATTCTTTAAAAAACTTCTTCTGTTTATCCCCTTTCCAACGGTATGCATTATGCCATAGAAACCTGCTAATAACTTTACTAATTTACTAAATTTGCGTATCGGGACACATCGGGTTGATATTCGATATTCAGGATGAAAACTTGTTTTTGCGGAAATAACACGGGCGAGACAGGTAGAAAGTACTATCTCACTCTTGCGCTGTAAAATCTATCTATCTTCTTCTTACATAGGGTCTGATGTACCTCGAATTTAAAATTAAAAAACAAAATTCCCTTATTATTCTTAATGTCACAAATCTTGCCTGAATTGGTGACCTCTGTTGTGCATGCACAACAGAGGTCAACAGATTTCCACTGTAGTGGTGTGTAAATTTCTTCTTTAATAACGACGAAAGCCTGCTCAATGCGTTGAACTAAATCATCCCTAGTTTCAACTTCTGTGGCGTATATAAGTTCTTAGGCCCGTCCCCACACGTAAAAATCTAATGGAGTTAGGTCTGGGGAACGTGGAGGCCATGGAATAGGGCCACCCCTCCCAATCCATGAATTAGGGAATACATTATTAAGGTAATCCCTAACAGATAATCTACAGTGTGCGGGATAACCGTCATTTTGAAACACAATACGTCTCTCTTGATGGAAAATTGGCACCGCAGCTAACAATTCGGGCAAGTCATTATGTAAAAATTCAAGGTAATTATCCCCGTTGAGATGATTAGGTAAGTAGTGTGGTCCAATTACATGATTTCCTATAATTCCTGCCCAAATATTTATGCTAAACCTTCTCTGGAATGCCCTTTGTCTTTTCACATGTGGGTTCTGATCTTTCGGCGACCAGTGGTGAAGGTTGTGTAAACTAAGAATTCCCTCTTTAGTAAATTTGGACTCATCCGTCCAGAGAATACTTCTTAAAAAGTCGGGATCATCCACATCTGTATGCAATGTATCTGTAAGAAGTCGTGCATGCATACACAACAGAGGTCACCAATTCAGGCAAGATTTGTGACATTAAGAATAATAAGGGAATTTTGTTTTTTAATTTTAAATTCGAGGTACATCAGACCCTATGTAAGAAGAAGATAGATAGATTTTACAGCGCAAGAGTGAGATAGTACTTTCTACCTGTCTCGCCCGTGTTATTTCCGCAAAAACAAGTTTTCATCCTGAATATCGAATATCAACCCGATGTGTCCCGATACGCAAATTTAGTAAATTAGTAAAGTTATTAGCAGGTTTCTATGGCATAATGCATACCGTTGGAAAGGGGATAAACAGAAGAAGTTTTTTAAAGAATTCGAAGATCATGATCGCTTTAAGTTTTTTTTTAATTGCAATGTAAAGCTGAGTCTTAAAATTATTTTTACCTCTGCCAAAAAATTTATGATTTAATAAAAATAAAACTAGACAGTATTCGCAAGTAATACTGAATTTCATAGAACCATACAACAGTGCACATACAAATAAAAATTAAATCAGGGTGCTATACCAATAACTTTTTTTTTAATCTAAATTTATATGCTGAATTCTGGAATTTTTCAAAAAAATAATAAAATGTTAAAATAAAAAAAAACCATGGGGTTAAAAAAAAGTTATTGCGCCTCAAGACATAGCAAATGACCCCCTCTATCGGCCAATTAATTTTGACAAACGATGCACCAAACACCCTGTATATAAACTGGCCAGTAATAAATAAAATGTTCAAACAACTATACTCTTATATTTTTGAAATTCAAAGACGATATTTGGCTCTCTATTCAACTGTCAATGTTTTATTTATTAGCACTATTTTTTTTTTTACTTTAATGTTTTTTGAGTTCAAAGAGTTCTTTTACATAAATGTATGTATAGATGTTAATCTAATTTTTTTTTTTTTTAATAAACGTTTAGTATAAATATGCAGAATTGTCGGAAATTGACGCAGATCTTTCATTTATTTATACACAGATTATTGTGAATTTCGAATATACAAAGTTCGATTGGCGAGACTATGATTCTAAATTTTGGACCGAAAAAAACCTGCAGAAATGTTAATAAAATAATTCTCTGTAATTCTCCTTATTTTCTCGTTCAATTACATCTCGTTAAGACGACGTCTTTTAAAGTAATTCAACTCTCTCGCCGTAACACATTCTCTGCGTCTAACAGCGGTGTCAAGTGGTCCTCGATGCTGAGAGCGCTCTCTTGCGACCGACCACTTCGATTAATACACGGATGACTTTTTGCAACAATAAGGAATTCTCGATCTCAAATGCGGATGAGGAT
This sequence comes from Neomicropteryx cornuta, assembly GCA_020383195.1. Lineage (NCBI taxonomy): Eukaryota > Metazoa > Arthropoda > Insecta > Lepidoptera > Micropterigidae > Neomicropteryx > Neomicropteryx cornuta. Next base: position 1,071,464 of record JAHKQU010000028.1, read on the forward strand.
TAGTACTTCAGAACTAAGTACCTTATTTATTCTTTTAACCACAATAACTTTTGTAGTACACTTCAGTACTGGGCGACACTTTAGAAATCATTATGTAACGTCTCCACGGCGATACAATAGGATAGAGACGATTTTGAGCGTCGGCGAAAATTACGAAAATCAGTGAAGCTCGAGACTCCGAGCAGCCTTTTTTATTTTTTTATCAAACAATAGATCTACCAGTATAATTAGGTCATTCGGAAATATTATGTTTCATGTTTTTTTTTTTGTTTCAGGTGAGCGAATATTTGGTTTCGAATGCTGAAGATACTGTAAGAGTCTGAAAGGTGCGTAAATAAACTATAGTTTTTACATTATTGTATTCTCTCTCTCGCTCTATCACACACACATTTACCCACTTGCGAAACGTGTGTAATCGAATTGATTCTACTATATTATCGGTCAGCCTGGTGGCGCAGTGGTATAAGCGCCTGCTTCTAAATCCAGAGGTCCCGGGTTACAATCCCCCAGTGGGTCAAATCCTGAGAATCTTCAACGTCGTTTTTCTCAGCACTGTCGACATAGATTCAGTTAGAGGCTTGCGGATGTTGTTTGCCTGTAATGAATGGCTTTGCATCATAAAAAACAACAATACGGCAGTCGGAACTGCGCCCAATAGCACCTCCCCGACAGCACGAGACATACGTATGAAGAAGATATTACTGTGATTCGCAGACCTGCTGCTGTTGACCTGGCAGAATTTGACCTAATGGGGACCGAATCTGGGACCTTTGGGTCAGAAGCATGTATTCGATACCACTATGCCATCATTTATTACATTTGAGCCGGCCTCGCCAATCAATTTACTAATCAAATTACGTCATTGTTAATAGCGCTAATTCGAAATTTAGGCGGCATTAAAGCAGGCTATTTCATGAGCCGGAGACCCGTGAAAAGCGCGTGCGGATGAGATAGAAAGATTGTAAGCACTAAATAAAGATGTATAATAATCGATACACCGACCTTACCAACCATGACCAAAAATTAGCACTCAAATTATCGTTTACACTTTGACATTAATCTGAAAACAGCGCCGGTATATACCGACCCTAAAGTCTCGCTCTTTAAGATTATGTATTTCACTGTATTCACGATGCCATGAAGGGATTCATATAATACATATGTTAATATAGTCACAGTAGGTTTTATTTTGGTCCAGCGAGGTTAGATTTAATTGTTTGTAAACATCTTAATGAACTTCATTCTATAAAATTATTATGATACATACTAAAACCATACTTTATTTATTACTTTATTTTAACATATACTTACAAATCACACACACAAACATCACTCACAAATTACACATACCACATCAAAAAAATCTACTGTATACGTATATAATATTCATAATCTATATATATTTTAAGAACACTGTTTCAATTTTTTTATGCTAATGTTAATATGTAAAATGTCCGAAATCCATAATTGGTTTTGTATACTAGTAATAAGTTTTGTTTGTAATTATAAAAATTAATACTGTTGGATTTTTCAATAAAGAATAAACAAAAAAAATAAAAATAATTATGTAAATACCTATTTATTAATTAGTTAGTGACAGCGAGGTCATTTCTGTCCAGCTAATCCATTCCATCCTCTTACAGCATCACATCTTAAACGCTTTCAGATATACTTCCACAGATTTACAAATATAATTGCAAAGTTATTTTTCTTATTTTAATTTAAAAGATATTATCAATCACAATCGCAAAACACAAGATATTTGATACTTTACGTTTTAATCTTAAGGATTACGATACTAGCAACCACGTCGTCGGGTGATTCATCTAAGTACATTGTTCCAACAGCCTTATCTGAGTGCCCGTACCGGTAAGTTACTTTTCGTGTTATTTAGGCGTCACTCAAGTGCGGTTCTCCGTAACGGAATTCGAATCTCGACGAATCGTGTCGTCTTTTATGAACTAGATACGTCATTCTGATTTAGGAGTGACAGGGTGGTCTTAACGGTAGGGTTGTCAATTAATTTATGTCGGTTATTTATTTATTTAATCAACAAAAAACAACGGCTACAAGAGGTGAAAACAAATCTTAAAGAAACGTTTAATCTAGGTTATTCTTGCATCCTTACAAGTTCATGTCTAATGCTAATAAAAAAAACATGAGAAAATAATAAAAAAATCGATGAGGTCACGATTAAGTGTTTACAGCATAATTAACAGCGGTAATATTTTACATAAATAAAAATTAAATAGTAATAAGTGACTGTGGAGTTGGATTAAAATTAAAGGGATGATTTGTTTGTCATACAAACGCCTATCCTGTCAGTTCTTATTACTAGCACTAGCATATTTTACAGTTCTAAATTAAACAGTATTGTATTTGCTTAGGTTTTTAATTATTTTCGGTGTAATTAAGTATTATTAAGGTATCCTTAACTTTGCACGTATATAATATGATTTTATAACTGAATTTATTATTTTCGATTTCTTTTTTGCTCAGAAAAAAACTTCCATTAAAATTATTAACACATCTGTACCACTGACGCTGGTAAATTGGGTCGATTTCTTTCAGTCTACTTTAGTGGCAACCCTAATTTGCAACTCAAGTGGCGGTAGTTTCGAAAGTTGGATGCGATACATACCAGTTGCTGATTGGCTCACCATGCATTTTTAATATGGGACATTAATTCTAATATTAATAGGTCGTAACCATTATATAAACATACATACTAGTATTTTTTTTATTTGTATGCGTATAAAAGCGTATATATACACACATAAACATACAATAACATTCTAACTCTAAATTCAATATTATATCTTCATGTTTGCCGAGCAATAATTGTGTATTCTTCATTAAATAAATAACTGACCTTTTTAAATTGAAGCCTACCTTAGTATTGGGCAGTATAGAAATTAATAAAACAAACTTTTCTATGTTTTAGACACTTAATTTGCCTTTCAATTACTATTTTTTAAAGAAAGTAATTCAATTTAAAAAAAATATTAGCAGTATATCATTTTTTAAATTTCTCAGAAATAGAATTAAATTTTAGAAATCTGCCTTTACTATGTTAAAAATAAAATATTTTTTATAATTGAATATCCTATGGTTACCAAATGCCAACTATAGAAAAAAAGGTCGGTAGAGGATGGTCGGTTCGAAATACTATGTTAATATGATGTCATTAGCCATGGGATAGGAAAACTAAAAATATGTCCACTGTCCGGATTTGAATAAATTTATGGTTACCTTAGTCAAAGACCACTTGAATCCAAGCCCAAGTCACTTTTAATTTTAAGATAGCCCCGCACGTGTTCTGTGCCGGTTTCATACTCTTCCTTCCCTCAATCCAATAATAACTGAAGGAGATCCAAGGAATTAATTCACTCTTGCATTTTTTTAATGAAATATTTATTAATTTGTTTATCGTATTACAAAAATACTATTTGCGTAAAATGGTCCAAATATTACCAAACTTTATTTTTGATGCACGAGTACAGTCTACCCTTTTCCTTAAGCGTGAAATTTTAATGCATTTACACAGACGTCCGGCTAATTACATCATTTTATGTCGTGTGAGACATAAAATAATGTGTGAAAATTTTCATTTACTTTATATTATTTAATTTTATTATTGTTTATGTATTTACAGTAATTTAAAAAAAAGTTCACATAGACGAACTGCCTTATTTAGGCAGTGATCAGGGGTTGCAGTGGCATTACGAACAAGTGACCAGAACTATTTCATATTATCGCGTAAAGTTTCAATTTTTTTTTCTCGGAAACCATGCTGAATTTTGATAGGACTTCAAAACAAAACATGATTGCAATCGTAAGGCCAATTAGCTGCTTTTTAACGGGAAAGATTTTGAACCCAGTGTATATAGAACGAATATGATAAAGTGGCGAGTTTATTATTAGTAACATTAGTCTATTTAAAAGTCGAAAAAAAAAACATTAAAACGAATTACATATAATGAATATAGTTATGCTTATTTTAGGCTGCCATGTCACCTCCATAAGTTTTGCGGAATCTTTCTGTAACATGCTGTATTAGTACTATCTACGTGTTGCGTAGATTAGAATTTATGTTAGGCGCTTCTAAATACCGCATCGCTTGAAAACAATACTTGACTGGCTAAAATGTTTCCATCGTTTGAATAAATTAAATCATATAATAAGTTAAACGTTTATTATTTTACGATTAAACTAAACAATTAACGGGTAACTTTTAATGTTGGCGTTTTAAAACACGCCACATTAATAATGCCTTAGCATTGTATCAACTTCTTAAATATTTTTTTACTTTAATATTAACATAATTTTTAGAATTCAAGATTACCATCGAAAGAAATTATTTTATTAACATATACGTTTTGTGTGGCTTTCATTTTTTTTTTGTTTCTCTGACTGCCGAGGGGGAAATTTAGGGGGGCGTGTTTTATCAACGAAATATATATCGTGTAGGAATAGAGGGGATGAAGCTCTTAATTTAAAAAATGAGACATCCGGCCACGGATTTATTCGTCGTGAAAAAACGCCCCTTAAGGTAAGCTTACAAGTAAAATACTCAGATTAATTCATTATATGCATAGTCCGCATAACCTTTGCATGAAGCCTTAGTAGCGAGAATCAGCGCCAACGCCTTCGGTCGTACAGAACAAACGCGAAGACAAAACGGTTGGATTATTTTACAAGGATAAATTTACGCGCTACTAAATGTGCATAAACGATAGTGTAGTGTCCGACCGGAACTGACCCGAGGATATATTTTATTTATTTATCTTTATTTGGGAAATAAAGAGAGTATAAAATTAGTGTTTAACCTAAGAAATGCAAGAGATAAAAAGGGAAATTTCATGTTAACGTTTGGTTTTTGAACGCCCACTAGTTTTAACAATATATCAATTTATGGATATTTTAAATTTAAGTTTTATAAAATGTGGCACGTTTTAAAATCAGACTTAAAACTTTAAGCTCTTTATACTAAGCTAATTATAATTTATAACTAAATAAAACAAATATTTTGTTTTTATGTAAAATTATTGTCTTTACAGTCGCTATCAAATACAAACAACGTTCTTATGGATTTAGGGGGTTAATAAGCATAATTTTAAAAAATATTTATTGAATATATTTTTTTTTAGAAGTTGACCGTCTGTTGTAAATTTTAACTAGAAATGTAAGTTAAATTTTTGTAATTGATGCTCTTGAAAAACAAACATAACCGTTTAGATCACATCGGACGCTGGTCAAATAATATAAATATTATTAAAGTCAATACATTTTTAAACTAATTAATGAAACGTTGACTTTTCGATAGAGCGGTCAAATATCATATACGAATTTCAAAAATATGACAGCATGGCTGTCATATCAATTTATTACTGACCAATTAAAATTAATACATACTTATAAATCTATGTGCGCAAATAGGAAAGTGTAAAAGAGTATTCACTGTTCAGTGCCAAATTATATGAATTGAGAGAATGTCATATCATTGATTGTTTTTTTTAAATTTGTATTGTATCTTAGTTCTAAAAAATAACCCACTGTCGCCTCTATGGTCATTCAAAACGCACATCGAATGGACTAAAAGTGCCGCAGGCACAAGTGGAGAAAGGTAATGAAGCAATCCATCACAAGTCAGTAACCACAGGCGCGAGTATTCTGGATGGGAAATGCCTGTAGGGAGTAGGTGTATGCAGGTAATATTACACATATGATAGTTACAGTTTATTATAGTCATTCTTGTGTCACGTTTGTTTTCCTCGTCCTTCGCCTTTCGACGTCGGCCGATCCCGCGTCGGGTCTCCGCTTCACCTCGGAGGGTCGCGACGAGGGTAGGACTCGCTTCGACGACCGTCCGCGTCGATTCCGCCTCGGGCGCGCTTTCTCCCGCCGTCTCGCGCTGCACTCTCAACGGGTTCAACCGGTTCGCCGGAGACTCGGACCTCGAGGAGCGAACGGTGACTCGGTCGGGCCACCCTTCGGTTGTAGGATAGTCGTACAACTAAATCGGTGGACGTCGTGATGACGTCAGGGCGCCAGACGGGTGTCCCAAGCGACGTCACGCGCGCGCGCCTCGTCCCACTCGCGCGGCTACGGTGAACGTGGCGGAACCGCCACGGTGTTCGGCGGTCGTTCTCAGCTCGTCCCCGCTACGGCAAGTCCGGTTAGGCCAGACTGCAACTTATTACCTTGGCTGGGAAACTGGCTACTCCTCACTACTACGAGGACGCAGTCGTGGAGCTGAAGGGGCTGCTCGGGATCTCAGGGGGTGGGGGTTGACGCTCCACGACGCATTATAGCCCCGTGTCCTTTACCGGTGCGCCTTCCCCGCCAGTAGGGACGACGCCGGCTTCCTCACCATCAAATCAAATTTCAAGGGGTGGGGGGAATCTACCTTAAAGTAGGAACACGGTTTGATACTAAACAACTGATCTTTATTTAACCACGGTGAAGAAATTTACAATTTGTTACATTATTTTGAACTTCAAATCTCCTATATCAAATACCATACACGGCGGCAGATGTCGCCCTATAATATCGTGATAATATTTATCAACATATGCAAGACAGAGTCAAATGACAATCTCGACGGTATGCGCCGTCACTTCTAAACAATTACAAACGAGAGAGCAGAAAATATAATACACGGCGATAATATTCCTCTACAATCACCAGACATAGTCAAATGACATTCTGACGGAACAACTCCGTCACTTCTAACCGATTATAAAAGAAAAGGTAAAAAATATAATTCTGATAATTCAATTCCTATACAACATGCACGGCATCGTTGCAGCTCGAAACGTTCCTAGGCGATCGATGTTGCTTCCGTACAACCGTAGTGAAGTATGCTATGACGTAAAAATATTTAATTTACGTGATTTTAATTCTCGTTCTTTAATATAAACTAATTACCATAATGCGCTAGTAATATTGTAAAAGGTTGTAGTCACCAAAATATAATGACAGTTAATTAATATATAAAATAGTTTTCATTGTAACCTAATTCTAATATAGCGTAATGACAGACGGCTGTCACCCGCTAATGTAAACAATGCAAAATGTAAACAAACAATGGCCGCCGATTGCGGACCGCCCGCTCTATCGTACGACCTCAGCGCGCCCTACCGGCGTCCGCCGCAATTTGTTACAAGCTTCACCGTCACCGGTTGCGCGGTGCACGGCGCAGGCGCCTGTAATCGATAACGCCAACTTCACTACGTTGCCGCACCGGTGCTATATTCGAACCGCATCGATCCGCCCTACGGTACACAATGTAAACAAAGAAATATGGCGACATTAATAATTATACTATCACTTCGGCCCAACTGGTACGATGACAACTGTCGACCACCCGTACAAATAAAGTGTAGCTTCACACAACAATATAAGTATACAATAATACAGCAAAATAATACAATAGTACAGCAAAATAACACAATAATACAGCAAAATAATACAATAATACAGCAAAATAATACAATAATACCGCCTAGTGCGGCCGTCTGACGACTCAAAACGTCAAACTCCTGATTTAGACCGGCGGTCACACCGCCCTACAAATTAATTTGAACATTTGGCATCTTATTTAACAGGCTATTATAATCGACTTTCTCACAAAAGAAACTCCTAAATCTCAACTTCAATATACACATTTAATCGAACTAATTTCATCGAACTTCAGGCAGATATGGCACGGTTAACTACGTTATTCTTTAGTCATTATTCAATATTTACTTCAGGCATCTTACTTCAATCGGCTGACCTTTGACATTGCATTATTATACTCAAAATATTGAAAGGGGTTTCAACTACAAATATTCCTTAGAACTACAAATGTAAACATAAACATTATACTGGTTTTATGACACTGCAGAGAGAGTAGGATACATTAAGATTTCAAATCTGACCTCAACACTTCATCCTTGCTTCGGTCCTGTGTCCCACTCCTGTCAGACGAGCGCTGCTCACTCCAACTTCCAGTTGTCGCCAGATTCTGCTAGAATTCGCCAATCCTCGGGATCATCCTGGTCCCTGGGGCGTAAGACATAAGGAACGTCCTATTACGCTCAAAATCTATTGATCATCATCGCCGCTTCTTCTTTTTAAACTAATTCTTCGGCCTGTGCCTTGCTTTTAAAACTTCTGGGGAATGTTTAATCTGTTCACGTACTATCCAGACAATCTTTTATCATATTATTCTTCCTGGGGAGGAAATATCTACATCTTCTTTTTGCGCGGGGGAATAGGGTTATATTAGATCGAATAACGATCGCGACGATCACTCCTGTAATCTCATCGGGAGATATTATTCCCGGTTCCTGCCGTGAATTACGGCCCTCGCGTGCGAGCTACTTCTATATCATACAAAAATTACGCCGATCATAATCCCACGGAACTACGGTCAAATTTTGACTTCTTATTACAACCGATCACTGCCGTGCCGTTTAATTAATATTATAACGCCGGATTGACTCAATATCCGCCGATGGCCGATTCGTGCCCGCGTGCCACGAAAATTTTAGATTCACTTTCTCTTTTCAGAAACGACTGATCGCGCTCGCTTTAACGCACGTCATTTGCCTCCCCGGCCCGTGGCCGGGGGGCAGCCAAAAATAAATACTTTTCGTACTACATATTGCACTTTTGTAAAACAAATCCGATTTTAATAAAAATTGACTCTTCCACAAAATCACCACGCCGACCTCCCTTCTCCTTCCTTCTTCCTCTCCCTTTCACTCTCTTTCTCCTACTCTAACTCTAACTAGCTCTTTCTCATCTATCGCCTATTTTTATTCTCTTTCCGCGTCTGCTAGCGCGCTCTCGCGGCGGCGATCGCTCTCCCTTACCCGCGGTGCGGACGCGATCTTTATTCTCGTCTCTTTCGCACCTATCTCTCTCTCATTTCAGGGTGCCCACTCTTGAAAATCAATCCCCTTGTGGCGCGAATTACCGAGCGCTACAATGCCGGGGAGTAGGGACGTGATCTGCCCTCAGATCACACTTCTGAATTTCTTCCCACTATTAATCATAAAAAGACATAAGCATAACTTAATTACAAAATATTATAAAGTCGGCAATATCAGACAATATACTTAAACTTACTTATCTCCATTTAGAGAAATTTACACTTATTGCTCTAATTGGAGCATTACTTCTCAAGACACTTCTCATCATGTGAATCTTATTTAGATTTCACTAACTTTACAATAATTTAGTTATTCATACAGATTAACAATTTCATCAATTAACAACCAACAATAAAATCATCCCATGCTACATCGGCCTATCTTACGACATACTGTTCAAGGCTACCTCGCGAATGTTCGATAATTTTGTTTCTTATACTCTATCACTTTAACGGCTTTTTTTTTTAAATTTCACTTGCCGTGATCACTTTTCTCTTGCGCTTCGTGCGCAGCTTTGCACCAGCACTTCTTAGGGCTAAAGTTCAAATGTATAGCAATGTCTCCTCGAAGCCTACTCTTTAACATGTATCTTACTTCCTCAATGTCAAACCAGGTCTAGCCTCACCACATATTTATCCTCCTTCGACATATATTCAACATGAAACTTCTCAATTAAACTGTATTTCCTCTACTTTGACAATTTCCGATTCTTCTGAATCGTTCGCTTCTCAAAACCCAACTTCAATTTAACATTATTACTCAAATTATATGAATGCCTGTCATGGATCGTGCCCTTCCATGCTCAGTTGCATGGCTACATTTAAAATGGACCAATCGTCATTATTACTCTTCGCGCCTACATCTTTTCCCGACTATGCCTTCTCTTTGCCGTGCCATATCGCCTATCGAAGCTTCATCATTAACAATCTACTTTTCTACTTTACTCCAATCAAACTTCTTTTCTAAACAGAATAATACGCGGACTTTAGCTTCACATTATTTCACATAGTCTCCCAAACAATCAACTGAACAATTTACTCTTTGACTTTACTTATTTTGCTCTACTTAATCAATACTTCTAAGCCTGTTAGATTACTTAACATTGGCGAAACCGTCGGGTATTACTAATTTTTAACTGCTCTCCTCACGAGCTAGAATCCGTTGAGCATCCCCTCTCTCATAAACCGAACCTCTTCTACATATCAATTAGTTTTCATAATTCCGAACTCCTTCAAATAATTTCACTTCTATTCAGTACAACACGCGGATTTTAACTTCAAATTATTTCCATGACTCTCCAACAATAACCAACTCAAAACTTCGCGCAGCGGACATACACATCCGGACCTGCTCCTCTAACCAAAACATCGAATATACTGTTGTGTAACTAAAGGGGGGAGTAACAAGATATCACTCCTGCTATTCAAGGGGGAACTCAGCTTCTGTACAGTGCTTCGCGTCATTTCTAACGCAAAACATACAATGGCAGGGAAATGTTTGTTAGTTCTATTCGAAAGATCTATTAGACACTACTTTGGCTGCATAGCGCAGATGAAGTAGAAAATACTTCCATACCGATGGACTTATTGGGTCGGTCTCATAGCCGCCGTGCCAACTTGGAAACGAAAGAATTTTAGACTAAGGGCACAACCAACGCAAAATCTTAGATCACACTACTTTCTAGACAAAATGTAATTACTCAGACTGGCATCTATAACACCAGAAAGCGCCTGCATCATGACAAAGATGACAGCGGGCCTCATTGGACTGACAAGGATCAAGACGCAACGCCAGCGAGGAATCGCTTGCATCTTAAACTCAAAATGGGCTGTTTAATTGTTAGCAATCTCAGTAAGCTTCAAGAATTCTCTTTCTTCATTGTCACGATTACATCTTCGGTGTTCCTACTTTAAACGACATCAATTTGGAATGCGGGAACTGATTTAGATTCGAGGGACAAGCTGCATCAATATCTTGATAACCTACCTTTCATGACCGTATCATTCCTCCTCTTTCACACGGTCTTACCTCTTTCATCCCTTTCATACTAAGGACACCGAGACCATCGAAGAGCTCACCTCATTATAAACCAAAGAATCGTGTTCTAAGCAGCACTTGATACTGCACAGATAGAGAACATAACTGGACATCTTGAATTTAACACCATAGCTTACATTGACAACTTCTCATTCTAACTGCTAGTCAGCAATAAACATAAGTAGAATAGGGAACTAACGACATCACGTCATACAACGTGATCCAATCAGGATCGCAATGCTCGACTTCAAGACGAGGATTTGGATTCACATGATCGCAAACAATAAGGACTGCATCCTCTTTAACTTAACAATCGCAAACATAGAAACCGGTGTGTAATGTGTAAGTGTAACTGGGTAAGTGTAAATATATAAATAGGCAATGGACCAACCGTCCATGCTCAGAAATACTAGTAATTCAAATGACCGACTCAAGGAATGGTCGCTACTCCAAAACACTCGAATCGTCACCGATTGTGTAACGTATTGTTTTTACCTGCTCTATTGGCAGGGTTGTAAGGGTCCGTCGGCCCTTCAGCACATATTCATCAATATGGCAGTGTAGGGGGGTGTGGGGTGTGATGATAGGGAAACTCCTAATAACTCGCGCAACCGCGCTCTAGCAACAATACATCAAAAACTCGCGCCAACTGCGCCCAATAAACCAACAAAAAACTCGCTCATATGGCGTACTCCAAACCAACTGCATCAATACTACCGCGTACAACAAAAGAGAGTGTCACCGTAGCTCTTTCACTAGCTACCTCAATATATTATTAGTAAAGTGTAAAAGTGTAGTAAATAAGTTTTAGGTTTGCGTCTGATTGGGGGTAAACAACGTAGCGAACTGTCGACTGCTGAGATCGTCGACGGGAAATATAAGAACTCAGAAACACAACAGTACTAACCTAACGGCTTTAGCCGGGTTAGTAGGGATAAAAAAAAATAAAAAAAATTTAACTACACGGATGCTCAACTTCAAAAATGCGTATTGCACAAAACAACAAGACAACAAACGACGTCGACTACAACTGATTTACTTTACTGACCGACCTCAAGATACTCAACAATACTCAATATATCTTCATATTTTACTGGAAAACAAAACAACGAAATACATGTGCCACAAATCAATTTCATACAGCTTATTCTGGGCTTACCTCTGTTCTTCGACACACGAGTATACGACAGTAAGTTTCTTTTTCACACGACTAACCAGCCTTGAGGATATCTTTAATATGATGGACCCCTTTGCTTTTCCCATTTAAGTCTTCCAGCTCATATGCTACTGCGGATTTCTTGGCAGACACTCTGCATTTCACAAACCGTGGAGCCAGCTTAGCTGAAAAGAATTCCGCCTTCTTCGATTGAATGTGGTTTTTGACCCACACCGTGTCTCCAAGGGAAAATACCACTCGCTTGCGACGCAAATTATACCTTTCGGCATTCTTCTGAAACGACTCCAGCATGCGCTGTTGTACCAAGTTGTAGGTTTCGGCTAACGTCTCAAGTCCAGCACTATGAGCCAACGGTTCATCTACTTTCAAGTCAGATGGATTCGAGGGAATGAAGTTGAGAATTTCATGAAACCTTCCGTCCACAATTACATTTCTTCCGTACATTAAATACGATGGCGTAAATCCAGTCACTAAATTTTCAGTGTTATTAAGGGCATGCTGCACCAGGGGCAGATGCTTATCCCACGTGCGTTGGTCGTCTTTCACTAGAATAGCCAAGGACGTCTCCACGACCTGGTTATACCTTTCCACAGTGTTCGACTGAGGGGCATACACACATGAATAGAACAGCTTGGGGACTTTATACTTCTCTGCAAACTCTTTAAATTTGTTGGACGTAAAATATTTCGCGTTATCCAAAATCAATACTGCCGGGGTTCCAAACAGTAAGAACACGTCATGCTCCGAAGCGCGAATTATGTGATCCGAAGTGCTTTTCTTAAGGGGGAACAACCAACAGAATTTCGTGAAAACATCTACAACAGATAAAATAAAAATGTTTTGTCCTTTTGTCCGGGGTAGTGGACCAATCAAATCTATACTTAACGTATGAAGCGGACGGTCGACCAATTTCGGTCGCGTCATAAATCCTTGAGGGGCTCCTGTACTTATTTTGTGTGCTTTACACACGTCACATCCATGAATGTAATCATTTACGTCTTCAGTCAGATTTGGCCAATGATATATCTCTTTTATTTTTCTAGCAGTCTTGCGAACTCCTAAGTGAACTGCGAATTGTCCTTCATGATGATCAGATATAATTCCTCTCCTTTCTTCGTGGGGTACCACTACTTTCCACGGGTTAGTGTTTAACTCTCCCGGTCTGGGGGTGATATACTTAAACAACTTATCGTCAGCTAAACAATATCCTTCAGCGGCCTCACGGCACGACTTAACTCTCTCCACCAGCTTCTCATACCATTTGTCGGTACTGCTCTGGTCTCGGGCATCAATCTGTGCGCATTGCATCCGAGATAATGCATCAGCGACAACATTTAGGGAACCTTTCCGGTGTACAATCTGCATATCATATTGTGACAGTAACGTGCTCCACCGAGCGAGTCGTCCTGACGGACTCTCCAGCGAAGTTAACCATTTTAAACTTGCATGATCCGTGTAAACTGTAAAGTGCGTACCTTCCAGGTACGGTCGAAAATGATGAATGGCTTTTACCATTGCCAGTAGCTCTCTCTCCGTAACGGTATAATTCTTCTCCGCAGGACTCAAAATTTTAGAAAAATATGCAATCGGATGTTCTTCACTATCTTCATCAGATACTTGAGTAAGAACGGCACCAACAGCAATGTCACTCGCGTCACAATGCAAATTAAATTCTTTCGAATAATCTGGACATGTAATTATAGGGGCTTGTGTTAACGCCTCCTTCAGATGCTCGAACGCCTTCTGAGCTTCTTCATCCCAGCAGAACTCCTTCTTCACTCCACGTTTTCCACCGGTTAACTTACACAAGGGTGTAGCTATCTGGGAAAAATCTTTAATCTCCTGCGCCTTAATTACGGGGTCCAAAATCTGCTCTCCTCTCTTCACGATGAATAGGCGGCTCCAAAACCGATACGGCTGGGCGTCTGTTATGTAGCGGGTGTCTATGAGTGTAATTATTAGGTCCTCTTGCATAATTGCGGGTATGATTCGTGTTCCTTGCATCTTGCGTAAATGTACTTACGTTTACGTTATATTGTTCATAATTCTTGGCTAATTGCAACAAATGAGAAATATTGTTAATTAAATGGCTTCCAAGTAACGACTGATATTGCGTTGAAACATTCATTTTTATTATCTCCAAAAGTACTTCCTCCGGAATCTTGCGATCCAAATGATTGTTGATAGACCTCACGTCCGTTACAAAATCATCCATATTCTGTCCAGGCTTCTGTTTAGTATTCCTTAAGGTCGCTTCCATGCGCACCTGATAATTCAAGGGTTCAAATTTGTGAATAAGCATAGCGCGAAGCTGTCTCCAACCATCTACTGATCCTCTTACGGTACGGTACCACTTCAAGGCTCCTCCTTGTAACAACTCAGTGAAACAATTCACGATAGATCCTAACCTCACTTGGCGCGATCTAGCCATGTCCTCCACATTGTCCAAAAATTCAAGTACCGAAGTACTGCCATCAAAATGTAAATTCCACCGATGTACGTTAGGATTAAAACGACGTCCAGTGTCTCTCACCTCATCCTCAGAATCGCAATCTCCATCTGTCTCCAACTGAACTCGCTCCAATCTTCTTCTGACTCTTGGATTCGAAACCGGTAACATGTACTCCGTATCTGTACCAACAGTGTCATGTACTTCAAGTCTTCTCCCTACCGCCGGGGCATTAGCGTCAGCTTTGTGAACTGGGTTCACGGGTGTATAATGGGGCTCCATATTAGGCAAATTCATCGCTGCAGCAAAACCTTGCTCCTCCATCTCGGTCTCCATCTCCGCGTCAGTTCCTACGTCCATAGCCTTATTTTTGGGTAGCAAAGAGTCCTTTTTAAGATCCCTATTAATCTTCCTCAAGTCCCGGTCAGACATGATTAGGAAATAACTACTTACTCCGCCGTATACTGCGCTCCTCGAACACTATCGGCCAGGGCTGCGAACAAAACAACAAACAACAACACCGAAAAATATGAAGCCGCAACTTGTACGGGATGGTCAGGTACCAGCCGGCCACTCGACTCAACAACTTCTAACAAACAAAGGGGAAAAAAAAATAAAAAATTGAACTACTTAATACTCAATGTTGCTCTCTATAATTGAAGGGACCTCCTCGACAACAAATTACGCTTCTCGAATTTAAACAATTTTAGGGAAACCCACGTTTACTGAAAGAACGCCCCACGCTCACTAAAGAAAAAGCTCCACGTTTACCAAAAGAAAAGCTCCACGTTTACTAAAAAAAAAAGCCACACGTTTACTAAAAAGAACGCTCCACGTTTACTACAAAGTACGCTCCACATTTACTACAGAGAACGCTCCACGTTCGGGCGCCAAATGTCACGTTTGTTTTCCTCGTCCTTCGCCTTTCGACGTCGGCCGATCCCGCGTCGGGTCTCCGCTTCACCTCGGAGGGTCGCGACGAGGGTAGGACTCGCTTCGACGACCGTCCGCGTCGATTCCGCCTCGGGCGCGCTTTCTCCCGCCGTCTCGCGCTGCACTCTCAACGGGTTCAACCGGTTCGCCGGAGACTCGGACCTCGAGGAGCGAACGGTGACTCGGTCGGGCCACCCTTCGGTTGTAGGATAGTCGTACAACTAAATCGGTGGACGTCGTGATGACGTCAGGGCGCCAGACGGGTGTCCCAAGCGACGTCACGCGCGCGCGCCTCGTCCCACTCGCGCGGCTACGGTGAACGTGGCGGAACCGCCACGGTGTTCGGCGGTCGTTCTCAGCTCGTCCCCGCTACGGCAAGTCCGGTTAGGCCAGACTGCAACTTATTACCTTGGCTGGGAAACTGGCTACTCCTCACTACTACGAGGACGCAGTCGTGGAGCTGAAGGGGCTGCTCGGGATCTCAGGGGGTGGGGGTTGACGCTCCACGACGCATTATAGCCCCGTGTCCTTTACCGGTGCGCCTTCCCCGCCAGTAGGGACGACGCCGGCTTCCTCACCATCAAATCAAATTTCAAGGGGTGGGGGGAATCTACCTTAAAGTAGGAACACGGTTTGATACTAAACAACTGATCTTTATTTAACCACGGTGAAGAAATTTACAATTTGTTACATTATTTTGAACTTCAAATCTCCTATATCAAATACCATACACGGCGGCAGATGTCGCCCTATAATATCGTGATAATATTTATCAACATATGCAAGACAGAGTCAAATGACAATCTCGACGGTATGCGCCGTCACTTCTAAACAATTACAAACGAGAGAGCAGAAAATATAATACACGGCGATAATATTCCTCTACAATCACCAGACATAGTCAAATGACATTCTGACGGAACAACTCCGTCACTTCTAACCGATTATAAAAGAAAAGGTAAAAAATATAATTCTGATAATTCAATTCCTATACAACATGCACGGCATCGTTGCAGCTCGAAACGTTCCTAGGCGATCGATGTTGCTTCCGTACAACCGTAGTGAAGTATGCTATGACGTAAAAATATTTAATTTACGTGATTTTAATTCTCGTTCTTTAATATAAACTAATTACCATAATGCGCTAGTAATATTGTAAAAGGTTGTAGTCACCAAAATATAATGACAGTTAATTAATATATAAAATAGTTTTCATTGTAACCTAATTCTAATATAGCGTAATGACAGACGGCTGTCACCCGCTAATGTAAACAATGCAAAATGTAAACAAACAATGGCCGCCGATTGCGGACCGCCCGCTCTATCGTACGACCTCAGCGCGCCCTACCGGCGTCCGCCGCAATTTGTTACAAGCTTCACCGTCACCGGTTGCGCGGTGCACGGCGCAGGCGCCTGTAATCGATAACGCCAACTTCACTACGTTGCCGCACCGGTGCTATATTCGAACCGCATCGATCCGCCCTACGGTACACAATGTAAACAAAGAAATATGGCGACATTAATAATTATACTATCACTTCGGCCCAACTGGTACGATGACAACTGTCGACCACCCGTACAAATAAAGTGTAGCTTCACACAACAATATAAGTATACAATAATACAGCAAAATAATACAATAGTACAGCAAAATAACACAATAATACAGCAAAATAATACAATAATACAGCAAAATAATACAATAATACCGCCTAGTGCGGCCGTCTGACGACTCAAAACGTCAAACTCCTGATTTAGACCGGCGGTCACACCGCCCTACAAATTAATTTGAACATTTGGCATCTTATTTAACAGGCTATTATAATCGACTTTCTCACAAAAGAAACTCCTAAATCTCAACTTCAATATACACATTTAATCGAACTAATTTCATCGAACTTCAGGCAGATATGGCACGGTTAACTACGTTATTCTTTAGTCATTATTCAATATTTACTTCAGGCATCTTACTTCAATCGGCTGACCTTTGACATTGCATTATTATACTCAAAATATTGAAAGGGGTTTCAACTACAAATATTCCTTAGAACTACAAATGTAAACATAAACATTATACTGGTTTTATGACACTGCAGAGAGAGTAGGATACATTAAGATTTCAAATCTGACCTCAACACTTCATCCTTGCTTCGGTCCTGTGTCCCACTCCTGTCAGACGAGCGCTGCTCACTCCAACTTCCAGTTGTCGCCAGATTCTGCTAGAATTCGCCAATCCTCGGGATCATCCTGGTCCCTGGGGCGTAAGACATAAGGAACGTCCTATTACGCTCAAAATCTATTGATCATCATCGCCGCTTCTTCTTTTTAAACTAATTCTTCGGCCTGTGCCTTGCTTTTAAAACTTCTGGGGAATGTTTAATCTGTTCACGTACTATCCAGACAATCTTTTATCATATTATTCTTCCTGGGGAGGAAATATCTACATCTTCTTTTTGCGCGGGGGAATAGGGTTATATTAGATCGAATAACGATCGCGACGATCACTCCTGTAATCTCATCGGGAGATATTATTCCCGGTTCCTGCCGTGAATTACGGCCCTCGCGTGCGAGCTACTTCTATATCATACAAAAATTACGCCGATCATAATCCCACGGAACTACGGTCAAATTTTGACTTCTTATTACAACCGATCACTGCCGTGCCGTTTAATTAATATTATAACGCCGGATTGACTCAATATCCGCCGATGGCCGATTCGTGCCCGCGTGCCACGAAAATTTTAGATTCACTTTCTCTTTTCAGAAACGACTGATCGCGCTCGCTTTAACGCACGTCATTTGCCTCCCCGGCCCGTGGCCGGGGGGCAGCCAAAAATAAATACTTTTCGTACTACATATTGCACTTTTGTAAAACAAATCCGATTTTAATAAAAATTGACTCTTCCACAAAATCACCACGCCGACCTCCCTTCTCCTTCCTTCTTCCTCTCCCTTTCACTCTCTTTCTCCTACTCTAACTCTAACTAGCTCTTTCTCATCTATCGCCTATTTTTATTCTCTTTCCGCGTCTGCTAGCGCGCTCTCGCGGCGGCGATCGCTCTCCCTTACCCGCGGTGCGGACGCGATCTTTATTCTCGTCTCTTTCGCACCTATCTCTCTCTCATTTCAGGGTGCCCACTCTTGAAAATCAATCCCCTTGTGGCGCGAATTACCGAGCGCTACACTTGTTTTATAAAATGTACGCGCAGTATAGAAATCTTAGAAGAAGCCATATTTATTAAATGAGAAAAAGCATTTTTGCATTTTCAGTCTATAAAATTCTCTTTAGTTTATTTTCGAAGTTTTCGCACTCAGAAAAAAATCTTTTGTCTTATGATCATTTTAAATAACATATGTTTTATGTTAAGTATTTATAACATTAATAATATTACATTCTTCACATTAAAGTAAGATAGATAGGTATGTCGTACTGATGTTAGTTTTACAATATTATTTTTCATAACAATTTAATGCAATATTCACGAAGGAATTCGTTGTAATTAATTTGTCACGTGTCAGCTCTCGTATGATTTTATTTTATCGCGTTTTCTCCATTCCACTTCTCGCAATACAGTCCGATGCGATGGAGACTTTGAATGCTACAAAGGATTTTTATGGAACCCGGAGGGCTGGCTGCCTATGCAAATTATTCGCCTTTTATTGTTGCCGAAACCACATTTCGTACTTAGCATTTTAGACGGAAGCTAAAACAACACAAAGCTTTTCGCGTGAACACAGAACACACACATATATATATATATATATTACCTAATTTCGTAGTCATAATAATGTAAGTATTCATAGGAGTAAAGTTACCTTTACTCCTATGAATACCTACGCTTTTTTTTTCAACGGATGTTCGTAAAACATATCAGATATACACTTAAAAAAATAGTCATTTTGTAAATAATTTCTCACCAGAGAATTAAATAATAGTAGGGTATTTTTTATGTTGTCTAATGTAAGAAATTAAGACATTTAAATATCTTAAAAAAAATATGACTGTACATTAAGTGTATGTGCTTAAATTGAGCAAAATTAATTCGCGTTTTTATATTCAAATTCAAAGTTTTTATTAAATAAAATAAGGTATCGGCAACATAATGTTTTACACTACAATATCCAAATACCTGGGTACCACCAGTCATAATAGGGTCCGTTACCTTCTAACTAGGTAAGAGTTACCTGTTTTAAGAAAGGTTATAAGGTGTGTGTGTGAGTCCTGCGCGAAACCATGTAAAAAATAATAATAATTAACTTTATGCATAATATACAAACTGATACGTACTCACAAATGAATGCGACCCGTTAAACACTTAATATACATTCTAAAAACATGTTATTTTTAAAAGATACTTACTTTACTTTAATTAAAGCATATTTATAAATTTATGTAGGTATATATTACCGCAATCAATAAAATTGTTTATTCTATTACACATTCTAATTTCTCGTGTGGTTTTATCGTGCTATGTTCAGTTAATGTAAATTGTCATCGCAGCACCACAGTTCCTTTAAATCGGTTAAAAATGCGTCGATGTTATTTATTCTATACGCGCCTTAAATCAAAGCATCCGCCATTCAATTGATTTTTTTTGCAAAAATCAATATGGCGTCCTAGGTTAAGCAGCATTCCAGTGTAATCGTGCGCAAGGCTCGTTGCGTCATCGACCGGGCGACCGGGCGTCGAGCGTCGAGCGGGCCCAGTCCTGCGCGCAACCGGTTTCGGCGCCGCGCGCAGCCGCGACCTTCGGCGCAAAACTGCTCCGTCGCACGTTTCGATGCAGTTTTGCTCCGTTCGCAAATGGAATCTCGGCGCAGCTGCGTGCGGCGGCCATCTTGTATAGTAGCCATTTTATCATATAAAATGCCTACTATATTTTCATGATTGCTTAACTATATTGGAACCACAGTAGAAATTATTGTTTCTAATTTTTTTTCGTTTTCATAGCGTTTTCAATTATCTCTAGCGTTGAGTTTTATTTCTCACTAGTTTAATTACCCTATAATTGACGACTAATCGTTACACATTCCTTAGGATTAGAAACCTACATATCTTTTAGGTAGATTTCATAAGGAATTTTGACATGTCTTCGCGGTTCGCATCCCCTAGAACCCAAAACCACCCTCAGGTTAAAAGTTTATATATCTATTTATCTATCTATATCATTTTTTTGTGAATACGATAACTGCCGTCATTTTACCCCAATCACTTTCAAATTGATACATAAAATTTAAGAGCACAAAATCTCGGTCAAGTTCGTAATGGGCAAAATTAGGGGGGCGAGAATCGGGGGGGGGGGGGATTGTAACAATTATAGAGTTAATTGTAAGTCAATAATTTCCCTACAATTTTTATTTTATTTATTGTAGATATGAGCAACCCTTACGGCACAGTATAAAGAGGGATTCGTCATACGCACTCTCGCCGCAAAAGGGTACGGCGGGTTGAGGTGCGCGCGGAGTGGATTGCGCGGCAGCTCGCGCAATGTTTGATACAAATTCGTACAGTTGGATTTCGCCTATCCCCTACTTTGATATGGTGAAATGTACCTCCGTCTTCCGGCGTGCCGAAAGTATTTTTTTTTGCTTAACTCCGGGTTTCACAGCAGGCTGAAGTCACCGTTCAGAGCTGATGTTAAATATTAATTTCCATCTATTTTCAATGTTTTCATAAATATTTATAAGATGCTAGGATTTGGTTTGTTTACGTCCCTCGTTCAGTCAAATTATTTGGGTACGCAGAGAAAGTAAAGAAAAAAATAAAATAAAACGCTGATAGAGGCTTTACTATTAGACTTTGTATTTTGACGATAAATAAAGAAAACGGTATAATAATAAAAGAATGGAGATCGTGGTAGTCTAGTGGTTAAGGCGTTGGACTATTGACCGAAAGGTCTCGGGTTCGGATCCGTACATGGTCATAGGATTTTAAACGCTTCGTTACCACCATCTCCCCTGACTCACGGCACATTTGGCCTAGTTGAGTAGGGCCCAAAATAATTGTATATAACTTAGGTTATAGAAATTCTTTTATAAAAAAAAACTACCTAACTATTTCAAAATATATTTTTCACTTCTAGTACATGGGTTATTTTAAAATAGTGTTTTTTTTAATAATCCGAAGAAGGTCTAAATCATTTCCAACCATGCAAAAGAGGTTCTAAAAATATTGAAAATATTTCTTAGTCGTCTGAACGTTCCTAAAATTTTGGATTTTTTTTTTCTCATTTCAACGAAACTTTTTTTTAGGACATTTGTTACGGTTCTTCGAAGGTTTAATAGCTATCGACTAATTGGCTCCGAAGAATGTATGTTTAAGTCTTTCTATATTTCCCTCACCCAATAGCCTTCCTAACTCATAGATTGGCGGTAACGGTATAGTATTTTAAATACCAATATTTTCTCTCTATGACCTTTCACACTTTGCCTGTTTCACACTGTAAGATCACGAATACAATTATTAATCTTTCAAAAATACCTTATAAAATTATTTTCTGAGTCGATGAGTCAATAAAGAAAAAAATAAATCGAATGACTCGTATAAAAAATCGTTTATTTCAATTGACAGGGAAGATATGCAATCTATCAAGATACAGAATTAAATTTTATACATACCTTATACCTAATATATTCAAATTAATGAGTTTTTATTAAGCAAAAACAATATTTCAGCAACATTATCATGCTCAATTTAACATAAATTATAATTTGTTTTTCACAGAAGAAATTGAGCATCTTTGCTGGAGGAGGTCTTAAACGCATAGTCGAGTTATCGGCTTTACGGTAAAAGAGTTTTATAATAATTAATATTCAAAGTTTTTCACATATAGAGTGATTTATTTCATATCTAATGCTAATGTAAAATTATGTAAATTTTCTTACGATGAGTTTTTACAATTGTAAGCAAAATTAATAGAAGTAATATTTTAAATGCATACAAATAAAATAGTGTCGAGCAAAAAGTGTCTGGAGTTAGATTAAAATAAAAGTTGATGAGATAAAGATTTTTTAAAAACTGTGGCCTTCGAGAATGCATTCGCCTCTGTTGTTTTACAAAAAAAGCATTATCATCCTTATAGCACGAGTGAGCATACAAATTTACTAGTTAAATTCAATCCAGTGCAAATGCTTAGCTTCTCGATATAAAGATTATTTTCAATATTGCGCAAAGACCGACGCTTGGGTACTTCTGTAGAAATCTGATGCTGACATCCGCCCGCGGTCAAATGCAGCAGACTCCGGGCTGATGCCTCCTCCCCCCCCCCCCCCGTCTTCCGTCTTCCGCCGTCTTCTTCCACTCCAATATGATATTACCAATTGCTATCAGGTGCCTCTCCTTGTTTCGAGCTCTTTGTGAACTGCAAAGCTCCTTTCTACCCTCTCGAAAGTTACACACGATAACGATTTGTTAGATTTCATTCATAGCACGAAAATAATAGAAAAATCTTCCATATCCAATTGATTCTCGAAATCAATTTCATTTATTTTCCATGAATACAACATTAAAATAAAATAAACAAAAAAAAAACACAATTTAAATAGATTTGAAAATTCTATGCGATAAAAACAAACAGTGAAAGCAGAAAAAAACTACGATTATATAATTACAATATTTAGGAGTTATGATACTGTTCTCAACAGTACCAGTGATACTGCTGAGTTTAGTAGGCGAGGAAAAAATGAATGCTTGACAAATCGTAGTCTACGATTAAAACCCGCCTTGAAACCAGAAAAATGGTCAAATACTGACCTATGAAAAGCATTCCACTGGCGAAAAGAATTGAATCCAATGTTCTGTTTTCTCAAGACAGGTTTTATCTGGGAAGGATGGTCATTACGGCCAATATAAGAAGGCTTAGAGAGTTGAGTGCTGAGAGTTGTTACAATAAAACACATTAAGTCCTGCAAATGCAGGAAAAAACATAAAATATATGTTAAAAACAAAATACGACAAAAAAAATGACAACAGATTAAAAAATAAAATAACTTAAAACATTAGTGTCAATAAACAGAAAAATAATACAGCCTAACAATAAAGATCAATTCGGTAAAAACGGCAAATGGTATGGTTTTCTTCTGCAAAAAGGGAAAATAAATTTTTCCCTTTATTTTAATGGCTGAAATTGTGATATCTCGGTAATTATTACGAATTTCCCTTGGTTTGATTTTGCAAATCGTAATAAAGGTATTTTTCTAATCAGAACTATACTAAAATCAATTTTGACATTTTGTGGGTTGGTTCCACACTTCCGAATATTTAAGTTTATTTTGCATCTCATAGAATGTTCACTTCCTCACGAGGCATAGCGATGTGTCCGAATGCTGAACAAGTTAGGCATCACATGTACCAAATGTAGGCACAATATATTATTTGTTCCTCGACCATGCGGCAAAACGTACCGTTATTTTATAGTAGACACCCCTGAAAGACGCTACTGCTGACGCCGGTTTTCCAATGCTCGATGCGCTGAGGGTACGATAACGTCCGAGAAATTTAATTGTCATTTTTATTGTATCGCTCCATATATTAAAATTCTTTATTATGTATATTTAATAATTTATCGAACACACCTTACTTGCGTTGCTTATATTCTATAATTTCGTTAATAAACCAACCACAACCACATTGACTTAAATTTTGAAAATCTTGCTTTGATAAATGCATCTACGAGTATAGGTAGGTACATTTAAAAGAGCCAAGGTGGTATTTATATTGTTTCAATATTTTTTTTAAGTTTAAAGGTCGTATATCAAAAATAGCATTAATAAACTGTTTTATTTAATTGATGGCTCTGATACATACATCTTAGGCAATCGTCTTACATCACCATTAAAAACAATTTAGCATCCATCAATTAACAAAAGGTATTTTTCGTTTTTTTTTTGTGATACTTTCGGCAAATTTGAAATGAACTATTAAGATTATTTTAAACCCAGCAGAAACTACATTTTAATTTGCTAATTTATTAACGATTTATTATTTATTTTAAAGTTCTTACTATTGTATAAATAAGTAAATATTTAAATAAAAGTCTAATCATACTGATTTATTTAATTTTAATTGTAAGTACTAACTTGAAAAGGTTATTCAAGTACAACAAAATATCCCTTTAATATGTTTATAAATTAGGTAATGACGTTCGACCAAAAAAAAAAATTGGAGTCACCTACATCCAGGAGTGGACGGTGACAGGCTGATAAAAAACCATGGAATCTATTCACGGAAATTTTCTTATTTTTTTTTACGGACGACAAAGGTCGTGCCTCTGGCGTGTCGTGTAGTGGAAAATCAGTTTTAGAGTTAAACTGAACTGAACGCCTGGAGCGATATTGAAAATTATCCGCGATGGTATCACAATAAGAGAAGCGGTTGCGATACAAAAGTGGATACAATACATTTCCCGCTACGTGACTTGCCTTCGCGGCCAGTACGCCCCCGCCTGTGGCCGCGGGGCCGCTAGGATCATTCTCCAATTCCCCACCAATTTTCGCCAGATGGAAGATTGCTTCTGGTGCTGAGGAGCAACTTGTATTTTAGGTCATATATATTTTTAGGTTTTACGCATTTCTAAATGTTAAACAAACGTTATCAATTCCATTACATAAATAGAATTTGTAAAGCGTGTCCCAAGAACAGTTCCCATAAAAAAAAAACCTAACAGCTCCTGCAATTTCTAGTCTTATTTGTTAAGAAACTATATCAAAATTCATTATGGTTACCGAGAAAAAAATGTAAACTTTGCGTGTGACTAGTAAAAGGATCATGTAATAATGTCGTAACGTAACGGTGTCAAGGCCATCTGTTAAAAAAAATATAATAAATTTGGGGATGTTTTTTTTCGCATTTTTTTTATATCATTTATTACTAATAATAGGTTACACGACCCCCCCCCCCCCCCTAGATCGTACTGTATTTATTAAGGAAGGTATGATTTTTTTGAATGATTAAAAACCATTTTTTTCCACCCCTAGGACCAATGGTTGGAGCTATCAAAAAAGTTTACTTAGATAAGTTTTAGGCCCTCATCTAAGGAATACTATAAAATCTAAATGAATTTGAAATATACCAAGAAAGTTATAGCAAAATTTAACATTTTCGAAAAAACCGACCCATTCCCATCCCTTGATCTGATTTTCAATTTGAAAGTGAAAAATACGGCAATTATCGTAGTTCTAGGGGATGTGAAACGCGAAGGTGTGTCGAAATTTTCCGGTACCAGTCCATGGTACCATCAATGCAACAGGAAGCTTTTCTAAAGAAATCGTTTTAAAATCAATCGTCTTTCGGCTGTTTTCGAGTGAGTAAATCTTTGTTTATCATAAAATCACGATGGTATAAACATTTTATAATTCGATAAAGCTACAAGCATGTAATTATGACAAATTAAGATATGTTTCAAGTTCGCAACATCTTACGATGTTCCTTTGAAATATCTGCATATTATGTCTGGAGGTATTTCCACAATAAAACTATTTATTATCACGTGCTGGAAGGCCCCGATTGAACGCTCGGCGTAATAACATATCTCCGAGCGCCGCAGGGCGGGCAGCGGAGGAAAAGAAGGAAACAAAATGGCCGCCGTCCGTTGGCGGCAACTGTCGCTGAGCGGGAAAAATGACAGCTGATATTGATCACGTGCCTCGCGTTCGTGCCGTTTCGTTCGATTTTCGAAATTAAACTCTGCAGCATTGTTCCTAATGATCGGTTCGTAAAGTGACAGTTCGATTTAAATTATTTACTTACATAAATCAGGGTCATTTACCAGTGTACAATTATTTTATTTTTGCATCATAAAATAAGTGCTTACAACTAGTGAATTACTACAACTCGCCATACCTGTTTGCTCCTGGGTAGACTATATTTTCTATTTCATCGCGTGGGCGTCGGGCTGCCATTATGCACGTATTCACCTTTGAGACACACAAAACTTTCTCGACCGTATATTTTGCGCATAATAATATTTCCGTTAATAGGCCATTAATTATTAATTCATTATGTGAATTAATAATTTTTTTCGTACGGATTGTGTCGTCCGCCATTCGTTTCAGGCAGGCAACATCGTACAAATCAAAAATTAATGCATTATTATATATGTGTTTGGGTTTATCACCAGGCTGGCCTTGATCCACTGGACAATGCTTTATTTCATCGGTTTAATTTGAGGTTATAATATTTTTTTTAAAGATGTTTTGAAATGGCATGCTCCCGGTTCTATCAAAATACTTCTGTTTTAAGCCAACATTGTGGTATTATTATTTCATCCAAGAAAATAGGTATAAACTCATAATTAGAACATAACAATGGTGTTCTGAAAACACCTTTAGGTGTAATCTTTTTTCAAAAGTAGTTCCAGTACTAACAAATGCAAGATACGACAATCTTAATATGGCATGTAAGACAAAACACGGAATAAAAAATAATTAAATAAAGACCTCTTTAAAAAGTCCCATAATAATAGATTTTTTGATTCTTCGTCGACTCAGATTGGTTTAGGTTCACAAAAAGAATAAAATTAATCTGCATAGCTTCCAGTGGACTTTATTAAAAGTAAACAGCTATTCAAAAACAGCAGAATAAAGTATACTGCGTGATTCGTGTAAAATTAAAAAAAAAACTTATTTTATTTCTAGATAAAAGAACTAATTAAAGTTTTCTTTATTCTTAAAAAATATCTAATTACATTTGTATGTCAGATTAACCTTTACCACGGTTTACTTTTATTTAACTACTTCTAAAAAGAATAAATGAAATACAAAAAAAACAGAGAAACAGTAAAAAACATGAATTTTTGTTATTTTTTTATCGTAATATAGAAATGTATTTATCTATAGTTTCCCACGCCATATGTAAAATTAGGTATTACTTAATAGATAACTGCTACGTATTAAGTTGGGTGAGTAAGGTGTGGAATTATCAGTACGTGAACCGATTTGTTATTTATACCTGCAGGTATGTTACAACTGAAAACACTATGCTAGGCATATTATTTTTCGAATCCGAAGATAACGCGCACTTGTTGGTCTATGGATGCTGTACCGAAGAACCGGGCATTATTTACGTACAAGTTATGTTTACAACCGACGTCACTGTCGTGCCAGTGATTATAGCCATTAAGGAAAATGCTCCCGTTTTGAGGCCATGACGAAAAAAACACGAGAACCGGGTTAAATTGTCGCGTGACAAAATGTGGAGGAACCTCATCGATTCTCCCGCGCCGTTCCCTGAATACTGGATGAAAAATGCTTAATGGAGTGACTGCAATTAGCCTGTAATTATATCGTCCGTGATAATTACATAACGCCCCGGTTGGTCGAAACCCTTGCAATGCTCTGGAGATGCTTACACGCCACCCGAGTGGCTGTATCGGGAGAATAGTGGGATAGTTTGTTAAAAAGTGCGGGTTCAAGTTCGCTAATAATTAAGTTGTTTTCAACTTGTCACCTAGTCTTTAATATAATTAATTAATTTATAATAAAATAACCGTAGTCGTTATTCAGGTATGAGGTAACCCATGCCTGGTTCCTAAGTTTCGTTATTCTAACTCCCTCACTAAAGTCCCCCCTCAGCGACCAAATAATCAAATAACGTATCAAAACACATTTATTTTAGTTTTTTGTATAAAAAAGTCCAAAACTATGAATTTTACCTGATGTAAAAAATAATACTATTAAAAAAAATACATCAATACCTATAAATACACCCTGTTTAGTAATAGTAAATTATTTAACCAGAACCTGACGTCTTACAGCTAGGTCCTACAGGCGTCGTTAACCGCATCTCCCACCCAGACTACTCGCGCCTGTGGTACCAACTTGTGATGGGTTGCTTCATTTACTATTTACATTTGTGCCCCTGCGGCACTTTTAGCTCGTTCGTTGTGTGTTTTGGTATCATGACATTATTGAATTCGTCATAAATTTTAACACATTATAGTTATTTTTTTGTAAATTTTGACGCGCGACTAGTAAATCACTCACATAATATTTCAATTTAATAATAATTATTATAATATCATATTGAACATTCTCCTACTTGTTTCTATTTGCAAACCTAATGTGTATTAATTTTAACTGATCGGTAATTCCCAACAGCCGTGTTAAAATATTTTTGAAATCGAATATGATATCAAGCGCTCTAAAATACTAATAAATTACTTAGAATCAGTATGAACAGTAGAAGTTTTTAAACAACTTTTGTACAACTTTCCGTAGTACATTTTTTAAGGTAAACTTTATACAAAGTTACGGTATGTTTTTATGAAAATAGTAAATTATGACAAAATTCAAAATTACTTTTTTAATATTGAGGAAAAGTTCACGAAAATACTTTTACTAGAAAGATAAATTACTAATAAGTACGAAAAAAAATTTTTTTTTGAAAAATAGATAATTTTTTTATTCATGATTTTTTATGTAAGACGGGGTAAGTATTTTCAAAAAAGTGGTTGTAAGTGGCATAACTACTAAACCACTGAGAATTGGTAGACCATGTTTATAATAAGTTTGATTGCAAAAGACCTCTCCTATCACCTCATTTCGTTTGATCCACCACATATGGGACTTCCTATTTATGTATATTATTCGATGAGCCTCAGATATGCTACACACAAAGATTAAACTTGTACTTTGGGAGTGGATAATTCAACAAATGGGGAAGTAGCTTCTAAAATCGGCAGTTTGAATCGAAGTAAAGATACCCCTCTATTAATATACTTTTTTACTGGTCTGTTATCCCAGAGGACTAGTGCCAGTGGTGGATGCATTTAAACATCCGCTGATGGTGCGCCGTGATGCTGTTATCGAGTTTAAATTCTTGGCTTTGGCTCGCATACTGATTAAGCCGTACGCACTCGCACGTTTCGTTACCCCGCAGTGTAACCGAGCTAATTGCCGGCAATTAAACGTCTGATGGGTGGCCGATGGCGCACTGTAATTAAATATGGTTTTTTTTCCGCGAGGAAGTACTGGGTATATCCGTTGTTCAACAACTATTCATCAATTGCCCTAACTTGAAACCTGTAATTATACAATTATCAATTGTGAAAACCTCGCTTTTCTACCGCTTTATTGCTTCAAATGTGTGAATGTAGCATTCTTTAACAAAATTTTATGAATCATACACATTTTTTTATATTAAAGTGTTTTCAAACCAAATTGAAATTTAATGTCGCTATCGCGACCTTTATTTTATATATTTTAAGTATCCAGTTTACATGTTCCGGAAGAGTCTGCCGACTCGTCTAACATTTTACTTGTTATTTTTTTTAAGAACGCACAACTTAACCTATTGTTATTGTGGGCATCAGGATGAACTGAATAAAATACGTTTGGTTATTCCACTGTTCCTTTTATTAGTTACTTTTTTTACTTATCTTAATACCCACAGTTGTTCAAGAAAAAAATCTTCCTATCTACCCTCTCTTTAGCGAGCCACTGACACATTGCCTACACACACATATACAAGGCTTAATGTTATAATCAAATGTCACCTAGTACACTCTGGAGGCAAATTCAAATAGATGATAAATTAAAATTACTACCTTATAATATTACATTGCACATGAAAAATGAATTAAAGAATATAAGTATTTTAGCAATTTTTTTTTAGAGTAGTTTGCCTTTCTCCATATATAATTTAAATTTCGTTATAATAAGTATAAGTATTTCTGATGATAACTCAGTGAAAAAGACTTTGAATTCTTCGCGTGAGAAATACTCCATAAAAATGTTAAAGTTGAACATTTGAGAAACCGTGAACACCTTGCAGAATTTAAAGAGGCCTCCAATATATCGGTATTTTACTTTGTTGGGTACAATTTTTTGGTTTGTAATATACTACTAAGATATAAAAATGTATCTCAATATATGTGAATATGTATATTGTAAAAGGCGTGTAAAATACAGAAAAAAAATAATCTGAACATACTTCACAATTATTAATATCTGTACTTTACACACCTGGTTTCCAGCAGATAAGCCTTGGGCTTGGCTGGTACATAAAAGGAAGGAATTGTAAATTTGATGAATAAACTTAATGAATAAATCATTATTATTTTAAGTATACGAAACTGTAGAGATTGTATTTTACCTAAGTAGTTATTATACCCTCTGCCGTAAACTATCAGCCCATAACTTATAATAGATTCCACTACACTTTGTAAACTGTTGACAAGTTATTAAAGTTTTTTTGCAAAAATACGCGTAGTTTACTACATACGAGGTCGATATGGGATCGCCGGTGGAAAGCACTATCAATCATGGGACCTAAGCATTTAGAAGTGTCAACCATCTCTATAGGGTTCAGAGGCTTTATACAAACGCTGCTCCCAATTGACAACGTCCTTGTGAAATTTGGCTTTAAACTATTTCGCGTTATAAAAGAGCTCATCAAAATCTGTGTTTGCTGTGAAATAGATTTTTAATTAGTCCATATTATTTAAGTTATATCTCGTACCTAAATTGTGGCATCAGCATCTCAATAGGCAATAAACAATTGGGCAACATTCAAACTTTGAAAGTGCAACTTACATGCGAGATATGATAATCACACAATCCCACACAAAGTTGTAATGGGCAAATATGGCGCTCTGTCCGTGACATGGTCGCAAAATGGCGTCGCCTTGTAACTGACATTTAGCTCTGTTCATTTTGCACGGCGAGAGAGACGGCAATAAACTGAACTAGTCGACGCACAATGGTTCAGGGTAATCGCACAATGACGCATTCTGAGCCTGACGTGGAACTCTATGTACTATGCAGTTTCTAATAAACTGCAGTTTAACCCGTTACTAGTCGCGCGTAATCTAATGCGTAGTCTTAGGGCCGAACTTTCGGTCCTTGCTTAAAGTCGTTCTTAGTTAGGATCAACTTAACTTTTAAGCTTGACCTAAATAGAATTGTGTATTTCAGTTACTTTTTAAGTTCGACTTTGTTAAGAATATGTTTTCGCACTCGTGATTAGTTCGCTACTCGCCGCTATGGTTTGTGTATACAATATCTGTCGCCACTGTCGCGTCACTTTTGACATATGACGCGTCATCTGACGTTTTGAGGTTATGTTGTCAACTGTAGGATTACTAGGATTTTGCCATGCGTGTTTGCTTGAATTCAAGATGTTCAAAATATGCAAATCCAGTTAATTTTAATTAGTTAGAAAATATAAAAACAAGTACGATACGAAAACCACAGATGACAATACACTCGCACACGGGTCACGGCGACTGTAGCGCCGTTAATGTACTGAAATCGCTCCTAGCAGCGTATTTTAACACTGACTTAAGTTTGACTTAAGGCTCAAGTAGTAGTTGTTTTGATTCTTAGCTAAGGCGGACTTTTATGTTCGACCTAAGAGTGAGTTGAAATACGATGTTCATCGGTTAAATCTAACTTAAAATTTAGGTTAGTCTTAATTAGAACATGAAATTTCGGCCCACAATGACCACATTGATACGTACTCTTAATCAAAACTAAGTTTTAGATATTTTAGGTTTCACACGGGTATAAATTTTTCCAGGAAACAACAGCTAAAAAAAAAAAATGAGATAATAAATAAGAATTGGTAAAAAAACTTTTAAGTTAAACGGTTTTATTAAACGGTTTTATTATTTTTGTTCATGTAGTTCCCACGATTAAGGGGCATTTTGACGGTCGACACTTATATGTTATGTTATTTCTTGTATGTAATCCGCCATTTTGTATCGACGGCCATCTTAGATTTATAATGTTATTGATTTTATTATATTGTATTGTCATCTAAATTGAATGTGTGTACCAAATTTCAGATCAATCTGACAACGGGAAGGTGCTTAAATTTAAAAACAATCAAAATATGAAACCAAGAGTTTTTTCCAAACTTAATGAAATAGAAAAATACATTCAGGAACGAGGTTGGGATTAGTTTTTCGAAAGAAGTCTTTCGAAAAACTTGCTTGAATTTGCATTTATTTAAAATAAAAAATGCTTCTTTAGTTTTATTTTCTCTGTTCTGTTATTCTGACCATAAGATATTTATTTCTAAACTTTTGATAAAATGCATAGAAAAATAGAAAAATTTTGAGTCTCTTAACTTTTAGACAAAATAAAAATTTGAATCCTAGATAATTACGTTATCTAATTTATTTTTCATCTACGTTTGTATAGAGAAATGACTGGGTTGAGTCCTCTTATTTCAAGATAGTGGAATGTAGCGTGCGGGATGAAATCATGACGTAACATTCAATTCCGGACGGCGTAACGAAGCAATTATGGACATTTTAACTTTCCCTTCTCGCCCTCGAGACGCTAATTCTTCCGCATTTCCAGATGATCTTATTATCGGCGACGTTATCAAGATCGGCACTGTGAAGGGGTTGCCTCGCTCCCCGTTGGATCCAGAGCCTCGGGCCGTCCGGTGAGCTAATGATAATGCCCTTCGGACACGCATCGCTCGAATTAGAAGGCCGTGCTGTAATACTGCGCAACGGGGGGAGTATGGGATTTAAAATAATGCGTGACCCTCAGTACCGCGCGGCACGCTATCGAATACTATGGGAATTTTGAATCATTTTCGGCCTGATTTGGCTTATACAGGTTGAACTTATAGTCAGCACTTTTTTTTTTCAGCACAAGTTTTGTTCAATAACTTTGGAAATAAAGCAAAAAAAACCGGTCTATAATGGCAAAAGAAAAAGCCTAAAAACATGTATGGTAACCTAATAAAATATCAGAAACCGACTGACCTACACATATACCCACGGGGTACCGTACCTACAAATGCTATAACGATAGTTAACGACGGATAGTTTCCCGGGTGCAAATATTGTAATGTACTCGTAGATCAATTGGATAGGTTAGGAACACAAATGTTTTTTTTTATTAGCCAAAAACTTGCAATTCCTGTAAAGATGGAGTTAGATATTTGTGGCTATTCAAAAACTCTTCGAAATAACTACCCGATGACATAAAGGCTATAATAGATCCGGTCATTGAACGCAACGCATGTTGAAAAATCCCTTTCGGCACGCCGGAAGGCGAAGGTAAATTTCGCTGGATCTAAATAAGGAATGGGCGAACTCTTATTGTACGAACATGTATCAATACGCTCTAATACGACCGAATTTTTATTTGACCTTTAATGGGCACCTTTAAGTTTAAGATATAAAATATGTTAACTTATTTAACGTCAACTTGAAGCTCCCAGCATGATCCTCCATGAGTGAGAAACTTTGGAAACTCTTATATATTAGACGAAAGGACCATTGCCACAAAATAAAGGCTTTTTTTAGGAGAAAGAATGTCGGATTCCATTCTTTTCTTCTGTGTACCATTAGAGAATATAATAGTCTCAATTGCAGCGACTTCAAACATTTCCCTAAGATACCTTCCTAATTAAGAAAAAGGGTTAACATTTGGTTAAAAAATAACGTCTTTGTCTTTGTCGTCTACCGGAGGAATAGATACCTCGAAAGAATATGTAATTATAAATAAGTGAACTAAGAGCAGCAAGGGAGGGAGGCGGGGAGGAGGGAGAGATTTATTTTTCCTTAGTATTTTTGTTTTTTTTATTATTATTTGTGTGCCTGCTGTTGAATGCACTCGTATATCAGAGATCGTGGTAGTCTAGTGGTTAAGGCGTTGGGCTATTTACTCAAAGGTCGCGCGTTTGAATCCGCACATGGTCATACCATTTTTAACGCTTCATTACCATCATCTACCCTGAAGCTAGGACAGGCAGATTTAGCCTTGTTGAGTAAGGCCTAAAATAAATTGTATATAGCAATTATTTTCTAAAAAAAAAAAACTATTTTTTATTCATTCGCATAGTAAAATTGTATAGTGATGTTTTTTTTGTGTCTTTGATTTGATAAATGAACGAATGGAATGGTCTTCTCGTAGACCATTCGCTCGTACGCTCCGATGTTTGCTCCATTTGGCCCGAGAGTGGGTTTTGTCCGAAGAGCTCCTCGAGTGGGTAAGGTTGAGCTGAGGAAAGCGCTCGGCGCGCAGTTGATTGGCTCGCCACTCGCCAGGGCCAGTGTTTTCAGAGAAAATTCGTAAGTCTGACTTCTGAGGAGTTTGATCCGACTAATGCCGCACTCGACAAAACTAACATTTTTAGGCAATAATATTGTCGATTATAAAATAATTTGTCGATTATAAAATCGATTATAAAATAATATATTATCGATAAATTATAAAATAAACTGTTTGCTTATATATGTACGTCTTTATTCAATAACTTAACTTTAAAAAGTCCCTTTCGGTACGCCGGAAGGCGGAGGTAGATTTCACCGGATCAAAGTAAGGGATAGGCGAACATTGCGCACCTCTGAATCCCACTTTATACTGTGCCGTAAGGGTTACTCGTATACAAATTGTTGGGAAATTATAGCCCTACAATTATTTGAACTAATTTGATTTTTTTTTAATTTTAAAAAACCATTTTTTCCCGCCCCTATGACCAATGGTTGGTGCTATCAAAAAAGTTTACTTAGATAAGTTTGTGTATCTTCCGGGTTAAACTATACTTTTGTTACTGTTTCAATAAATCTCCCCAAGGCATGGCATAGCGTACGGTTTCACCTGTAATTTAGGTCGGAACTTTTAATAAAACTACCGCCAACGCGAGAGGCGCACGAAAGCGCGACATTTTTTATACACTCTTGCCGCGCCCGCGGGGCGCGTCACCTTAATCATTCGCGGCGAAAGCGGGCAGGACTCCCCCGCTGCACCCCAGCCGGGGCAACTTGCGCCATGCGTCTTCCGTAATAGTGGCGGCGTCTTCTTCGGATGTGAAATACGGCCGGAACACGCCGTATTCTGTTGCCGGAGAATTGGCTTAGAGACAGGGCCGATAATCAAATGGTTGGTCGATGAGATATAGCCGGGGACGTGCGATCTGTAAATTTGAATATTGAAAGCAGCTGTTCGGATTGGATATCGCACTGATGCTAAGGGTTGGCTTTCTGCCATGGTTGGCAAAAATACAGCAACATAATATTGTGTATGTTTAAGAGGAAACATGGCCTATTTCCGGTGGCGCTCTTCTCTGTCTTCCCTCGGGCGTATTTTTCATTTGATTTTCGATACTAATCGTAACTTTTCTATACTTAATAGCCATAACTAAAGGATGTTTGAAGTGTGATTAGGAACTGACGAGGTGCTACATTAAAGGGCTGTAAGTGCGCGAAAGACGGATCTGATAAAGTAAAACCAATCTGGTTACGGACCCAAATCCAAAGACGCAAATATATGCCGACTGAGGCACAAAATGAAGAGAATTCGCAGAAAAAAAAACTTCAAGGAAAGATTAAGAGATGTAGTCGCATGCTTCTAAAAACCCGCTGAATCCAGAACGCTAAATTTATTTTAGTAAAAAGTAATTAGAAAAACATTTAAACTGGTTATTAATTATTTTTCATTGGACTTCACATTGCAAATTGCGAAAAGTATTCGATTTTCTGCGTCATACAGCTTCCAAGAAAATATCTTCAACATCGTCTGTTATATTTAATTATGATTTTTTTTCTAATCAAAAATATAGTTTAGCCTTCTCAAAAATGTTTACCCTACTTTATTTGCCAGTTTGTCTATTTTAATTTCGTACAATTCTAAAAATAAACCCTGCCTGCCTGGCAAAGCAAAATGAAAAGGTAGAGTTATCACTGAAGCATGTATTTATTTTTTTTAATCATTAATTTAAATAGATAATGATTCCTAATACTAAAACAGTTATTTAATTACAACGTTATATAGTAAATCAGAAAAAAATAAAAAACAAGGTAGA
Source organism: Neomicropteryx cornuta (assembly GCA_020383195.1). Classification (NCBI taxonomy): domain Eukaryota; kingdom Metazoa; phylum Arthropoda; class Insecta; order Lepidoptera; family Micropterigidae; genus Neomicropteryx; species Neomicropteryx cornuta. The sequence goes on from JAHKQU010000028.1 coordinate 1,107,751, forward strand.
CCTCTTAATATTTACTATTTAGCAAATCCTAACAATTTCGAGGTAAAATAAGTTGTATATTTAATTTGTGTACAGACATTTATACATTTGTTGTTAAAAATAATCTACCCATTTGATACTGGAATAACTTCAAGTAAAAAATGCGTTATAAAAGTCGACATTGATTACATTTGAGTATTAATAAATCAACAATTTTGGGCACCTGTTTCCCTTCAAATTAGTACTAGTAATTCACATTGACAGCTAGAATACACGACGATTGCTATGAACGTTTTAAATAAAATATTATTTATCGATTATTTGTTTTATGACACCACAATCTGAAGGAGGAAACGTGGATAAGCTAGGGACTAGAGGACTATTGCTCTCTGGTGGTTTTGGTTCTATTTTGGGGTAGAATCGAAAACGTGAAGAATAGTAAATTATGCATTATTATAACAATCTCTAATGTCGGCGGAAAGCCCTAAATAAAAATGTTTAACGTGAAAACGTTGATATATTAACAGCAATAATTTTTGTTGGAGGTCTACATCGATTATTGTTAACTTACTTACCATAACAATTATACCATATAATTGGTGGCTTTTAACATAATATCTAGCTATCGCTACAATAATTTTTCAAATTATAAATTTCACGATCATCTGTTCAGTCACACCGCCATTTTGGAATGAATCACAGCAAAATATTACAGTTGCTGCTACCGAATTTTAAGGTAACGTTGTTTTATTTCGTCAGCTGTTTGTTTACCCGCGACGCCATCTTGTTTTGTAATTATAGCGAAATGTTTTTGCTAGAATATTTTTTAACTACCTCTTGCTGCCATAGCAAGAAATATGGTAATTGTAACTAAAAAATATTTAACAATAATCAGTCCGTACGTACAGCTATACGATTTGCTTACACTTATGTTCGATTAGCTAATTTCTTGCTGCGGGTTCAAATTTTTAAACAACCTAACGTTTTGCTAAATTATTTTTTCTGTGAATTACGGCTAAATTCGCTTGCTTGCGATTTTTTCCGAATTTAATATTATAAACTAAGAATTATAGTACTATGTACAGCTAATTCATACGAGCGATTGGCACCACTTATTTACCGTGTTTCCTGACACCTAGACTTATTGCCTGTGCTACGAAAGGGAGTTCATATTTTCGATGAGTTATTTCCTTCTAATAATTCTTTACTTGAGTAAACCTAATCCACTCAAATGAAGCTTTGTTTATTAACATAGTAAAACAATTTAAACTAAACATGCTAATTTCACGCTCATATTGACATGCTTTTAAACCACACACTAGATAGATATTTAAACTTTTAAATTGAAGGTGGTTTTGGGGTCCAGAGGTCATGACATGATATCCATTGCAATAGGTAGCTATCCTTATCAAATCTACCTAATAGATGTTTTGTACGCGTGAAAAGATAAATTATACAAATAAAATACGAAATAATACGAAAGCTCTGCGCTCCGAGGGACGTTGGGGATAAGTCGCCAGGTAGCGCGGCGGCTGCGGTCCCTTGCGACGCGGAACTTCGGCGCCCGGCGGCGTTATTGGATTTATCAAAGCGCGGCCGGAAAAGTCTAAAGGCGCGCTCGAAACGAAACAACAGGCCAGGGTCGGCAGAACGTGATTTACATAACACAATATGCGCGGGTCCCGCGGGCCCGGCATTCGGGCGGCCGCCGGTGATCGATGGGACGATTCGCGCGGACCGGAAATAATCTTATGTATTAACCTAACTTTTCGACGCGCGCTTATATTCGCACCGTGGAAAACACGAATGGCTTTGACATCTTGTGGCTAACATATTATAATATTAACTTAAAGTCAGCAGTATCCTCCATAGACGCCTGCTCCGCGTAGGTGCTATTGCTATCATCAAAATATTATACAGGTATCATTCCCGAAGACTTGAGTGGGTGTTTATGTACCCTATTACGAGTAAGAAATTAAATAAAAAATAATTCACACTCAAATTTATTTTTTGTTAAAGCGCTAGTGTAAATTGCCTTTGCCTGAGCGCGGCGACGAACTACCGCGTTGCAAGCGGACAATAACTATTTAATATTCTCACATCATTTTTACACTTTTTTTTTTCGGAAACCACTACGAATTTTGTTATGTCGTCTTAACATATCATGTTTGAAATTTAAAGGGGCAAGTAGCGGGAATGGTTTACCGTATTTAGTTTAGGCTTTTATTCAATTGCTGTATGTTTTGCCAAATAAAATAAAAAAAATCACTATTGTTTTAACAAATGCGGCTGATTGTAATATAAGTACTGGCGTCCGCGACCTTGACACTCTTTTAGGTTACATTCATGTGTGAGAAGTTACTATCCCTGTCCATTAGCTGTTTGACCATCTATCCGTCCGTCTGTCCGTCTCTATTTTTTTATTTATTGTGGGTACATAACAGAAATAACACAATACAGGTAATGACGTAAAAAAGAATAATATTAAAATTTATTAAACAAAATAAAAAAAAATAAATAAAAACGATTTTAAATTTTAAAAAAATTACATAAAATACACCAATTTATACTTTGATTATTTATATATATATATGTTAAAAAAAAACTGATTTATACGGTACTAAACTACTAATTTTGTCCGTGATTTTGTGCATTCGTATAGTGTTTGAATTAGTGTTGGTATAGTATTGGTATAATACCACCATACTATTGCAGTTGCTAACGACCATCTACAAGTTCCAAACATGACTACCATATTTGGACAGAGATCTCTTAAGTACATAGGCTTCAACATTCATAAAATACTTCCTGAATCTCTTAAAATTAAAAATTCACACGAGTTGGCAAAAATGTTAAATAAGTAGTTAATGGATGTTGGGCGGCAAGCAATAGGAGGGGGAGGGGTTGTTTTATCAGTAACCGCCCCTCAATATTTATAAAAAAAACTGGAATAGCGTTAAAATTTATGATGAATTGAAATAATGTACATAATTTATTAGTTAACGTTTGGTTAAATAATTTACTACATAGCCATTCCTGATAACTTTACGTATGGTCCGACTGCGGTTCTAAAACATTTAGCAGCTCGGACATTCTGTGCAGTCCACGCCTCGCCGTTATTTACTACCACGCGACCGCGCGAAGGATCATTTTTCATTGAAAAATTCACGGAGGAACGCGCCATTATACGATATTATTTATTATTTATATGTCCGCCATATTTATGGTGACCAGACGCGAATGTCTCGGTCGGTTTTGACCAAACAGTTCTGGACAAATAGCAGGTAACAACTATTGCGTTATTAGATGGTTAATTAATATGATCTGCCTATGAAATCAAAATTTAATGTTAGTAACAGTTAAAAAAAAACGCAATTACAATTGGTATTTGTATTTATTTTTTGATACAATTCAATGTCAGTTTTATTTTTTTCTTGTAAAAATAGACGTGACATTCTAGAAGTATAAGATGGCATTAATATTTTTGCTTGTCATTGACAGACTATTGAAAAAGGAACATTTGAAATAACACAAAATTCACAGTTCGAAACTCATTCTGTTTGTTGTATAAACGTTTTATTTATTAAATTAAATTTATTTCTAACACATATTATAGATACATTTTAACTTTCTGCACTACTCAATATAAACTTTAACTATACTAAGTCTCACACTCCTCCGTGTGCGCAATATGCTTAAAAAGAGATACAAAGTTTCCTCTACACGTATTAATATATAGATTTCTCATTTAATTTCGATTACCAGGGATTTCGGATGGGATTTATTTTAAATTTGTAATATATATTTTTAAATTAATAGGCTGTACATAAATATACCGGCCCTACTCAACTAAGATAAATAATCTTCCTCTAGTGTCAAGGCAAATAGTAGTCAAACGCCCTAACAACTAAACTGCTACGATCTCGTTTTAGAAAAAAGTATTGTATAGAAAAAAATGTTAATAAATTTACTAATTTTAAAGTAAGTGTGCGGCATACAAATAATAACGAATATATAAGCCAAAGAAGAAAAATTGCAAAATTATTTATACATTTGGTTTAAGTAAACCTAATTACAGGACATTGCACCAACCAAGTATTCCACGGTGTACTTTTCTTATCGCCAACAGTACATTTACGAAGTTTTTTATTTATAGATTAATATATCGATTTATTAATATACTATCAATACAAAACTCAAAGTTCACATGTTACAGTAATTTTTACTTAAACTGGTTATTGACGTATGTGAGTATATACCAGTTGGCGACGCACGTGGTAGTTTTTAAAAGCTAAATCACGGTCAGATGTGACCCAGGAGATTATTTCGATTGCCGCAGAAAAGCATAAAAATAATCCGGTCATACCCTATGACCTATGTTTAGGCTTCCATTTTTGTAAAGGGTTAAAATGTATTTACGGACGTTTTTCGGGACAGAGTGTTGACCTTGACAAACCCTTCGTATTTGATATGTCAGATATTGGCTTTTTAGGGAAATCACAACCCTTGTTCAACGCTTAGTACTAACTTTGTCACTACAGATATTTTCATCGATATTATGAAATAATGTAGGTAATATAATATAGAATATTTTTACATGCGTATATTTATTTTTTAAAAGTACCAAGGAATAAATATTATCACGCGGTAACGTAATGTAGAAGGTTTTAATAAGAAAAAATAAATATATATATACCAAGACCATTCCCAATAAAAAAACAGCTAATTGTTTCTGCGATTTTTAGTGTTATTTGTTAAGAAATTATATAAAAATTCATCATGGTTACCGAGAGAAAAAAATGTAAACTTAAGGTGAAAATAGGATCGTACGCCGTAACGGTGTCAAGGCCATTATCGATCCTGACTTGATCGAAGGCTGACCGAATTGACACTGTCTGTTAAAAAATATAATACATTTGGGGATGACACAACATCCCCCTTTAAGTCTTCGGGAATGGTCTTTGGACAACCTGTATATAAAGCTAGGATACATAGTTTTTTTGACATCCGGATAACCGAGAAATGTGGTATTATATAGTTAACTCTCTCTCTCTATACCGTATTACAAGAATTCTATCACATTTTATTTGTATATTTTTGCCTGTTTACAAATCAATACAAATACAAATTTAGGTTAATTTTAGCTCGCCGAAAAAAGGAAATTTAAATTTATCTTGGTTTACTTAGCACACTGGCTTTGAGTGAGAAGTCAGCGTCCTTGCATGGAAATATCGACCGTCCGACCTATCGATAAGGAATGGCGATAAGGTCTAGATTTGCATACCACATCCGACGGCGTCTTCCCGCCGATTTGCTTCTGAAGCGGTTTGCCTTATCGCAAACGGTAATAACATTTTGATTTGTGCTCCAAAGGCCAACCTGCCGGTAGCTTAGTTGGGCTAATTTTGGAGAGCTTCTGGGCTTCAATTAGTATAACGGAAATGGATCTTTGTATATATCTTTGGATATTGTATAATGTATTTCTCGAATACCGTATTTAGATGAGTTTTACGTAAAATTAGGCAAACGCCGTTAGCTTACCTCATATAAAAGCTTGACAGTGTATTGGCATTTGGAAAATTCGAATTCTTTTTAATACTTTAAGGATTTATTTTTTTTTCTACAAATTATATAACCAGAATGTTAAAAAAAAATGAACACCGAAGGCACAGATAGTTGCATCGCTTGAGGGAATGCACGCTGGTTTATATACAGGCCTGTATTTTATGAAAGCTTTTCACTCTCACCTATCTATCTGTGCGGGTATGAAATACGGTCAAAATTTCAAAAGTAGTAAAAATTGATTTAAAAAAAAAAAACAATAATTATGAAAAACGATGAAAATGTAACGAATATGAACATTATTCTTTGAACATTCTGGCTATATAATTTGTTGAAAAAAAGAATTCGAATTTTCCAAATGTCAATTTTAAATTTTCAATATATATACATATATATTTGACTTATATTTGATGATTGTTTTTTAATAGCGGCAAATCGCCTGAAAAGATAAATGACACAATCTTTGATAATATTGAAAAATTTTGATTAATTTTTAATTTTTTGATAGCATAATATTTATAAAGGTTCTAAAGAGGTCCTGTACTTGAGAGCGCAGGATGTCGGTTTAAACCCAGCGCTGAGTTTTATAAAAATGCATTTTTAACTCTCACCTGTCCTCTTTAGTGTAAAATATTGTCAAATATTATGTAACCATTTAATTAGATGAAATAAGGAAAGGATGATATTTTAACAAAAAATATAAAAATAATGGATTTGTGATTACGATGAAGGATGGTGGTGAAATGAGATGATTTTATGAGTGATTTATGTATGAAGTTGATGAATAAAATAAAAATAATGGAAATGTAAAAGTGTAAAATTAAAGCACATGATTTGTGTGCGTATTATTTATATAATTGTATAATTGAGTTGTAAAGTTATTTGACTTATATTACTTATATAGCTTCTATTTTATTAAGTTTGGAGAAAACTCTCATTTTTTGATTGTTTTTATTATGACTTTATTTTTTGTATTAGCTGTTATATCCCGAAATAAATAAATAAATAAATAAGAGAGCGCCCGTGCACACTACTATTGCATGCTTCTTCTTGGTCTGTCGATGGTCCACACTATAATTTATTTGAAAACACAACTATTGAAACACACAGTAATCGGAAATAAACCTTTGTTGCGGTCAGTTTACCGATTCCTACGCCCCTGTCCCAAACAAACACACGAATTTTGTCGACCTGTAAACATACTTTCCTAAATGTGTGCGTCGCGCTTCCGCCTTAGGAAGCAGCTTCTAAATATTGTAATATTCAAAAATAAACTTTGCATAGACGCAGGAAAGTTGGTTCCTCGGTTTTCTCGGGCTATGCCTAGGAGATGTTATTCTAATGACATCTCGTTACGTCTTATATTCGATGTATAATGATTCGCCCGTCGGCTGTTTGTTGTTTTTCCCTCCAATCCGCATTTTGGCGAAAAGACGCGCTATGTTTTACCTCCAAGTGCTTTTATAAGAAACCGCTAGCGTCTGCCATATTTTCGTATAATAGAAATACATATTCTTACTTATACGACTGTAACGCTAGAAATTTGTACTAACCTATATTTTTTTTACCTAATATCTGAAAGAAAAAAAAATCGCCACGTTGACTTCACCTGAAGAAACTCGACTATGGCTGAAACGATATTTGTGTGTGAGAGCTGAAACGATATATGTGTATGTGCTCAAAATTCTCAAACCTATTACTTATTTTTCACGTATAGAAATGACAATATTCACGAAATATATACTAACAAAGCAACCGGAGTGCGGATTTCACCGGATCAAAGTGATGAAACATTTTGGTCACCCCTTATCGTAAGGGTTACTCGTATCAAAAATTGTTTCAAACAAAAGTTATAGGGAAATTATAGGCCGAATTGAACTGATCCTGTGCTTATTAAGAGAGGTATAATTTTTTGAATTTTGAAAAACTATTTTTTCCCTTCCCTAGGGCCAACGGTTGGTGCTATCAAAAAAGTTTACTTAGATAAGTTTTAGGCACTTTTTCGAAAATTTTGCTCATTTACTAACTTGAACAAGATTTTATGCCCTTTAATTTTATTTAGCAATTTGAAAATGATTGGTGTAAAATTACTACAGTTATCGTGTCCACAAGAAAGTAATATAGATATTTAAACTTTTAAACTGAGGTTGGTTTTGGGTTCTAGGGGATGTGAAACGCGAAGATATGTCGAAATTTTTCGGAAGTTATGACATGGTACCCATTGCAATAGGTAGCTTTCCTTATGAAATCTACCTAAAAACGACCTCGTACTAGTCGTATTGGTCGAATTAGTAATAATATTTAATAAATATTATTAAATGTTTTTTAAGCGCCTTAGGTGTATGGCCAAAATGTGTTCATTAAAAAAATGCCATTATTTTCTAAATTTACTCAAATAAACTTGATTACTTCGCAACTAATAACAAATTCTCATTTTGCTTATAATATTTAATGAATATACAAGTTTCTTAACTTTAATGAGAATTCTTAACGCTGTGAAGAATAACTAATAGGGTCTTGAAAAGTGTATTAAGCTTAATTCAAGAATATGATATTGTGGTTTAAATACAACCAAGGAGGTTAACGATCATCCACTGTTGCGACATCTTTTATAGTTTTTATAATTATCAAATTTAAATTAAATTTTCAATTCAGCGAAATGCATTTTTGTGTAATTTTGAAATAATCATTATTTATTATATAATCAATTCATTATTAGTCGCGTTTGTATTGCAAATAACAAAATCAACAACAATAATAATAGGAGAACATAAGCAAAAATAAATATAAAATAAATTAAAAGAAAAAACAAATAATAGTAATTAAAGTTTACGTTAGACTTCATATTTATATTAGGAATCAAATAAAAGCTAACAGAACAAACAAAAAACAGAACATTGGCAGTTTGCCAAATAGGGCTTAAAACTTAAAAGTTCAACTATGTTCATATATTTATTTATATCATTAGATTCTTTTTCTGATTTTATACTTTTTTATTGTTAGTACAGATGGTAGAAAAATAGACAGGGCTTACTAAGTGAATGCCATGCCATACGTTTCAGCGTATGAATGTGTTTGTTTAAATTTAAAATCAATTAATTTTATTTACAGTTTACTTACTACTAGTAATTCGTTTGTTATATTTCATCTTAATTTTTAATTATCTTTATTAGTCAATTAGTTAAGAATTGTATACTTCAATTTATATTGTTTTTACGTCATTACCTGTATTGTGTACAATTTCTGTTGGGTTAGGTTATAGAGAATAATAAAGAGCAAATAAATAAATAAACAACTTAGGAATAAATTAACAAAGTTTGCCTTAAATTGAAGATTTTTTTTAGCTTTTAAATATAAAATGCTTATTTATCATAAAAAAAATATAAATTTTCAGATAATATATGTTTTTGTGTTATTATTAACAAAAACGACTAAATTCTATCAGTATTTCTTAATAAATGGTAGGCCTAGGTTTATGTTATAAGCGCCGTTGTATCCGTAATTGATTTTGCACCTTTCCGTTCATCGTGCAAAGCTTCTTTTCGCAGACAACAATGTGTGGGTCAGAATCGTTCAAATGTGTCCTTCGTTCGCGTATGTGGTCCCCTTAATGCGGATTCAAAGCTCAAAACCGCACCTGAAATAACCCATGTTTGCTCAATTTATTTGAGATACTCGAACGACGTTTCGTGTCTGTGTGAGACGCGGCGCCGGGCGGCTTTTCGCGCGAAGCGTCGATCCGCCCGCCCTTCGCCCGTCCGTCTAAACGTCACTGATCCGTTTGCGCGCCGCCCTACGGCTCCTCGCGCGGAGTATTGATGCCGACAGCCACGCCGCAAAATATCGCCCAGCTTACATAAATCCTGCATATGTAAACATAAATCACTGAAAATCGCATTCGGAGCCATGCACCGTGTTTCAGGCGGCCTTTTTGTACCGTTATAGTTTTTTGTTCCGTTTATGCATCGTTTCTATTATGCGACTGTCATATTAATACGATTTTTGCATTTAAAGGGGAATTATATTGACAGTCAACCTTGATATTCGATGCTTGATAGGGGCGTCAGTTTTTACTCTTTCCGCGGTCAGTAAGAAATTGTTGGTTTTTATTTAACTACAGCTTCATAATATATAAATTAAAAAAACAATAATTCCTATGTTTTAAACCCTTCATTTGCTTTTCAATTTCTATTGCGATGACCTAGGTCATATACAATTATTTTGGACCCTACTCAACCAGGTCAAATGTGCCTGTGCTAGAGTCAGGGAAGATGGTGGTAATGAAGCGTTAAAAATAGTATGGTCAGTACGGATTCGAACCCGCGACCCCTGGGCCAATAGTCCAACGCCTTAACCACTAAACTACCACAATTTTTATCCAGAGCAATATGAACAAGGCAAATCATTTATTTTCGTTGCTGCTCTCTCACATGCACACAATTATAAACACCTCTAAACTAAATAAATAAAGTTACCGGAATGAAATTCCATTTAGAAATTCTACTGAATAAATTCTATATGTACTGCAAGTCTTAACTTTGTTATGAGAAGCATCTCTGCAAATGAGGTGGTTCCTAAATTATCAGTTATTGCGTTCCAGGTGCCCTTTGTTATCGAAATGGCGGGAGATTGCACTCGATTTCTTTGTTCATCTACTAGTCTTTGTTCGCGGTACAGAACATTATCGAGTTTAACAAAATGGCGCTTAGTTCGTATTGATTGTGACAAACTGTATATTTTATTAACATATCTATTAAATATGTTAGTATATATGTGTTTGTATATTTATACTGTATTTAGATCATTTTTTAGGTTATAATAAGGCCGTAAAAAAACATTTAAATACGGTATTTAAAAAATACATTATACGTTTAAATGTATAAATAAAATATATATTAAATGTATATGAAATTAATTTGAAGACATGGGACCTTTCTTGGGTTCTGGGCGCGTTCAGGTCTGTAGGTTTAAATTAACGTAACGACATGATGCGTCATATAGTTTTTAAGGACCCCGAAGTGCGAATGCTCAAAATATTTTAATTATATAATCTATATATTAAATGTATTTATATTCTCTTTTTAAATATTTCAAATAGGTAATACCTCGATACAAGCATTTGCCTAATAAGAAACTATACCGTTTTCATTCTCTTGAAAATCCGTAAAATATGACATGCTTATACATATGTAATTATAAATCGTATATTGGATATTTAATAAACAAATATATATCATTTTTAACGCTTTCCCGTGTATTTTATTAATAGTTAATACTAATAGACAGTAGTGATAATAAATGTACTAGAGTAGTAGTAATAAATGATCGTTCCACATTACGTAATTTCATTTTATTACGGTATAAACATTTTTTTATATGGTGCAACCTAATATAAAAAAAAAAAATTAGATTGAAGATGAAGCATATTGAGATATCTAAACATATTTTTTATGATTAAATATCCAATGGTTATCAAATGTCAGCAATAGAAAAAAGGGTCTAATTAAATAGAAATTAATATTTATCCTTTGGCCTCGTCTTAATTAGTAATTAAATCAAACATTATTTCACCCATTTTCGTGACTACCTCTCAGCAATGGTGTGTCGATGGCTAACTTTTTATTTGGTGCGCTTTGACGGAACACATCCGATATCCAGGTTGACTTGGTATTTTCTTCGGCGAAATTCTTTCGTATAGTCGGCGCCATATTCCGGCATATATGAGCTGTGATCGCAGCAGTGTCTGCTGGACAGCGCGCTTCTGGAAGCTGTTATTGGCAACGAATGTTCGCGGATTTAATTTTGTGTCCCAGCACGGACAATATGGCAAATATTGCCAAATCGGCAATCTATAGCGCGCTCCGTTTTGTTTGATTTACGACGTTTCCGCTTGCAGCGATTCGCTTAATATCTCCTTCAGAAATGCAGCTGTCATCTACCGTGCACTTGTTTCGAAAACAACAAATCGTTCGGTTCTACGAACATAAAATGGCAATAAAAATGGCGTTGATAAAGTACCGAATTCTGACCTGTTTATCATTGCTCCCTTTAAAATTTTGATGGACAATCGCGTCGCACACGCCCAAAAAATCCTCCTAACTATTTTTAAACCGTATCACAAGACCACTCGATAAAAAATCCAGTTAATTGGCCCTGCAGTTTGGAGCGTAATGTTTATCAAAATTTATCATCGATTTGGGGAAAAAAGTAAACTATCTTGTCACAAGGTCATCGCTGTCAGCGCACAGCTGTGGCACTTCTCCGCGAGTTGATAACTCGGCCGAGGTTATGTCATTGATCCCCGCTGACTGAATTTACACAATGTATTAAAAAATATAATAAATTTGGTTCTGTTTTTTTTTCGATTTTTTTTAATATAATTACTTACTCATAATAGGTAACAAAGGTAAGTCTTCGGGAACGGTCTTGGGACATCCTGTATATTATTATTGTTTGTTTTTTGCTGTATAGTCAAGCTTAGTCAACTGAAGAAATATTGTTTCTAGAACTGGTCGAACTAGAAGCAGCATTTTACACTATTAATGTGAGATATTTATGTACTGTGTTTAAAAATAAAATATTCTTTAACTTATTCTTAAATTTATACTGCTATTTTCATAAAAAAAAAACAATACTAATCACATACCCATACTACTAATACCATTCAGGTCCGAGATTTTATTCTTAGCTGTTTCGTGATGGTCTTAATTTTTGCGGAATCTTTTGGTTGATTATTGGTAGTATTAAATTTAAAAATAAGTAGGTACTTATAACGCAACGCTCACAAATTACTATGCGGGTAGTTAAATTTACGTTATGCAAACGACTTACACCAGAATTTAATGAGCCGACTTGCCCTCGAATTTTGCAACGGGTTTTAAGGCCTTAAAACCCGTTGCTATGAGTAATCTAGTTTATTTGCATTAAAGATAATTTATTATTCTAAGGAATTACCTATTTTTTTTTTTAAACTATGTAATCGTAAGCTTTCAAATATGAAAATGATAATTTATGCTAAAAGTTTTTAAATTTTCGGAATATATATATATTTTTGTTTTATTATTTTAAAAAAAAACGGATTTAAAAAATATATCCCATATTTAAAAAAAAAATGCTAAATGCTATTAATATTTCATACCAAATGGTAGCTTGCGGTTTGCGTTATAAGTGCCGTTATGCCCGTCATAGAGTTTACACCTTTCCGTTTATCGTACAAAGCTTCTTTTGTAGGTCAGAATCGTTCAAATGGTGTCCTTCGTTCGCGTATGTAGTCCCCTTAACATCTTATTCTTATATTTGCGGTCAAACTCATAATAAATGTATAGTAATAAATAATGCAAGCGGTGAGCGCTGAAAGCACCCAACTAAAATTGCTTTTCTTTTTTTTTCAGGTGTGTATGAAACCTCGGAAATAAATATTACGGACACATTTCATCGCCGTCAATTAATTCGAGAAAAACCGTTGGACGGATTCAATGTTGGTAATGTACGAGTAGTTTTACGACCATATAATCTATTTCGAACCATAAACAAATTAACCATGAAAACATCAAAAGTATCTACTTATATTAATTCAAACGCACATCGAATGGGCTAATAGTGCCATAGACACAAATGGAGATAGAAAGTGAAGTAACCCATCACAAATTGGTACCAAAAGCGCCAGTAGTCCGAGTGGGAGATGCCTTCAATGACGCCTTCAGGGCCTAGCTGTAAGATGTCATGTTCTGGTTGAATTATGTACTACTACTAAACAATGTATTGAAGTAGTTGATATTATTTCTAGTTTGAGGTTATGATTTAATTCGAAAATATCTACAACTGAAAAAAAATGTGGTAATGGCAACCATAAAATGTAGTTGATATAGTGACAGCAATAACTTTTATTGGAGTTACATATCGATTATTGTTACCTGGTTGCGTGTAACAAAATATTATGGTTGCGACTACCAAATTTTCAGGTATTGTTTTATCTCGTCAACTGCGCCATATTGTTTTATAATCATAGCAAAATATTTTTAAACTATATCTCTCGCTGACATAGCAAGAAATATTGTAAATCTAACCAAAAAATATTAAAGAATAATCGTTCTTTACGTACAACTATACGATTTGCAAATTTCTTGCTAAGGGTGCAAACTTTTAAACAACCAAACGTTTCGCCAAAATATTTTCAGTGTATAGTCATTCAGCAAATAACTGATATCTATTTATACGGTTGTATGGGATATAAAAAGATATGTCATTGCACGAGTGAATAAATATTACTGTAATTGATATGGAAAAAAAAGTCATTGCTAGTCTCCGGCGCTGTGCTGAGTTTGAACTGTTCACCAACCAACCAATCACCGTGAATGAAATATGCAAATATCGACATCAAGCCGCTATATTTTGATTCGAGTGCAATTTGCTCATTTTTTTTAAACATTCATTCATTCATTTCTTTATTTGAATTCTCAATTTATTATTATTTCAATAGGTTTTTCTAAAACACGTATTGTATAATTAGCATTTGTTTGTAATTAATATACGTTTATATTGTATTGATTTAGCAAATAGACAATTTGACTGATTTAACTTTTTAGTACATACAGCAATTAAAGTATATTTATATTCTAAATACTTTACATAAATCTACATTAAAATTTCTATATTCTCAATAGTAAAGACATTTAATTGGTGTTTTTATCTTTTTATAAGAACTTCACGATTTTGCAGAGTTAAATGTTATATCTCATAATTTTCCGTTTGAATCTTTAATAACGGATTGGAGTCATTATTCAGGAGAAACACGGATAAAGCCGCCTTTTATTTTTTTCAGTAATTGAAGGTTTAAATATATGCCATGAGAAAAATGTGAAAAAATGCACCGTTAACGTACTAACGCAAAACTGCGAACGTATTAATGCAAAATATGAACAATCTATGTTAACGCATTTTTCATACTTAATTTACTGATTGTTGTTATTTTACAAAAAAAAAACTCTTAAACGCTTCTAAATACGTTTTAAAAAGAGGCCTGTTTGCGGGTTAGTTGAGGGTAAGGCAGAAATCGGAGAATCAACACATCCTTTATATACAAATCCTATACATACGTGTTTGTATTTAAATAATATAAACTAGTTTAAAAACATTTTGCAACAATTTAGTTTGAAAACATCATACCTACTGTATAATGTTTGTAAATATGATGGGAATCCATAATCGGTTGTTTTATCCCATTAATTCTTATTTTTTTTAAATGTAATATTGATATAATTGCGTGTTTTCCGATAAGAAAAATAAATAAATTAATTCACAGTAGACTACAGCTTTCTGGTATTTGGCCAACATCAACCAGAGTGTGTTACAACTAGGGGGTGTGGGTAATACGGTTATAGTAAACCCGAGCGCACTTGTAACGCAGTAACTAGCTCGGTAACTAACCGAGTGGCGTACCAGCTTGTATTGTTTGAAAACCGTTTTTCGTTTGGCTTGATGCGATTCAAACATCCGTTGAATAAAATTAAACTCGCGTCCATTGTTCTATTTGCCTTTGTTATTTTACAATCATTCCAATTGACAACACTGCGTTTAAACTACCGCGAAACGTGTTGTGTAATATGTTAGTCTCAAAGTGCCTACCTATGATCAGCGGACATCGTCTTTGTGCCTGTAAAAACGCAAAATCAAATTCTAAAACGTTTTTCAGGTTAGTAAAATTCGTTTTCATATTGAAATATATGGGAGGGCATTTTGCAATAAACCAAATTTATATATTTTTGGGGTATAGAAGTATATAAAAAAACACAATTTAATAATTTCTATGACCTAGGTCATATACAAATATTTTGGCCCTACTCAACTAGGCCAAATATGCCTGTGTTAGAGTCAGAGGAGACGATGGTAATGCAGCTTTAAAAATTGTGCGGATTCCAAACCGAGACCTTTGGGTCAATATTCCAACGCCTTTAACCACTAGACTACCATGAGCTCACATCAATATCGAGATTAAGTTGTTCGGCGTTTCAATATTTAATAATATTCCCTAGAAGTAAGAACTGCAGGACTGCAGGACAGAAGTAAGGACTGCACTATTATTTTGTCAACTATTTTTAGGGGAAAACATATGCTGCATATCGAACGCGAGGCGAAAAATAAAAGCGAGCACATTTTTTTTTAAATTTTTATTTCAAAAACGAAAATCGATTTCGAAAATGCATAATCCTATAAACCAGTCGTCTAAATACTTAGTGCTTCAGGAGTGGTGCATCACCAAAAATGTGGTTTTTTTTTGAAGATTACCCTAGAGTAGCCGCTGCTGCGGGCAGTTAAAAAGATTAAAATCTTTATTTATGCCCGAACAAGGTTTATCAATCACTTATAACTATTTACAATACTATTACTTATTCTAAAATTTAATACTATTAACTGCTGGTGCTGTTGCTACGGGCGAAGAAGACACGCACACAAGCGAATTTTATTTACGCGCTTCCGGCAAGCTCCTCGGGAAGGGCCCCGGCCCCGCTAAGACGGTCCATTTTGTCACCCAGCTCTTCGTGTCGGGGATGATGCAAAGTCGGTGTACCGAGCGGGTCTGTTCGTCGCGTTGAGGCTGTCCAAAAGTATGTTCCGTTCGTCGGTCAGGTAGTCGCAATTCCAAACAACGTGTTACCACATACGCACCAGGGGTCCTCGCTGAGCCCAAATTCAGCATCTTTCCTTCAAGCTTACCATGACCCCCGACCAGCTGAGTAGTCGGATGATCGAGCTCCAGAAACTTTTTGAAGATTTTCAAAAGTTACCCCTTTAGCTGAGCCTTACGATTGACGAAAATTTCCTGCTCTGTGCGTAAAAAGAGCTTGTAATAATTGTCAGTGCTGTTGTCCTGTTCACTTGCCCTTAGTACTGTAGCGTCCCATAGGTCATCGGGCAAAGTTACCATAAGCTCTTGTTCAGTTAGCGTTTGCATAATGTAATTGCATGAAATAACTATGTAAATTTGCCTATACCTACGCCGAATTTTGATTTATGTTAGGGCGCCTACATACCTGAACGCTACAGATATGCGAATTTTACAGATGCTCGAATTTGTTACGTAATCTAGTTTATTTACATTAAAGCTAATTTCTTATTTCAGGAAATATAAAATGCAGTTTTATTATGAGAATAAAGTAGAGGAGGGATTTACCTAAGCGGTTTGAGATATTTGGTATAATATACTGAGAAATAAAATAACAAAATTTGCCTTAAATCGGACATTTTTGTTTTAGTTTTCAAATATGAAAATGATAATTTATGCTAAGAAATTTTCAGAATATATGTGTTTTTGTTATGTAAAATAATAAACTAATTTAAAAAACATATCAATATTTCATACAAAATGGTAGCTTGCGGTTTATGGTCTAAGCGCCTTTATGCCCTTCATAGAGTTTACACCTTTCCGTTTATCGTGTATCGTTCGTTTGTAGGTCAAAATCGTTCAAATGGTGTCCTTCGTTCAAGTATGTAGTCCCCTTAAGCACTTGCTGTACTTGGGGGGGGGGGGGGCTTAAGAGTCTTGCACTTTGCTATTGCAGACAATTTTTCGACCCCTATTTTTTTATATGACTTTTGATATGTCATATTTACAAATCGTGTTTAGAATCGCAGAGCCATTAAAAACTGTCTCGGAACACCTGTATACATTTACTACGCCATTGTTATCTTCATTTGTATTCGTTTAAAGTGTCGAAAGAACGCTTATCAATACCAATACAACTGCAAAGCACAAACACAAGCACATAGAGATGTTTTTATTTACAATGTGTATGTAATATTTTGTTAGTAAGTAAGTGAGATTCACTATCCTATGAATTGGTACTATAACGCCTAGGTTTTAACCTCGTCTCCAAATGTCCAGGCTGGATGCAGGTAGGTGGAATGAATATGAGGCCATGTACATTGAAGCCGTTTATTGAGCAGGCGTTATGACTTTATTTACATGAAATCCCATTCGGGAAACATTTCAATAATTAAAAGATGCGGTACTAAAACTAATTAACAACGGTAAATGTACGACGGTAAATATATAAATTGAATAGCAAGATCGTTCGAATGGCTGCGCGCGCTCAACAGCTCTCTTGATTATGGTTTTCGAACGACTGTCCGTTGCCGCCCGGCGCTCGGCGATCCAGTTCGGCCCTGCGCATGCGCGCAGCGCCTCGGCTCCCCTCGGCTCCCCTCGGCTCCACTCGGCTGAAATCGGCCGCCGTCGGGTCGCCCCGCGCGCCGCCGACGCGACGTTCGGGTGTGTGCGTGAGTCGTCGTGTGTGTGTAGCGGAGTCCACTCACACCGCTACATTCCTCCGCCCGTACAAAAAGGAAAAAATCTCATTTTTTCCGAAGTCCCGTGCCGTCGAATGTAGGTACACTGGAACGTAATAAAATTATGCGATTTACTGCACTCCAATGAATACAATATCTTGCTTTCTCGTCACTATTCATAACTAGGCTATATTTAGGTTACGACAACAGAAACGGATGGAAAAGTAGGAAATATGTATATTTAAATATTAATTGTCACTTAACCTAGCTTTTTCAATTGTCCGAAAATAATTTTAGATAATTAAATATATTTTACAAAATAGTCAGAACGGTTAGTAAGAAACGGAGTGATATAACATGTTAGTGAATGTTCTGTATACCTATTAAATACCAGTTCCCCAAATACCGATGTACGATTTTACTGGCGTCGCTACCTTCCTGGCGAATGGGTGGAACCAGCTCCGAAGGGTAGCCATCTCCGCGGTGCAGTGATACACCGGGATGGTCCTTGGCTGGGTCAGCCGGGTCTGCCATGTCGCGAGCTGCTGAAATGGCTGAACCGACGGCTGTCCACGTCAAACGGGGGCCACCTCTGCGATACGGTGCGTTGCCGCATCGGGGTGGTCGTTTGTTACCAGGAAGCAGCTGTTGTCGGCCTTAATCACCGACAACCGTATAAGGGAACCAAGAGTGTAAAAATATACTAATTACTAATAAACTACATGTGAACGATAAATTCCATATTACATGATAATTTAAATAAATATTCGATATAAATAATTATTAAATTAAAACAATGTCAAAGAGAAACAAGGAATTTACGAAAGGATTGTTGTCGACCTAAATACCTGTTACGAATTCTCCGTTAATGGCCGTCTGCCAACAGTGGGTAGACGGGCGCAGCCTGAAGTCCCGAAGGTCTTGAAGAGTTGCGAAGCTGGAACGGGCGGCACATCCCATGAATCCGTGCTCCTGCTGACGGCATTGTCCCACAGGATACAGCGGACCACCATGATGGTTGTCGGGATGCTGACTGGTGGATGCTGATGTCCGTCGTCGTCGATGCCCGTGTCCGTGCGTGTTTCTTCAGAAACCCGAGGCTGCGTGCTTCTTCACAGGGGTCACCAATATAACGCCTAGGTTTTAACCTCGTCTCCAAATGTCCAGGCTGGATGCAGGTAGGTGGAATGAATATGAGGCCATGTACATTGAAGCCGTTTATTGAGCAGGCGTTATGACTTTATTTACATGAAATCCCATTCGGGAAACATTTCAATAATTAAAAGATGCGGTACTAAAACTAATTAACAACGGTAAATGTACGACGGTAAATATATAAATTGAATAGCAAGATCGTTCGAATGGCTGCGCGCGCTCAACAGCTCTCTTGATTATGGTTTTCGAACGACTGTCCGTTGCCGCCCGGCGCTCGGCGATCCAGTTCGGCCCTGCGCATGCGCGCAGCGCC
This sequence comes from Neomicropteryx cornuta, assembly GCA_020383195.1. Lineage (NCBI taxonomy): Eukaryota > Metazoa > Arthropoda > Insecta > Lepidoptera > Micropterigidae > Neomicropteryx > Neomicropteryx cornuta. Next base: position 1,127,045 of record JAHKQU010000028.1, read on the forward strand.
TCGGCTCCCCTCGGCTCCACTCGGCTGAAATCGGCCGCCGTCGGGTCGCCCCGCGCGCCGCCGACGCGACGTTCGGGTGTGTGCGTGAGTCGTCGTGTGTGTGTAGCGGAGTCCACTCACACCGCTACAGTACAATTTATAAGTAAATTGCATAATTTGTAGGATAAAAACAATGCTTTATTGCGGTTATAATTATTAAATTTTAATTTTTTAGACTTAAATATCTCATTATCTGAACACAAAATTCGTCAAAATAAACTACAGAAGTATAATTTATTTTATAAAGATACAAATTGAAATAACTTTTCCGAAATAAGTTGATTCTGTTTTTCATAATTAACCAACAACGGTACAGAGTGTTAATGCGTCAGATGAGACAGAACGATTTAAAAGCACGCGCAGGACAGAGTAGAGCGCCATCGGAAAGAGGCCCCTTAATTCCTGTTCTTATGATCGTTTAAAAATTATATTTTTACTACACATTAAAACCCCACCGTGTGTTCTATTGCATTTGCGCCACGTGGTATGACCTAACACATTCACCACCCAAGGAAAGTAGCGCCGAGGTTCAACAGACTACACAGGTTTGTTAAATTGTCTGCGGGTCTTATATATTCAGTTGTGTGTCTGTAATCTGTGTCTTTGTAACTTGTCAGAACATTTCGTTTTGTAAAGCAATCTATACCAATTTAGTGGCAATCGATACGATATCGTTATCGCTACAAGGAGTGCATTATTAGGGTCATTAGTCACCGGCTAGCCGTGGCGTCAAAGCCTGAAAACCAATATCGAAAGACGCGAGTCCCTGGGGGCCCGTAATCCGATACGGGAAAGGCCCTAACATTCCACGGCGGGACCGAATAGGAATGCACTCTCAATCGAGTATCGAGTGATCTCGAGTTCGCTTATATCGAGTTCGACGATACCAATGGGGTATGCTTGATTCAAATTCAATCCGTAATTTAACTACAGTAATGGATATAAATTAAAGTTCCGTGCAATATTATCTACTACAGTGTAAATTGTCCCAAGTTACGCAGTTGCTTCCAGACGTGCTCAAACAAATTACGCTCGCAACTCTGTTTTGTATCGTTGACTTTATACCTACAATACTATTTAGCGTTAGAGGTAAACAATAATCAGTACCCATGTACTATAAATTCGATTGCGGTTGCCCTAAATAATTATTAAAGTATGTTTCAAAATTCCATGGAGATATAATACCTCGTCTACTCTTAATAAGCGTAACAATTTAGTAAAAATTACAAAAATAAAGACCTTGTTGTTTAATTTGAAGTGTATACTGCCTTGTTATTGATAATATTGGAATCTTTATATTGGTAACGCTGTGAGTTTATCAATCAATATAAAAATAAAAACCTTTCTATTAGGCAATAAAAATCTATAATTAAATTGTAAAAAAAAATCATGACAAAGTTTCGTCGGCCAAATTGTACCAAATACTGATTACCTGATAGTAGACAACCGGGCGTTGCCTAGTTAGGTAGTTCTTTGCATAATGTGAAATTAATGTTAAGTTACTGTCAATAAATAAATAAGTTAATAAAATAAAAACAATAAAGCAATTTTTCGTTTAATATTGTGATGCACCGACATTTTTTTTATTTTGGTGTATGCGATTTTCATTCTATAGCAGTATAGGGTTAACTAGTGCAATACCCTTATTAGTTTTATCGCTAGGCCACAAGCTGATAATATAGACTTACACATCTTGGCATGCTGTGAGTAATTTAATTAGTCCGCATATCAAGTTCCAACGTGACCCAGCATTATTTAAACAGCGTATGTTTAACATATAAGAAAACTATTGTATAGCTATGTTCATGTTTGGCAAAGATACATTTAAATTTTTACTCTCCCAAGACAACATTTATTCAATAAGAGTATTAATTGATAGTTAGTTCTTTGAATTTAATAGCCTTCATTATGAATGACTTTGGCCAGTTCCAAGTATTATGACTAATTTAAAAAGTAGACAGATCAATTTTGACAATAAACATAATATTGAGGTTGACAAATAAATTAAGTAAAAGAGAAAAATAGACCACAAATAAAAATACAATAAAAATCATTTGAAGCTTACATGTCGTACAAAAAAAAAAACTACCCTTCGCTAAAAAAAAAAATTTTTTTAAGGTATGTATTTACAGATATGAAATGAAAAAAAAAGAAATATACTTATTACATTTTCAGGTTATTTAATCTAATAAATTTTATCAAAATGGAAACGTCTAATAACTTACTATATGTCACATACTATAGACACATGCCAAACTATATAAAACAAAAATAATTTTATTCACAATCATACAATTCTTTTTCAAGTGATTAAGTCGCACGCAGTTGATACGTTCAGCCAGACACTCCTATATTTTTGATATTTATTTGTTTCTATATAAAATGTCTTATAAATCCTCTTATAATATTATACGAGAACATAAATCGATGTTTCTTTTTAAATTAGAAACTATGACCACTACCACTACCACTATGACTTTGTTTCTCAACGTGATATCAAAAAATAAGGAATTATATTTTTAATATATCTTATTTTCTTTTTTAACCACTACTTAGCATGCAAAAGGTTAAAGGTGCTCTAAAAGGGATTACATCATTTAGTATAAGCTTAATTCTACATTTAATTTATATATTTGTGTATAATAACTATGTTTTACTCAATTTTATATAAACATTGGTTGTATTTTTGTCTAATGATAATATAAAATGTATATGTAATTATTGTTTATTGATTTGATGTATTTATCTTAATAGCTTTTAGTTGTTATTATAGCACCGATTAGGTTTAAAATATTTCAATATGTTGCCTGTAAATCTAAAGGAAATTCATGATTAAGATACATTCAAAAGGGATCTAAAAAGTTATATTATTGATCAAACTATTTATAGTTTGAACGAATTCAAATAATTCTGTTATTGTTTCTTTGTCTTTCATTTTATTTATTTTTTATCAGTTTGATGTATTGTTTGTATATTAAATTATCGCTTGCTCTATGGTTTACTTTTTTTATGAATATTTATTATTGTTGATGAATTGTTTCTTTCCTTGTCATATTTTTTTTTTTTATAATCTTTTTAATTTTGTATTGTCATTCTTACACACGTTTTGTGTTAATGGAAATAAATATTTGAATTTGAATTTGGATGAGATAACGGTAATTGCACATTAAGCAAACAAAACCAAACTGCTTCCCTTAATACAGATTTGTCCCTTTAATTAAGCTATTTAATATTTCTTGTTTATTAAGTTATCTAGTTATATTAAGAGAGATTCTGGTAACTTCTAAGGTACAATTTTCCAACACGCCATCGCTTTAGCATTTAAATTGGCTCAAGTGAACGTTTGTTGCCAATCCTTCTTAAAAACAGAGCCTTGTCTCTTCAGCAAGCATACGCTTGACGTGAAACTTTTGTCTTCAACTCCAGCGCATATTAACCTTCAACGTGGTTGTCCCGGTGTTGAGTGTGATCGATGTCTTTTCACATCCTTCCGTGTATCCTAAGGTGGTTTAATCCTCATCAGGGTTTTTCTCCAAGCTTTAGGTAAACTGAAATTCGTTCGCAGTCGAGAGTGCGACGAGTTAAATAATATAGATCCAGTATTCGGCTATAGCCATTTGTAACAAAGATTTAAATGAAGGGACGAAACTGGAATTCGTTGTTGAGAAAACACCTCTATCGTAAAAATTACATTCTCTTTTATTTTCAGTATCGCATGTTTTTTTTTATTAAGTTAAGAGCAACCCGCAAATTCATTGATAAACAGCTTGCGTCCCATTTTAACTCGTACGACGTCAACTGCCACAAACAGTTGCTAAGTATTAAGTTGCTAACTTTAATTCTTTATATTAAGCATGGCACGTCCCTGTATTTTATCTACAGTCTTTTTGACAGTTATATTTTGTAATAATAACCTTTGATTATCGACATTCAAAATTTTAGACTTTCCATGACGCTATGACAAAAGTTTTCGATAGCGTATATTTTACAAATAAACTTCTAATAAAAATCAACATACTATTTAATAATATTGTAATATCGAGCAGAATGATTAAATTCATGAAGTACGCGGCAAATACAAAATGAAACGTTGTTTGTACCTTTATATAGAAACGTTTACGGTAAACGAGCGTTGAAATTGATTACACCATTTGGTAATAATTTGCCAAGACTAAATAGTAATATTAAATCTAAAAAAAATTGATGTTAAAAATATTTGCTACGAAATCTCCGAAAAACACTCATTTTAATTGTTTCTAAATAAATTAACTTGGCTTGTTAATCATTATTTATAAGATTATTATATTTATCTTATAAAGGACTTGTAAAATATAGACACCAAATAATGTGAACATATTTTACAAATATACAGATTAGGTTTGGCTGATATATAAAAGAAAAAAAATGTAAATTTATTGAATACATAAATAAATAAATAAAGTAATTAGCGTGGTTGAGATTGGTTGTGAAAACATTGCATGTGTTCAATGTTCGTTTCAAAATCGATCATTGGAGAATTCGATTGCCTGGCGCCTTTTTCGTTTCGCCATCCCTAACCGCCCGAAGAGGCACTAATTAAAACGAACTACCTCCGACGCGTGAAGTATCGGCCTATCGACGTTATTTATTTCTCGTAATAAAAAGCCCAAATGACTATTCGGGAATGCGCCCCCCCCCCCCCTCCCCCTCCGACTACGAAATAATTCCGTCGGAATTATTAGGTACCTGATTGCGCGTGCGAAAAACCTAATTTATCGATATATATATGTATATGTATATGCCACCTTTTCTTTCTGACATCATTAAATGCCTGTATTACTTTGCCATCGCACATTCACTTCTCTCACATCTCATATTTTTTATAATTTTTATGTTATATACACTTATACGAGTATAATAATAAAAAAAAAAATGGAGCTTTATATTATACTATTACTTTCAAAAATACGTTTCTTGATCGGTAATGCGCCAACATTAATACAATATAGTATACGCGCTTCTGTCGCTATTGCAGAACAGGTTTCCTAGTGCAATAGCACAGTACATACACACACACTGGCACGCTATGAATAAAAAGTCCGTCTAGTACTGTTAACCTTAGTGTACCTACGATAATTGAAGGTAGATTACTATGTAAAATTGTAAACTGATTAATAGGTATAATGAAATGAACATATTTGTAAGGCATGTACTCAAAAAAGAATAAAGAAATATTATTATTATTTCATGTCTCTTTAAATGTATTACACGCAAGCAATTACACGATGATAATCTGTTAATCTTTGGCTTATACTTATTGGCCATATGTTATGTTAAATATTAATTAACCGTGTTCAATTTGGCTGTTTATAAATCTCTCAATAAATAAATAAATAACGACTGCGAAATAGTCACGAAAAAATACCTCTATAAGATTTGGATTTTTGACAATGATGAGCAGATTGACTAAAATGATGCGGAAAGAGAATGCAATATTTAGTTTTTTTTTATTTATTAATTGTCGCACAAAACGGCGTTGATAATATTGATACATTTTCACAAACAGCCAGTAGCGTGTGTTAATTACATAGACAAAAAAAGTATGCCTATTTTCAGGCTCATGAAAACACGCACGTCTGTATTCAGGTTTACGAGAGGCAATGTGGGGGGAGGGATGTGTAAAGCCTTCATCACCTCGGCACACATCGCCCGAAGGGCACAGAAACGGTGTTCAGCGCGAAAAACACATCCGGAAAATGCTATATTCGGCCCCGTCGAGTAATTTTACATGTGAAAAACGTGAAAGTATTTTGCATTGCATTTAAATTAAAAGTGTGTTCTTAAAGTTTGCTATTTTTTTTAAAAACGCTTAATTTAGTTAGTTAAACGTTTTTTATTACGTATTTTGTTTTAATGAATCCAAAAAAATAACTAAATTGACATACAAGACAATATATATATATTTTAAGCTATCTCATACAAAATAGATACAGTTGATGTATACGTTTACCTGCTCGAATTTTGTTACGTGTATTTATATTATTATGTAGGTATGTTATTTTGTTAAGATCGTGGTAGTCTAGTGGTTAAGGCGGTGGACTATTGACCCAAAGGTCGCGGGTTCGAATGCGCACATGGTCATACCATTTTTAACGCTTCATTACCACCATCTCTCCGGACTCTAGCATAGGCACATTTATCCTAGATGAGTAGGGCACAAAATAATTGTATGTGACCTAGGTCATGGCAATTCTTTTAATACAAAAAATAAAATTATATTAATAGAATTGACAAAAATACCGAAAATACTACTATGTAAGAATAATTAAGAGTATCTTTGTGTTTCATATTCGCTTCTTGTAAATGACATTATTTTTAATGTGGTGTTTTTATCAGTTAAACTTTGTATGTATGTTCTCTGGCTTTATTATTTTGTATAATTAAATATATTTTCATTATCGTATGTAAACTTAAACGATTATTAAATAAATAAATAAAATATATCTGTCGCAGGCGAATTGTTAAACACAGCAAAAGCCTTTTTTTGCCCAGTATCTCAATAATTAGAATTCCACTTTGTAATATTATGTAGTTAATTTTATAAGTGTTATTATTTTTGCTGGGATTAACCATTTATCCGCGTTTGTGTTGCCTGATGATTGTCAACGTGTTTATATTATTTATTATTTATTCTGTGAAAATCGTTGCAGTGTAAATGTTCTGGCAGTGGGATATCTCCACGATGAATGGAAATCTAAGATGGTGAAAAATCCCCAAGAGATGTTTATACGCTCCACAAAAAGACAACCTTGAAGAAGCGCTTTCTTAAGATGGATTACGCCAATATAACGTTCTGCTAGATAGAATCTTGTAAGTCGGATGCCGACTGAGCTAACTTCTACCGTCGGGTAAGCATTGTTACGCATGGAAGAATTCCTTACAATCAAAATTATTTTATTTTTATATTTTAGTTAGAATATTATGTTTTATTTTGTGTACTCGCCTTAGCTATACACTCACATAATTCTATTTCCTAAATAAAGCATAAAAAACGCACATAATAAAATATTGGAACAAATAATAATAAAATGATGTAGATTCATTAAAACATTTTGGTCATCCCTTACTGTAAGGGTTGCTCGTATCAAAAATTGTTTCAAACAAAAGCTGTAGGGAAATGGTAGGCCTACAATTAACATTCTGAACGGATTTGAGGATTTGATTTGAATCATACATCCCCTATTAAGGGATGTATGATTTTTTGAATTTTGGAAAACCCAATTTTTGGTGCTATCAAAAAAGTTTAGTTACATATATTTTAGGGGCCTTTATTTAAGGAATAATATAAAATTTAAATTAATTCGATATCTATATAATGAGAAAATTATAGCAAAATTTCACTTTTTCGATAAATCCCCCCTATTCCCGCCGCTTTGTCTGAATTTGCCCATTAACGAACTTGACTTAAATTTTACGAATTAATTTGAAAGTTGGTTGATTGGAATCGTGTCCACAAGGAAGTGATATAGATAGATAGATAGATAGATAGATAGATAGATAGATAGATAGATAAATAGATAGATAGATAGATAGATATATAAACTTTTAAACTGATGGTGGCTTTGGGTTCTAGGGGATGCGTATATATCTGTAGAAAATATGTGTAAAACTATTTAAAAAAGCGATACTTGCGTTCAAAACATTCTTCATTTTTGTTATAATAGTGGTATTTATTCGACCTAACCAAAATGTGTGCTGCTTATGTGAAAGAGATATATGTGTGTAATTTGTGAAACGAGAAATAAAATAAAAAGCAAGATGGCGGTAGTATTTTGAGGGAGTTTTTTTTTATTTGTGTCGTAAACACTACATTTAACCTAAAATAAAGTTCTGTTTACATTTAAGTTTTTTGTTAATAATTCAGAGAGCCGATGTTACTTATAAAAGGACAAAATTAATATTTAATGCAGGCTAATTGGTAGAGGAAGACAAAGGTAGATTGTGCTTCTCATTCCCCAGTTATATGTTTATTTTAGGGAAAGTATCGGCCTGAATATAGGTCTTAACCTAGCGGAACAAATATCACTTCTGAAATATCTCTTTTTTTATGGAACGGATGTAACTCATTTTACTCTTTTTTTACTAAAGGCGTTCACATCTAGATACATACACTGTTTTGTGATTGGCGTCTTAAGTATACAAAACAGAAAACATACACAAAACAGTAAGCCCCAAAAATCCATTGGCAACAAAGCATTGAAAGGCATAAGTGATGTTAAATAATTTTATTTTCACTCAAATATTACGTTTGCAGAAATTCTCACAAAAATGTATACATGTATGGAAATATTATATATCGTTTGTAATAGTATATATTAATTAGTATGTTATTCAAATCTGCCTATATTTTAGAAGCATCTGATAGTAATTTAACATTACCGCAATAAATAAATATATCAAATATGTGTATATATATGTATATACTAGAGCACCTCCAAATTAAATTATTGAGTGCGTCGAATATTTATCACGTCGATACAGGCCTTACGCCTAGTGAAGTGATAATAATCCAATATACCTGTACCTCTTTTCTATAGCTAAATCATATTTAAGACCTAATTTAAGAATCTTATTTAATTTATTTTTATAAAGAAAAGGGAAATTTTTAGTAATATGTACTTATGTGTTTATTGTAATTATAGATAAATAAATAGATAAAAATAAATAATATATGTAATAATTACATACGAACATACTAATACATAGTAATCTAAGATACTCAAATACTTACTAAAAGAACTATTTAAACCTACTTATTGTTTTATAAATTATTACGTACTAATAATTTATTGTTTAAGTAAAAAAATATAAGTAATTAAAGTGGATAAAGAATATCGAAATATACGCTTGAAAAGATGATCCGAACTTGTGTGATACAATTACATAATATAATAGACAGCATATCTCATGTATGAATAGAAAGAGTGTGGTGTGTAATGTGTAAGACTTGTGACGGTGTATGGGAGATTATACGAGGATGTATAAGAAGTTAACGCTCGTCATCCGTACGAACAAACTCATACGAGCGTTCGGTTCGTCGTACTCTAAGCAAACATTGTAAAGCTAAACGCCCAAAGAGGCTCGAATACCCCTGGGTTCATAGCTTTTGCCAAATTATGACATGAATCAGCCGGGGTTGGAATGCGTCGGTAGACCTGGAGTGCAGGCTAGACCCATTCATCATTCGGTCGCTCGCGAATCTGTTTTTTACTGCTTCTAGACGATTTTTATAGTCTAAGTAGGTAAGTTTATTATGATTGTGAAAATGGCTCTAGAGCGGCTTTTAACTTCATGTATAAGAAGCTTTTGTTCTAAAGTTTTAAAATGAAACGAAATTAATATTTATCCTTTGGCTTCGCCTTAAAGGATTTGTATGAGTAAAAGTCCACCAGGAAGTCTGGTTGAAAACGTTACTACTAAATGTGCTTCATGAATCATTTGTCGAGCTCTTCGCCTCTTCCCGAAGAATGCGTAATCTTTGAGAGGCACGTTTCACGCCCGATCAGTTTAAACCGAGCTGAAATATTAACCGATACATTTTTGGAGATTGTCCGTCGGACGGTTGGTTGTATAAGTGCTCGTAAATCGAGCCGACGCGGCCCGACGAGGCCCGACGAATTATATTAATGAGCCCTAAAATTTCTGAGAGAATTTTCGGTCATACGTCACGCTATTTTATAGCCGCCTGCCTCTATAGAAGTTTCGTACTGTAAAAGATGGAGCCCTTATAAAACTTTCCATACACCTGAAATACTCGTCTTTGTGTCCGACATAATGAACCCCTTGAGTATCCCTATTTTCAATTTTATTTTTGACGACTGAACGTGGTTATTTTCCTTAAGAAGAAAACCCCGACCATAAATGACGTTCATTGTTCATCAGAAACAGTACAAAGAAAATATATCTTGTCCTGCCTTAAGGGCTCATCTGGCAGAAACTCAATTTAGAATACGATACGAAGTTGAAACATGTTTGTTTCGTACCGATGACGATGCATTTTTGTGGTAAGCATGACCTGATTCTAAATTCAGGATTGCCTCCAGACGGAGGCAATCCTGAATGCAATTTTTTTTGAAGGCAATTTTTTTTCGGTATTTTGTTTTGCCCTCTTTTTCCTTTAAATTTTAATGTTTTTTTTTTATCCTTTGAAGGTTAATTTAAAGTAGTCTCGTTACAACCTGTTCTGCCATAGTGTCATTTTTATCTTTACATGTAAATTCACACGATTGTGTATAACAGAAGCCTTTACCTTTACATTCTGTTAATCATTTTCATCCTTTTCGAATGTGACTTTTTTTAATGTACTCCCAAGTTTGTGGCCTACTCTCCCTGTTCTTCCCCTTTTACTTGAACCAGATCATTTTCCTAGTGTAATTTTTTATTAAAGAATACTTTCTGTAGATGTATCTATGCGCATAGTATTACAAGAGTGCGTGTAATTAACCACTTTGCCCCGTCGGAGGACATTTCAACTAGTACCAAGATGAGTTTCGCTTCGTTAGGCGGCTTAAGAGTTCGCCCAGGGTTTCGGCGACGTGCTAGTCTTAAAACTGAACCGAGAAACTCTTAATGAATATTAAGAGGCGCCCGCGCTCGCGAGATGTGCCGCCGCTCCGTTAATATTCATTTCGTATTTGTGCGTCCTCGGCGATTTCTCCAAAGCATTCGACGGCGTACGCAACTCTCTATCGAAAAATTGTTTTGAAGGCTCCACAGCGTACAGTTTGTGTATATGTTCAGGACATTAATAATTCAAAATGTTTTCACTCCACCCACGCTAATCCGTAGTTTACAATTTATTTATACATGTCCATTAAATCTCGAATACGGAGTCACTAGTCAGAATTATGTATGAAGGACCACATCAGATTGAAGAATTCCAATAACTTTTTAAACCAAGATATCTATCACATAATCGGTAAGCAGATCTAATGTATTTAAAGTAGTTAAGCGAAAGTAAGGAGCTTATTGTACTTAGCGATATTGTTTCCCTTTTCCATGTCCTTTTGCCGTGTGTCTGTCTGTCTGTTGCAATTTTATCAATGACTGATTTGTCATTGAAATCGCATAATAACAATGATTGGAAACAAGTTGCTTAAAAATTAAATGTATAATAAATCATTAGTTTAAAAAGATACTTAACAATATCTTTTTTCAAGCGTCAGTATATATTTCTATCATTTAACATAAACAATGACATGATATAACAGTAGCTTGTAATAAAGAAGCAGAAATAAATAATGTATTTAATAAAAACAAATATGGAGAAGGAATTATAAGAGAATACCAGTATTCATAGTTTTTTTTCATAGAAATTTAACAGAATCGAATGAAATTAAGTTAATCTATGAGAATTTTTATGTATATAAGAGAGACTACAGCACTAACGAGAGCACTAAAGAGAGACTACAGCACTAACGAGAGCACTACGAGAGAGATAACAGCACTAACCACACTAACACTAACCACTACTAGCACTAACCAGTGATTTAAAGGAGGGGTGCGGTATTTTGTTGATCATTTCTAGATGAATGAACTCTATTTAAAATGTTTTGTTAGGGTTTAATATGAAGAAATATTTTTAAAAGTCTACTCATATTCACATGAGAAGTGTATCGGCAATCTATCAACATAACTTTCACCAATTACCGCAATAGTTTAAGAAAATGATCTGAACCGAATATTGAGAACGAAGCAGAATCGCTAAAAGCCGACTTCGTTGAGCAGATCCGACGAGAGAATTGCCACGCTTTTGACTTCGCCTAGTGCATTAATATGTGCACGTTTTAGGGTAAAAGCATTCTTCAATAAACGTTAAACATGCATTCGCGAGCACCGCCGGGACTCCCCGCTTCGGGCGTTTTCCAAGCAATACGGCTAAAACGCTGCCTTGCTCACATATTAATAGTACATAATATGATGGCAAAAGCGAATAGAATTAGGCCACACAACATTCCCCGTGATAATAATGAAATCTCTTATAATCGTAATGCCTAGTATATCTAACATACACCAGTACCCGGCCAAAAGGACGATCTGTTGCTAAATGGGGAAGAAAATATTGGAAAACTCTCTAAGCCTCCTTATATTGGCCTTAATGACCATCCTTCCAAAATAAAACCAATCTTGAGAAAACGGAACATTGATAAGATAAGATTTATTTTCCAATATATACAAAAATGTACATAGGAATGACATAATAACTTTTAATATACAACAAAGTAGTTTGAAAAAATAGACGATGAATAAGTACAATAAAATAAAATTGCACAAATAGATTTTGTAAAAACAAAATAATACAAATTTAATTTAACAAACCAGAGAAATAAATATTTAAAGAGATCTTGTTCAAGAGATTGGGTTTAATTCGTTTCTTTCCAGAACAATTCGCCAGTGGAATGCTCTTCATAGGTTAGTATTTGATCGTTTTCCTTGTTCCAAGGCTGTTTTTAAGCTGCGAGTTGTTAAGCATTATTTTTTTTTTCCTCACCTACTAAACTCAACAGTATCACCGGAGCTAGCTCCTAAATATTTTAATTACTTAATAATAATAATAATACGGAGGTTATCTATGTATTTCATTTCTGAATTACTCGAATGTTTGCAGCAAAACCGACGGAGAAAATCAATCCAAACGCTAATATGATTTCGAAAAAGTCAGCGCATATAACATTATAGTTTTTTTCAATTTGTATAATTGTATTTGTTATTAGCGCTTATATTTTTTTTATTCTTAAACCTAAATTGTCGGATATATGTTACGAATGTTGTATGTTTATTTACTAACTCTTATTAACTTTAGATATTTCAAATAAATTTGAAGGCCTTGTTCTTAAAAAGAGCTTTATATTACCGCGAAATTTGTTTCATAATTTCGTCATTAACGTATGAAAATTTGCAAATCGTACAAGCCCTCTTTCTGTTTTGATCTATCCAATATGAGCAATATCTAAATGTCGAGCATTTGCCGAGTGTACAGTTGCCTCGCCATTGTTTCGTTATGCCGACAACAATGCCTTATTTTAGTTTCGCCGTAGCAATTGTTATTCGCGCAAACGCCGCGTTTTCATTTGGCCCGTCGCAATCTCCAGAGCGCGATCTCGCCAAGTGAGCAATTCAACTTCTGATACAATCATTCCGTCTTTCGTCAATATTAATTGATGGCTGCTCGGAATATTGCGAGCTCGGAATTTCAACGTCTCGTCTCTCCTAACGAGATGACACTCGACGATGCTCTTCGCAGATGCTGGCGTGTCGCTCGGGTCTCGTCATAATATTCGTTTGCGCTTGCGCCGCTATTGTCTTCCTAATTTCATGGATTAGGAACGCGACGTGAACACGACATGAATTAGGTAAATTTATTAACACATTTGTTCATTCTCAGCAGACGCTTAATCGCTTGCTCTAATTTCATCTTTAAATTCTTATTTGTTAGCTTTTCGAAGGCGCTAGCTTGCTTGCTCAAATTGCATCGTCTAATGGTGTAATGCTATTTTTGCAAACTTGATATAAAAAGGTTATTCGTGTATATTTCGTAAAGGTATTCTTTTCAGGTGCCGTAATTATTTTCAATGAAAGTAGGTTTATTTTTTGAAGTGAAACTTCTTTAGCGTACATTAGTGTAATTCTCCGTAGCGTAGTCATTGCGCCGTCTGACAACTCACAGCGTCGATTATCTTCTTATGCCAGTATGGGATGATAATTTTGAAATATTTTACGACAAATTTAACCAACTTCACAGATGTTTTACTTCTAACGCACGTGGTGTAACCACACACGGTTGTAAAATTGAAAGTTGGGAGAGGGGATACAGTAAATCTTATATCTAACGGTACATTACCAGTTGCCAATCTTTGTGGCATACGGACTTACGGACGGAAAGGTTTCTAGTGCATCTATAAGCTTCCAAAATCAATTAATAGGGTTTTTATCAAACGTCGCCAGTCATTGAACTATACCAAGACGAATTGTGTTCAAAACGAGTACGGAAATACACTAGCTAGAGTACGCGGATTATGGACACAGATCCGTTATCAGGAGTGCATCGCGTCGATAATGTATGACAAAACCCTTAAGGCCACCAATCAGAGCCAAACCAGCAGAGTGCACTGAGTCGGGATTACCAAAGTAGGGCGAACGAAAGCGTCGCGGGGCTTAGAAGCTCGCTCGAAGAAAAACAGTGTTTAAAGCCCGGACGTTTAGGCGGGTCCCGGAAGAGGAAGAATAATACGAAAGGACGGCATTAACAAGCTTTTGGAAATACATAGTAAAGGTTGATGATTTTAATAGGCTGAAGTTTTAACATAGAATATTAAATGATTCTATTGTATCGAAATCATAGGGATTATTCCTATGAAAAAATTGTATTTTTTAAAGCTGTAGAGGCTGTAGAGGTAAAATTAAAGACCAGCAACAAAGCACAGTGCTCTGTTGGTTTAATCTCGTTGTTTGTTTTTTTCAATTAATGCAAGATGCAATCGTTTATTTTTTTTAACTGTTAGATTGAAACGCAACAGTCAACTAGTTTTGTTGTTTGGGAAAATTAGGGACTATAAACCTCCCGTCCCTAAAGATGACTCCTAAAAAAAAAGTTTAATCGAGATAAGATGAATTCCCGAAATATGTGATTAATAAAATTAGATATTTTCAATGATCATTCTATGCCTTTCATCACATCTTTATTTATAATCCATGCGTATTTCCGAGGATATATATATCGATATCCGAGGTCAACGGCTCGTTATTAGTAAAGAAATATACATTTTAGGTAGATTTCATTAGGAAAGCTACCTATTGCAATGGGTACCATGTCATGACAATGGGTACCATGTCATGATTTCGACATATCTTCACGTTTCACATCCCCTAGAACCTAAAACCACGTTTATATATCTATCTATATCACTTTCTTGTGGACAGTAATTTTACACCAATCACTTTCAAATTGATACATAAAATTTAAGGACACAATTCTCGGTCAAGTTAAGGTAATGGGCAAAATCAGACAAAGGGGCGGAAATTGGAGTTTTTTTCGAAAAAATGAAATTTTGCTATAACTTTCTCAGTATATATGATATCGAATTCATTTTAATGTTATATCATTAATTAGCTAAGGGCAGTAAACTTTTTTGATAGCTCCAACCTGGGGGTGGCAAAAATTGATTTTCATAATTCAAAAAAATTATACCGCCCTCAATAGGTACTGTATCAAATCAGTTTAAAATGTTAATTGTAGGTCTATAATTTCCCTACAATTTTTGATATGAGCAACCCTTACCGTAAGGCACGACCAAAATGTACTTTACTTTGAAGGTAGAAATGTGTAGTATCTTTTTATAGTAAAACCGCGAGATTTTACTATATTTATTCTAGTCTAATATAACGGAGTACGACTGCCTAGGTTATTATATTTGTGCAATTAATAAGCAATTAAACAGCTGCGCTCGTATTTCGTAATTATGTAAAGTTGGCCTGTACCAAGTCGCTGAGTAAGTACCAAAGCCATGAGTAAAAGCTGTGTTTTGTCTCGGCTGGTTTATTGACAGATTAACCTTTGAGTTGAGTGCGCCTTTTGCTTTTGCTTTATGGTTTTGCATACCCTCCGGCGTGAGTCACCCGACAAATCCCCCAAGCGTGGAGCCTTTCAATCGTCCAACGACTATTTCTACTAATATTTTGCCCTCATTGGAGCGCTCTACAAATTCGTAGTTATTTTATGCTTTTGAAAACCATTCAATGTTTATGTTTTTTTATTTCTTTTTATTCCTTCTTTAGTATTGTTTTTAAATCACCTATGATTTACAAATCACTGTCATAATTTTGCTAGATTAGTATTATATGTTATTGCAAAATATCACATGCTTACTCTGGTTTAAGAGATGACTTATGATTTTTCAAGGGCATTTGATCGATTTCGCAAATATTGTATCTATTCAAACTTATAACGCGGATCGGTCATTTTTATATCAAAAGGAATTAAACGTGCATACTTAGTTGCCTTATATAGGTCATAGGTTTGATCAAAGTAGGAATGTTTAACCACTGCCGAAAATATTCAATGGCGCTTCTCTCAATACAGCTCAGCTCGATTGAGTTAAGTAACAAGAAGTGCACTGACCACGCATTCAATTTTAGACTTATGAAATGTCGCGCCTGCCTTTACCAGATGTCCTTTCGTCCTGAAGTCTGACAACAAAAATAAATAATTAAATATTCTTTCCTGCGTTTTTATCTGTGGCCTTTAAGCACCATGGTTAACTGTCAAAGTGTAAACAGCTGTTTTAAAGAGCTCATCAGCAATCATAACAAATGAGTGCAGTTGTGATAAATTTATGTAATTTTATTTGTAGTGTAGCCAGATGCGAATGTTAAATTTTTTGTTAGCAGCTGTTTTTAAATGGGTATAAATTAAGTGGCTATTACGTATTTATACAAAAAACATTTTTATTCAAATTGGACGCGTTTTTTTTATTTCTTATAATTGCCACGTTTTTTGATAAAGTACAAAAGAAGTAAAACTTTTGTAAGGAAATTGAATGTAGTAATGTTATATTTCACAATAATTATCATCTACATTCAACTATGTTTCTGCATGCCAATTTATAAACATGGTGAGCTTAAAGTCGGCAGTATCCTTTTAAGGTGTGATTTTGAACTATAAACATTTAAAAGTATGGTAACCTAATAAAATACCAGACCGCGCGGCGTTGCGACGTCGCGACCAAGAAATCGACTGACTAGGGCGCACCGTACCTACAAATGTATTGACGACAATGATCGACGGGTTGGTTCTCGAGCGCAAATATTGTAATGTAGGTCAATTGGATAGGTCAATAGTGTATTCATGCCCAGGAGAGTGCTGACTTAAAGTTTATTCTGGATAGCTCAAGAAGGGGGGGGGGGGGCTTTGGCGAGATTTCTCCATCTCGAGCGTGTTCCGAAGGAATCTATTTCGTGTCGCTTACGAAGTCGAGAGCCTTCCCGAAATGTCAAGGGATCGCGTCACGTTCCGTTCGCCGGCGTTTATCTCGAAGCATTTCGTTCTTAATGTGTTTTTTATCTTAGAATTCGTGTTCTGGTGCTACTCAAATCGCTTCGGAAACAAATTAGGACAGCGCTCCAACCTGGCCCGCGATCGAATGGAATCGAGCCCTCGTAACCATAAAATGTATGAGGGTCGAAACATAGCGGCGCCTTTGAAGCCAGTCAATTTTTGCTTCGAGTCGATCTTTCTTTAGTCATCGATACTGTTTAAGGCGAAGCATTTGACGTTCAACCTTGAAATTCGGTGCTTTATATTTTATAGGGCGTTAGGTTTTACTCTTTGCGGGGCCAGTAAGCAATTGCTGGTTTTTATTTAATTACAGCTTCATAATATATCAATTAAAAAAACAAACTTTTCTATGTTTTAAACCCTTCATTTGCCTTTCAATTACTATTTTTCCTAAGACTCTAATGTGTTTTATAAAAGAGAAATTCAACTAAAAAAGAACTATTAGCAGTAACGTTCAGTATCGCGCTTTCACCGCAATCACGCTCGCAAACGGTTTTTTTTGTGCCTTTATCTTGAGGAACCGAGTGTGGTGAAGTGAGTTGGTTCTGCGAGTTTACACTCATCTTCCCGGGAGAGCACTCAGACGAGTCCTTACAGTTGGCCAAGGAGGCAGATCGCAGCAGGTACGTCCCTGTTCTTTCCTTTCTGTCTTCCGATATTTGGCACTGCATCGTCACAGAATAATTATTCTTATTATTTAAACAAAAAAAAAATGATAGTCCACTAAGTAAGAATATCTAAACATATTTTTTATGTTGTTAAATATCCAATGAAAAAAGGAAAAAAAGTGAATTGAAATTAATATTTTTCACCAGATGGCGTGCGTGCTATGTCGAGTCATATTCTTTCTGTATTTAAAATGGTCGCCTATACCTGAATTTATATGTAAGGCATAGACTAGTCATCGTTTTTTTCATTCGGTTTGACGGCCATCGAGATTGTTTGTGCGCGAGTGAATTGAAAGTGTTTTTGGTAGATTTGGCGGTAGATAATTCGATTTTCACACACTCTTACATTCCACACCCTCATTACTCACAGATTACAACACATACTATTATTTATCACTTATAAATTATATCCTAGTTCGTTGTGTTACGTATATGTTAAATTGCAGATGCCTGTAGTCGGTTTAAGTTGTGTTTCTATGTAACTGTCATTATGTATAGCTGTAAGCATTTCTTATACAAATAAATAAATAAATCAATTTTCATTACTGGAAATCTACAAATGAGCCAGATTAAATGTGTGTTTGATTAACGTGTTAACACAACGGGCATTTAATCTGTATTAATAAGACCTTTCTGTATTTACACAGAATTGTTTATATTCCGATAAGCGACGACAATACCATTGATTTCTGAATCATTGATATCTGAATTTCTGAATCTTATTTGTAAAACAAACATCAGCGGTCGATGTTTTGTACGGCTGCTATAAAAATGCCACTATGTTGTTACCTGTATTATAGTTATTTCGTAGCTATTGAGACGAAATATTTATACACGGAAATAGCTCTAGTGACGTGATTTAACTCCGAACTTGAATCACCATTACCATTACCACACGCACACTTTTAAGTACGCTTTCTTATCACATGGCACGTGGGTCGAAATATTACTGGAAGGCTCGTAAAGCCCAGCTATAAGGGGTAACGTAGAAAAATCTTTAAAAAATCCACATTTTTGGTGATGCACCACTCCTCAACCACTAAGTATTTATATGAATGGTTTTTATCGTTATATTAATTACAATTCAAACTAATTACCGTTTTTAAAATATAAATTAAATAAAAAAATGTGTTCACTTTCATTTTTCGCTACGCGTTCGATAATGCACCATACGATTTCCCCTAAAAATAGTTCACATTGTGGACAAAATAAAAGTGTAGTTCTTAGCAACGACGCACTTTTATTATATTTTATTATATTTTAGAGATTATTAAAAGTTACTAATAATATATATCTCCTCGCACGCTCGCCGCAGTAACTTTCGATGAAAACACTCTTACCGATAAGGATTTAACGTCGACATTAGCATGATTAAAAACAGTCTTTTACGATGTCTCGAATGCACTTAAATAAATTGCAGCATTGCAAATTGCAAAGTCCTCTGTAGCATTTATTGAACCTCTGATTTCGCGATTACAATTATGTTCGTCTAATCCGCACACGCTTGTCACGGGTCTTCGCTTAGTGAATAGTTGCTTTTATGCAGCTGCGAGTGTTGAAGTCACAAGTTTTTAGCGTTAATTGTAATAGTTATTTGTAATATGTAATTGTAGTTTTATTATTATATTACTGCTTCCAAGGTTTTTCAAGCATTTGTAACATATATTTTCATGGCGGCACCTATAAACACAATCTATCGGGTCTCAACGGCGACGATTTATTGTACCCAATAAATTGGAGAAGCCACACGCACAAACCGATTTGACATATTCGGGCGCGCGAATAAAGCAGATATTTTACATCATATTCTTTTAAAACTTTGAAAAAAAGAATGTTTTATCTCATATCATTCTTTTATCAATAATAAATTAAGAAAAAGAGGAAAAAGCTCCACACGTTACAATATTTATCACACGGTTGGGTCAAGTTGGACGGTCGGCCCAACCGACCGAAAATATTGGGTAATATTAGTAATTAAGTTGGACAATTAAACCCTTACAGACGTTGTAAGTGTTGTGAGTTGGATCCGACAAATTTGTGTTTGCAGCTGTCCGCCGCGTCGGGTAAAAAATCGCCAAGTTTTTATTGCAGAGCCAAATATCCCCTGCTTAAAAGCATGAGCCGGTCCCAACTTCTCTAATGGTCTCGCTCTTGTATGAGCTGACACCTGTCCCCCTTTAGCGCGAAAGAGAGGGGACGACGGTGTCGTCAACAGGTGGAGAGGGATGGAGGGGGACTAAATTGGTGCGTTTAGCAGCAGGGTTCATAAACACGGCAGCGGCTCTCAAACTTTTAATTTGTTTTTTTATACTCTACTATTTAGTTTCAGGTGTTCATCGCTACATTATCGTTATTTTATGTATCCTATTAAATATATTGTTTGATTACTTAAGCCTTACTCTTAAATCAGCCAGACATTAGTTAATTCCGAATATTGAAGAAATTTCTTATTTCACAGTTATTTAATACATAAAAAAAAACGATTATACCGCAAAAAGTTTTCAAACTAAATTAAATTATTTATATACATACACGTAGGTATAGGATTTGTCTATACAGAGGATATGTTGTGTGTTTGTGTGAGTGATGTGTGAGAGATATTGTGTATCGGTGAATTAATCAAGTTTAACGTGGGTATGCTTATGTTAATATGTAGTTAATGAGCTTACTAAGCATATGTGGGTAGCTTTTATAAAAATAATACTAGCAATATTAAATTTACAAAAAAAAAGTTATCTTTCCTACTGCAAAAAAGGAACAGGACAGGAAGTCTTTCTAGTGCTAAAAAATTGTTGACTTTAATGTTATAGTAACTACATAATATTATTCGACCAGCCTCCGATGCGATTTAAACGGGTATGACTGTTTTTTAAGAACATCAATCTATACACAAAAAAATCATCTCTTTCGCATTTGTACTTTTCGAGTTAGAAGTGTATAGAAGCTGAAAGTAAAAATATTCATAATCGAACGTTTTTTTTATGAGCTTTAAAAATATTTAATAAATATTCACAGTTTAAGAAGCTCTGCCGAACCGGCTGCCTTTTCTCCAGTCGAATGACGTCACCGTTTTGGTGGCCTAGAACAAAGGTGTCCAAACTACGGCCCGCGGGCCAAACCCGGCCCGGCAGGCGATTTTATCCGGCCCGCCAAGGATTTTGAAAAATTTCGTTGCAAATTTCGTTAAAGCAATTAATTGGCTGGTAAATTTATTTCTATGTATGGCACTACCTATATGTGCGAACAAACTTTTTCCAGGATGAAGTATCTGAAATCTAAATATAGGGCAAATTTGTCGGATGATCATTTGCAATCATTGCATTAATAATTGGTGTTTCCGATTTGAATCCCAACTTTGAAGAAACTCTCCAGGTAAAAACCCAGTTCCACCATTCCCATTAAAAATTGCATGAAATAATTTTATAATAATATAATTTAGACATGTTTGTTTAGTATTGTTATATCTGTAATTTACTATAAAAAAAAAAATTATAGTATATATATGTGGCAACAATAAAAAAAATCAATGCTGCTTTACTTGTAATAAGGTTTTTTAATTCACATATTTACAATGCTTGGCCCCCGCTAATAAATTTAAATACCAAACTGGCCCTCGCAGCAAAAAGTTTGGACGCCTCTGGCCTAGAACAACCGCGACGTAAGGTTTCTTAAAAGCCACTCCTCCGGCCCTGCACTAACCGCTTATGCACTCACAGCGCCAGGTACGTTTTGTGAAGACCACGTGACTCACTATACTACGCGATGAGTCAACACTATTCCGGCACTGAGAGTTCCTTAACCTGGTTACCCTAGTCGCCAATGTCTAGTTTAGACAGCAATATTTTTTGATAGAGTTTATTATTGTTTATTTATTATTGTTAAACTTTATTATTAACACATTTATTATTGTTAAACTTACTTTACCATAATTTTCAATGTAGGTACCATATTTTTTGGTTGCCTTAAACATAATATCTAGCTATCGTTATAATCATTTTTGCAAACTTCCCTTCTCATAACCCCCACTTTCTGTGCAAACTAAAACTGAAGTTTTATAGTACCTAATTTAGCTGGATAGCATCTGATTACTGGTTCTGTGACCATGCTACTCATACGCACATCTTTAATATCAGTTGAATATTTACACAGTAGATTCAGTTAGGAGGGAAAGAAAGGGTTGCGATTTTTAGTGTTATGTCAAAATTCATCATGGTTACTGAGAAAAAAAATGTAAACATTACGTGAAAATAGTAAAAGGATCTTGTAATAAAGTCTTTGTTGTGAAAGCTCAGCTGTCGCTGTACGTCGTAACGGTGTTAAGGCCATCGTCGATCTGTACGGTATTGCAAATCACGTGCTGATCGAATTGACACATATAATAATTTGGAATTATTTTTTTTTCGCATTTTTTCATATCATTGCCTGCTATACCCCCCCCCCCCTCCACCCCTTAAGCCTTCGGGAATGGTCTTGTATTACCATTTATAACGCTTCATTACCACCATTTCCTCTCAACACAGGCGGATTTGGCCTAGTTGAGTAGAGGCCAAAATAATTATATGACATTATTATATGACCCAGCTATTATTAAAAAAAATTGATTTAAAGACATGGGAACTCTCTCATATTTGGGTCTTGGGCGCTTGCAGATCTGTAGGTCTAAATAGACAAAATTAAACTAACTTAACAGCATTTAACGCGTGATGCTTAATATATTCTTTTAAGAAATTAGTTTCATTTCATAATACTGATTGATTATCTAGCAAAACTGCAATTATGTAATAATAATTGTAATGGCTGGATATATTTATCTTTTAGTTGAAAATGCGATTTTCGAATTATGAAGGTTGCATTTTAAACGTCATCTTTCATATATTTTCTAAAGACGCCGAATGGGGAAAGCTTAAAAATATCGTTTCGTCCAATCTATATACATATATATATATAGTAAAATAGTAAAATGTATTGTTTAAATACCGTTAATTAGATGATTTTTATGTTAAAATAGGTAAACACCTTTAGTTTAACATATATAAAAGTTTGACAGTACTGACATTTGGAAAATACGAATGCTTTTTAATATTTTAAGGATTGAAATTTTTTGCAAATAAAATATATAGCCAGAATGTTCAAAGAAAAATTAATACCGAAAGCACAGATAGTTGCATCGCTTTAGGTAATGCACGCTGGTTTAAATACAGGCCTGTATTTTATGAAAGTCTTTCACTCTCACCTACCTATCTGTGCGATTATGCAATACGGTCAAACTTTCATTAAAGTAGTGAATAAATGATTTAAAAATTAAACAATAATTATGAAAAAAAGTGTGAAAATGTAACGAATATGACGTATAATGAATGAGAAGTGAATGGTTTAATGGATATTTACAAGAATAACTTACGTTCAACGTAGTTTATACATTTATTCACTACTTTAATGAAAGTTTGACCGTATTGCATAACCGCACAGATAGATAGGTGAGAGTGAAAAGCTTTCATAAAATACAGGCCTGTATTTAAACCAGTGTGCATTACCTCAAGCGATGCAACTATCTGTGCTTTCGGTATTAATTTTTCTTTGAACATTCTGGCTATATATTTTATTTGCAAAAAATTTCAATCCTTAAAATATTAAAAAGCATTCGTATTTTCCAAATGTCAGTACTGTCATACTTTTATATATATATATATATATATATATATAATTTATGTATATCGTGCCTACAAGAAAGTGATATAGATAGATAGCTGTGTAAAGTTTTAAATTTAGGGTGTTTTAGATTTCGGAAGCCACGCAGGCTTTCCTTGTGAAATTTCTTTCACATTCCAAATGAAAAAAACTCTCCACTCCAGATATTCAACATTCTGGAACAGAGCGGAGCTCCCCGAGGAGGGACTGCCCTAATACGGCTGCCGTATTAAAATGGCCATTTCTCAAGCCGTATCAAAGAGAGGGAAACTTTTCAAAATGGCATCCGACGCCCACTCAATCTCACACGCTGTCGAGAATAACACACCTGTTTATAGATATCGGCTCGAGACTTTAGACTTATCCACCTCCATCTTCGGAGGAGGGCCATCAAAAAATTCCTCGCCCATTGAGATTTACTGCCGGCGCGACTTCTGCAAACTTTCAGAGATCTCCCTAAACTTCCGGGAGAGAAATATGAGCGGGCGGGAAGTTTCAGGAATAAAAGTAATTTGTCTAAATTTCGTACGAAGGACGGGAATCATCCTGACGTTTTGTCTCTATTTCGAGTCCACCTGAAAGATACATTTTCTTGAAGACATAATAACGTATACAAAATAATTAATTAATGAGTTGACGATTTCAAATAATTTAATAAATCTATTAATTAATTCGTACTGGTTTATTGATCTTGATAGAAACGACACTGAGACTCTGGTTAATTATATTCCTGTGTAATAAAATATTGATCTATTCTATTTCTCAACTTATTGTATGTATCATATTCTCCGATATATGCATAAATATATGTCAATTTTAAGGTTCATTGTTTTTATTTAATCTATTTTTTCAAAAAAGCTCAGTGCAATTGTATTCAATTAATCTATAAAATTAGCCTACCTCAGTACGGTTACGTATGGTTATCATATTCATCATTTAAGAAATAAGTAAAAAATAAAAATGAATAAATATATATTTCTATATTAGGTATAAAATTATTAATTTTGAGCTTAAAAAATTAAAGTTAAATATAGCTTAAATAAGCTTGTAATAACGGGAAATAGGCTGAAAAAAAAATATTTTTGACAATTTTAAATTATTTAGCAAAGTTTTATTTATTATTTAATGATCGATACAATATACGAATAGGTAATCTAATTTGACAGTAACGTTGTTTATTTAAACTTTTAGTAAACTGTTCAGATATTGATCAAAATCAATTTACGTGGTGACATGTATTTTACCTAATTTTTGTTTTTTTTTCTCTTTTTAGGTGAGAAACAAATTGGCCTAGATAGCTTCATGCGCAACATATGGTCCTATGTAAGGTATTTTATTTACTTTTCAAAAATGAATATAGATAGAATCGTGTATTCGATAAATAATTGCCTTATTTTCACCAGCTAAGAACCCATATTCAACAATTAGCTAAAAATTAACCTCATTATTCAACCTTCCAAGTTCCAACCGGTTATTCCACCGAAAAAAAATATTTTGGGTTTTATAACATATGCAATTTTATAATCTTACTCTTTTAATTTTTTTTTTTTTTGCAATTTTATTTAGGTTTTTATTTCGAGAGTTATTACAATTTTATTAGTAATATTGCTAAGATCTATCTAACTAAGCACTACCCTTTCTGAGATAGATTTATGTATGCTAAACATAAACGTGAATACTTTTATAGAGAAGTAATATTTTTAACATACTTTAAAACCTAATGTAATAAATCTAAATTTTTAGTCGAATTGAAAATTATAATTACAGTTATCTTAAAACCGAGCGCAAGTGCTAAATCCTTGCATTTTTTTTATGATTTTTGGTAAGTTATTTAAAAGAAAATTCTTCTGTCACATTATTTCAAAATATGGCCTATTTAAAATTATTTAATTTATGACAATAAAATTTTTTTTTTAAGCGGGATAAATTCGAAATTTTGAATAAATCGACCTATAAATAAACAAATAAATAATCAATAAAATAAAACGTTCATACTAATTGACAGATTGACTGAATGAGTTTCGATCTGTGAATTTTGTGTGATTTCAAATGTTTCTTTTTCAATAATCTGTCAATTTCAATAAAAGTAATGTCAAAGCAAAAAAAGCATAATTATTAGGTTAAAAAAAAGTGATTACATTTTATTATATAAATTAAACCCTGTCTAATCTTAGATTCAGTAATTTCATTTTACATGTTACATTTTAAATTAGAGTAATTTATCTTTTTTAACATTCAGATATTCGCACCTATCTTCCATTATGATAGCACAAAGAACTGACGTGAGACACAAAAAAGAAGGAGGAATATATATTTGCGTGCAAGTCGAAGTGATAATAGACAAATGCAAATTAAAGTAGTGTAAATAGTATTACAAAATGATGAAATTATCGTGGGGGATACATTTAAATGTGCACTGAATGTCATTCCAAGAAATTTGAATACGTTTGATTGTTGATTAATGGATTTGCAATGCAGATTTTACAATGCGAAACAAGTCACTTTAAGTTAGGTTATGGAATTAAGGCAAACAACACACGCTACGTATTTGTACGCGCTCGCAGCTGAAAAAATAGAACAAAATAAAACTAATGTATATGCAATCATAATTATAGAGGTATAGAAACCTCAATAATGCTCAAACTTAAAAATTTTATGAATTACGGTCGAATTTCGACTACTAGGCGTCCTCTAGTTACAATTAATATATCTATAATTTGTCATTTCCGAGAGTTCTAAACGAATTGCATTAAACCAATTTTAAAAGGACTAATTTTATTGTAAATAAATGAAATTTCCACAAATCGAAAATGGTCGTCTATCACATTTAACATTAGCCCCCTCCTCCAAGTTTATTTCCAGATCCGCCCCTGATAACTTATTATTTTCTTGTACCCAAGCGTCATTATTACCTGTTTACGATATTTTTATTTGAAAAGTGCGTTTTATCTCTACCTACGAAATCCAGCTAATTGAGTTTTTTTTTGTGCAAATCACCTCACCGCTGTATAAGAAAGTACGTATAAAAATGTGAAAAATGCCAACAGATTTATAAAGACGTGATTCGAGCGACAGCCAATCTCTGCTAGCGTAACGCGGGGCAGAATGCGTGTCAGAAATCCCAATACGCAGTGAAGTGTGTGACCGATTGAGGTACAACTTGGGGAATCTCTGAGGAAAATCGCGCGCCTTTGGGTCGGGGGAGGGCTGGTGATGAATAGGGCTAAGGCTGTCCCGATTTCTCAACAATAAGGAACGGAGAAGCCGTCAACATTTGAAAGCGTCAACATTTTTCCATGTAGGGTAAACCGACGAGCTAAGATCGTCTTACCACACTAAAGCCAGTGTGCAAAATATTCCAGTTCAACTAGTGGACAAAATATGTTTTTCAAGAAATATACTCCGTGTAATTTACTTGCAGAATATATTTACGATGCATGAATTATAGTCATTACTATAACAAAGCCCTATCGGCACACCGGAAGCAGGGGTAGATTTCACCGAATTAAAGATAATTTAAAAATTGATTCAAACAAAAATTATGGGGAAACTTTGATCTATTAAGGGAGGTATGATTTTTTTGTATTTTAAAAACTATTTTTTCCCACCCCTATGAATTAGATATCTTATAAACTAAGAAAGTAATTGCAAAATTTCACTTTTTCGAAACCCCTCCCCTCTTGTCTGATTTAGCCCATTAACGAATTTAACCGAGATTTTGTGATCTTAAATGTATCAATTTGAAAGTGATCGGTGTAAAATTACGGCAGTTATCGTACCCACAAGGAACTGATATAGATTGATACATATATAAACTTTTAAGCTGAGGGTGGTTTTGGATTCTAGGGGATGTGAAACGCGAAGATATGTCGAAATTTTCCGTAGGTCATTTAGACATTTAGTCATTTCCGTAAGTAAGTTTGACATTGTACCCATTGAAATAGGTAGATTTCCTAATTAAATATACCTAAAATAAAGGGGTATTGTAGAATTGAAAATTGAAATAAAATGAAGTGTAAGAATGCCTTTTTTTAAATTCCAATTATTAAAATGTTAGTTATTAAGTAATGAACCAACTTATTAATATTGAATTGATTTTGATTTTTCATTTATACTTAATGTACTCGTTTTATAAAAATTAAATAGATTTCAACAAATATGAAACCGACATCAAAAAATACATACAATCTGACATCGCCATAAAAACATTTTCTCCCTCTTATATATCTTTACTTATATATTTCAAATAGGTAACACCTCGACACAGGCATTTGCCTAGTGAGGTGTTACTAATCTACACAAACCGTACTTTTATTCTCTAGAAAATCAATAAAATGTTACAAAGTAATACACATTTAATAATATTCATTGTACTCGTATATTGGATATTTTAATGAATAAATAATAATAATAATAACGGAAAACTTGGTTTCTACTTAACTAAAATGGGACCGACCACCTCTGAGGAATTCTCGCATTTCGGTGTTGAGAGTGAAAATACATAAAAACAAAGAAACTCCTTTTTTCGAAGTCGGCTATAAATAGAACGTCGCTTAATGGGATTTTGTGTTTTGCGATATGATGTATGGTTATTATTTTGAAAAAATAACCGGTTGAAATTACATTGCAGTTTTTGGGTAGTGTTCGACGACTGAACTTTGCGAGCCTTTTGAGGTATTCGTTTTTGATTTATTGTGTTCATCGGTTCGCGACGCCTGATGTGGTTGGTGGTCGCGTGACAAGTTATAACTTGGGGATGATTTAGGGCAGGTCAGAAACGTCCTTGCTTAACTTCTTTTTGTATCTTATCCCTTCCTTTCGAACGCGGTTGTGAGTTCGTTTCGCTGCCGTGACTGCGGTGGTGGCTCAGAGGTTACCGAGTAACGTCACAGAATAAATAATAGTTAGTAACGTGTTTTGTTGAGGGAACGAAGGTTGTACATCTCAACACGTTATTGGCAGGTGCTTCTGTTATGAAAATATGATTTAGCCCTCTTTTAAAGCACTCCAGGGTGAAAACGTAGCATTCGACAAGGAACCCCTAAATTACTTTTCGTAGTGAGGTTGTCTAAATTTATTTACTTAAGTCAAAAAGAACTTATACTACATTTATAGAATACATAAAGCCACCGGCTTAACTACTAGAGGGTTGGAGTGGGGGGGGGGGGGGCAGGAGGGCCGGAGGTATTATAAAATATATTTTCAGTTTATATAAAAAAAACATAGTTTTTATTTGTTTACCATGTAGGTATAGTAAACATTATTTTGTAGTTATGTTTTGTTTCGTCGATATTCAAAACGAATTGGTGTCTGATACTTGAGAGCGCAGGATGTCAGTTTAAACCCATCGCTGAGTTTTTTTTAAATGCATTTTTATCTCTTACCTGTCCTCTTTAGTGAAATTACCTTTATAAATATTTTGCTATCCTACTCTTTATCAAATAAATAAATTTTACTAAATTTTTCATTTATCTTTTCAGTCGATTTTCCGCTATTAAAAAACAATAATTAAATTTAATTCAAATACCTTTACAACTCAATTATACAATTTTATATATATAAATATATTACAAATATAAATAAGGAGGTATATCATAAGAAATAAACAAATAAATACTAATCTTTTTATATTTATTTTTATAGATTAATATTCCGAGTGGTCACAACTTCAAATATATCTTCTATCGCCCTCCCAGGTTTTTGAAACTCTTGTTTAAGCTTCAACGCCGATTTTCCTCAGTGTTAGTTTTTTGAAGTATTTATTTAGCACCACCTTTTAGAATCGAGGAATAGAAAGAATCCTTACTCCTACTACCCCCGGAAAGCGTGATTTATTTAAGACCTACACCTTCCACTAGGAATAACCAAAAAACACACGAACGACACCAACCGTATGGAGAATTTATGTCCTGTGTACAATTTGTACACTTTTATGAATGGTGTACTCAAATGCATTGTTTTTTTTTTTTTCCAAAAACAAACATAAATTGTATAGGAATGACATTTGCAATTTAAAACAGTAAATACATAAAACAGCGGTTAAAACATAAGAAAAAGTAAATATAAATTAGTAACATACATTATATTTTTAAACAGACAAATATTAAATTAATCTTTATACATTGAACAATAATAGAATCATACAAGAAATAAGAAAAAAATAAACAGAAACAGTTTTTTAATTTAAAGTTTACCGAGGCCTACTGTATAAGATTGCAGAAAACACCGATACAATTTTCATTTCAAATTCACGGTCAATAGTTTTTACTTCTGTTGCTAGTATCGTCTTGAGGTCGAAATTCGACCCCTGGGCGTCATTCATTATTCATTAAACTTTTAAGTTTAAGCATTATTGAGGTTCTTATACCTCTGTAATACGGTGAGTTTACCTCTATAATCACTGCATACATTTTTTTTTAATTTTGTTCTAATAGAATACTTTATTTTTTTTTTTTTTGTGTAAAAATGAGACTTGACATTCATAGAAGTATATGATGGCATTAATAATTATTTTTACTTGAAATTGACAGACTATTGGAAAAGAACCATTGGTCAATTTGCTGTCAGTTGAATGGACATTTTATTTTATGTATTTTTGACAGATATTATAGATAAATTTTAGCTTTCTGCACTCCTTCTGCATATAAACTTTAACTATGTCAAATCTCACTCTCCTCCGTGCGCGCAATATGCTTAAAAAGAGGTACAATGTTTTCTCTTCGCGTATATGATAACATGAATTTTTATAATATGAATTTTACGGGACATACATACACACCTCTCTCTCTTCCCAAAACGAAACACTCCACGGTATGTTTGTATTGTCTAAATATAGGTGGAAATTTAAATCCATTTGTAAATATTAACAACTGTTTAAAACGTATAACAGCTGCTTTATTAACCCATTAGCGGTCATTATAAATGAAAGAATAAGGTAACGCGAAGGAATATTCGATAGATTTTTTTAACTAAAAACTGTTTTCTTTGGTCTTCAAATATGCCAGTGATAGTTGACAAGGTGTTAGACATCAGGGAAGAGGACGGGATGTTAGAACATCTGCGAAACGTCGGTTTAATAATTCGGGTTTATAAATATTCGTAATATTCTTTTATTCAATAACGACCGTGAAAGCTCAAAATCGGTTATTAATAATATATTTATTATTTCTAAACACCTAACACTGATATTTATTTTATTTGTTTATATAATACTATATTAAGATACTATATATTACACTATGTATACACTAGAACACTATATGTATATTAAGAAACTTTTTAAAAAACAGGTTTGATTTTTTATAGGGTTCTGGACTATATGTGCCTGTGTATTTGTATGTCCCATGCCTGTATCTTCCTAATGGTTAGTCATACAAAAATGTGATTTGGTATACTGATATACTGAGAGCTCTACCACAGGTCATTTTATAAAATATTATTTTATTTTTCTACTACTGGATTCAATAAATTAAACATAAAAGAAATATGAACATAACATGTGCTACATATATAGCTAGACAAAGCTCTCTTAAAAGAATTAAAATATATTTTTATTTTAGTTTTATTTTTTTATCCAAAATGACTTTCTTTTGTTTTGACAATAGTGATTAACTTATATCTTTTTTGTTAGTTTTATTTCAAGCTAACAATATAAATAAATAATAAATTTTTCATAGAAGCATTTTGAGAGCAATGAAAACCTGAACTTAAAAGTATTTCTTAAGTCTTTAAGTGAAGAAAAGCTACTGTAAATGTAATGAAAAAACCCTCGCATACAGGAAAATGGCTTACATTGACTCCAAAGCGTAGCAGCACAACTCCTTAACTTTGCTAATGAAGGTCTAAATAGTAATTATAATGGGCCCTTTACATAATGCGGTGCCAGTTCGCGCACTCCGCAATTTCCATGGAAAGTAGTCCAATATAACAGCGTAAATTTCAACCGCCCGCCCCGCGAATGTCGCATGATGTACGACCGACATTAGACATTTGCATACTTTTTATAAGGTCTAAGACGGGCCGTGTCAAAACCGCGTCGGACACAGAGCTGCGAAGAAACGAGTACTATGTTGTGGCGGTTTCAACATCAATTGCGTTCCAATCGGGGGTTCCGAGACCCCTCAATTCATTCGGGGTCCAAATAGGGGTCCATCGACTCCCCGATTATTAAATTATGTAGTTTCAGATACCCTACTCTTGGTCTTTTCATCTAACAGCGTATAGAAAGAGAAACAGTCTTTTGAAAAAAAATTATATGATTAATATGTAAATGATAATTACATATTATTCGTACATACACTTACATTTCAAATGTAAGAGATAACAGAATTTAACAGTAGAATACAGATCTTTACCTAATTTACAGTGTATATTTGATTCCTGCATAGAAATCGCTTTACAGGAGGACAAACAAAAGAAAATACAAGAATAATATATATATAAAATATATAATCAAACACTTAAATATTTAAATTCCTTAGAACTGTAAATATTCTTTTCCAGAATATATTTCTTCAACCTACGCTCAAACTCGCAAAAATTATCGATACACTTAAAGCTTTTTAGGTAACATATTGTAACGATGTGGCGTCTAGTTGCAGTATCCACAGCCTAAAAAGAAAAAACAAAGTTTCTGTTTTTTGAAAATATATAGAAAAAAGAAGGGTTACAGTAGCTATTGTCTTGCCAAACCCCGCAATCTGGCAATATTGATTACGTCCAAAGTTTCAACAATATTTGTGGAAGAATACAGTCTTTTTGGGGCTCCTAACTTTTAGACAAAGTTAAAATTTAACTTTCTAGTTCTTTATAAGCTCAGATACTTACGAGATAAAACTAATTCAACCATGCTAAGGCAGAGTTAACCACTGTGGTAACCTACACTAACATATTTACGCTGCCAAACTCAAGTCGCAAGAAAGTGGATTTGGAGAGTGCATTCTAGAAAGATATATATTATATAGGTTTTGGTCTATATTCGTTCAGTGGGTCTCTAGTTTGGGCTGCCAAACAACATTTGACTCGACTGTGTCATTTGTTTCATTTCCTAACGATGCTCGCAGGGAAAAATATAAACAAGCTGATTGTTGAATGCTAAGATTGATGAACCCCATAGAATTGCGAGGTAGAGTATTTTAAAATAAAATAATATGTGTCTAAGTATCGTGTTCATTTGAACTTGAGATGCAAGACTCTAAGCTTGAGCAGCGACTCACCGCTTGAACGCAAGAAATGGATGCATGAATCTGCATTATCAGATGTGCGGAATGATAAGGTGGTACGCGGAATAGCTCGGAAGGCATACTCGGAGACGGTTCCTAATGTCCATGCTCGCATGGAGCTGTCATATTGCGAGCTTACTTATGGCTCGCCGAAGAATGAGAGGAATCACCACAAAGTAATACTTTAGCTAAGGTACGAAGAAAAAAGGAACACAAAAGTTACAGATCTATATTTATATCAAAACGAAACGTGTGATGATTTTTGTAGCTAGTATATTATTAAGTAGATTTTATTAGGAAAGCTACCTATTGCAATGGGTACCATGTAATGAATTCCGGAGAATTTTTATGTATCTTCGCGTTCCTCATCCCTTAGAACCCAAAACCACCCTCAGTTTAAAATCTTATATATCTATATCACTTTCACAATAACTGCCCTAGTTTTACATTGATCACTTTCAAATTCATGCATTAAATTTAAGTGCACAAAATCTCGGTCAGTTTTGTAAATAGGTAAAATCAGACCAGGGTGGCGGTAATGGAGGGGTTTTTTTGAAAAAGTGAAATTTTGCTATAACTTTCTTGGTATATAAGATTCGAATTCATTTAAATTTTATATTATTCCTTAAATAAAGGCCTAAAACCTTTTGATAACACCAACCATTGGCCTAGGGCTGGAAAACATGGTTTTTAAAATTCAAAAAAATCATGCCTCCCTCGATAGCCACAGTATCAATATGTTAATTGTAGGCCCTACAATTTTAGTTTAAAATAATTTTTGATATGAGCAACCCTTACGGTAAGGGATGACCAAAATGTTTCACCACTTTGATCCGGTGAAATCTACCTCTGGTCTAGTCTAAACGAATGCCTGCACCTTCGGGAGAGCCGCATCTCTGGTCAGGCGAAGAAATGGATTGTGGTTTAAAACTTTCATGATAAGGAACATATTTGTAGCAGATACGAATGTTCTGTTCTTACTATTTGTTAAAGATCTGCTTTGTGATATTCATTCACAGCAGTTATTCGATAATGTTTATATAATAAAATGTACACGTAACAAACCACTTTGACGTAACCATATTAACTAGCGAAAAATTATGTTTTTTGTTTGTTCGCAGATTCTAAATTTACAAAGTTTCGTTATTTTTCTAACGCGCCCCGGGTTAATTACAGTGGGGCCGTTTAACATTCTTTCATCCGCTTTACAAATCTTTGGCCTTTGTGTTTGTTGACTTAGAAATTAAGTCAATTTTTCTTCTACGAACCGGCGAATTTTCGCTCAGTATCCGATCTTGCCCTCATTTACGGATTTAAATTCTCGGATTACGGCGGACCTTTGCATTTTTAATTAAGGTCCTACGTTCCGGCGTTTTTTTTTCTCTCCCTACGCGAAAAATACTTTCGTTTTGGCAGAACTCTTTGCGTTTCGTACGCCAAGAAAAACTTTCATATCGGTTGTCTTTAAAACAGGCTTATTTTTATTTATTTATTGAATATATAATATATAATATAGTTGATTTTTGTCCAAATCTCGTTTATATTTTAGGCACAGCCAGTATATTGCCCTTTTGGGTTCTTGTATTGTGAATGTCTTCCACTTGTATGTAACTGTCTATTTTATTTTGTACAGATTGACAGTAAACCCTTAAGCATATAACTGTCGAATACATCAAATCCTCCGTAAGAAAAATTCCGATGTCGTTTTTGAATCATTCCTAAAATAGCTTTTTGTGTTATCTCAATACGAATACAGTTACTTTTGACGCGAATTCCCCATCATAATTCCATAAGAAATGATCGATTCAAGGAGCGATCTCACATTTAGAATATTTCTGAGAGACTTAAATACATAAATAAGCTTTTTTATTTTACTACGCAGGAACTCAATTTGTTTTGACCACTTCATAGACTGATCAATAATACTATAAAAATAATTGAGAAATTGAAATTGTTCTAAAGGCACAATTTGTGGTGATCCAATTGCAATTGCAATTGCAATAATGCAATATCTTGCAATTGCGGAATGAGCAATTCATTGGCCTCAGCGTTGTGGCTAATATTATGTTTCAAATATTTAATCTTTTTAAAATTAGGAGTTATTAGATGTTTGTCTGACTATAGTTTTACATAAATGTAACAGAATGTATTCGAAGACGCGGTTTAAAAATGTATTGTTATTTTTCCATAATTCGCGGTTAATAAAACTGTATTTTAACAAAGACTTTGATGTCTGCCAGATCACCTCAGTCCTTTTTAGTTTGGCATAGGTCATATCCCCGTACCTCAAATTTTTGCTTTTAAAATGACGTCTTTTTTACAGGATTTTATTCAACTTGCAATGTTTGTTAGTTTGCTTAGGTCAAATCTTGCAAGCTGAATTAGAACCACTTCCTCTTAATTTTACACTTTAGTTCAGTTCCGATGACAAGGCATTTTTATAGTATTTTACACCTAGAATTGACTCCAGACGAAGGAACTCCTCAACGGCCAACAGCGCAGACGCCAAATTTTGTTTACGCATTTAAAAGCTTGTTTTAGCAAAGTTTTATTTATTTTTATTAGTTTTTGTACACTTTCATTTCGACGTGCACTCAATATTGTACTGTATGAACTGAATCCTTTTAATTACCCCGCGACGCAATTAAATTATGAAAATGTAAATTTACTAAGTAACACTGTACGTGGGTAGTAACTTCCGATGTGCCTGTATTGACGGAAGGCACCCGTTCCGAAGCTCAACCGTAACTTAGATCCTGCATAATTTGTGTAATTGTGCTTTGGGTAATTGTTATATACGCACTCACATGAGTACACCACAAATAGTAGCTATCCTTCGTTCTTTACATATGTTAACGCTGTTTCATATATACTGTTATTTTCAATGCCTAAAGATAACCTGTCCTTATGACATATCAATAATATTAGTATCATGAAACTTGATAAGTGTTCAAATGTTGGTTATTGCTGACGTTTCATCGATATAAACTACCATTTTAGAAAATGTAAACAAATGGAAATATCATAATTATGAAATTAAAATAATTAATTTTAAAACATGTCGTTATATCTATATTAATATTAATATTAAACCTAGTTTTGCTCATATGAAATGTCATAAAAATTGGTGAAAAAAATTACCTGTACTTAATGTTTTACTGTATGGCTTTATATCCAATACTTTATCAAAAAAATAAATAGTACTTTTCTAAATTTTTCAATATTTCCGAAAATTGTGTCATTCATCTTTTCATGTGATTTGACGCTATTAAAGGTTTTTTTAAACTTTATTCAAAAGATATAAAACGAAAAAAACCACCGCGTTTTTAAAATAGCATTTTTTGAAGTCACCTGCTTATGAAACCAGAAACATCCCTTATAAAATAATTATAGTTTTATGATGAGAATAAAGCGGAGGAGGGATTTACTCAAGCGATTTGAGATATATGGTATAACAACAACAATAAAATAACAAAATGTGCCTAAAATTGGAGATTTTTCTTTTAGTTTTCTAATATGAAAATGATAATTTATGCTAAAAGTTTTTCAATTTTCAGAAAATATATGTTTTTGGGTTATTATTTAAAAAACATATCCCTTATGTCGTACATATCCCTTGGGGAAGAAAAGTTCACTGGAAAAGATATTTTAGCAAAACGTTTGGTTGTTCAAAAATTTGCACCCACAGCAAGTAATTTGCTAATCGAAGCAAATTGTATAATTGAATAACAGACTGATAATTGTTAAAAGTAATTTTTGGTTAGACTTCCCATATTTCTGCTATGGCGGCAAGAGATGTCGTTAAAAAACATTTTGCTATGATTACAAAACAATATAGCGTCGCGGGTGAACAGCTGACGAAATAAAGCGACGTTACCTGACGCCATTTTATTTTTCTGTGATTGAAATCAAAATGGCGGTTTGACTGAACAACTGACAGTGAAATTTATAGTTTGCAAAAATTATTGTAGCGATAGCTAGATATTATATTATAAAAAATATCTAAATAATAATAATAATATGTTTCTAAAGAAACATAGATTTAAAAAAAATACAATGTTATTATATATTTACAAATATCCGCCCGCCTGTTTATGTAATAATAAATTCAACATGATGCTGCATTCTATATTGCAAATTTATTACCCTCTAATGGCATCTATATTCAACAATGTTTCCGTACGCATATTTATTTGAATATACCGCAACGACGAATTAGATCCATTCCTGCCCAGGAAATGTCGTATGAGGTTCGCTTAAAGAAGTTTTACCCCAAAAAAAAGGAGATGAATGATTATTGATGAACGTTATTCTTCCATTTAAAGTGATTTAATTTATCCGGGTAGAATAATTTTGAGGTGATCGCTTTTCCTACCGGAGTGCATACTAACGAAGACAGATGAACTGCGGTCGGGTGGGTGACAGGTCGCATGATGGCTTGGCGGTTTCTCGCGTCCGCGGAGCTCTCGACGTAGTTAAAAACAACCCGACAGAGCGGGCGCTTTCGGCCGAAACACACGGCCACTTTCGGTACGAATTCGCGACCGTGTCACCGTGCATAAATCATACAGCACGTGAAACAATAAATGAAATCGCACACGCCAAGCGACTGAAAGCGCCGCGACGATACTGTCAGCTGGCATGCGATCCGATGTACCTAAATACTTCACCAATCTGAAAAATAAAAAATGGTACTGGCAACCATAAAATATGGTTGATATAGTTTTCTACCATAATTTTCCATTGTAAGTAATATAATTTCTGGTTGCCTTTAACCTAATATCTAGTTAGCCCTAAAATAATTTTTACAAACTGCAAATTTCACGATCACACCGCCATTTTGAATTCAATCACAGTAAAATCAAATGACGTCAGGTACGGTCGTTTTATTTCGTCAGCTGTTCACCCACGACGCCATATTGTTTTGTAATCATAGCAAAATGTTTTTGCTGATATATTTTTTAATTAGGTACATATCTTGCGATTCATCTTTCACTTTTGTCGGTAGGATATTTACGCCCGAAGCTTTTAGAACAATTGGCACCTTTGAAAGCCAAGCTCGTTCGGCTAATTGGTGGCGTCAGATGCACTCCTTTTATGTTTCGGTCATGTTTTATCTGGAAACAACGAAGATGCTTGTAAGAGCTATCGCTTCGGCTTTGGTTCAACAGGATCTCGGGTTCATGGGGGTTTAAGTAACTTACCCAAACGGATACTTCATTCACAGAGCAAATAAAATAAAAGTTTCAATCGCATACTCTCACTAACAGAGAACGGCTGGCTCAAAAAAACGTATCGCGCAGAACAGCTATTAAACTATGTACAAGGTGTCCCAAGACTATTTACGAAGACTTAAGGGGGGTGTTGTGTAACATATTATGAGTAGGAAATTATCTTCATCTCTTCATCTCTTCTTAGGTTAAACACTAATTATAAACTCATTCGGTGGAAATATTTAATTGGGTTTATTTTATACTTGCTAGTGGGTACCATTATTTTCTCTGATTTTATTAATGTTTACCGCCTGTATATGATTGCATTGTTAAGTAACTGATTTATTCCCAAAATAAAGAATTAAAAGGAACGCAGAGAAGAATGAAATAATTGAACATTTTTTTGGGCAAAGTCACGGTGCCGACAACTTTTTTTTAGCTGTTTTAGATTGTTTTAACCGGTACGCAGGCGTTGTCCGTTTGCGCGAACCTTTTTTTATACAGCCAGTGTGTGATTGATCTCTGTTAGAACTGCTTGCGCTTTGGTCGAAGCTAATTTTCTCCAAAAGCTCATTTTTTCAAAAGCTCATTTTTTCAAAAGCTCATTTTTTCAAAAGCTCATTTTCTACAAAAGTTCAATTTCTCACAAAGCTCATTTCTCCAAAAGCTCATTTTTTTAAAAGCTCGTTTTCTACAAATGGTCAATTTCTCATAAAGCTCATTTCTTTCAAAGGCTCGTCTGCTTCAAAAGCTCGTTTTCTTCAAAAGCTCATTTTCTCCAAAAACTTATTTCTACAAAAGCTCATTTTCTCTAAAAGCTCATTTTCTTCGAAGATCCGTTTTCTTCAAAAGCTCATTTTCTCCAAAAGCTCGTTTTCTTCAAAGGCTCATTTTCTTTAAAAGCTCATTTTCTATAAAAGTTCAATTTCTCACAAAGCTCATTTCTTTCAAAGGCTCGTTTTCTTCAAATGCTCGATTTCTCCAAAAGCACACTTCTTTCAACGGCTCGTCTACTTCAAAAGCTCGTTTTCTATTTCTTTAAAGGTTCGTTTTCTTCAAAAGCCAAAGATCTGATCTGAAAAACATTTTTTTTTTATATTTTTGTTTTTGTTTTACCTATTAACAAAAAATGTACCCTTGGTCAGATGTTTCAGATTTTCTTATATTAGTTAAATAATAACAGCTTTATCTAGATACATAGAGGAATAGGTACTATTCCTGGAAGGAAGCTGATTATTCATTGTGAGCGTTTCATATAGAGTGTATTTTGTAACGGATATATTTTTAAGAGACAAATTCCTGTAGGACGTCGCGCATATTCATCGCCGTAATGGATAAGTCATTTGAAAACGTCCCCCTGAGACCGATACGGCTTTCGGCGACATTTATACCGTGTGTGCCGCGCCTCATTTCTTTGCCGGGCGGCATACGTCACGTCAGCCAGATTCGCAGATTTGTTTACCCCGCGGCTCGACGAGGGGAGCGGAGCAGATTTGGCGTGTTTGTACCCCGGGGAAGTTTCGTTTATTGGCGGGGTAAGTTGTGACTTGGCGTCGACGCGGTCTGAATCCGAATGGGGCCGTATTTACATTTGACCTTTTGGGCGGCGTAAGAGGATTTGTCTAATTCGCTCGTATGTATTGTTTGTTTTTAGTGCAATCCTAGCAGGCTAGAATAACTCATCCGCACTTCTACCATTTTTTCAATAAATGTGGCCATGATATAAACTTAAATCTACGGATGAGAATGATATTACGATGTTATGTCTTTTCTTCCATGTTTGTTCTTCTTTTCTTCTATGAATTCTTTCTACCTCCTATGTGCAGAGATGTGGACCCCCACTGACACAGTTAAACATTAAAGCCTTTGAAATATGGGTCTACCGGCGCAATATAAATAAGAGAGGTGTCTTACTCCGACCACATCACGAGACCTCCAGAGACTGATAGTTCTACAAGCTACAATTATAGCTGCTGTCTGTCTACAAGGTTATTTTAGCCAACATATTCGCCACAAAGCAGTTAAAGTTCCACAAGAAGACGTTACACATACTATTGATAACCATCGGTGACAATCGTAACCGAACCTCAGAATTTCGCGATGTGTGGATTTACCAACCAAACATCACATTATCTACTCTTTCTTCGATTCCGACTTTGGACAGCTACCACCGAGTAGAGGTTTCTCGCCATTCAAATCTGTTCGCATCCAGAAAGAACCTGCAACTCCTGACAGTTTACTTTTTGTTGCTGTTTCGCGGTTGAAATTCCAGGATTTTATTTTTTAACAGTCGTCTTTGCGTCTACAGATTTGCTAAGCACATTGCTGTGGCTACATAAGAGCGACTTTAGTTCTGTGGTTAGGGTTGTATTCATTTCATATCCTACAAGTAGTTAAAAGTCCTCGTCTCTGGATCAACTCGGACGAGTGCGCAAGCGAGACAGCATGTGATAGACAAGTACTCATTTCTGTATCAACTCGGTCGAGTGCGCAAGCTTGCGAGGGAACCAAACAACTCACATGCTGTCTCGGACCAGTTGTTCAACTCGGCCGAGTGTAGATTCAACACGGCCGAATGTGCGAGCGAGACAGCATGCGTCTTGCTTGCGCACTCGGCAGAGTTGATCCAGAAGTGAGGACTTTTATCTCCACAATACACTGGTTAATCTCACTGCAGACTAATACAGGATTATCGAAGTGCTATCGGCGACCCTTGAATGTGCAGCCGATTTTACGGTCACGAGCCATCCTCATGCGTTATCTTTACGGCTTTGGGTTTTTTCCGAAAGCAAAACTTAGTTTAAGAGTTGAGACATGCGCACTGATGAACTGCCTTAATCAATTTATTTTTAGAGGTAAGACAAAAATAACTAAAAATATTCGTTTATTTATGGTAAGTAATGTTCGATGACTTCGAAAGTTCGAAAATTTATATAAGTTGTTAATCGCGTAAATATATAATAGTTAAATGAAGAAAATGCAAGAGACAGAACATATTCACAGAAAAAAATATTGACCTCTGAGTTAACCGAAAAGTTCAGTAGAATCATAATTTTTTGTAGCTACTGAATTTTAGTAGGCCCAACCGAAGTCTATACAATCTGTTTGATAGACTGTACAAACCAATTCCAGTAGATTGATAAATCGTTCACCTAACAAAAATATCTTGTAACCTGCAATCGTAAATGCAGGATCAAATGAGAAGTTGTATACACATTACAATACACATACAATAGCAATACAAGAGAATGTTTGGCAATAATGCAATAATATTAATTGAATTTTAATAAATGTGAGTAATTTAAATAATTCTATTTATTTATTGGAAAGAATATAGGTATTTTTACTTACTTTTTATGCCCTTGATAACATATTATTTCTGAGGATTTATTATTCCGCCTTGGAATTTTCGCATAATCCCGAGGAAATTTCTATCCTGGATTCCAAAATTCCTTCAGTTATTCAAATGGGCACAGCAGCGAAGATTCGTCGAATCGGGATAATATTTGCATTCGGGGAGGTATGCTTCCCGGAATTGCGTCTGCGTATTCAGGACACACTTTGTTGTCTGGTATTCTGATATATTTAACGTCGTCATTGTATCAATTATAATTATTTACCCATTCAATTATACTAACAAAATAACACAGTTTCTAATGCGACTCTTCATTCTTTTAGGAATATTAATACGCTAAGGGAAAACTTCGGATTACTTTTTGAGCATATTATGCGCACGGAGCGAGGAGTGTGACATTTGGCATAGTTAAAGTTTATGTGGAGAAGGATTGCGAAAAGTTAAAATTATCTGTAATATGTGTTATAAATACATTAAATTTAATAAAATAAAACGTTAATACTAACTGACAGATTGACTGAATGAGTTTCGAACTGTGATTTTTTTGTGATTTCAAATGTTCCTTGTTCAATAATCTGTCAAGACAAAAAGCATAATTGTTTGGTTAAAAAAAAGTGAGTATATTTTATTATATAAATTAAACCCAATCTAATCTTAATTTCAGTAACTAAACTTTACATGTTACATTTTTTTTACATCCAGATATTCGCTCTTATCTTCCATTATGCCTTTACATAAAAATGACGTGAGCCACAAAAAAGAAGGAAAAATATATATTCTCGTAAAAGTCGAAATGATAATAGGCCAATTGCAAATTTAAATAGTATGCATAGTATTATAAGTAATTATTTTGAGGGATAAATTTAAATGTTTACTGAATGTCTTTCCAATTTGAATACTTTTGATTGTGGATTTACAATGCAGGTTTCGCAATGTAGAACTCCCTTTGGTTGAAAGGCTGCATTCACTTCATGTTGTCATAAGGGTAAAGCATATTGGCCTTATCATTATCGTTCATTATATGTACACATTATTTTTAGTTGAAATTTACCTAATTTAAGGCCATCGTGGCAATTAATTAGGTCATACAAATTGGAGATGATTATTGCTAGTCTGAATATTTTTCGAATAGAGAGAGTCGAGAGTTTGAGAATTGATTAGTTTATCGAGTTATTTCATCATTTCTAACTAACTCATTTACCGTTCTAAGGATGATGTCGTAGGTAGTACATATTTAATGTAACATATAGTAACCATGTTACTCAAAAAGTAGCAGTATTGTTTCCATGATAATACATTTTTTCAATTTATGTATGCTATCATTTTTTGTTACATCTTTATGAGCGGTTGAAATAAATAAATACGTAAATGATAATATTTCCTAAAAGTTTAACGACGCATTTTGCCAGAGCGTTTCGTTCATTCTTTTCAATTCTTTATAATTAAAATAAAGCTGGAATGTCGCGTAGATTATGAAAGATCTTCGGCTGTTTTCGTCTGCTGTTTTATGGTCGTTTTTGCCTCAAATGCCATCCATTAGTTATGTCTGCAGGGCCTCCGCGTCACAAGGACGACGAAGTGAGGGTTTTATTTTAAGTTGGTGCTCTTTTTTTCGA
Organism: Neomicropteryx cornuta; assembly: GCA_020383195.1. Taxonomy (NCBI): domain Eukaryota; kingdom Metazoa; phylum Arthropoda; class Insecta; order Lepidoptera; family Micropterigidae; genus Neomicropteryx; species Neomicropteryx cornuta. Next base: position 1,169,937 of record JAHKQU010000028.1, read on the forward strand.
CCTCCGAAACAACACACTCATGACTGAGAGCCCGAATGAAGCGTGTCACTTTTTTCCAACGGCTCTTATAATATATTATTTCGGGGATTAGTATGTTTCGCCTCGGAAATGTCCCCGGGATTGATAGCCTTTCATATTTCACTTTGCAAGGGCGCTCATTTCTTAACCTTGATTGCAGATTTACTTATCTAAATGCTCCTTAAGGCGAAGCCAAAGGAATAATATTAATTTGGATTCATTTCGACCCTTTTTTCTATACATTTGGTAAACATTGGATATTTAATCATAAATATGTTTCGATACCCTTGTCTTCAACATAGTAATTAAGCAGATTTTTAAATTCACACCTATTTCTGAGAAATTTAATAAACGATAAACTGCTAATAGTTCTTTTTTAGTTGAATTGATCTTTTATAAAAGACAGAGCCTTAGAAAATGCATTGTGACAGTTAGATAAAAGTACATTAATCAACAACTTCTACAGGCATCTCCAATTTAACATATATGTTTAACAGAACGAACTAGCATCTATATTTATATATGTGATAATAAGTGTAAGTATTGTGATTTGTGAGTATATTGTGGCGTGGAGAACGTAAGAAAGGGTTTGTGTTACGAGTATATGTGTGAATGGTATATATATATATATATGGTGATGACAAAACACTGATACTAATATTATTTATGTTCATCGAGTTTCTTTTATGTTAAGTATAAAGTCGCCTTTATGCAAATGAAAAATGTTTTACGAATATAGTTTATTACTGAATTCATTGCATAGTTCGTTTATTTATTAGAATTTGTTAATTTATTAGATGTATAAAACAGGGATTACTTATAACATAAAAATACTTGCAATTTGTACAAATAAATAGGATTGTAGACTAACAAATTTCTTAAACTAAATTAAAGTCGATTAAATTAAAATAAAATAAAATAAAAATATTTTAAAAAGTGTGTAAGCAGATGTGACGCTTCGCTTGTGACGAGATTGTAACGCTATCGAGTCACAGCAGGCAAATTTGTGAAGTTATGTGTGGACTACTCCCTATAAATATTAAAAAAGAAAAGTTTAGTACCAGTACTAGCTCAAGTTTGAAAATACTAATGTTTCCTTCCATACCGTCATTAATATTTTTTTACACAGCGGATGAGACATTGACCTTTTGAATTTGTATAAAAATGGAGCATTCAAAAAATATTTTATCGAAACGTTTGTTTGTTTAAAAGTTTGCATCCATATTTCTTGTTATGGCAACAAGAGATGTAGTAACACAATATTCTAGCAAAAACATTATGCAATGATTACAAAACAGCTGGCGAAATAAAACGACGTTACCTGAAAATTTAGCAGTCGCAACCATAATATTTTATTGTTTTCACTTGTTACCGTTTTAATTTGTAAATCAAAAGCTGATCCGTGAAATTGACAGTTCGCAAAAATTATTGTAGCGATAATTAAAGGTAATCAAAAAATATAAAAAAAACATTCTTTGTTTTATTTTTTGTATTAAAATTAATTTGTTTTTATCTGATGGTCTGTCTATATCACATAATTAGTTACCGTATGGTTATAAAATAATATTATGATCTGGTGTAATTATTTTCAACGTTGTCATAAAACCGTCGTCAGAATAGAGTCTACCCACTCGTGGAGTGGGTCGCTCGTTGGACGCTTAATTGGGCATATCATCGTTCCGTCTCCCTTCCTCCTCTACAGCCCGCCCATCGAGATTGGGCCCTCTCGCTCGTGCGTCTTTTCCCTCTTCTGCCTCTATCTTTTCTGGATGAGTAATATTATTTCGGTCTTTCGGCTCGTTAAAATATTTAGCCCTTTCTTGTGGGATGGGATTATTACCGTGTGTTGGTTCATTAAACGTTGTGTTCGTTGGCATCCATTTATTTACCGGGTTCACTAACTGCGAATCGAATAATTGCGTCGTATTTTGATCGCTAACCCACTGCGAGTAAGGTAATTTAAAATGCATTAGATTTTATTTGGTATTTTTGGTTACCCGGTTATGAAAAACTTAAAAAAAAAAAAATGTGCTCGGGAGCTATATTTTTAAATATTCAAGATGATCTCAATACACTCTCTACATTTGGAGCTGTGAGAATAATACGAGTGTATTGATATCAACATAGAATTCTATATATAAGAAATTGATAATCACAAGGGATTCATTTCCAGAATTACAAATCCCTTTAAGAACTCTCAAAGTTTAATTCGCCTATATAATGCTTTAGTAAGATTGCATTTAGAATAAGGCAGTGTAATTTGGAATCCCAGGCATTAACAGACACTAAGAATAATACAGATAATAACAGAATAATATGATGTACATTTAATTTACAATTCTGTATTATATTAATGCATTTTGTTCTAACTCTAATTTCCATTTCAATCTTCAGGTTGCTGAGCAATAATTGTGGAACCTTTTTTAAATAAACAACGCATTAGATTTCATTTGGTATATTTGGCACCCCCGGTTTTGAAAAACTTTCACATGTGCTTAGACGTAATTTCTATCTGACCTTTTAAATGGGAGCCTTTAAGTTTAAGGCGTAAAATATGTCGTCTCATTAACTTATTTAGGGCCTACTTGAAGCTCCCAGCATGGTCCTCCATTAGTAAGCAACTTCAGAAACCCTTCTATATTGGACGAGAGGACCATTCTCATAAAATAAAGGAAATTTGGCAGCGTCTTCAAGCCATACCCTATGACCCCTTCCCAGCTAAGAACAAGAATAAAAAAACTTGGCTTTAAAATAACTTCGTTGCACCATCTGCCAATCAGGAATGTACCTGAGGAATGGTACCTCCAAAATAACAGCACTGCTCTTGAAACAAAGTATTTATTACTGGCCAGTTGCAATTAATACAAACTCATCATGTGGGCAAATATGTGTTCAGCATTATAAATTATTATAAATTGAAATAAATATTATATTAGTATTTTTTCATTACTAGCCGCGCCTCAAAATGTACAAAAAGGAACTAAAATGGTGTTAAAATTGATGACTAATTGAAAGAATGTTGAACCGCTAGGTATATGTTGTTTTTTTGAATCTACTCAGACCTAAAAAATAACCCTCTGTAGTCCATTTTTATTTCATTGTTCGAATGAGTCGATCTTTGCCGAATCGCCTTCCTAAAATCTGTAAAATTTATTTACCTTCTAAAATTATGTCACGCAAATTGTAATGGTTTTTTTTTATTTTATGTGTTCTGCTTTTTTTTTACAACCATTACAATTCCCCCCCCTCCCTACGTTTTCCACTGGGCTATTCTTTGAAGCGCGTTATGTTTGTTTACGTAAACGTTTTCAATCGACTGTTGTAATCCAATCTAATTTTATATATTTTTGATCGATGGCGTTTATTCTGAATACGTTTGAACGTTTCTTCAAAATTCATCGCCGTTGATGAAAATCAATTTTATTGTACTTTTTCACAGTGCCCTCGAGTATTTGACGCCATTGTAGTAACAATGAACCCTTTGTAACATCGGAACACAATGACTTATTTGACTTCGCTTCGAGTCGCTCGCGGCAGCCGCCTTTGCATTTATAAATTTTAATACTTGTATCACACTAGACGCCGATACTTCGTTAGACGATTCGGCGAACGGAATATTTGTTTTTCGTTTGTTCTAGAAGTTTTCCATTATAAATTTATTATCATCATTATCAGGTCTCCATCCACTGTTGACTGAAAGCATCTCCTAATGTGCGCCATTTCTTCTCATTTTCTGCTATCCGCATCCAGCTGTTTCGGGCTCTTTGGTTGATGTCGTCCGTCCAACGCGCTGGTCGTCGACTTAACTTCGTCTTCCAGCTCGAGGTCTCTATTCTGTTCCGGCGGTTGTCAGACCTTCGGCAACTTTATTTCTATGGCGGATAGTATCATTGCAGATTCTGTCACGCAAAGAGATTCCAAACATAGCCCTTTCCATAGCTCGCTGTGCGACTTTTAAATGTATAGGGTATTCATATTCAATTTTAGAAGCTAGTTACAGTGATACTGTTATATATAGTAGTAGGTTGGGCAAAAACAGTGTTTAACAACAAGAAGTCTGCGTTTAAAAATACCTTCGTTTAACACTGAAATGGATTAAACATAGTCTTATAAAGCCCATTCCAAAATGAAGAATTTCCCTAGTAAGGAAGGAATTGAACGCAACGTTCTTTTTCCTTATTATTGGTTTTATCTTGGACGAATATTCTTTGCAATAATATAAGAAGGCCTAACAACTTGGGTGCATTCAGACTACTGTCCACTACTGTCTTAATTCAGAACATCTTCTCGTTAGTCGCTTCCAATTAGGTAGTGAAATTTATCGCTGTAGACTATCGTATCGCCTAAAGACACATCTGCTTGCTTTTCTTTGGATAAACTTAAGTTTGTCCTTAACATTAACATTAACATTATCATTGTTTGTCATTAAGTTTGTATTAACATTGAATGTGTAGATCCCATACGAATATGCAGTATTCAAGCAAGGGATGAACGTTTTATATGCTGGTTTTTAATTTTTGTAAAGTCTAATAAACCGTAATTGTCTGCGAGTCTATGGGTTCTTCCGAGATGCTTTGTGGTAGAGTAGGTATTTAATTCTTCGTCTATTTTGGTTAATTCTTCTAAATCGATTTGGTGTTCTTTTCTATTCAATTAGTTCTTCACTTTTTCTATTTATATACAATTATTAGGCCTGTGTCTCAGAAAATCAAGCAATATTTGAATACATCCTTACGTTTCGATCATTGGTAATATTTTTTTTGTTCTACTATACTTTTATGTTTTATATTTTTAACCCCCATCACAAACATGGGATGTTATGGGCTTAACGGGTGGGTGTATCTGTGACATCGTAGCTCCCAAGCGACGAACCGATCCTAATGGTTTTTTTTTAAGGGGACTTGATCGAGTTTGTTTTTAAGTTTCTTATAAGTTGTAGGCCTGTCTTTTAACACTTATCGGTTGTTTTTATTAGTCGCTTTCAAATTATCGCACTTAGAATAAAGTTTGTAGATCGTATAAAAATATGACGTTTACGATTTTGCGAAATATTCCATATTATGAAAATTTACAATAATTGTATCATTGGATTATTATTATTTTAAAATAATTAATTTGTCGTACGACCGGATTACAGATGTTGTAACTGTTTATCTTTGTCACATTAAAAAAAGTGTGTAAAAATTACGTACGGAAGGTGACTTTCTTCCATTGCCAATGTTGAGCTCAAATAAAGGCATCCCCAAGGCAAGGCAAGGAAATCATATTCGGCTGAGCTAAGCACACTTCAAATAAGGAATCCCTTGTAGTAAAAACATCCCACTTCGGGACAGTATCAGATGTGTAAATTTAAGATGTGTCTTTACTCGACTTCAAACCATTATTAAATAACGCAATCGTTTGAGTCTTATAAGTCGGAGATAACATAACGTTAAAGTTACGAAAGATAAATTTCTGCCGAGAAATACCTTCGTTCCCCTGAAGGTGCGTAATTCTTCGGAGGAATAGAATATATTTCCCAACACTTTATGGCAACGGACGGGCTCCGTGGAACATAAACAGTCGAGATTTAAGGCCTTGGAGACTTTTAAGTTTAAGTTCCGTTGGACAAACGAGGAGCCTGTTCGCTCTCGATCTTCACGCCCCTGCGGCGCTCGAGATGACAAATGCCCAACCTCAGCAAACCAGTACCGAATTATGTATATTCTTTTACTAACCGTTTTTAGGTTATCGTGGAAAATACCTAACGAAATGGGTTACGCACGAATATTTGCATAAATGTTTTCTGCAACAATATTAATAAACTAAACTGTTTTACATTTTTTTTAAACTTTGATATAGATCAACATCCTAAAAGGAGTATCCTAAATTTAGAAACAACCTTTATATATTAAAATATGTATTTATCAAAATATATTACGAATTTTATTTATTTATTAGGCAACACATTAAAATATTACATAACATAATTATATAAAATAAAATATTTCTTCCAAAACCTTCCACACTATGAGTGACACAACCTTCAACAAAATATTCAACAGTGTACCAAGGACACTGGCTGTGTAACCACACGCACCACTTCCAAACCCGGTGAGCGAAGAATGAACCCTTCTCTCTCAAGAGTTTGCCAAGTTTATCAGCAAACTAGCGCATCGGGAGACCATGGACCCAGTGTAATTTCAAAAAATCAATAAAATATGACAAACTAATACACATGTAATAATAAATTGTGTATGGTATATTTAAGGCGAAGCTAAAGGATAAATATTAATTTCTATTAATTTAAACCCTTTTTTGTGGTGGGTATTTGGTATCCATTGGATATTTAATCATAAAAAAATATGTTTAGATACCTTGATCGTATGCCTTCAACATAGTAAACGCAAATTTTTAAAATTCATTTCTATTTCTGAGAAAAAAAATAAATATATGAAACTGCTAATAGTTCTTTTCAGGTCTCTTAGAAAAGACTTTAGAAGCCTTAGGAGAAATAGTAATTGAAAGGCAAATGAAGGGTCTAAATTCTAAAAAATAGAAATGTTTGTTTTTTTTATTTCTTTATTATGAAGCTATAATGAAATAAAAACCAACATTTGCTTACTGACCGCGCAGAGAGTAAAACCTGACGTCCTATTAAAATAAGGTACTCAATTTGAAGGTCTACTGTCAATATGCTTATCCTTAACAAATGAATAAATATCGCGCAACACTAGACACGGCCCAGGGGATTGTTCTTGGCCCGTCTACAAGATTATTCGCCCGCATTGGGGCGAATGCATACATACGAGTTAATTCACGCGGATAGGCTCGTTCGCGCGGCAGACGAGATATTTCCGATTGGTGTTTTTTTTTCACGCGAAAAAAACCGATAAGACTCGATTTATATACGAAGATATAGACGAGTAGGAAATAATATAAAAAATGCGAAAAAAACTTCCCCAAATTGATTATTTTTTTTTAACAGATGTTGTCAATTCAGTCATCGCGCGAATTCCGATGCCCTGATCGATAATGGCCTTGACACCGTTACGGTGTACGGTGTATATACTGTTAAATTTGAGATACCTGTCTTAAGTTGTTAATTAATGTATTTTTTGTTTGTTTGTGTATAGCTGTATGTATTTCTAAGAATCAAATAAATAAATAACGATTTGTTTACACGGTTATCGCATAGATTTCATTTTATAGACAATTTGCTCTGAGCTTGGAGTATTACGAATATTCGAACTTGGAAATTTGAACTTTAACTGTTTTATTTTTTTAACTTTATTTTTGTAGCTTTAGATTTTTAAGATCTATTGTTTCAGTTCAATTTTCTACTCGTGAAAAGCGTCTGTTTTCCCCGCGAGGGGATATTTTCGTCCGTCCGCCGGAGCTCGTAAGCGATTCGCGTCTGAGTTATGCAAGGCGATCGTAAATTCAGCGCGCGTCGGCTCGCAGCCTCCTTCCGCGGACCACTTCTCGCGGTTCCTCCTTTAAACGTTGTATCGTTTGTATTTTATTGGAGTTCATATCGATATCGAGAAAACTCATCAATTTTTCTCCGGCGCGGGAGAAGTTTTCTCGCGAGCGCGTCGACCGGTACTTGTTTTATCTCGCTGATAGCTTTTCGATTCGATGCCTTTACGGGCAAATCATTTGCAATTTGCGCTAATTGAACGCACTTGCAGTCGTAAGTATACTTTTTATTTTTGTATTTTACACTGAAAAGATATTTTAGCAAAACGTTTAGTTGTTGAAAATTTGCTAATCGAACATAAGTGTAAGCAAATCATATAGTTGTGCGTACAGACTGATTATTGTTAAATAATGTTTGTTAGATTACCATATATGTCTTGCTATGGCAGAGATGTAGTTAAAAAATATTTTAGCAAAAACATTTCGCTATGATTATAAAACAATATGGCGTCGTGGGTGGAACAGCTGACTAAATAAGACGTTGATACGATTTTGTTGTATTTACTTCTGACCATTTTAATTTTTTATAATTCAAATGAAATCATTTTTTTTTATTTTAATCTAATTAATACTAAAAATGAACTCACTATTACTTCTATAGCCAAAATGCCGCGGGCACAAGTAGAGATACGAAACGAGTAACCCATAACAAGTAGTCTGGAGAGAAAAAGATAACGTTAATGACGCCTGTAGGGCCTAGCTGTAAGACGTCAGGTTTGGTTAAATAATTTACTACTAGTAAACGATGTATAGAAGCGGTTGATTTTATATGCTAGCGACATGGTGTCATAGCCATTCTAGTTTAATATAACGATTTCAAGCATAATATTTCTAATAAATTAAATATACCTAAAAATACCCCTGAGGAACTCCAATATCTTCCTGTCTTTGATCGGGGAAAGAGGGCAGGGGGGTATTAGGCGTTTAGGGGAAAATGAACGTCGCTCTGTCGCGTTAGATAAGAGAGAAAACCGTGGCTGAAAATAGAACAACAGAACGCCAACAGGCGATCGCAGCCGAAGAAGTAAAATGGTGCGATCAAAGCTACCAAATTGATTACATTCCAGAGGAAGTTCTCTTTTCGAGTAAAAGCGATGTTATTTGTTTATTTTTATTTCCTTGAAAGGCGTATTTGTTATTTTACTTTACCAATTGTAAATTGTACTCCTTACTTAATTCCCCCGGGTTCGAAGTTAGGCCCTGCGGGTTTGAGTGGCAATACAGGTGTCTTCGCGTCCGCGGCTTGGTTAGGTTAGGTTAATAATTATTATTATATTCCAATAAAAACAACAAATTTTAAACGAGACAACGTCTGTATATTTTACTTGAATTCCTATTTTTTATTAGGCGTATTGTTTTATAGAAATGTCAGCGTGCTAGTAAATTTTCGTCTTGGCTGATTATATTGTCATATTTGATGCCTGAAAAGTGCGTACTAAAAAAACAAGACAAACGTCAATATTTCCCGGAGTATCAGCTAAATAACTTCAGAACGTGAAGGCTACTATATTATATTAGGAAAGTCTAATCAAACAACACAGAATTGCTTCGAAAAATTGAGCACAATCTTTCGAAGCAATTTTATTTCGAAAAATTTATTTGACCAATTTGTTCTCTGCTGCTCATATTTAGAATGAAAACAACGCTGATGAATTAAGAATAGCTTGGGAAGATAATGTCCCTATAAAAGGAATGGATGGGTCTGAGCACAAAGAATAAGATGTGGTCCAGCGAATACTAGGGGCATGACTTTATCGGCCATATTAATTGATGGGTGATATTAAGATATATCAAGCAATATCTTATAGCAAGCAATAGCTTCAAATGTGTTTCGAAAAAAACAAATGATGGTTGGTTGGGCAGATATAAAAACTATGTCTTTAAAACTTAGTCGCACTCGCCAGACTCAAATTTTTCATGTTTCTAAGTGTACCACAAATTATGCTCAAAATGCTTAATACTTTATCCGTACAATTGCAATTTTGGTGAGATTGACATTTTTCACCTAAGACGTGATAGTTTTGTGAAGTCTGTTGAGGAGAGAGTCACACAGCACACTTTATTACACACACTCATACTTCTTGCAATTTCGTTTATTGTATAAATTTAATTATTGTATAATAGGTAATTTTCTTGCTTACAACTCTTTCTGCCATATATACCTTATTATTATGTAATTACTTTTAATCGGCCTTAGTAATGGTGTAACGCTGTTTGTAATTCAAATAAATAAATAAAAAATATAATTAGTAAAACAAAACTTTGACTACCGAAAATGAAATTGGCAATATTACATTTCTTCGCAGCAAAGGTGCTGTGTTGTTAAGAGCAAAGTTTTCGGCGATCGCGTTTCGAGAAATAAAATGAAACGATGAAATCGACTGAACTGATTACATTCCCGCCGGCTTCGGGAATCCCCGCAGACAGCTTTCGTCCCGAATTCGGGGGACTGGAATCGCTTTTGTGCTTCCGTCCTTGTCGCCCTCGTATACGCTCGCGCTTTACAGAAGTCATTAAAAGTTCGCTCGAGGTGTGTTTTGGCTCGCCGAAATCATAATAAAACGCAACGCACATTAGCCGAACGAAACTCGCCTGTGCTCCAATGGCGCGGCGATCTCATTCGCCAAGTTGCGCTGCCGGTTTTCCATTGTGCGCCGGACCTCTCTCTTCATTATCGTCGAGTGGAAATATCGTTTGGGAGAGGATGCTTTGATATTTGCTCTCCATATTAGCCGGGGCCGTAACGAGCCTTGCTTTCGTCTCGTGATTCGCGTAAGTTTCCCCTCTGATGTTTCTCTGCTATCGATGATTACGAAGGTCGCTATCATGACTGTAATCTACTAAAATTGAGTTCGTTATCTGTTCCTTTATTAACATCTAGTTTTTTTTTATACTCCAGTCCGTTAGTTCCTTCTTCTATGCAATACTGTATTTATCTAATCATTCTTTTTAATTTTCTTTTGTATGTTGTAAGAGAATATTTATTTCTGTGAGATTATCAGAGGAAATCTAGTTTTTTTTTATACTCCAGTCCGTTAGTTCCTTCTTCTATGCAATACTGTATTTATCTAATAGCACATCATTCTTTTTAATTTTCTTTTGTATGTTGTAAGAGAATATTTATTTCTGTGAGATTATCAGAGGAAACGCAATTGCGTTAAACTTATGTACCATTATCTTTCGCTACATTGAATGTAGTTAAATCAAATGATCGTACTTTAGCTGTTTTTGTGGTTATTTTTAAAGAAACAATAGCAGTGTTTTTGAATATTTATTTATATTTTAAAAAAAAAAATGTTTTTTTATTTAAAACACTTTATAAATAACCTTTCTCGGAAGAGGTAACTCTTACCTAATTAGAAAGGCGACAGACCTTATCAATTCGGCCAACATGAGTGGTACCCAGGCACTCTAATATATTTGGATATTGTATTTTGTTTTAATATTTAGGGTAAAACTGCACATTTTGTCGCCGATACCTTATTATGTTTAATAATTGAATTTAAATTTGCTGTTATCATTATTTTGGTAGACCGGTGCAAGTGTTAATGCGGGTTTATAATAAAAATTAGGTTAAAATTTGCGAATTGTTTCACTGTATGATTAAATTCTCTTAAATGATACACTCATCTAGATGTAGAAGTTGTGTAAGTTGTATCTAAACATTTCGATGTTTATATTTTGAGGCAGATGGCGAAACTTCCTAACAGTTGGCTTAGGCAATGCTCGCTTCAAGTTCGTCACGTTGGCTTCATTGCCCGCGGCCGTTATCTGCTCGCGTTGATAAGTCCGCCGTTTTGGTGTGTCTCCGCCGTTACCCTCAACCCTAACTGCCGCCTAAGGAGATAGTACGGCAAGCATTGGCTGCTTTTCCGCATTTTGATTCAGCAAAAACTATACGGCCTTTGAATTCGTACCAACTCCCAATACAAGCCACCCGGCTACCGTTGCTTGTGCACTGAAAAAAAGATACGGCAATAGCAGCAAAAATATGGAATTGGCAACCGATTGATATAGTAACAGAAATCATTTGTGTTGGAGTTCCACATCGATTATTGGTAAACATTTTGTTTTTTAACATATGTTCAATGAAATTTGGCTTAGTAAAATATTTTTTTATCTTATACTGGCCTAAAATGATTCTCCGATTTTAACAATTTACCTAACGCAATTCAAACTTATTCGATGATAAGGGTTAAGAAGATTTAACCCGGTCATTTCTCCATAAAACGCTATAGTTTTGTGACTCTTATTCGTAGATGTAGAAGAAAAATAATACTTGGTATCGTTTTATCTTCTAAATATTTAGGCTTCTATAGAATTATTAAGTTAAATTTTTAGACTCACAAAAAGTCTGTTTTTTTCGATCAAAAGCTTGTTTAAATACAAGAATCGAGAAAATAAAACTACATAAATTTACAATTTATTTTATAAAGATTTATTTATTTATTGTTAATTTTACAGAAAAACTTACAGTTAGACATACAATTATTACAAAAAAAAACATTTTATCTATAAACATACAAAGAGATGTTACTTAGATGTTATTGTAATTTAAACTGCTAATACATCTCCTCTCATCTAAATTCGCACTTAGTGGCACGTAAGAAACTTCACCGTGTCCAAATGCAAAGATGCAAATTCATCTAAGTTTTTAGACATGAATTGATTCTGTTTTTCGTAATTAACCAACAACGCGGTACAGAGCGTCGATGCGTTAGATGAGCACGCGCGAGAGAGAGAAAATCGCCACCGGAGAGAGGCCCCTTAAGGTAGTTTATCCGAACATTGTTTAGATGGTCATTTATCATTTGATACGCAATTGTATTCTTTCGCCACAACGCACAGCGCTGATAAGGACCCGGGAAAGCTCAGGGCTGGGGAAAAAACGCGAACATGAAACAGCGCCCAAATCGACCGTGAAAATGGCGAACGTGCCATGAAACACGCCAAAGTTTGGCGCCGAAGGAAATTTAAATTCTTCTCGAGAATTTGTTTTTCGTTTCGGATAATTGGAATCATTTGCCGTGCAGACGGAGGGACGGTGGCTCGGTCGAGATTTGCAATTCAAATTGATTTTTATTCTACCTTTTGTATCGTTTCTTTGCCGGGGATGACTTTAAGCCGTGCGCTTTTCTCCGTATTATTACGAGCTTTTTTTTAGGTTATGTTGTTTGTATGTCGGTTTAGGTTAAATCTTGTAAGCTGAATTAGAACCACTTCCTCTTCCCGCATTATCACCATCATTATCAGCCAGTGTCCATCCACTGTTCGAGGTCTCCATTCGAGGATTTTCAAGCGTATAAATAAAAGCTTTATTATTATAAATATTTTTTACCATTAATTTATTATACTTATTTTGTTTTGTTTTGGTTACGTTGATATAACTAGGAATCTATTTTAATTAGGTTAGCCATAATCATAATCTTTTTTCAATACAAAAAAAATGTAAAAAATCGTATGCAGACATTTTTAAGGTAAAGTTTAAAACATACAGTAATTCAACAGGAAATTGCCATTAAATAAAAACAAATTATTTTTATTTTTTATTTATTTCATTTAAAAAAAATCTACAGATTAACATACTAATTTAAATTAACTTACGAAGAAAGAAAACAAGTTTATATTACATAAGTAAATCTAAATACAGATTCCTACATTAATAGCTATATTAATAATAATAATACAATTATAAACATCTAAATAAATATTCTATTCTGGTAATTATGTAAATTCCCCAACCCCTCCTACTTCCTAATCCCAACCTTGGTCTCAAATGTATTTTTTTATTTTATTAAGTTTGGAGGCTTTATGTTTTAATTGTTTTTACTTCTATATCAGCTGCTGTTTCCTAAAATAAATAAATAAGTATTTAAGAACGAACTTAAAGAAAAAGAAAGAAAAAAAATGTAAAACAAAACTTAAATATAGAAATAGTTTACATTTTTCAGTTATGTATAATATCAAGACATTTTTTTTAAATTGAGATTTATTTGTCCGTATGCAAGTAAAGTCTGTGTGAATTTGTAATTTTGCAAATAAAATATTTGCCTTTAGAGGCTCTCCTTTTTTTTAAAGTTTTATTTTTTGTCATCGTCTCTGATTTGCACGTATTACAGTGTAAAAGTAGTAATGTGTTGTATACAGAGTATAAATAAACAAAACAAAAATAAACAAGTTCCTAATGTCGAAAATAAAACGATGAACTTACAAACATACCTACCTTCCTGTTGTTTGTTCTTGTTTTGTTTATTGTATTTTAATTATTTATTTTTCTTGATGCCGATTTAACCAAATAACGCCGGAGTCGTCCTCAGCGCGAGTGAGTTTTCCGCCAGGGCGGTAAAAAGCGTTTTTATCGTCTTTGTGTCTTCAGTCAATTGGATTCCATTCGTTTGGACTCCCCGAGCAACCTTAACTTCTACCCGTACGAACTCCCAGATTTGCAGCCGTTCTGCAATTCTGTTCTTTTTATGCACGCACATTATAGTTCACTTCTAATGCCCTATATTGAAAATATATTATCTCTTGTTAGGATGCACTGAAAAAAAATCTTGTCCTGTAACCTCAACAGACTATTTGGTCACCGTTACTAAAGTTTTTAAAAGAAAAAAGTTTTTTACTAAAGGTCAACCAAAGTACGGTACGCCCGACTGAACTCTGGTACACAAAAAACAACTGCTCTGTAAGCGCTATCGAACTGTTCGGTAGAGAAACAAAATGGCGGAACAGGCGAGAAGCGCGAGGTGTGTTTCGAGTCTACTACCGATTGTTTGATTGACGTAACAAAACAGTATATTGTAATGTGTATGCAATTTTGTCATTTGATTTTGCATCTACGTAGATGGTTTGGTACAGGTCTCAAGAAAGTTTTGTTAGGTGAACGATCTATCAATTGATATATTCATTGATCTATCAATTTTCCATTGATATAGCACAAGTTAAATAAATATTTTTTGCTCAACTCACAAAAAGAAAACATTTAGTGGATATAGTGCACTTAGTGCAGATATTTCGCATTTTAATAGACAAAACACACCATTTTCTAATTTATAGATAGATCTCAATATATATTCTGTTCGAAATCAACAATGTTGGTAAGTTAAACAGGTATATCAGAAAAAAGTTATTTTAATGAGACTAATGATTTTATGATACGGTGACAGTGACAGACAAATCACCGGTTCCGCCTTAATAGGGCACAACTTATTAGGGCGGCAATAGATGTCAATTATTGTTGAATATTAATTGTATTTTTTCATAAAACGACTGTACATGTATTCCCCTAGCAATGCGGATTTCATCTAGTAGCCGTAGTGCTGGGTCGTAGCCGTAGCCCGTCTCGTGATTTAAGCAGCCTTACAGTGAAGGCTATGTCTTTTAATAGCCCGCTCATTCCTATCCGGGGTAGTTCGCTTGCCATCGGGCCATTACAGTCCGCGCCGCGTACAAGCGAAGCGTCTATAGCTGTCGCATTTCGCGCCTCGTGGCTTCTCGCTCGCGCGCCCGCCATTAAGTGGCCGGGCGCGCGCGGCGATCAAATTTTATTCGCCGCACGTCTATGCGATCTTTTTGAGCTTTTTGAATATTTCACCGCGGCGCTCCGGATTAAATATGCTCTAAATAACCTTACTCCACTGCTCTACTTCTTCGAGAGCTGGTTATTGAATTGGATACTATTGGCGCTCTATTTCATTGTGAACTTTTGCAGCTACGTTAAGGCGAAGCAAAAGGATAAATATTAATTTCGATTCATTTAGACTTTTTTTTTTCTATGGCTATCATTTGGTAACTATTGGATACTTAATCATCAAAAAAATATGTTTAGATACCTTCAACTTATGTCTTCAACTTAGTAAAGAAAGATTTTTAAAATTCAATTCTATTTCTGAGAAATTTAATAAATGATAAACTGTTGATAGTTCTTTTTTAGTTGAATTTCTCTCTTATAAAAGACATTAAGAGCCTTAGGAAAAATACTAATTGAAAGGCAAATGAAAAGGTCAAAAACATTGTTTTTTTTTTTAAATTGCTTACTGACCGCGCAGAGAGTAAAACCTGACGCCCTCTAAAAATAAAGCACTGAATTTCGAGGTTTAAATATGAAATAACAGCAGTAAAAGAATAATAACAATAAATAGAAAAAAACTTTTATTACACAGACACTAAATCCTGTATCTAAGTAGTATGATATAGAAATATGTGTTTAGATTTTGTTTTGTTTAGATTTTAATATACTTATATTATATACACCAAACACACCAAAACTTAATTAATTTAAAATATCTGAAATATAGTTTAAACAAATGAATAACTTTCATTTTCGTTGCGGATTTGTTATCTATCACACAGATTTAATAGCGAAGTGTTATGTTTGGTTAAACTTGAGAAACTGCATTTTTTCTTCACCTCAAACACCTTTTATTTATCATCAAATTAAGTTGTACAATATTCCGCCACGCAAACCGCTTCAGTGAGTTTGTATTACAATAGTTTGTGTCTATCAAATTATGATGATTGTATTTATATAGGTGTAATAAAATCGTAATAAATTAATTTAAGTAAGCGTCTCAATTTAGACGAATGGAGCGCATGCGTGTCCTAAAATTATGTCAAAAAGGTAGCCGAAACTATAAGGTCGTAAGTCAAACAAAATGAATGTATTTCGCGTCCGCGTGGCACTTGTGCATGTGACGTTTTAATTGAATAAAAAAGGTCGCATAATTTATGAGACGCAAACAGTGAAAGCGTGTCATCTCTCTCTGTTTCAATGATACTGGTAGGCGCCATTTATTAAAGTCTTTTGCTTTGTTTCATTTATACTGTACGCATAATCGGAATGTTTTCCTGTCGCATGTGAATTTTAAATATCGTAACGACATGCCCACCATTCTTTCAACGAAGGTTCTCAGTTCGAAATAACCACACTAAGCCTTTGACATATAGATATTATTAGAATCCCTTTAGAACCCCTGATATCCCTTTTTCTATATTTTTAGGTAGATTTCATTAAAAAGCTACCTATTGCAATGGGTACCATGTCATGACAATCTTTAGATAAGGGCCTAGAAGTAAACTTTTTTGATAGCACAAACCATTGATCCTAGGGGTGGGAAAAAGGGAGGTTTTAAAATTAAAAAAAATCTTATCAGGTACAGAATCAAATCCGTTCAAAATATGTTTGATACAAGTTCGTACAATTTGAATTCGCCTATCCCACACTTTGACCCGATGAAACCTACCTCGGCATCGGAAAGGATTTTTTTTTTGTAAATTTAATCGATCGAAGGCCTTGCTATAAACACAATTAATTTTATACGCCTCCACGCCTCTCATGACAGTGCAAAGCTCAGATTGTATAAAGCAACATTTCGGTGAGGCATACCCTCACCTGCTATTCACGTTTGCAAGTTTATGTAAAAGCCATAACAATAATTGCCATCGCGCAAAGAAGCTTCCGCGACATCCGACAAGATCTCCTCGAACGTATCCAAAGTTCCACCCCACCGCGGGGTGGATATGCGAGTAAATTGATCCGGTACAATTTGACAAACTTGGCACTTTGACGGATCCATTGAAACAAACATCTCACCTCCGGGCCATGCTTCCAACTTTGGCAAAACGAGTTTGTCGTACAGGAAACCTATCCTTATTAAATTATCCTATCCCGAGGGAACGAAGCAATCGCTTATCCCAGATTGTGAATCAGCATCCTGGTGGCATTTACCAAAATCCACATCAAACCGGTTCCCTACAGATCAATTTCCCCCAACGTCAACCGTCATTATTATATAGTCAGTCCAATTTTTTTTATAATAAAAGAACACTTATGACCTACATCATATACAATAATTATTTTGGGGCCCTGCTCATCTAGGCTAAAATAGCCCGTGCTAGAGTCAGAGTAGGTGAAGATGGTGATGAGTTAAAATTTGTATGAGCGGAATCGAAGTCGCGACCGCTGGGGTCAAAAATCAAACGCCTATTCCACTAGACTAATACGATCTCTAATCATAAGTACAAATATATTATACATACTATAACTCATTCTGTATCAGATACTTATTAACCAATTATACCTTCGCATTGTAGATAAGTGCTTGCAAAATGGTTTAACGAATTCAAAGTTCGTTTTTTTCAATTCGCCGTTTTTCAGGCGTAGCTAGGGGTAACATTGGAAAATCCGCAACAAATCCACATTTTCAGTGATGCACTCAACCACTCAACCCTCAACCACTAAGTATTTATAGTGGTTTATAGCATTACGTGCATTGAAGACTAATCTTGTACTTCATAGTGGCTGATTTTTTAAATTAATTTTCGTTTTGAAATATAAATTAAATAAAATTACGTATTTATTCTTCGCCTCGCGTTCGATAATGCAGCATGCGATTTACCCAGAAATTAGTTCATATTGTAGACAATACCAAAGGCACACCTTTAAATTTTATTCTAATTTTAGAGATAAAGTTACTAAATTCGAGTCATAATAATTTCGAGGAGGCCGTAAATCGATCAACACTTTCACGGCTAAGGATTTAAGGTCGACATAGCATGATCAAAAATCCTCTTCGGCACGCCGGAAGGCGGATGTCGATTTCACCGGATCAAAGTAGGGGATATGCGAACTCCAATTGTATCAACTTGTATCATAGATTGCACGAGCTACCGCGCGAGGAGTGGATTCCGCCGAGAGCGCGTAAACTGAATCTCTCTTTATACTGTGCCATAAAGGTTGCTCATATCAAAAATTGTTTCAAACAAAAATTTTAGGGATATTAGAGGCCTACAATTAACATTTTGAACTGATTTGATCCGGGAGGTATGATTTTTTGAATTATGAAAAACCAATTTTTCCCACTCCTAGGACCAATGGTTTGTGCTATCAAAAAAGTTTACTTCTAGGCCCTTATCTAAAGATTGTCATGACATGGTACCCATTGCAATAGGTTACTTTCCTAATAAAATTTACTTAAGGCAGTGTGTTAGTATCTCTCGATTGAATTGATTTGATCAGGCGATTCGCATAATCGAACTGGAGTGCGTTTTGTTTGTCGATTGTCAGAGTCGGCAGCGACTGAGACGCCTCCGGTTAAAACGTTCGGGATAATTAACTACGGAAGAATGAAAAGCTTTTGGCGGCCGGAGTGAGCACGACCCGGACGAGCCATTCGAAAGGTTTCCTCTCTTTATTGCTTTGCCGTTCGGGGAGTCGGGCCCGCGGCGCCGGCGGGCGAAAAGGTGCCAGCGGCGCGCGTGGAAAATTAGGAAAAGACACCCATCGATATTTTTACGGTATTCTGACACAATTTGCATTTATTTGTCTAACTATAGCAATCAACTTTATATTTGAAATAATTTTTCTTCCCACCCTAAGTTTAACCACTATAGTTATCTATATGTTTTAACATTTTATCCGCAACCACTTCATCGACAGATTCATCCACCTTTTGGGGTCTCTTAAAGCCATTTTGACCATTTTTTTAAATTTATTTATTTTTATTGAAAAATCCAAATGTAATAATTTACATAATTACAAACATTTTTCATGTAACATTAAGATGGTGTATCCACATTCCAGACATTTTTGATATTAACCAATAAATAATTTATGAAATCGGTATTCAGTAGTATAAAAATATGTTAAAAAGATTGCTTATCTGTTAAAATTATTAAGGATTTATTTATTAGTTCTATAAAAAAATACCTAGTATAATAAAATAATATTAGTAATATAAATATATACCTTAGCCCTATGAAATCCTTTAAATCTTTGTATTTACACGTTAGTAAATACAAAGATAAATAGTTTAATGATTTAATTTTAAATTAAAATTTAATTTAAAAGCTTGATTTAAAAAAAATATTGACAACAAGAGATACGAATATACCGGTTGATTTTAATAGTTGACTCCCTAAATTGTAGGAGGTGGGTGGTTTAAGCTATTTTATTCTCAACCATTCATAGTCATTCGGCGATGATCTAGCTCAGTTTTATGCATAGGGTCAAGAAAAATAAAAAATGAAACCGAAAAAATTAAATTATAACAAAAATTAAGATTACTTAACAAATTGGAAGAAGTGAAAACATCAACCATTTTTAAAACCAGAAACATCACATCAACTTGATACATATACCTGCTTATAAAATGATGTAGGTGGCATGTTACTTATCAACACTTCTACTACCATGAATATTGCAATGATGAATGAATAAAACAGAAGTCTTAAATTGCTAGATGTGCAAATCCATACGTTACATTCGTCTCGGTTAATTAATAAACTTGTATTATTTACCTTTAATATGTTGAAACCCTAGTTCTTCTACCTTAACGTCGTATTTGTTAAAACCCATCTCATTCGAGGCTGATGATATTAAATTTAATATTATAATATTTTTAGTCACAGAACCCTTTGCATGTGAAGTAAAACTCTAGACTGGGCGTTTCGCGTTTGAAAGCATATTATCTTCAACCCATATTACGTCATTATATCCATACGGAGGGAGTTCCAATAAAACTTAAAGGTATGTATATAGTGGTTTTTTTAAATAGAGACTTCACCACGCTGCTAATATTGTTGGATACCTAACCAGGGTTGGCAAAATTGACGGTCAAGCAATTTTCCCATCAAGAATTAGCGCCATGCCACACTTCGAATAAAATGAAGGATATTTACCGAGAAAAGAGGTTTATGTGCCTGGATTGGAGTGTTAATTCGCTGAACCCAATTGAGAATTTGTGTAATTAAACTGCACTGCAAAAAATTAAGAAATGATTGAAGCAGTTAAAATGTCTAAAACTATTTAACTTCATATCGTAACGAGATGATTTGATTATCCAAACCAAGGGTCGGCTTATTTAATATTCAATATATTCCCCGTGTTTGTTTAGAAGCATTGGAGAATTTTAATTGAAAATAACCAGATTGCAATAATTATTTTCATACAGTAATGAATAGATCACTCACAATAAAGGTTAAATATCAATGCTTAATATATATTTATTCTGGATTTATGTGTACTCAAATACGATCGAAATTTGGATGTTCAAGGGTGTTTGCATTTGCGCCGTCAACTGGATCGCTAGTCCCGCGTATGGGCCAGTGTGTCCGCACCATTACAGGGTAAATATCCGCGCGGAGTTGGTTCCAATGAAACGTTGGCCGCCTCGTATGAGGGCCTGTCCCGGAGGAGCCATAAAGTACTGACTCTTAATCATTGCCTCCGTTGAGGCAACGCGCGGTTTTGACTGATAGTTAAAATATGTCTCCCGCAAAAAGCACCCCGAGGACTACACGGGAAAACGTTATACCAAGCTTTCGGATGGACGGGGAGTTTTGGAATTCGGGACAGCTTTCATATTTATTACTAACTAAATATAATTCCATTTTAATTCCCTAGACCCAAAGATAAAGAAATAACTTAAAACAAGTATTGACAAAATGGCAAATTTTCCAAGGTAGATGATATTATGAGAACTCTGTTGTTAGCAAAATACAGGTTGTCAGGTTGTACAGGTGCATGTGTTCCCTATTACAAGTAAGAAACTATCTAAAAATATGCGAAAATAATTCATGACCTAATTTATTAATCTTATTAATGCACTGGTATAAATTACCTTTTGTGGCCTTGACCGCGTCGCCTTGGTCGCGTCGTTGGCGCGGTCATTCAACTGCATCCCAGCTGGCGGACACATAGCAGAGGTTTAATATTATTACCTAAAGTTTACATTTTTTCTGTTTTGATATTATCTTAACAAATCTAATTTGGAAAAACCGCAGGGCCTATTGGCTAAGTAACATGTTTTAATATATATATTCATAAAATTTAATGTCCCGTCCTGGACTGGGTTAAATCGACAATAAATCTGGTATAATACAATCTCCATTATAGATAGCATTGCCGTATAAATATTTCTAGCTCTTCAAATGTATGAATGTTGTAAAAAAAAAAGAAAAAAACAAACCCTCGCAAATCCCCGATAGTACAGCTCATGCCAATTACTGCAGAGAATGCTAACGGGGCTCGCATTTTCCTTTCAAAAAGAAATATATTTTACATCCCTTAAGTATATAAAAATTACCTCGAAAATGTAATAACAAGTTACTCGATAAAAACATGGCTCGTAGAAAAAATATATTTTAATGGTGAATGAGTTTATTTTCGTTTTGTTACAAGCTTTTGTTTAACTCGCAATGTTTGTCAGTTGGTTTAGGTCAAATTTTCCAAGCTGAATTAGAACCACTTCCTCTTATCCTAAGGAGTTGTAATTTGACATGTTGACTCAGTTCCGATGATAGTTCAATTTTATGGTGAGCACGACGTGATACACCTAGGATTGACTCCAGTTGAAAATTGTCCTCAACGGTTAACAGCACGAAATTTTGTATACGCATTTAAAACCATGTTTTTTTTACTGTTAATTTATTTTTATGTAATTGCTATAACCTAGGTTATACAGCTATCTTGAACCCTACTCAACTAAGCTTAATTGGCTTGTGCGTGAGTAGAGGCGATGAAGCATTAAAAATAGTAAACTGGACTACACACTCTCAAATTAGATAGTTTTTTTTTCGCCTGTCAGCTGGGCATTAAATTCAAGTGCGCCGTTTTTCAAGTACCGAAAGGGCTCTAAGTAACCTAACTGTAAATTGTAAGGGCTGTGCTGAAAACCAGCGCCATATTGTTTTTACAATGAGAAAAGCAGCTGAGCACAGCCTATTTATTGAGATACTTTTACTGTATTTAAACCTTTGTATTGAATTTATAATGCCTCAATAAATGAAAAATGAACTTGAACTTGAACATAGCAAAAAGGATAGAAGAAAAGAACCCTTTCGGTACGCCGAAAGGCGGATCAAAGTAGGGGATAGGCAAACTCCAATTGTACGAACTTTTATCAAGCATTGCACGAGTTCCGAGCCATTCCCCGCGCGGCAGCTCGCGCATCTTAACCCGCCGCCGCGCCGTATCCCCTTGCGCAGCGAGAGTGCGTGTACTGAATCCCTCTTTATACTGCGCCGTAAGGGTTGCTCGTATCAAAAATTGTTTTAAACAAAAATTGCAGGGAAATTATAGACCTACAATTTACATTTGGGTGGATTTAATCCCGTGCTTATTAAGAGAGGTATGACTTATTATTTTTTTGTCTAGGGGATGTGAAACGCGAAGATATGTCGAAATTTAGATAATAATGTTAGATGTTAGATATATTTTAAAATATTTGTGCAAGTAAAATTTCGTTGGTTTTGGGCACATCTACAAATGTAAAAAGATTGTAAAAAATAATCATGGAAATGTCTAAATTATCTCCAGATTCCAGATGCAAATTCTCACGAAAGTGACAACCTGTGACGAGGGGAGTTTCAAAAAGGTGTTTAAACAAAATCTTGAATTTTGTGTTACGTAATTTTTGAATGGTCAGGAATGGGCAGTAATAAAATAAAATAAAATGATAATACATAGGGCACAATAAATAATGGTAAACATTTTACCTTCTTTACAACGACACTTTATTTACTTCGCCACTAAAATACACCATTCTACATACATACACGTTAACACTCTCTTACATTCCATACCCTAATAAAGGATGAACTTAACGGCTTACAACTATTGTTCAACAACTTTGTAAATAAAACAAAAATACTGGACTAAAATGGCAAAAGAAAGAGTCCTAAGAACATTTTAAAGTATGGTCACCTAACAAAATACCAGCCTGCGCGGCGTCACGACGTCGCGACCGAGTAACCGTACCTACACATGTATTGACGTCAATGAACAACGTGTAGTTTCCCGCGCGCAAATACTATAATGTAGGTCAACTGGATAGGTCAGGAACACAACAATACTCTCACCAAACGTGCAATAGAGTATTAATATATATTTTTTTTGTTACCCGTTGAACAAAACCCGTTGAACAGGATCATGCCCAGAATCACCCCAATCAATTATTATCGAAGCCGAGCGAAGCGTGTAGCTCCCATGTATCGCTTCAATAGCGAACTGTCTGTGATGTCATCAGATCCTAATGATTTCACCACCGATTCTAGAATTTAAAGATTTCAATCGAATCTACATGAAAAATACTAGGCCGTGACGGAGCTGGAACTTTAAAATTATAAATAATAAAAAAGTTATGTTTAAAAATATTTTATCTATTGTAAAACACATGTTAAATTTTTTCGAGCGTTTTTCATTTCGAATTTTTGAAAAAGAATTATTTATGTGAAGTTTGCATTTCTCCGCTCCAATATATTTATTTAAATTATTTGGCTGATTCCAGTTATGTATCTTTTTAAATCCGTAAGACACGGAGCGGTGAACGTCAGCGGTTCAGGACATTAAAATAACGCGCGGGTCCGCAATCAAAACACTGACCTGTTAAATCCGCGCTCGAGTGCGACCCAGGACCCCTCCCCCCAACCCACGTCCTGGGAATAATTTCGGCAGAAGCCCGCTACAGGAACCCATCTCGCTGAATTTTTCACAATTCTGGTTCTATAATTTGAATAATTTCCATCTCTGTAAAAATATTAAAAAATTTATTCGAAATTTATAAATGTCAATAAGTAATGTCAAACTATCATATTTATTATACAGTCACGGCGACGCCTTCTTGTCGTCATTAGTGTAAAATATTGTCAAATATATGACAGATAATAAGTAAAAAAATATTTTGAAAATTGCTACACAATTGGTTGTTGAAGAAAGGACAGAATTTTGCATTCATTTTCTAAATATTATTTTTTTTAAATATATATTTAATATATATTTTATGTACAAAATATGTATGTAGATTATACCAGGTTAATCCTCTAATATGTACATATCGATTAACTTAATTTATTTATTTATTATATTTTAAGTTTCTAATATATCTTATAGTTCATATTTTTCATCTCTAAGATGAAACGCTCGGCTATTGTTAGTAAGCAACTCAAAAAATAAGAACAAATGGAACTGCCTTCTTTAGGACAGACCTTTAGTCTAGTTAGGAAGGCAGCGAACCGAGGTCGCAATGGTACCAAACGCTCACTAATACAAAACTATTATTAATGTGTACACACGAATCTGTTGTAACCCTATAAAAGTATCATGTAATTATTGTCAAATAAATAAATAAAAAGGATGATATAATAAAAAATATAAAAATAATGGATATGTGATTAAGATAAAGTGTTTAAATGAGATAATTTTATCAGTGACTTATGTATGAAGGTAACGATAATAAAAATAATGGAAATGTAAAATGAAGTAGTAATTAAAGCGCATGATTAGTGTGCTTATTAGTTAGATAATTTAATATTGATCTTTTCTATTTCTCAACTTATTCTATATATTAATTATATATATATTAGCTTTTATATATTTATTAATAAATATATATATATATATATATAATTTTATAATTGAGTTGTAAAGTTATTTGACTTATATTTGATGATTGTTTTTTAATAGCGGCAAATCGCCTGAAAAGATAAATGACACAATCTTTGACAACAGCTCAGCGCAATTGCATTTCATCAATCTACTAAATAATTATTAAAATCCGCCTACCATAGTACGGGCAATGTCCAGTTAGGTATGTTATTAATCATCTAAGAAATATATAAAAATAAAATCAATAAATAATTACATAATTACATAATTAACTTGTAAAGGCATTTGATTTATTTTTTACATTAGATGAGTGTTTTTTAATAGCGGCAAATCGCCTGAAAAAATGAATGATATAATCTTTGACAATATTGAAAAATTTAGAAAAGTAATATTTCTCTTTTGATATATCGTTGGATATAAAGAAAAATAATTATAAAGGTACTAAAGGTACTTGATATCGAAGGATGTCGGCTTAAACCCATCGCTGAGTTTGTTCATATACAAATTGCTATTAAATAAAATTACAATTTTTTGGTACTTAAAACATTATGATTATCAAGAGTACAAGTGAGATTTCGTGTCATTGTAGGTTTCATGTCTCGTATGCGTTGTTGCTGTTTGATAAATAAAATATCAAAAATAATGCAACTGTTACTAAAAGAAAATAAATTTTGTTAAGAAGACGGTTCAATCTTACCGGAGGCATTTTTATAAAAAGTAGTAACTCATGCAGATTCTATCATATTAACAATTTTTATATTTCAATTTTATTAATTTTTTCTCTTTTTGCCTTTTTTTTGCTCTCGTCTTGACAACGCGCCAGTCCCCGACAGTTGGCTGCGTCGATGGTCGTACAGCCGGAGTATTCCCGCGGGATGCATAAATTAATGTCACTAATAAGGCAGGCTTTTAGCCGAAAACCTTAATTTAAAATTCTCCTCCTGCGGCGCTGAGAATGTTTCACAAACAAAGACGGCTCGATTTGGAGCTTGAACAAAGATCAGCGCGCTGAATCTGTACGAAAGTTGCGTTCGCAAAACGCGTTAAGTCAATTGCAGTGCGTTATAAAATGCGAATCTACTGCTCATACGAGCAGTCTCAGTTGAAACATTTTTAATATGTGTACAGGAAAATACAAAACTAGCCCGTATGTAACGGGGCAGGAAGGTTTTGTATCCAAAAACTCTTTCATTCTATAGGTTTCTATCTTTCTGAAACGTGACACAAAATTTTCGTCCATTAGACTTATTCTTTGTGTTGTGTATTACGCCCAATCTCTAATTAATAAATCAATAAACTACTATATATAAAATGTCATTCAGAATCTTTTTGAGACAATTTCAAAATCTCACTATTTGTTTTTAAGGCGAAGCCAGAGGATATTCGATTAATTTAAAACCTTTTTTTCTTTGGTAACCATTGAAAATTTAATCATAAAAAAAATATGTTTAGATACCTTGATCTTATTTCTTCAACATAGTAAAATTAGATTTTTAAAATTCACTTTTATTTCTTAGAAATTTAGCAAATGATAATCTGCTAATAGTTATTTTTTAGTTGAATTTGCTCAAATTAGAGCTATAGGAAAAATAGTAATTAAAAGGCAAATGTAGGATCTAAAACATAAAAAAGTATGTTTTTTAATATCTATATGCTGGCTGACTGGCAATGTGCTTAGCCTTAAAGGGGACTACATACGTGAACGAAGGACACCATTCGAATGAATCTAAACTACAAATTATTGCCTGCGAAAAGAAGCCTTGCACGATGAACTGAAAGGTGTAAACTCTATGATGGGCATAGCGGCGCTTATAACACAAACCATGGCCTACCATTTCGTACAAAATATTGATAGCATTTAGTTGCATTTTAAAAAATAACAAAAAAATATCTTTTAGCATAAATTATCATTTTCATATTTTAGTTGTTATACCATATATTTTTTAAAGCGCTTAAGTAAATCCCTTCTCCACTTTATTCTCCTCATAAAACTATATGTATTTTATATAGAATGTTTCTGGTTTCATAAGGTTTTAAAAAATCCTATCTAAAAACATGGTGGTTTTGTTTTATTTTTAATATTTTTTGTATGTGTTAAGAAATTTCCTTAGGTGATTGGCTAGAATAATAAATTATATTTACTATAAATAAACTAGATTACTTGTATTCCTTCTGGATATCACTACTAACGCGTTTAAAAACGCGTAAAATTCGCATTTTTGTAGCATTCAGGTATGTAGGCGCCCTAACTAAACAACCACGTCACGTTTCTTACGAATGAAGTCAGCTGCCAGCCGACCATAGGTACGCTTCGCTAAATTTTCTAAAGTTGCGCACAAATTAATGTTTTTGGGCTTATTTTATCTCCACCCCTTCCGCGCTGGACCCGGCGTTCGTCTGTCCCTGATTACAGACTCTTAATCTTCTAAACCACTCCGTCTAATGTGGCGGATGCTGCGGCCGCTGATTGATCCACCTCCCCGCGCCTCCCCGCGTTTCCCTGCGCCTCCCCGCGCCTCCCCACCGCCTCTCCTCAAGTTGAAAATATTCAAGATAAAAATTTACCTTCGCTTTTATTTATTAGAAAACTTTGTATCTTCAACTCCGTGACTGTGATTGTTTGAGAAAAAGGAAAAACAGCGTGGAAATTAAAATAATCACTAAAGTTACCTTTTCTGGTGTGAAACATATTCTTTACATTTACACTCATCATACCTATTTATAGTTTAGTGTGTGTCATTTATTTACATGCATTGTTGTTACTCTCAAATGTTTGAACCCCATAATTATGAATCAATTTTTTTTTCTTGACTAGATCTTAGTATGGAATTTTGTAGAGTGTAGATAATTGTTTAGTCAGTTTATCGTATTATTTTATGTGGTGAATATAATTTAAAGTCGATATTTCATTATGTAAACTAGGTACTAAAATACAAGGTCTTACGGTAATTTAAATATAAGAAACTAAATATAATAATAAATGTATATCACAAGTTATCGACAAGAGATATAAGTAATCTAGTTTATTTACATAAAGGCAATGCAATTTTCTAGGGAAATACCTAAGGAAATTTCTTTAAACCATGAGCAAAAAATGAAAAAAAAAACACCATGTTTTTATAATAGCATTCTTTGAAGTCACCCTTTTATGAAACCAGAAACATCACATATAAAATAAATACTTTCGTTTTAGTTTTGAAATATGACAATGCTTAAAGTTTATAAATTTTCATAAAAAATATGTTTTTGTGTTATTGCATAAAGAAATATATATAAAAAATATATCCCTTATTTCTTTTAAAAAACAACTTAATGCTATCATTTTTTTCACACAAAAGGCGCCGTTATGCCTGTCAGCGTTTAAACCTTTCCGTTCATCGTGCAAAGCTTCTTTTCACAGGCAACAATTTCTAGGTTAGAATCGTCCATCTGAACGATTTGGACGTTCATGTGTGTAGACACAAAGTACTTGGCGTAGTTACTTCGCATGTTTTAATCGATACATTTTCGATTGCAAATTATGCCCGGTTGAGATATGTTTCGCATGTATGTGTTTTATGCATACGATCGGGAGCTATGTCACTGGTCCAGTCGCAAGAAAGGGGAAAAATCTCAAAATGATGGATAGCCCATGCGGGCTGAGATAAGCGCGGGACGGAATAAAAAGATCATCTACCTTCGGACGCATAAAATATTAGGCTATCCATTACCCCCGCCGCGCCCGGCTCCGCCCGGGCCGAACACGCAATCAAAAGGGAAGAATTTTCGCCGCTGGATATCGGTTTGAGGAAATCGAGGCTTGCGTCTTTTATTTTATTTATTTTATTTTATTTTTTTTATTCGCTACATATTGAATATATAACTTCTTTATAATTATACACTTAAGTAAGAAAAACCTTATCAATATTTAAATAAAAAGAGAACACCACATGCATATAAAAGATAAAACACAGATTATACTAAATAGAAATTATATAAATTATATATTATGTAATAATACATACACTATAAATATGGATATTATATGATTACATACAAATATATTTATAATGTATGAACATATATGTACTTTTTTTTATATTTTTATTTTCTCGGAAGCAATTCAAAAACGTGCCCTTTGAATTGACTTTGAATCATGTTTATATAGTTTTCTATATGATTCTGTAGTAAAGGTATATTTCTTTGTTATAAAGTTATTTTTTTAATTTAAAATGTTCCTCACAGTATGTTTACAAAAATAACTAAATCTCATAACACGGACGAATCCGTTATGCGCTCGAAAAATAATGAAAAAAATATCCCTTTCGGAACTCTGAAAGGCGAAGGTAGATTTCACCGGATCAAAGTAAGGGATGGGGGAACTCCCATTGTACGAACTTGTATCAAACATTGCGCGAGCTGCCGCGCGTAAAATAAAAAAATTGTTTTAGACAAAAATTGTAGGCAAATTATAGGCCTATATTTAACATTTTGGACTGATTTCTTATTAAGGGACGTATGTTTTTTTTTGAATTTTCAAAAACCAATTTTTTCCATCCCTAGGACCAACGGTTGGTGCTATCAAAAAAGTTTTCTTAGATAAGTTCTTAGATTCCTTATCTAACAAATAATATAAAATTTAAATGAATTCGATGTCTGATATACTAAGGCCGTTATAGCAAAATTTCAATTGTTTTAAAAACCCCCTTCCATGTATGCCCCCCTTCCCCTCGGTCTTATTTTACTCATTTTGTGCCCTTAAATGGTGTCTACAAGAAAGTGATATAGATAGATTTACAAACTTTTTGGCCGAGGGTGGTTTTGGGTTCTCTAGGGGGTGTGAAACGCGAAGAAATGTTGACATTTTTCGGAAGTTTTAATTTTTCCTAATGAAATCTACCTAAAATGCGAGTGCCGGGACTCACGGTTAGGATATGTAAACATCAGCGTTCGTCGCGTGTTCCGTTAATAGAGAGTCTAGGCGGCGGCGCTAAATCGATTTGACACATTTTGTTTTCTGACGTTAAGGTGAAACTGACAATAAATAACACTAAATTAAAATCCACTCCACCCCACGCCGCGTATAAATGTTTACATATCATGAATGCCTTCTTTTTATTTACTTTAATTTTATTTATTTTTTATTATCTTCGTACCTCAGCCCGTTTGGCCATAATTGAGTAGTATGTTTCTGTTTTTTTTTGCTTTCCTAAAAAAATAAAATATAATTTGTGATGCGCGTTTTTTCGATTTCTTTTTAAATAACCCGTTTTTTAGCCCTTTTCATCGTTAGGTTGTACTTCTGTATAATGCGTAGTTTGGCTACGTTCAAAGCCATGAAATATTGGCCCATCCATTACAGGCCTCATAATCAGGAAAGGGTAGATTTCTCGGCGGGAGATCACTCTTTCATGCCATATACATACAAAGGGTCTGGCGATAGCGTTTTTCCACGCATAACTTTGATTTTGACGATTTTATTAAATAAAGCCTAAAGTGATGCAAAATAAAAAAATGTATTTTTTGCACTATTAAGTACTGCTTTAAAATACTCCCACTTTATTTATGATCGTTTGTGATAAAAATGCGAGAATACAATTTTTAGATGAGTAATTACATTTTTTTTATACAACCAGCCATAGTACCTAATATGTTTGCTATTGTACAAAATGCTATGGCTACGTACATATTGCATAAATTACATAAATATAATTAGTAATATAAGTAAATATATTAAATAATAACACAAATAAATTACGATAAAACATAGCTATATAATTAAAAATAAATGTAATATGCATACATATTTCCTTCTATATTATTTACTATCGTAACACGTAACCTAATAACATTTTATTTTATAATGTTGTCGATTTTATTATGCTCTTAATTATTTTTTGTTGTAATTGGGATAGACTGAGGAGTTATTATGCATTTTAAAGGTGTATTATGTTTATGTGTGTGTGTAATGTGTTTATGTGTGTATTAAATGTGTCTTATGCATTTTAAATGTGTGCGACCTTACTAGGCCACAATGAGACAGCGGATGCATTTTTAAACTAAACTATAGTTTTGAAATTAAAACAAAAATATTTATATATCAGTTATTGACTATAAAAAAATAGTTAACTATATTTTAAGCTATCTGGTGCAAAGCAACAGTTGTTGGTTTGGATGTTATCACCTTTTTTTATTTGGGGGTCCAGCTCGATTTTATTTCTTATATTTAATGTATGTTCCATTATTTCTTTTTTATTAATTTATTGTTTTGACATTGATAATTACTGTAGTATAGTTGCATACTGTTTTGTTAAATAAATAAAATAAAATAAATTTACGTATGTTTTATGGTCACTTTTTAGTTTAAGGCAGGTTGGCTAAAAAAGACCCTAATAATCATCCCGATTTGACTTCAATGTCATCTTTCAGAATTTTTCTTCGAGTTCGTTGTTTCGTTGCAGGTATTTTTTTTATCAAGTGGCGCCCTTTGAATTGGTTGCAGGTGCGCGCGCGCACACTACTCGAACATAACCGCCAAGTCCAGTACATTTTTTTATTTACGGCATGTTAAGATATTTAGTTGAAATAAATAATCATATTCACCACCTCATTAGTAATTAATAGTAGTTATTATTAGTTTCATTTGCTAGACATTCCACGTCGTAGAACCAATTATGGGCAAAGTTAACCCAATTATAGAAAGTGTTCAACCTTAAATTTAAAATATCCAGAAATTAATATATATAATGTTAATCTAGGGGCGTTCAAAAAACTTATCAAAAATCAAACTTTAACATGAAATTTCCCATTCCTCTCGCTCCCCCTCTCTTATCTCTCTCTCGCATTTCTAAGGTTAAACACTCATTTTACAGTCACTCGGTGAAATATTTAATTAGGTTTAATTTATACTTGTTAGTGGGTTACACTAAGTTTATACCGTTGTTTTCACTGTTTTTATTATTGTATAATTGTGTACCGTCTATTACGATTTCTTTGTTACATAACTATTTTATTTCTTTGTTACATAACTATTAACTATTTTATTACCAAATAAAGATAAATAAATAAATAAAATAATATTTCATGAAATATTTCTTTCTTTTATTTTATGTTTTTTATGGCTGTATTAAAATACAAATTAATTGTATTACATTAATAAAATATACATTGTAATTAATAAATAATTACCAATAATAAAAATAAATAATATGGGATATCCTTTTAACAGGTGATTTTGGACATGATATTGAACTATAACTAGGGTTCAACAACTGTGTAAATATACCAAAAAAATTGAATTAAAAAGATATAGGAAAGAATCTTAAAAACATTTTAAAGTATAGTCACCTAACAAAATATCCGACCGCTCGGCTTCGCGACCCAGTAACCGACCAACTCCAGGCGGCTCCGTGGACTTACAAATGCATTGACGAAAATGCACGACAGGCAGTTTCGGCGAATAATGTATTATGTGGGTCAATTGGATAGGTCGCGAATACAACAGCCGCTGGTTTAATACGCTCACCAAACTTTGAACGGAGTATTTAAATTGATTTGTTTTTGTTAGCTATTTGAAAACTTGTTGAACAAAAGTTCTTTAGTTTTATGTCCAGAATGTGGATGTCATGTCATGTCGCCGCGCCGAAATGGCGGTGGCGACATATTCAAACGGTGCCACTCGATGGGAAACTTGGGTACTTTGAAGTGAGTTCTTTTAGGCAGGGAAATAATAATGAGCGGGGCAAGGGGAGGGAGAGGGGGGAGTTTAAAAATGCCTTAAAATGGGATTCAAATATAAAAGTAAAAAAATGTCCATACGAATGATAACTCGTGACGATTAATCACGCCGGGCAGTGTGCCCGATGACACCGCGTGTGACAAATCGGTGTGCTGTCAGGTAAGGCACACACGGCGCGACGGCGTGACACCAAAAAATGGCGGCGGGCTACGATCCTAATTGGATATTGAATAAATCGTTTCACGATTTATGCATTTACAAGTGTCAAAAAAAAAAAAAAATCGACACAAAGGGACACCTAAAACATACGGGAGGCAACAGATCGTAACATGGCGACTAAAAAAACTGGTATTAATTCTTTCCTTCAAGTTTACATATTTTATACAATTAATAACTATATATTTATATTAACATATTTTTAAATAATCAAGTATTGTTTTAAAACAACAGCCCATAGTAACATAATATCCTCATAATATGTAATAACAATATAAAATTGTTAAAAAAAATAAAGAAAATAATAATAATAAAATCAAAAAATAAAATATATTTTTTTTTATTAATGTTTGATTGCTTATATATATAAATCAACCTCACGAAAGGACACAAGTGATTCTAATCTGCACTGTATTGAAACTTACTGTGTAAAAAAGCTAATAAGATTAAATTGAATGCAATTGCATAATTCTGTTTTGCGCAAATGTAAATGTATTCGTCTAAATGATAAACTGCTTTGACAAATGATTGGCGTCTCCTTGAAACAGCACATTGCGCTATTAAGGTGATGCACAAAACGTGATGCACGTGATTACAAATTACAATTATGTAGGTATAAGCAATGTGTAAACACTATTTAACGATATAAATATTTTCAGCATAAATCGTTCCGTGATAACCGAGACGCTTTAAAAATTATAAGGTCGAAGTTAATGAAAACGTGTGCTTACAGTAAAATTATTCACGCAACTGCCTTTTAATTATTTAAGCGCAAGTTCAATCGTAAATTAAAACTTCCCAAACGCAAAACGCTGGGAATAAAATACGTTTTCGCGAGTTTTCATCGTGGCGGCCGAAGGGCGGGCGGGAGGATATCTAGACGCGTCGATCTGACCGCCCAATAAAGTACAAAGTTTGTGGGCGGCCGCGACCGCGTCGTTTAAAAAGGCGAAAATCTCTTACAAACGAGCGAAGAGATAGAGGCCACCGGAGGAGCAATCAGATATGCGTTTTCATCAATTTTCTCGCTCTGCCGCGGGGAAAAGTTTTTCCGGTGAGAGGCGAAAGAAAATATAAAAAAAAGCCCTACTGTATACTAAGGACTGTTCGCTGTTACAAAAACCTTACAAATTTCCCTTTAAAACCTCGATACATGCGTATTTATTCTAGATACAAGAATATATTTTCAATGAGTAACTTGATGGAAATTGCTTAGAAATAGATTTAAAATAAAGTTTTAACCTATCTATGTAGACTATCGGTGGTAGTACTTTTATGTATCGATTACTTGTTTAATTGATTATCGGCCAAATATTCCCTCCCAAAATTCAGCAGATATTTACCATGTTAAATGAAATGGGCCAAGGTCGAAAAAAGAGGAAACAAGACAGCTGATATCCTGGTCCCCCTACGATCTCGTCTCCCCAGCCTCCTCAGTTCTCCCGCCCATCTACCGCCCTATGAATATTGCCGTTGACGTTAATAGATGACCCTATCGAGATACATTTTTTTTTGCATGTTTCGATGAGAATCATCCATTCCGAGCATCCGTATTGGGTTTTTGTTTTCGATTTTGTTCAATGACAGTTCTTTATGGCTGTTAAGGTTGCCGTTTTTCCACATTTCTTAAAAAATCTACTCCACGTAAGGAATATTTTAAATTTAGTTTAGTTTTTGTTACTTATTTAGTTAAAATTAAGTTAATTTCATTAGGGTAAAGTCTTAGAACTATTTAACTACTTATCTTAGATTATATTGTGAAAATTAACGTACGAAAATTTTAACTACCAAAATAAAGTCAATTTATCAATCAAGCCATGTTTTATTGAAGCAAAGAATCTATTTATTATCTTCACATTAACTAATGCTTGATCGTTAATCTGTAGATTATCGGGGGTGTCTGCAGAATAACTAGGTATTCTGCGAAGCGAAACTATTTTTTGTACTTAACCTACTTGCGTAGTTAATATGCAGAGCAACTAGATATTCAGCGTTTTAACTGTTTTACGAGCATTAACGGTAACATATACATAAATATATATTTTGAAGAGAATTTATATGTCGCAGGAATAATCCGTTTTTTTTTTGCAACGTTTCTTTAATTTTCTAACCGTGTAATAGAAAGTAGGTGTTTGCAATATTTCTGATTGCAAAATATCTGCATTAGCATCGGATATTTATCAGCTGATATCACACACACACACACCAATAAGTAGTTAAATAAACGGTACGCCAGTTATAAAGTTTTTTTTGTCTAATATATGCAGCTAGCTACATTGGCCATTGGAACTAACTCATTATGTTAAGGTAGCATCCGCCAAGAGTTTCATTTTTTTTATTTTGCAATCGATATGCTAATTACGTCACTATCTTTAATGACATTCTTATAGTGCGCCGCTCCTTTGTTTCTGGAAATTTGATACGCTCTGTGCCGCGGTCACGATCGGGTCAGTACATTAGGCGCGGAATAAAAACATTGTTATAGAACTGACACGCCTTTGAAGTCGGCGCATTTTCCGTCTCGAATGTAGAGATTTTAAGAGTTGCGGCTTCCTATTTCTAAATATATAATCCCAGACTAAATCTCATCTGCGCCCGAAAGCCTGAATGAAGCAATAACATGGCGAAAAATGATTAAAGATCAAAGTCGTGACGCCCCTTTAAAAGCATATTGTCTACTCTTTGCTTTAGTGGTAGCATTTATTTTTTTAACCTACTTATGTAATTACATATTTTTATTTATTTGTCGTGTTAAATTTCTTATTAATTTTAATTTTTAATAACAGTCTTCAACTATTTATAGCGATGTGCTTTAAACACATACTATAAGACTATGCGACTATAAGGTCTACGTCGGATTACATATAAATATACCTATTCATTATAATTTTTAAATAAAATTTCATTATGTTATTAATAGTGAAAAATATTGATGATTTCAATTGGGTCATTTCGATCTTATTTAATATTTAAAAAATGAAGTGTGCTATTTATTTTCAGTAAAGTAAAAGAGGTTTTTTTATAGATAGATAATAAAGTTGTTTTTTGTATAACTTATTTCTTTGTTCAGTTTTTAGTCTACAATTTGGCAGCTTATTTTTTGTTTGTCTACTTTTACGGTCTGGGCTTTTTAATTTCAGAATTTAGCGCCGCGCGGTGGGCGGGCAAATATGCACCGTGGTTTTACCGCCCAAATTTCGACGGGCGGAAAAATGAAAAATGATCTCATTTAAGAGTGAGAAATTATTTTTTCTAAAATGGTATTTTTTCTTTTGTTTACAGGTAGGGGCAAATGAATGAGTTATTCTATAGGAGAACATAAGTTCGCAATATGTTCGAAATGTCTGCATAGTAGGTAGGTACATTTTTTTAGCATTTTAATAATATCTATAAAGATATCATGTTAGTAAAACGTGATGCAATTCAGCACAACAGGTCGGAAAATCTGATATTCTTAAATGGTTGTGTATGTGTGCCTACCTATTGTTACTTAACTCAGTTAACATTGCTATGAATTGCACAGTTGAATATTCTCAGCGGTAAAAGATGACCTGGCTTGGTTGGACACACACTGGGTTTCGAATATCCGGAGATTCTACAGTCCCAAAGCGATAGAGAGTCATCGAAGGAGTGAAATGTCCGCCAAAATCATGCGCGGTCTAGGTATCCGTTTTACTATTGAATGCATGAAAAACATTATCATTACAATGTTGTTTCATTCATAAATCTACTTTATCAAGTTCAATAATCATAGTACCGACAGTCGTATTTTAATGTCAGTAATATATTTTATAGAACTTGATAGCTGTTAGGACTTCCCCATTATAATTTGTGTTTTTTTTTTCAGATAAGTGACAATTTATTTTTTCTACTTTTAGTGTCTGTTTTGATTAAACTTAATTATTAACATTTAATTATTTCGTTATCACTACTTGTCCCGATTTCTGAATTCAAACCAAAGATATCAAATATTCTTATTAATACATTTCCGCCAAAGAAAATTGTCCTATTATACGAGGGAGGGATCAATCAGAGCAGAGAAATGAAAAGGAAAAACCAAAATAATCCTTAATTTGTTTTCCTTCTCGTTAAGCTTTCAGGGTATCAAGAGGGTATCGAAAATAACTGTAAATAATTTTCTAAGAATTTAAAAAAATAAATATTTAGAAGAAGCGATTTATTTTCTTTGATTTCCGCTAAAAAAAAATACACCATAATATGTGACCTATATGCGTTAACATAAAAATAAAATCCCTTTCGGCACATTGAATGGCGGAGGTAAATTTCACCGGATCAAAGTAGGCAAAATCTAATTGTACTGTGCCGTAAGGGTTGCTCATATCAAACATTGTTACAAACAAAATTTGTAAGGAAATTATATACCTACAATTAATATTTTGAACTGATTCGATCCTGTGCTTATTAAGGGATGTATGAATTTTTGAATTTTGAAAAACCAATTTTTCCCACCCCTGGGATTATCAAAAACTGAATTCGATATCTTATATACTAAGGAACTTATAGCAAAATTTCACTTTTTCAAACCCCCTGGTCTGATTTTGCCCATAACGAACTTGACCGAGATTTTGTCCCCTTAAATTTTAGGTAACAATTTGAAAGTAATTGGTGTAAAATTAGGGCAGTTATCGTGTCCACAAGAAAGTAGTATAGATAGATATATAAACTTTTAAACTGAGGTTGGTTTTGGGTTCTAGGGGATATGAAACGCGAAGATATGTCGAAATTTTCCATGGTACCCATTCCTAGTAAAATCTGCCTTAAAATCGACCATCGATATTTATTTATTTATTTATTTATTTATTTATTTATTATTGACATGTAAGCATACAGCGTAACAATATTAGTATATACATTTTACAAAGGGTTAATTATAAGGCCAATTAAAGCTTACGCCTTTGTACAAAATATTCTGAGCTTAACGCTACTTTAGAAGGTGTATGTGTGTACGGTGTAAAAGTGTCAGTGAGGGTGTGTGGTTGTGTGAGATGGTGTGTGGTTGTGTGTGTGCATGTTTGTATGTATGAACATCATATGTGTTGCGCATAGATAATTAATTTTATTATGCAACGCTTTTATTTTGAGTCAGATTGGCATGAAATACTCCGGATTTTTGAAAGAAACTCGCCACGATTTAGGGCAAGTACATCAACCTCGCCGAATTTCGTGTTGTAGGTATTAAGTAAACGGTACAGAACAGAGTTTCTGGCATAGTTTGCACTGCGCCTTGGCACCTGGAACAGAGTCTATCTTATATATTTAAGGAATCTATTGGGATGATTATTTCTTAGTTTTGTTATTGAGATTTGACATCCTCGCCTCTGAATTGGTATTTTCGCGATTTTTATGATACTTAAGGTTTCTTGAAGAGATAAAAGGCAGTCTCTAAAGGTTTTAATCTGTTCACAATCTGAAAGACGACAAGTCATTGGATCAGCGACAGAAATAGTTATCATAGAAGTAGAAATGTAATTAATGATTTAATTGATTATGTAATTAGTTGTCCTGAAGTAGAAGAGTAATTAAATCACATTTATCTTCAGAAAACATTGTTATCCTAACACGTTATATCAAAAAGTGTTTATAGGGCGCGTTCTTCACAATACACAGTAAGCATGAGATAATTCTCCTCTATTACTATTTCTATTCCTCGAATAGTTAGTGGTAGTGGTCAACGGCATTACAAATATTATGGACCAAAAATATATAATAACCTTCCTAAAACTATAAAATCAGCCGTTAGGTATTTTGTACTGTGGATACGAAATTAGTATTTTATGATGGCTTTGTATATTTGTAATTTATTTTTCAATACGAGTATGTTTGTATGTTTGTAATATTTATTTTTAGTGTAAATAAGAAAGTTTATCTATTTATTCCGTAGAAGGTATTATTTTTATTTATTTTTAAATAAACATTTAAATTATTTTAGTGTATATATACAAAAACATTACTTAGAAACTGTATGCTATATTCAAAAATGACAAATAAGTCTACCTTGGAACAGGTAGTTCGCCTAGTTAGGCTACGTGATTTATATTAATGATTTCATTTTTTTACTTAAATAAATAAATAAATACTAATCTCAGCCTTTGAAGGGATTAAATGTGCAAATTCGAACTTAAGTTACCGGGATGATGGTTATCTTTTATTACACACACTCACACACATAACCCCACACCCTCAAAGACACAACCACACACCCTCACTTACACTTTTATACCGTACATATTCTAAAATAGCGTTAAGCTCAACAAAGTTTTAAATATTTTTGTACATAGGCGTAAGCTTTAATTGGCCTCATTATTAACCCTTTGGGAAAATATATATGCTATTATTACGCTGTATGCTTACCTGTTAATAAATAAATAATTAAATAAATAAATTACTCGCAAGCTGATGTGATCCCTAGACATCCTAACCATCTAGCCATTCTACCAGAAGGATAAACTCGTTTATCTAAGCGACAATCCAGTGAATAACCCCGAATCAGGGGCCCGCCTCGTATTCCATGATTTAAGTTCAAACGTCAACGGATTGGATTCTAACGTCAAATTCAAACGCGGCTGAGGCCACGCGCAGTTCGCGCGGTCGACGTCGCAAAAGCTGCGCGCGCGCACGGAACTGGTTCTCGAGTAATGCGATTGGCTGCGCGGCCGAGAGTGGGGCGGGGTCGTCGACCTCGGTCGTGATCGCTATATCTCGCTTTGCCAGCTTAACTTTATGTCACCGCCTCACGATTTGTTTGTTTAATATTCTCGTGTGACCGGTTCTTCGCCAGTTATATGAACAATAGCGTCTGTGCGTGCATTTTTCTTTTGCGACTTATCACCAGTAAACAATAATAGCTTTGGCTCCTGTAGCTATCATTTAATATCAACTACTTTAATAGTAGTAGTAAATTATATAACCAGAGACTACACGCGCCGGTCTTTGGTTTCAACTTGTGATGGGTTGAGTAAAATAAAAAAAAACATGTTTAAGGCAATTACATTATTTCAATTAATCATAAATTTTAACACCATTTCAGTTTTTTTTTGTAAGTTTTGAGCCGCGGCTAGTAATTAAACAACCGTCCTCCCTTTCTATTTATTGAATTTGTAATTTATTTAATATTAACTTCTCCCAAATTGATCTTTTTTCAATAACTTTGCAAAATCGTTTTTTTTTTTATTTAACCTTATTTAAATTCGTTTAATATAATTACGACATTACCTGTAGTGTCTACAACTTGTGTTGGGTAACCACAATAAATAAATAAATACGGACGTAATATTTCAATTATAATGTGGCATTGAACATTCTTTTACATGCTTCTATTTGCGCTCATAGATGAGTTTATATATTAATTATTACTGGCCAGCCATAAATAAAACGTTCCAATATGTTGACGGACAGATAGACGGCCAAAGGACAGGAATAGTAGTTTCTAATGCGGCCCGCGCAAACCTCATATCGCGAACTCATCTTTTATATAATTAAGATTGGTAATCCTGGCTAAAATTCTTGAGTTAATTTGATCAAAATTAAGACCGGGGTCCAGCATTTAGTTAAGACTGGTCTGTAAGGGTCTTTCATTAATTTTTTCAAAAAAAAAAATATAGCTTGATCCATACCCCAATAATCTCGAATAATCTTTCCCCAGGAAAAAAGCAAATAATATTTTTATATTTTGTATAATTTCATTACATTACGATTCACGCGGTGTTGTTTCTGAATAAAATATTATAAAATAGTTTTTTTCTCCTGCGTAATGACAGGGCCGAATTGACTTTGGTGAGAACAGAGAAATGTGGAAATTCAAAGCACGACTCGCGTCGTAATTATAATCTGAGACTTGTCGTTCGGATAATGACAGGTTTCGTAGCGCTGATTCTGTTCCGTAGCGTCAAAATACATCACGCATAAGTATCGTCCTCCGGAAATTATTTGAAAAGATATTCGTAAATAACGTCGAATTATGTCAAAAAGAACCCGAAATGTATAATTATTTAAATAAGTCCGGTTGCTTTTAAATCTGGAACAACTAAAGTGCGGCACTTCAAAAGGTGTTTCAAAAATTCAGACAGTAAACCTAACCTAATCTACATTCTACACATTCGCGTTACTATAATAAACATCGTAAGTAGAAGCTGTATGAAAACATGTTGACTATTTTACTGCAAAAGCTTTTAAACTTTAAATCAGAGGTCGCTCTGAAGACCTTGTTCTTCTCATATGTGCGTAGTGTCCTAGAATATGGCTCCCAAATTTGGATTCTTAAGTACGCGACACATAGCCATTCACTTGACATAAATTTCAATTTTCAATGTTGCCAGAAACAACTTTTATTACTCAAATATATGCAATTACAATGTATAGATCCAGCTAAGACATTGTCTTATCTGCCGGTTTCTTAATCTTAATCTACAACAATTTATTTAAACATGCATAAAATATAATACAAAATACTTAAAAATTATTTAACGTTACTCATGTGATTTACAAACAAAATTAACTTAATTTAACTAAACCTAAATAATTGTTACTATGTTTTTTCCCATAAATTCTTTTAATTTAAGTTTTATTACCGATTTTCTTTTAAGTTGTCTAACTTCGAGCGGTAGCGGTAACTTATTGCTTAGATAATTGGTCACTTTAGACACTTGGGGATAGTACCTTTAATGAAGAAATGTTCGAATCCACGGAGAAACTGAAACTAAACACATTATAATACTGCGAACTCGACGGTTCCGAAGTTAATTTAAACTTGAGGTGGACCCACTGCCTGCGAATGTGCGTCGTGTACAGTATACCCATTGAATCTTAACTTACCTATAAGTGCGCCGACGGAATCTTAACGCCGGTAAGTTGGCGGGGGGCGCTTAGCGGAATCGACGGTGTATTGTTGTTGGGCGGCGCATAATGCCCTCCGGAAGGCCGAATCAAATTACCAACCCTCAAATGGCGAAAGCGATTTAGTGCGGCGACGCGCGAAACTCAATTACGAAAGTACGGGATACAAACACGGCGGTGCACCGCGGGTAGGCGAAAAAAAACAATTCTGTATTTCGAAAATCCTTTATGAAATGTAAACATTAAAGTGGATAGCGATTTCGTATTATTTATTTATCTTTATTTGGGAAATAAAACAGTTACATAACAATTAAAAAGTATACAGGCGGTACACAATAATAAAGTAATAGATATAGAAAACAATGATAAATAAAACCAATTAAATGTTCCACCGAGTTAGTATAGGGGAGGGAGAGAATGGGCAAATTTCATGTTAAGTTTGGTTTTGG
The DNA here is from genome assembly GCA_020383195.1 of Neomicropteryx cornuta. Lineage (NCBI taxonomy): Eukaryota > Metazoa > Arthropoda > Insecta > Lepidoptera > Micropterigidae > Neomicropteryx > Neomicropteryx cornuta. Next base: position 1,212,034 of record JAHKQU010000028.1, read on the forward strand.
TAAGATTTTTTGAACGAGGTTAACATTAAATATATCAATTTCTGGATATTTTATATTTAAGGTGGAATACATTCTATAAATGGGTTAATTTTGCCCACAATTGATTCGTTCTACGACGTGGGATGTCTAGCTACAGTTAACTGCGCCTGTCATTATTTTGAATGCAAATTTTTATTTATTTTGACATTTGATTCGTCAAAAAAATCGAAATTTTGTAGAGCAAATTACAGTTACAAATGTATAACCAACTAAAAATACACAGGGAGCGATTAGCACTGCTACATTTTGTGCCCTGCCTTCTTTACTAGACTGTGTCTGTACTAAGGAAGGCAGTATTTTATTGAGCTACAACTACGAATGTCAAATCGTCAATGCACCTATAGAGAAATAAGAAAAGTTGTCTATTTGTATTCATATACAGCATCAGTTTTACCCTGAAAGAAGGGCAATGCAATTCATTCACAGTCGAACGCTGATGTTTGCATGTCTTAACCGTGAGTCCCGGCACTCCTAATCATGTCGTCAGGCCAACCAAAGTGATAGATCACAAATTAAGCTAAACCGAATCCACTCTATTATTAGGCTCGAACAGCCTACTTAGCTTGATTGCGCTTAGCTCGATTACATAACCCATACTTGGGTAACTGGGCGTTGGCTGTACTAAGGTAGGTCAGTTTCTACTTTATTTATTTAGTTATTGCATATATACTTTAAAGGTATAGTTGATAAAGTCGTTTCTAAAGTTGTTCACTTAATAAATTAATATTAAAAATACGTTTTGAAAAACAAATTCTTGAATGCGTATACAAAATTTCGTGCCTGTGCTGTGGAACGTCGAGGAGTTCCTTTATCTGGAGCCATTCCTGGGTGTAGAATCAGGTTATGTTTATCATAAAAATGCTTTGTCATCGGAACTGAGCCAACATGTCAAATTTCAACTTCATAGGATAAGGGAAGGTTGTTTTAAATCGGCTAGCAAGATTTGACCCAAACCCAAACACACAAGCATTGCAGGCTAAATAAAAGCTTGTAAAAATGTCTATGCAAAATATTACGAATCAATATTTTGTATTTTTAAAAAAAAAAAAGTTAAATCAAGTCAAATGACCAAAGCCATATACAATTATTTTAACTCTACTTAGTTAAGCACATTTAGTTTAGTTAATGTATGATAGATTATTTTGTTATTTATTTATTTACACACTTACACTTATTTACAAATTACAAAATTTAGTAAACTTTATTTCGAAATATCAAGCAGATGAACAATTTTAGATTACATACTAGTTTAAGTTTTAATAATATAAATAAAATAAACACGAGGCAGTCATCTTAGTATGGATCCAACTCAAACGTAATTTTATTTTGCCCTTAAATCGGAAATGCTACCGCCATTACAATGTTGCAGAGTAATTTACCTCCCTGAGTATACCTTCTCCCCCTGTCGTGACGTCACGCGCTCCTCCTCCCAACCGGAAATGCCCATCGTTCTAAATTCAAACAAAGAGCCAAGAGAGTGGTTAATCGCATATCCGTTCGATGGCTCGGTCTCTTAGTGGTTTATTACACGATCCACGTTCCGATTCAATTCACCGCCGAAGATCCAGTGCCTAAGGCGAGTATGAATTTCAGCGGGTGTCACGTGCTCTCAAAGTGTTTGAAAACGACGATAAAGGCCACAGTGAAAATATTGCTACTGTCTGATGCGTAGTACGCTTTCGAAAGTCACATTCACGTTGACAACAACCTTAAATTATCCAAAGGAATATCTCTACTATTATTTAAATTAAGTAAAATTTATTTATTAAATAAAATTAACTTTAACATTCCCGCTAGAATACCAGCAATTACAAGTTATTTAAAGTAACCGGATGCATATAAAAATGGAATTATACCAGGACTATGTTTATTTAATAACATTTTATCGGATGTTATCCTTTTTAATAATATACTAAAACAGTTTAAAATACTGTTCATATAGCTGCAGGTGACATAATTAATGTCATAGTACTTAACTGTATTGATTATTTTTTTCTATTACAATCTATTGTAAAGCATAAACGTACGCAATAAAACATGAAATATTATTTTCATACCGAAAACAATTTGTTAACGCATTGTATCAAAATTCATCATGGTTACCGAGAGAAATAATATGTAATAATCGTGCAATAATAATGTCTTTGTTGTGAGTGCTCAACTGTCGCCGTACGCCGTAATGGTGTCAAGGCCATTATCGATCGGCGCTGCATTGGAATTCGCCCACAGACCGAATTTACAGTATCCGCTAAAAGATATAATAAAACTGGGGATGTTTTTTTTTTCCGCATTTTATTTTATATCATTTTTTACTCGTAATAGGTTACGCAACACCCCCCTTAACTTAACTGCCGGAGATTGGATCGCGCGGCAGCAAGCGCAATGTTTGATACAAGTTCGTATAATTGGAGTTCGCCTATCCCGGTACTTTGACTTCAAATAGACTGCTGACGATGCATTTAAAACATATTTTAAACAGTTCTGTATAAGTCTTTATCCATTACATTCTTAGAAAATATTTAATTGTATTTCATGCCGGTTGCATACAATTTGAAAAGCCTTTGAGGGCTCAGAATTATTGTCTATGGCGATATATAGAGACAGTTTGGTAGATATGTGTATACATTCTCTCTTAGCTTACCGCCTTAGGCTGAGAGCTAATAACACATTATGTTAACAATTATTCCATTCCATTATTCAACACACAAATAAATTAAAACATCTTATAAACAATCGTTTTTATTTTGTTTTATATCTCAAATACAACCTCATTGAGTTTCTAAGTTTTTATTGCTAACATCACAACTACTGTTTTGTTGCCTGGCGCCGCTGGTCCAGACGATTAGCAAGAAGGACCAAATTCGTGACGTTTACAGTTGTGACGTCATAATATAACACCTTATAAAAACACCCAACTTAAGAAATCGAAAAAATGATTTCATTTTATCGTAGTTATTGGGATAAAAAATAAAAAGTAAGAATGGTACCTCATTGTTACCTTTTAAATTACAAATTTTTTTTTTCGCCCCATGAAAGACATATTTTTATTAGTAGTATGCAACGACCACTCTTATTTGTATACAACTTTGATTACGCTCTTTGAGACAAAACAGAAATGCCGGCCAAATTTTGCTTGTGTGTGTCAACCATTATGGCCTGAAATATCTGAAATTTTGGACGTAGGGTTTTAAAGTTTTATGCCCAATCAGGTTAACAACCAACGTAACTAAATCTATGTAAGAGTATAAGTTAATGTTCATGACTATGAAGTTAAAAAAAATAAATAAATATCAGAATTTGAACCAGGTAAGTTTAAAGATCTAATAAATTTAAGGTTCCATCCTTCACATTGACAAAATACGTACATGAACGGTTTTTATATGCTTATGTGATCCACATCGCGGGCTCTTGGTCTAAAATATATTGCATTGACTTTCATATTATGTGGACTTCAGGCGCTATCTTTGAATTTCCAAGTCTTTGTAGTACGAAATTTATAGCGTAACGCATATATATCGTTGACAAAGAAACTAGAGCCATTTAATTATATACTTATTTTAAGTTTTCTAGGTTTAGGACGAAACTGTAGATTTCTGATTGATTACCTGTATATTTTATCAGTCTTTCTATATATACAGTATATGGGGAAAACTTTGAAACCCTATACAAGTATCCAAAGGTGTCCATTTCCAACTATATGGCACTTTTTTTTAATTTTACCCTATTTTCTCTATTATGCGAAGCAGTCGGGCCTTGAAATTCGGTAGTTTATTTTTGTAGTGCGTCAGGTTTTACTCTTTGCGCGTTTAGTATACAATTGTTGGTTTTTAATTAATTACAGATTCATAATATAGAAATTAAATAAACATACTTTTCTATGTTTTAGAAATTTAGACCCTTCAATTACCATTCAATTATCATTTTTCCTAAGAGTCTATCTAATGTCTTTTATAAAAGAGCAATTCAACTAAAAAAGAACTATTAACATGTTATCATTTATTAAATTTCTCATAAATAGAATGGAATTTTAAAAATTTGCCTTCACTATGTTGAAGATATAAGATAAAGGTATCGAAACATGTATTTTTTTTATTAAATATCCAATGAGTATCAAATGCCAAACAAAAAAAAAAGTGAATCGAAATTAATATTTATCCCTTAGCTTCGCCTAATGCAATAAGAGAAAAAAACGCCTTTTAAAGATCACTGGGGTTTGAACACGGGACTTCTTTGATCAGAACCTAAACTAGCCTTTAAAGAACCTATATGTTATGTTTTGTATGTTACCGGATATGGGGATGGATTTACCCCCCTTGTGCCGCGTCCTTTGCAGAACTATTGCGCTTTTAAATCCACTTATAGTTCGGTAGATGAGGGGCCCACATTCACCCAGTAGGAGTGTAGGAGTTTCTGGGCTCTCTTGGCAGAATCTGCACACGTCATTGATCGATATGCTCAATTTGTGCATGTGTTTTTGAGCTTGTTAAGTTGGCAGGATCCTTAGTTGGTTCCGGCTTAACTTCAATAGCGCGTCTTTTTTGCGAGAATCCTTCAATGAGTTCTTGGGCTTGTTTTTTGTCCGGGACATAGAACATATAACATATATGGCTATCCAAATAGTTGTGTATTTGTTTGTATATAATTTGTAATTAATGTATCCACTGTTACTATGCGAATAAATTAATTTATAACGCGGATATAAGAGACAGCCTTCGTGTATCTGTATAACCACCAGGTGACAGAAGGAATAATTAATGTCTTACTTAATCAATAGTGATGTAGGTATGTTGGAATGGGGGGGGGGAAGGGTGCAAGGAGTAAGGTTGAATATTAGAGGGGGTAGTTTAGTGAGATTAATCACTGCTGTTACTAATACGCGACAACAACAAAATGCACAGGTTTCCAATCGTTTTGTTTTATTCGATCCATGCTATTGGGTGACTTTGACGAGCGGTCAAATAACAAATAATAGCGTTCGATGAAAATAATTTTTATATATAAACAAAAAGCTCTGCATTTGAAGCGCCGTTCACGATCCGTTGTCCTTTCCTAGCCACATAATAACCAATCGCCTTTTATCAAAAAGGATAAATTGTGTGGTGAGGGAAGATTGATTGTGTTATATGCCTTTTATTAAAAAGATCTTTGCCGATTTATTAAAAAGATGTTAATTTGGGAGAAGTTAGTATAAATAAATCACAAATTCAGTAAATATAAAAGAAGGGGTGAGGGGGGGGGTATTGTATCATTACTAGCCGCACCTCAAAATTTACAAAACAAAATTGAAATTGTGTTAACATTTATGATGAATTGAAAGAATTTTATCATACCATTGTACCTATGTTTTTTTTATTTTAATCTACTCGACCCATCACCAATTAAAACCACAGACAGGCGCGTGTAGTCTGCGGGTAAGATGCCTTTAATGACGCCTGTAGGGTCTAGCTGTGAGACGCCAGGTTCTGGTTAAATAATTTACTACTAATGAACAATGTTTAGAAGTAGTTTATGTTAAAAGATACAAGTGCCATAGCCATTCTTGTTCCTTTATACTAAACTATTTGCTCATTTGCTCACGGTGCACTTGCAAACATACCACAATTTGGGCACAAAAAATGTCTATATTCTATAAATATTTATATATTGTTAAATATTGTTCAGGCAATTATAATTTTGATGAGTTCCTTCATAATAACAAATATTCATTTACCAAATAATTACAACGCTGCAAATTTGGAACGTTTTTTGTATGGGGTTTTGAGTAAAGACAGCCTTCTGAATATAGCATTATTTTTCTTACTAAGGAAGATCTCAACCATAAAGATGCGTCCTAACTTAATGCGTTATGACTATTAAGGTAAATATATTTTAAATTTACAATAAAATGAACCTTTTAAATGTCCAATTGGCGTTTGCGTTGCATTCATCTAATTTCTATAAACATTGACCCAAAATGAAGCAAAGAAAAATCTTACATTTGTTGTAACGGATTAATTTAGCAACATGAACAGGCATTTATTCACTGTAGGAAATCCGTCCCGCAGCAGTTTTATTTATTCTGTGTACACATATTTAAGTTGGCACTCGTCGCAAATTGTGTCATCAATCTCGTTCGCTCGCCATTTTACAAATTGCATAGACCAAGCGATTTTTAAAACATACCCACTTATAGATATTATACATATACTCGTATACGTACTATACATATTAACTCTGCGATCATTATATGATAATAGATTTATAATCTTCTAAATGAGCATCAACATGGTGCTGATACTTCACTGAACCCTCGTTTGCGTATTTAGTATAGTGTAATGTTGTCCTAATTGCCAAAGTAATTATTAGACTCTTGTCAATCAAGATGGCGGATCATGATCCTCTTTTTTTTTACACTACCTCTCAACCTTCGGAAACACTTAAAACACTTGCCGATGTTTCATTTCACTCCTAATAAGGATGTCGTTGAAATGGACGGGCCTTTGCTAATATCTACCTATAGCACTCAGCGCTGATTTGGTGATTAATTAGCGGGCTCCGCAGCCAGGTGGAACGTCACTCCGGAACACCACCAAAAACACCATCTGATAAATGAGTGCTTTTTCGGATACCCGCTGTGAGCAAGAGAGTTTTGCCGCGTACACACCAAAGCAATTATTCCTTGCCGCTGTTTTTCCATACGTCGAATGTGCATAGTTTTTTTTAATCATAACCTTTATTATTATCATTAAAAAACTAAAAATATATTCCGAATGTCAGAAATGCCGATTCTCCTTAAGAGAATATTTATTCTCGCATTGAGTATGAAAATAAAAATAAGATAACAAAATAGTTAAAAAACAAAAAGCTATTATGTGCGTAGTATTTATGTAGCGAACAATAGATTTCTTAATTTTTGATACCAATCATTTTTTATCCTAAGTATTTTTGTAAAGAAATCAACAGTTTTACATATAGTTCAACAAAAGTATATAAAAATAAGCAATGAATTGTTTACCAATTTAAGTTTTAGCTGCTGATTTAAGAGTGACATAAGTACAAATTCGTTCCTTGCCCGATTGCGTTAAATCCGCGTCGGTTTATACACGCCTTTATTTTTATATATAAATGGCTTCTCGTTTATCGACCGAATGGAATTAGAATTCGTAACAAGTCTTTATTTGTTAAAAAAATCAAACGTTTTTCCTTATCATAGATCTACTGAATTTATGGTTTTTAAATACACGCTAGTTGACGAAAACACAACCATAAAAGTTGATTATATGATTTTTGTAATCTACTTGCCAATTTAATGTCGTCTATAATAGTATATATTTAATAAAAAAAAATAAAATGCATTATTATATTTATTAGTGGTCACTTTGAAGCTTAGCAATGCACTAACGCAACTATGCATAAGGCGAGATCTCTTCAAACTGTAGTACAACCGAATTTGGCTTAGTTACTCCTTAGGTATCCAAAATCTGTAGATAATAATATATATTAAAAACAGTTGTTGGTATCTAAATAATAAAACTGACAGAAGGTCCTCACCTAACCTGACCTTTGTTTCGTCGTTTGAGGTGGTTGAACAGCTGTGGTATGGGCGCCGTCAACGTTTTCTTTGAAGTTCTAACGATTGGCACTTCCGGCACGGAATGAGGTTTTTGCGGCGACGCGTTGCGTTACTCATCGACGGCCATTTTGTTTTTGATAAACGTACAAAATGGCGGCACAATAGTGCAGAGGAATTCTAGTGGTTGCTTGTTTTATGTACCATCTTAAAAAAAAAAAATACCTTTGCTTGAATTTATTATGGTTTATTTAGGCTCGATATTTAAAAAAAAATGAGTAGAAATTTGTCAATAGTAATTTATTGATTTAAAATGTAAACCTTACTTGATAATATTAAATGGTTTGATGGTTAAGAATATATTTTCGCATTAGTTATTAGTTTGCTACTTGCCGCAATGGTATGTGGATACAATGTCTGTCGCCGTTGTCGCATCACTTTGACATATGACGGGTGATCTGACGTTTTGAGGTTATGCTGTCAGCTGTAGGATTTTGACGCGCGCGTTTGCTTGGATCCAAGATGTCCAAAAAATGCAAATTCGTACATTTTTAATTAGTTATAAAAATTCAGGTCCGGCGATTGGAGCGCCGTTAATTTACTGAAATCGCTCCTAGCAGCATATTTTAACACTAACTTAAGTTTGATGTAAGGCGAAGCCAGATAAGGATAAATATTAATTTCGATTCATCTAGAGCCTTTTTTTAATAAATGATAAACTGCTAATAGTTCTTTTTTAGTTGAATTGCTTTCTTATAAAAAACATTAAAGCCTTAGGAAAAATAGTAATTGAAAGGCAAATGAATAATCTAAAATATAGAAAAGTTTGTTTTTTTAATTTTTAAATTATGAAGCTGTAAATAAATAAAAACCAATAATTGCTTACTGACCGCGGAAAGAATAAACCCTGGAGGAGCCCTATAAAAATAAAGTACCGAATTTCAAGGTTGACTGCCAATATGCTTTACCCTAAAAGTTAAGCTGATCCTAACGACGAACGTTCTAGTTCTGTCTAACTAAGAACAGGTTAAACGTTCGTGAAACGCCGCCTGTTGGTCAAGGGTTAAAAATAAGATTAAAAGCGCAATGGCCGTCACTTAAACCATTCCTTGGCATCTCACAAAACAGTTTTCGCCGTCAGCGCTCCGCGTGGCGAATCTAAACATCAAAAGTATTTGTTTTACGTTCCCTCAAGCCGACGGAAATAATGAGCGGTAGTTATTCGCAAGGGCGCGCGAAGGAAATCTTTTGGCATTTTGCAAAATGCTTAGCTTCGCAACTCTCTTTGAGGCTTCACAACTATAAACTGAAAATATCATATTTTTTATTTTTATATTATTACGTAAAAATACAGCATATTTATTTATTTATTAATGTCAAGAATGGCATGTTTGTTTATTAATGTTAAGAAGATAATTCTCTTGGCCAGAAAAATGTACCAACTGTGAATATGGTTGAAAACATCAAATCAATAAATCAAACTTAAACAATGTGTACTGTGCGTGCGTGTGTGTGATATTAACATGAATATAAATGTAAAAACAATAACGCAATGATTCCAAGAACATTTTTACACACAGTTTAAACTTAGCGGAAAAAGAAATATAAGTATATGTTTATAGATAAAACGTTAATAATAAATTAGGTATGGGTGTGTGAGAAGGTGAGTGTGAGTAAATGTGTGTTTAGGACGTTTAGTAGGAGATTGTAATTGTCTAAACTAAACCTACATATTACAATCACACACTGTACTGTGGATTCATAGACGTTTGTACTGCATTTAAAAATATTATTTATATAAAAAACATACAGAGTAAAATTATTTAGTCTTTGCAGTAAAACGATAAAAAATGTGTGTCTATAAAAAAAACCTAAAATTATAAAATCGTACATTATTCACGAATTTACTTTATATATAATCTTTCTCGTATGTGTTTTTTGCAAGAGATTGTGTTTATATTAAAATTATCCAGATTTGTAATGAAACAAAATGGTTAACTAAAAACATGGTTAATAATAAAAATACGCTCAATGTTAAAACATAAAACGTTAAAAACTTTGATAAATATGTGATAATCAGATGTCGTGATATCTATTGTATTATTCACATTATGTTTACAAATAAATCACATATATAAATTACAATAAGTTAATAATTTATAGATTAGTGGCTAAGAATATTAAGTATAGGTTATTTTTTAATTTCATTTATGTGTCATGTATGTATTTTTTTTAAAATTTTAGTGATAAATTCTATCCGTATGCATACATTTTAAAGGGTCTACAGAAATAAAGGTACTTTTTAAATATAAAAATATAGCTATAACCCTAGCCACTCGTTTTAATCGCTAAATCGGCAATAGATTTATTGCTATATAAAAATATCTCTATTTAAATAAATATTGTAAATTTGTATGTAAAAACAACATTTCATATATTTTTTATATTAAGTTCGTTTTGTTTTTATTTTTTTTTTGACAGAAAATTAAAAAAAAAAACTGATTTGTGTTTACATGCCGAATATTTTTTTTAGAAGTCATACAATATTTTGATTGCCCTGGATTACATATATTGAGTGTTTTGTTTTGATACAAAAACTCAACAAACGTAAAAACAAGATACATCAAATATTTGACTAATTTATAAAAGTAAATAATTTATATTCAATAGAACATTTTCTTGCGATGTGAGAGTAACTAGAAATGCCATTCCATCTGAATATCTATGTACAGAAAACCGAGCGAAAAGTTGTTAATACCAAAATAAGTTGTAACTTTAGTACGAGTTGAGCTAAAACTGCCTGCCTATTTATGGAACTTTATGAAGTTTGTGTAATTTACATCAGATGTGTTTTATGCTGTGAGCATTTTAGCTTTGAAATAGTTAGACCTGCATTCATTTATTCTTTTCCATTAAAAAAAAAAAGATAAAATTCTCAGTTCATCAGCGAAAAGCGATCATATATACTCGTATCGGCTAGTCGATCGCTCAAAGTTATGACGATAAATCTTTAATTTCCGATATACGCTTAGCATATAGCATTTTTTTATTATTATAGTTGACCACATAATCAAAGCGTCTCAGTTAAATAAATTGTTAAAGTTTTTATAATTACATTATTATTTAAAATCTTATATTATATTGTAGTTTTTTATTTATTCTAATAGCTTGGCTTGTGCTCTAGAGAAAGGCGCAGTTCCGACTGCCTCGTAGGTGCGAGGTCATTTATTACAAGCAAAAAATACGTCGAAAGCCCGTAATCAAATGTGCTTTTGTGTGCGTCTTGTTACTTAATACAGTCCACACTGTTGATAATAAATTCTTTACGGTAAATATATTTATTCAGTCGGTTATAGCCCGTTGGGCTAGAGGGTTTTAACTCGCTGGGTTACTTAGTTGGGTTTACCCAGCTGGGTTACTTAGTTGGTTTTAGCCTGCTGGGTTACTTAGTACTTAGTCTAGGGTTTTTAAAAAAACTTTAGATTTTGAAAAACATAACGAAACAAACGAAAAAACAAAACTTCCGATCGCAAATGATGTTAGTTTAGGAGATAACATATGTAATATGGTTAATTAATATTATACCAGCATTTTATATATAAATGACGCAATCTTCGACAATAACGAAAAATTAAGAAAAGTTCATACATCGACTTCATATATAAGTCAGTCATAAAATCATCTCATCGCACCATAATCCTTCATCTTAATCACATATCCATTATTTTTATATTTTTTGTTTAAATATTACAATGGTTTACACTAAAGAGGACAGGTGAGAGTTAAAAATGCATTTTTATAAAATTCAGCGCTGTGTTTAAACCGACATCCTGCGCTCTCTATCTCAAGTACATGACTTCTTTAGTACTTTTATAAATATTTTGTTATCCAACTCTTTATCATTAAATTAATAAACTTTTTTAAACACAACGTCATATTTTTGCAAAACCGTTGTCCTAATTTGCAATATTTACTTTGAAACATTTAAATAAATATGTCGAGCGATTAAATAATTTCAGTTAACTTCTGCAAATTCTCGTGTTGCGTTGAAAAGCCATGCCCGGCTCTGTTCGCCGCCTAATTTGCTAAAACAAACTAAACGCGAAATTGTAAACATTACAACTTTCGCGTTCAGTCCTTTTCAGCGTAACGGCAGCGCTGTATCCTTTCGGGACGTTCGCTGCAATATTCGTGCTTTTTCATGTCCGTACGTTTCGTAATACTCTTCAGTATATGCTTTTATAAACGACCCCGTAATTCTGTTTCAGTAGAGTAATGTAGACACGTTTTTTAATATTTTATTTTGAAGTTTTTTTTTTGTTTAAATTTTAGAAATATTTTAACAGCATTCCCGATAAAAAAATCCAGAAAACTGCCCTGCGATTTCAAAGATGATTTATATTTGGCGTCATATCAAAATTCATCATGGTTTCCGAGAAAAAAAAAGGAAAACCGTAATAATAATAAACCGTTTTTGTAATGCGCTTGCCAGCTGATCGCTCGGGGTCGTTGATCGCACTCCGGCTGACCGCATTCAAGGCTACGATATCGATCGCCGCACGTCGCGACGATTAGGGGATTTTGCACCAGCGTTTTTCCTATCGTTAGCGTCTATTTTTTTATAAAATTTTTTACTCGTAATAGGGAACATAAACACCCCTTTAAGCCTTCGGGGATGGTCTTGGGACACTCTGTATCCAGAGTGTCCCAAAGGTCAACAGCAGAGATGCGAAATCTTGTATACGCATTCAACCACTGTATTTTTATTTATTTATTTACTAATAATTTATTTTTTTGTCTATATTACAGTTTAATTTTGAAATTCGGTTACTTTTATATCGATTATTGATTTTGCTATAATTAGATTAATATTGAAATTTGATAAATTTTACCTGTACATCAAAAATAATGATAATCGGTCCAACTACAACCAAGCCAAATGAATTTCGCTTGTCCGCGCGTTAAACACTTTGATCAAAACCCTGTTAAAATAACTCTGACCTGACACACTGAAAAAAAAACGAGGATTTATTTGACGGGGCCACAGGTCATAGTGATGGTGTGATCGTATCTATGCGTCTGTTGAACACGGTTACTTAACGTATATATATGTATATATATATGTAACACACACTCAGCGCCGATGACGAGATATGTCGTCATTGATATATACGCTAGTTGCCGTCATCGGCTTATGGCATTTCTATAGACATTAAAAACGCGGCATATAGTATATACCTGAAATCATAAAAGGGCATAGACTAATCTTTGTTTTTTTCAGTTTTAACTTTAACTTTTAACTTAATTTTAACTTTAATTTAGTTCGGTTTTAACGTTTGTTTGTTAATGTGAAAAGTGCGCTAGTGAATTGAAAGTGAAAGCAGTAATTAATTCGAGTTTTATTTACAAAATCTATTCCAATATACATAAGACCCTAAAAACTAGGTCGCCGCAGTCGCTCGCATTTTGCTTCGCTGCAGCACATATTAGAGCGAAGCGATTTACTAAAATTTTCTAAATAAAATTTAGTCTGTGACAATAACTTTTTAACGACGGGATAGATTTTGATAATTTTCTATAATGAGGTATTTGAAATCTCTTTGATACAAATGCACAAAAAAAATTCATCCGGAAATCAACAGCATAACTTTTTAACGACGGGATAGATTTTGATAATTTTCTAAAATGAGGTACTTAAAATATCTTCAATACTAATGTACAAGAGAATTTCATCGGGAAATTGAAAACATAACTTTTCAACGAATGGATAATTTTCTAAAATGAGGTTCTTGAAATCTTTTATATACAAAAAGAGAAATTCATTTTTGTATATAAAATTCAGGAACACAATTTTCATTCAATGAATCTTGTTCAAAATCTTCCAATAGTAACATTGATTTGCATTTTGAACATTGAATATAACCAATAGATTGAATCTTAGCATAAAATTCATTGATCAAAAGCATTTCTGAATGCATTATATTTCCTGCTTGTGAATCCTCCTGTTGTCTAGCCCTTGATAACTGCTGCCGTAAAGCGTCATTTGTCCTGCGACCGAATTGTCGCCTTCTTATGGGAGGGGAGGCATTGCTCTTATTCTAGATGTTAAAAAAACATAAGCAGATTAAGCCATAGTAAAAGACATGTTCGCTCATCACAACTTAACTACTTTATAATTTGGATGAATGCTATTTTCTCTTTATAACTACGACCATAGAGATGGTTTTTAAAAATAAAAATCTTGATAAATTATTCAAAATTAATGCTTAATTTAGAAAATTAAATCGAAATTAGAATAAATCGCTAAGAAAAAAAGTGACGTGACCTTCGAGCGAATTTTGTTTTTTTTTACTATTTTTATGCGTGAAACTTACCTAATTATTTTTTGTATTTTTATTTATTGTTAAAAACGATTTATTATTGTTAAATTGTATTAAATTAATATCAAATTAAATAATTTAAAATAAAATTCGATTAATTATTTTCGAATAAAAAATTTTCAAAAAAGCGCGTGACTTTTTTATAATGGATATTCCCATAGACAATTTTCTTTTGACCCCAAAAATTTTATTTTTGACAATATTTAAAATCAAGCTCCGTCACGACCTTCACTTTTTCATGTAGATTCTCTCAAAATCAAAAATTTTTCAAATCGGTCAAGGAATGACCAAGTTAGCCCGTGACAAAGTTCTAATTGGAGTCGCCTTATGAGAGCTTCGCTCGCTACGCTCGCTTCGCTCTAAAAAACGTGCGATATTTCGTTCGGTCAACAACTTCGCCGAAAGGGCGCATTTTACGTACGGCGTGGAACGTGTTAAACAACTTGCGTATGTACTCAATTTCTTTCGGCATCATACTAATACGACTATTTTTTTTTTTTACTAAAACTTCTTTAAGCGCACCTCATTAGTGAGACCGTGAATGAATCTAATACGACACAGTGTTCAGGTAAAATCGGTGGCACGCATTCGTGTGTTTTCTTCTTATTATAGGCCTGCTGAAACATCGTTGAATGAAGATGCCAGTGATGGCTTTCAGCTACCATGTCGATTTAATTCTTATACAGGTGAACCCAAAGTCAGCAGTATCCTTTTAATGGGTCATTCTGTGTCATCTGAAAAATATAAATACGTCATAAACGTTTTGTGCACGTGTTCAATTATAGATCAATTATTATAGATCAATAAAATTGACCTATAATACAATATTTGCGTGCGGGGAACGTACCCGTCGTTCATTCGTCGTGAGTACATTTACAGCAGCGACACGACGCGATATTTTATTAGGTGACCATACTTTAAGAAGTTTTAGGATTCTTTATTTTTCCATTTTAGACCAGTTTATTATTTTGCTTTATTTACAAAGTTGTTAAACAAAAGTTGTTCAAAATCACCCCTCAAAAATACTAGGACTTTAAGTTCATCCTGTATATAAATAGGCATAAGGAAACATCTAACGCGCGGGGTGTAACCACACACACACATACATTAGAAATCTGGCAGCGCACTTTGTTTCACCTGAACATCATTTTTTTACCTGACTTAGTTAAATAGATAAAATATACTTAAAAATACAAAAATACTGCACAAATTGGATACTGTAACATATGCTTATTTGATTTGATTTATGTAATATAAAATGTTTTTCAACATTTAAACTACATGATAAGACCCACAATACATAAAGAAATTACTCCTGTATAGACGGGGTTATTTTTATATGTGTTTAGCTATACTTTATGCAGGTTTAAGAATTATTTACCTTTTTTTTGGTCACTGTCCGATTTTTATGGACAGTTTTGTGCTTAAACGTTGCCCTAAATATGTTTAATATCGTAATTTGCTATGTGCTCAATCGTCGTTTATTGTACTCCAGAACTATCCGCCGAATGAAGTTCGTAAACGATCGGTCGATCCACCGCAGAATTCAATTTACGGCTCTGCGGGTAGGTCGCACGAAAAAGTGGAATAGGTCCGACGCGACGGGTCCGGTTTAGTTTCGACCGGGACGCGGTTCGAAGCCGCAGCGACCTGCGGCGACCGCACGCCCGCCCGCCCGCCCGCCCTACCGTACGTCGCTTGTTTACAAAGTCTAGTTCGATTCGGAGCATAAAGTAAAAAAAATGTAATTTTAGAGAAATAAAATGCAGTAATATCGGCATGTTAAGTGATACTAGGGGACTAACCTTGTTATTTACAATATCTTAACAATAGTATACAATTTTAATTAACTTTTACGAATAGTTTTAATGGTATTCGTAAAAGTTATTACGTTTTAATTGTTTATTACTTTTGGTCCGATCTATTTAGCTTAAGAGGCATACAGTCGTAGGTAGGTTTATACTCGTATTTATAGAGTTTTTTCTATAGTATATTATTATTATTATTATTATTTAAAAATTACATATACTTTGGAGGTATCATTTCTCCGGTGGTATAGCTGATTGGCAGGTGATGCAACGAAGTTATTTTAAAGCCAAGTTTTTTATCCTTTTTCTTCGCTGGGAAGGGGTCTTAGGGAATGGCTTGAAGATGCTGCAGTTGAGACTATTCCACTCTCTAATGGTGCGCTGAAGAAAAGAAAGAAATCCGACATTCTTTCTCCTAAAAATTTGCTTTATTTTGTGAGAATGGTCCTTTCGTCTAATATAGAACGGTTTCTGAAGTTGCCCACTAATGGAGGACCATACTGGGAGTTTCAAGTAGGCCCTAAATAAGATAATGAGACGAAATATTCTTTGCCTTGAACTTAAAGGCTCCCATTTAAGGTCAGATAGAAATTTCGTCGGATGGCAAAACTGCGAAAGTGCTTAAACACAGTCTGTAACCGCTGAATTGCTTCAAGGTCAGAATTTAGATAGGAAATATGAGGGTCCCAGACAGATAAACAATACTCCAAGGTTGGAGTATATTATTTTAAACTTTAATATTTATTTGATTTTAATTTGATTTTTTTCCAAGAAACAAACAGTTATACATATACACGTGGAAATCAATTAAATATATGATGGTCCGGAAGTATAGCATTCTAGTGTTGTCGTTCTGAAATGCGTTACATTTTCAAATTACGCCGTCGGCCGGAAGTGGCCGTGGGCGGGCGGGGTTCGCGAGGGCGACTCCGAGCAGAAATTAGTAGTTGCAGAGCGGTTTAATTGCATTATTTGAACGTGTAACTGTTCTGTTACGGTGCCGCCCTTTGATGAACGACCCAATGAGCAAACTTTCGGTTTCAGGCTAAGTTCAGGCGCCATTTTGTCGGATTTCGACCTTCCGGCTCCGCTGATAATAACTAACCGTAGGTATGTGCAAATGCAATGCTAGCAACTAATTCATTCCAAAAATTATTAATTTTATCAAAGCGATAGTGTAAATTCGCTTTTTGCTCGAAGGCGGCGCGGTCTCACTAGCCACCGAACTTATGACAAGAGCGATTTCATATCATCTCGTAAAGTTTACAAATTTCTTGCTCGGAAACCATGTGCATTTTGATATAAGGTCAAAACAAATCATGTTTGAGGTCGCAGGGCCAATAAGCTGGATTTAGTTTATCGGGAATGGTCTTGGAACACGGTGTATAATGGCTTATGTAAATATTAAATTGGTTGCTTCTATAAAAACAAAACTGGCTATGACACTCTGTTGATATTATCATATAATATCAACTGTATTTATTTATTCATTATACACAACAACATTACATTATTCATTATACAGAAATTACAACGATAAATGAGAAATAACACTGAACAAGGAATTAAATTAATATAATATAGACAAATTAAACACCAGTCATTTATTGTTGCTCTGAAGTAACATGGCTACTCTAACTAGGTTAAAAAACCTGTTCTGAGAGCGACCAGAAGAAGGTTGCAGGAAAAATACAATACTTATTACGTACGCGAGACGTTACTAATAACTACTCCTGTACATTGTTTAGTAGTAGTAAATTATTTAAACAGAACTGACCTCTTACAGGTTAAGGCGTGTGAGTGGTTACGATTTCGAATCCGCGCTCAGAACATTAAAGTCCATACAAGCACATTTAACCTAATTCAGTAAAGGCCGAGAAAAGATGTATATGTCAAAGCAATTCTTTTTAAAATATATTTATAAAAAAAACCGAAAAATGAGAAAATAGCCCGGTTTGTGTTGAATAACATGTTTGTTACTTCGGAATCAAAAATAAACAAATGAAAAATAAATTGACTGTACAAACAGTGATTCCACAATATTCATTTTCAATTAATATCTGCTGTTTGCCTCGCCTGCTTTTTGTTTATCAAACGTTGCCAGCAGATGTGTTCATTATTGATTCGTCAAATCAACAGTCAAACTGTCATTCTTCTGTTTCAGATATTCCACTGAGACTATTCAATATGGCGCTCGGTGATTTATGGGGGATGTGAAAGATTTTCGGGTTTTGATATTTTGGGGTTTTTTTTTATTTTGTGAGTATTAACTCTCACGGCGTTTTTGCCAATAATCGAGCTTTGAGGCTTTAACAATGCATTTTTCCGAGTTTGTAGGAAAAAAATATTGCATACATTGGCGTTTGCGTGTGTCGTTAGTCTATACTGAAACTGTGCTGTAAAATATTTTGAAATACCAGTTTGTTAACTTTTTATTTATTCAAATATACTATAGTATTTATATTTTATTTTATTCGTACTTATCAGAGCAAACTTTTTTGATAGCACTAACCATTGGTCTTGGGGTGGAAAAAAATAGTTCCAAATTCATACCTCCCTTAAGGGATACAGGGATCAGTTCATATGTTAATTTTTTGTTTAGAACAATTATTGGTATGAGCAACCATTCCAGCACAGTATAATGAGTGGATCGCGCAATGCTTGATACAAGTTCGTACAATTAGAGTGTGCCTATCCCCTATTTTGATCCGGTGAAATCTACCTCCACCTCACGGCGTACCGAAAGGGATTTTGTATTTAAGATGGCCACGCTCACGTACGGAATCTGAGGGTCTCGCGTTCTGATCCAAAAGACCCGCGTTCGAAGTCTGAAACGATCAGTAATTCCCTTGAAGATCAGAGATGCTGCCTAACTTGAATTTAGCCTTTATTAAATGTTTAAGCATATATAAATAAATAAAATGCATTTTCACTTGTTGGCTTGCTTATCTATTCGCACTTATTAATATCATATTATTCTTTTGATTGTAGAACTTAACAAACATGTTTAAATATTTCTTTAACAGCTCTACCAGCGCACGACTAAATATTGAATTTTCGAAGAGATCTTAGTTCTGAGTCCTTACTATTTACCTTACCGTAGTGCGTCTGGTCACTTATTTTTCACTGCGCACTCCGCGAAGCCCTTTTTTCAGGGATTTATTATTTTATAGGGATTTATGCTTTTTTTATCCTTTTTTTGTTTACTTACTCAAAGTTTGTTTACTCAAAAGTTGGAACCAAGGTCGTCTCTCCCGAACGCAATTGCGTAGCATAATAAAGTTTCCGCTAAGGATTTTAACATGAACCTAGATCTAAAATATGTTTATATATAGCGTAATTATTAAATTTATTATAAATATAATTTAATAATTATTTTAATTTAATAATAATTTAAATTCTGATTTGGGTTTGCGTGTGCCTATGCAAGTGCTGTGTTCTAATTTGCGTACGTCATAAAAACTATGTGCCAAAGAAATTTGGATTCAAGTTGGTTTTACAAAAAAGTATGTATACCTTGTCTTTTTTTTTATTTCAGTGTGTTTCAATACGTATTACATACGCGATACATATAGGTAAAACATAGCATTGAATACTAACTATAGTTAAAAAGGGGTAAATCACATACACTGGTAATTGAATTTGTAAATCAGTTAATGTATTTATTATATTAATAGAATATCTTCTTATTAGATTAGGATTAGAACGTTCTATTAATGGATCAGATTTTTTTCATGTGATTGTCATACTAGCTGTAAGTAATTAAGGGTATGTTGTGAGGTAACAATGACTTGATTATGAAATGCTTTCAGTTTATCCTATGTGAGTGTTACTTCTGTACATGCAATTTCCTCGGGTCGACGTTTCGCCAGAGAAGTGTCCACGTTAGAGGTCGCCCGCGGTTCGAACAGAGTTGACGACTTAATTTAACGTGGGCGACTCGTTTAACGGCCACTGTTGTGTCGTTACCCCCCCGTCCCCCCTGCGAACACCCACTCGGCCGGTCCCGCCCGCCCTAATTAAGCCCGTCTGGAAATGCCGAATTCCCAGAAAAGTTTCCTCGCTCCCCCCCCCCCCCCCCGTTGCGTTTTCATTGTCTGGCTGCGGCGCCAACAGCCGAGGCAAACAGGATTTTTGCCCGCCCACAGCTACGTAAAAAAAAAAATCGACCGTTCGTACCATTAGATTTTTACACGGAAAACCGCAAACTTTGTCCCTGGTAGAGAAATATTTTTAAGCACCAATATCTGATTGGATATACCCGAACCCCAAACGATACTAAATCAGCGTAACAGCTGCGCGCAGTGCGACTTTACCCAAATGAGTCCGAGCATGCTCCCGAGTCCAGTCGAATGAGCGACACGCTCATTAGATTCATTCATTCTGCCTAGGAAAAATTGTGTAAGGTGTGCCTAAAGACGTTTTACTTCAGATAAAATATGTAGTATTAAGACTCTCTTTTCTTTAGATTTGGAAGAAAAATAATACTAGATATCGTTTTATTTCATACTCTTAACTCATACATCTGGATTAATACAAAATAAAAAGGTTACATTTCTACTATATTTAGAAGTTAAGAGAATCCGTATTTTTCTATACATTTTATCAAAATTGTTTCTTACTCGTTATATTAATACATACATACATCAATATTGCCTAATATATATTTTATTCTACATATACAATATATATCATGTCATTAGAAAATTATTTTGTAACGTTACTTTTGGGTCTTAAGGCTGACGGGGCCGACATTCCAAGCAACTAATCTGGTGCATTCCTCTCGGCCGTTTGCATTCAAATTCAAGTTAAAGCGTTGAGATACAGGATGTCCCAAGACCATTCCCGATAATAAAAACTCAACTAATTGGTCCTGCGATTTCAAGTATTATTTATGAAGACCATATACCAAAATTACCTGTGGTTTCTGAGGAAAAAAAAGTAAACTTTGCTTGAAAAATACAACTCTATGGCTGTTAACATTCGGACAAAGTAGAAATTCCACTATTTAATTGTATACAAATGACATAAAAAGAATGTATAATAATAAATTTGTAAATTAATAAAATAATTTAAGTAAAAGACAAAAGTTTAAAAAAGTCGTAATAAAAAAATAAAGTGATTGGGCTACGACATTCTAAATGATTATTAATTTATTTAAAAAATATAAACAATATAAAAACTAACTCGTATAACTAATTATGGGTAAAACGAGGCTATTTGCAGAATGTGTACATTTCTGAACAAAAAATATCCATAAATTGAGATATATAATGTGAATATACAAGAAACGTATTTAAAAACTAGATTTTAGCCTGAAATTCCCATTCTTTCCCTTCCAAGTTCTAGTTTATTTTTTTAAGTTGGTAAACATATTATTTATTATCTTTGTTGTTGTTTACTTAATAATGTGGCTACCACACGTACGTATTTTTTTATGTAACTATTGAACTTCCCGAATGAAGATAATTAAAGCCAATAAAATAAAAAAAAATCTTAAATGTGCAGATTTAAAATACTTCTTTTTTTTCAGATATTTCCTTTTACCTGAAAGTTATCGTTATAGCGGCTATTGTTTTGTGAAGAATGAGGGCACGGTGAACTTATTTATAGCTCTGTATGTATGTCTTTCTCGGCGAAGTGAGTCTGCTTTGGAGCAACTAAGTATTTGCGCAACATTGTAAAAAGATGCTATTGTGATGTAACGGACGCGGAATGCGCCATAAACGGCTACCTTTGATGCATCCTCGGAGGCATCCGGGTGACGTCATGCATATTTTCGGACGCACGTTTCCTCCTAGCGTCGATAACAGCCTCGTGGGAGTTTTGCATTCTTTCGCCGTCCAAGGGTTCGTTTATTCTTATAAGCTTAACTTTAGTAGGTAGGGTCGGTATTACGTCGATTTTAACTGGGTCAGCTGGTTAGCTGGTATAGATTGTTATACGGCAATAAGCTCCGTTGTAGGCCGTCACACGCAATAAAAGGGAGCCCTGTTAAATATGTTCAGCGGTTGAATAAACCCTCTTTTTCATATGTTTTAATCGCTAGTAGGCAAATGTGTGTCAGAGCTGCAGGTCGATTAAAAAAAAATATTTACTTATTGGATTAGTTTTAGATTAGAGATTCTTAGAGTGAGCAAATATTAGTCTGTATTTAAATTTATTTTTCTTTATTCTATTTCATTTATGCTATATCATATCCAGAATAGGAATTAAACATATATATTAGAACATGTACTTATTATACTATTTTATAAGCATATTACATACGTTATTTTATCTATATTGTTGTAAATACACACACACATTCAGCTTCTATATATTCCATCTCTTTTATCTCTTCCTATAGCACTATATTAATGAAGCCTGTATAATTATTTGTAAAAATTCAGGTCCAATGTTTTAACATAAAAATAAATATTTTATTTTTAAATAATATGACGTACAGATATAATTATTAAAATTTATTTTTAATGTATGTTTGAGGTCTGTGTTATAACACATATCAAGTATCACATATATGTGATACTTGCAAATAGTCCATATATTAATTTTAACAAAATATGTGTACAACTACTATACTTACTACACCAACTATCTTAGATTTTATTTTAAAATCAAACATTACACGACTTAAAACTAAGACACATAATTTCTTGTAAATGCTATAAATATCTTTAGAGACTAAACCTCTTGATGATTTCCCTAATCGAGGTAGGTCGATGCATTTTTCTGTTATTACAATGTTTTCTGCGTTTTTATCTTGATCAGTAAATATATAAATATGAGTAAGGAAAGAATAAGGAAAGTGAAGTAAAAAGTATAAAGAAGGAAAGTGTTTGATGCTGTTTTCATATATAAGCTACTCAATAATTTAATAGTCTGCCCAAAGCATCCACAAAGCATGTACAAAGTATCCACTTTAGAGTACCACCACGAATTACTAGATCTACAGATCTTTTTTTGTTGAATAAAACGCAACACTTCACAGAATATGTCATGAATATAATAACAGTAATTTTTCGGAATTAGACATTTTTAATTGTACTTTGAATTCATTCAAGAACAAGGTAAGTAAAATATAAATGTCTCATACAGGTAATTAGGAGGTAAAAATCCTAATTATTTGTGTTTATCATAATAACTCTAACAAAACCTATATTCTAATGAATTCATATCTTTATTAGTGTAAATATGCAGAAACTAAACTATTTTATTTACGTTTCTCATCATTTTCTTTTTTATGTAGTCAGTTTTAGGTGAACTGACATCTCAATTATATTGTTAAACAGTGGATTCATGTAATTGGCCAAATTAATAACTATGTATTTACTGTTCTATAATCCAAGTTACGCTGTATGTTTCCCTATAATATATATATAGATATTATATAAATATTGTTTGATATTTATTTATTTAATGTTTTTTTTACCTATTTGGTGTATTTCTCTGAGGGTAGTCTGTGCTGCAGATCGATATCATTTGGCGTATGATATTCAGTCGGATTTATGGTCAGTTGCCCATTTTTTCGTATTAAAATGCGTAGACCGTACTCAAAGGCGTACGATTTCATCGACATTAGGTGATCGCCGTTATCTGTGGATTGGCAAAAGGTTGCCGCTAGTGATTCACGACGAACATCGATATTTAAGAAGTTAGGGATTTTTTAAATACGCTAAAATGTTGTACTTTTACAAAGGTATACTTTATTTAAGTATGTTTTATTATGTACATATTATTTATTTATTTCGGGAAACAACAGCTGATACAAAAATAAAATTTTAATAAAAACATACAAAACATAAAGCCAATGAGTGTATACGATTTATTTGTGTTGGAATTATTGAGGTTATACTAAAATTCAAACGACGATTTTATGAATCATGTCATCAGCCAACAAAGCTTGTTCGGTTTTGAGAAATTTTGGATTACTAGAACCCAAAGTTTTTTTTAAATTTCTATATTAAGAAGCTGTTTTTAAATAAAAACTAACAATTGTTTACTGACGCCCAAGGATAGTTTTTCCCTAGAAAACGCACCCGTCAAATATCCACCGTCGATGTTACATTCTCGCCTGCAGCATCCCTACGCGCGGCGCGGTAAGGTTATCTCGTCCGCAAGCACACACATCTGTGGTTAACCCGAGGGATCGCGGTATGTCCGATATCCATCGGACAGCGCCGTCACACGTGATTCCAGTCGCCATTTTGGGTCCCATGTGGCGCCAATGGACCCGCTGATATTGCCACTTTCAAAATGTATCCACATTCTACGCACTCTATAAACATATGTTTATAATACAATCTTTGAAATGTTTATTATGTCTGGATATTTTCGTAGGTCACATTTAATAAAAAAAGGTATTTATTTAAGAAGAAACAAATACATACATTTAAAAACTATATCATGAGTAAATATAGTACCTACTTAATGTCTTCTTAATGTTTTCTTTGTGTCTTCTTTGGTACAGACAGCGTCTAGTTAAGAAGGCATGAAATATGCCGGTCGGTTGTTACTTACTTTAACCGCTATTGAACTGTTACTACTGCTTTGTCGTTAAATATATGTATAAATGTTAAATATATGATCAGATTTAATATTCTCTCATTATAACGCTCATCGTCAGATTTAATATTTCTTTATAAGGTATATAGAAATAATGTGTTTAGGAAAAATATCATTTAATACGACGTCGCATAATTTAAGAACTCCTGTTCTGTTTAGAACCCCTATATCACATAACATAGCCTTTAATAACATAATACCTCGCATCTGTCGACTTTATAATACCTTACATAGAGATAGTCGCATTGACATTTTCCAAGATAGCCTTTTAGTCAATTTAAAAGGCATATTTTTGAATTGCTTCCGAGATAAAAATATAAAAGTACATATTTATGTTCAAACATTTTATTTATATAAGTATATATATATATATATATATATAAATAATATATACACAATTATAAATTTATATGTATGTAATCATATAATATCCGTATTTAGTGTATGTATATAATTTATATGATATATAATTTCTATGTAGTATAATGTGTGTTTTATTTTTGATATGTATGTATATGTATGTATGTTCTCTTTTTATTTAAATATTGATAAGGTTTTTCTTACTTAAGTCTCTAAAATTAATGTAAACATTTATTGTTACATAAATTAATGTTACACAAATGTAAATTAATGTTCAATATTTTGTTAGAGTACCGAATATAAAAATAAAACAAAAATATTGGACTATACAAATAAATAAATTATATAAAACAAATACCCAAAAAAGAAAACCCTACAGATATCTTATAGGCAGAAAACAATGTCTCTGAGTGTGTCATGTGCCATTACTCTATGTTTAACTTTTACTCAAGCTGATGTCCCGAGATGTTCCTTATTATGAGGGAGAAAATGGAATAAAAAAAATACCAAAATGATTTATTCCCAATTTAAAGCGCTGGTGTGAATTGTTTTTGGTGTTGAGATACGAGATCAATATTCGTAGCCTTGACCGGATTACGGTAAATGACCCGGTGTCGCGAGTGGACGATCAGCTGGCGATATTACAATAGCCACTTAATAAGAAGGTTAAATGCAGTATTCGAAATAATGAAGGAAGAGATGAATCTAACAGTGTCCACCACAGAAATACGGCGAAGCCTGAATTCGAAAATGTATGAAAAAATATTTAAACAACAAAAAACAAAAAAAAAACGTGAAAATAGTAAAAAGATCATGTGAGCGCTCAGCTGTCGCCGTACATCGTAACGGTGTTAAGGTTATAATTATCGATCGGCGTGGCATCGGAATTCGCTTGCTGACCAAATTGACACCATCTGATAATAAATATAATAAATAAAGGTTAATTTTTTTAATGTCATAAAACTAATAATATAAAACGTTAGGGTAGCCCGTGAGTGAAGGTATTGAGGCGCCGCCGATCTCCGCAAGCAACCGGTCGGCACTAAACCACACTATGGTAGGCAGTTAAGTTCAGTAAGACCTGATCTCCCAGAGGTCAAAGGAACTTCCAGTAATAATAAATCCAGTGTGCGCTCGTGCGATGTTCTAGTTCAGCAAGTTACGGCATCTTACCTTTTTCTAGATGTGATACCTTCACTCATGACTTTCCCTCTTTTTTTCCCCCGAATCCCCTTGTTATCGCCTCTCCAGACGAGCCCGCCTCCGGTCGAATTTCAGACCGATTATCGCCTTAATCTATTCAGCCCCCGATCGGCATTAAGTTGGAATTAGAACCGCGCCGAGTTAATTTCTTTCGGTGGATTTTATTCGGTAGATTTCATTAAAAAGCTACCTATTGCAATGGCTACCCCAAAACCACCCTCAGTTTAAAAGTTTATATATCTATCTATCTATATCACTTTCTTGTGGACACGATAACTGCCGTAATTTTACACCAATCACTTTCAAATTAATACATAATATTTAAGGGCACAAAATCTCGGTCAAGTTTGTTAATGAACGAAATTAGACCAGGGGGCCGAGAATGGGGGTTTTTTTTTAAAAGAAGCGAAATTTTGTTATAACTTTATTAGTATATAAGATATCGAATTTATTTAAAGTTTATATTATTCCTTGGATAAAGGCCTAAAACTTATTATAGGGATTCAATAGCACCAACCATTGGCCCTAGGTGTGGGAGAAATTAATTTTTCAAAATTCAAAAATCATAACTTCCTTATTCGTACAATTGGAGTTTACCTATCCCCTACTTTGATCCGATTAAATCTACCTCCGCCTGCCGGCACGCCGAGAGAGATTTTTTAAAATATTTATTTGTCACTTTTTTATTATTTTATGTCTGTTTTTTCAATTAATATTAATTTAAGCACGTTCATTACATAAAAATTGACCATAATTGTTCAATTTATCAAACCTCATGCAGAGATGCGAAAACGGTGGTTCTTCATAGATACATTACACACACATGTGCTCTTTTTTTATTTACGCGTTTCAAGTGTGTTAAAATTATGCTTTTATCAAATATATATTTATTTCAGTTCTATTTAGCATTATTAATACACCGAATACTTACAAAAACATATACAGATCCCAAGATCAATCCCGCACACTATAGGGGGTGTTGATGTTCCCTATTAAGAGTAAGAAATTATTTAACAAAATGCGAAAAATTTTCACCGCCAAATTTATTATTTTTTAGACAAAATTTGTGTAAATCGATCTTTTCAATCGATAAATCAATATTATCTGTCGACCAATAACATTCCTCTTACAACCCCAGAGAAGGAGTAAGGAGTTACATCTTCTTCTTAGACCGACCTCTGTTCGACCAGTGACATCTGACAGCGATCATTTAGCTCCGCCCTAACAGGGCTTTTTGAACAACGCGGCAGGTCATTAACCTCGATCTTTACTGACAGCGGCCCAGTGACCCGGTGACATAGTTATCCGAGGGAGGAGCCTTTGAAAAATAGCTGTTTAACACGATTTAGAATAGAAACTATCATTGTATTTATTTGAAAGTTTTAGGAATTTTGATATAGTTTCTTAACAAATAACACTAGAAATCGAAGGACCAATTCGCTGTTTTTTTTAACGGGAATGGTCTTGGGAGGACATCCTATATAATACGATAAATAACAGATTATTGGTAGTAGACAAGTAATTAATTAAATATTTTTTCTCGATTCATCTCTAGCGTAGAAAAGCGTAAAGTAAAAACGTTTTTCATTCGAAAAAAGCCAAGGATTATTTTTCAACCAGTGATTTGATTGATCGCTTTTTATTAAAGCTTTTCTTCAGTCTTCGGGAATCGTGCTTAAGGGAGGAATAAGTAAAGGATAAGATGTTTTCGAGTGTTTGTTTTTTTCCATGTCCGTTTTTCAGCGTTCAGTGCGATATTATGTAAAAAAATGGCTGTTAAATTTGTAATATTACGTACCCTACCTTAATTATCGTTAAGTGTTTCATCTCAACTACCAAGCAAATTCCTGTTCTATTTATTTTGTAGCAATTGTATCCTATAGAATTAAAACCAGCATTCTGTTGTGAATGTGTTTCGCGGCAATTTAATGAACACAATTTACAACTGGAATATCAGGAATATTTAAAAAAAAAAAAGATTTTTATTTTAAATTATCCTGTTATTTTTTAATGCTTTTTTTTGTTTCTAAATGTTGCTAATGATCAGTAACATAATTAATTCTAAAATGGCTGCAGATTGCTTGTTTTGATTCCAACCTAATATTTTAAATACGTTTTATAGGGTAATAAGATGAAGAAGTTTCATAATCGATACAATAAACGATACAATAATATTGTAAAAAATTACAATAAGATAATTTTGAACAATTACTGCTTTTGATTTTATATGACACAAGTCTACATGAGTACGATTATATTATTTATTATTTCAGATTTAAAAAAAACGTATTTTTTTCCCTTATAATTTTTATTTTTATTACATAAGTAAAATAACCAAAATGCCTTCACAAACAGTTTGACAGTCAAGATTGTATGTTTGCCCGTGTGCTATATAAATCATTTGATAATCTCTAAGCCTCGAAACGAAAGAAAAAGTCGATACGCCTCGTTAGTGCGAAAGAGATGAATGTCGCAGCAGTTTATAGATAAGAAAACTACCCAAAAACTCTTCGATGTGGTTAGAAGAAAGTATTCAGTGCCTACCCTATAAAGTCTTTGTACGGTCGAGGGCAAATGAAGCTTTACCTTGAAAGGCTATTCGGCAGAATGTGTAGGTATATATATGTAAAATGAATATCATCTACGCTCATACGAAGATGCGAAAGCAGTGGTTCTCATAGATACAGTTCACACATTAATATGTTAATATCTCTATTTGTTTATGCGTTTCAGTTCAACTTTAAATGCATGGGGTAAAGCTCCGAGTGCCTTTGACTGTACATTTACTTACTAACTGTTTAATACTAATGTATTAAACAGTTTCCAATTTATCGTATTCGTTATCTATTAAATACAAACTATATGTGGTAACAAAAATATGAATTTACGAAAATTTACTTATATTAGGTGATTAATTTCTTTCGCGTTGAGTGGGCCTAGTCGGATTAGTAATCGCCACTCGTGAACCATTCCAAAATAGAGACGCACTATTTATTTCGCGATACAAAAATGTAAGACTCGAAAGTTAACCGATGCGTTTCCATTTTGGAACGGTTTAATAGTAGCGCATTTGGTCGCAAAGTTGATTCAATCAACTCGACTACAGAATAGACGGGTTCAGCCATAAAAATAATATGTTTGCGTCTACTCGAGTTGGTCTTGAAGGGATTTTTTTTTTTGACAATGACAATAAATAACTAAGAGCTATCGCACATAATCCTGGCGAAGTAATCCGCTCTACTCGGTCAAGTCGAGCGTCCAATTGACGTCAATTCGTATTCCAGACGTCTGGATTCTGGAATTTCCTCTTTCTCCTTCTACTCTGTTCGCCCTTTCATGCGGTTGCTAGGTTCTTTGTTTACAAGTAGAGCGACCTAACAGTATTGAGTAGTTGGACACTGCGTTAAATAATACATTATTATAATATTTTTAGGTAGAAAACTACCAATTGCAATGAGTACCATGTCTTGATTATTTCGACATATCTTCGCGTTTCACATACCCTAGAACCCAAAACCACTCTCAATTTAAAAGTTATTATAGATATGATAACTGCTGTAATTAAACACCAATCGCTTTCAAATTGATACATAAAATTTAAGGGCACTAAATCTCGGTCAAGATCCTTAATGTGCAAAATCAGCCCAGGTTTTTGAAAAAGTGAAATTTTGATATAACTTTCTTAGTGTATAAGATAACGAATTCATTTATATTTTATATTATTCCTTAGGGCCTAAAACTTTTTTGATAGCCCCGCCCCCAACCATTGGTCCTAGGGGTGGGAAAAATTGGTTTTTCAAAATTCGAGGATCAAATCCGTTCAAAATGTTTATTATAGACCTATAATATCCCTACAACTTTTACTTAAAACAAATTTTATATAAGCGCAACACTTACGGTACTGTATAAAGAGCGATTGAGTATACGCACGGTTAAAGAGCGATTGAGTATACGCACGGTTAAAGAGCGATTGAGTATACGCACGGTGAAATCTACCTTGCTTGCCGAAAGGAATTATTTTATTCTATTTTTAACACCTAACCTAATAAAAGTGTAACTTAATCCTATACAGGTGTTAATCTATATCGGCACTCAAACATTAATCAGTAAGAAATATTAGAAAAATGTTTCTCATTTACGAGAAAAATGACTTAGAAATGAAATCGTTTTTATGTTTGAGAGCTTTTAAACTGAGGGTGGTTTTGGGTTCTAAGGAATGTGAAACGCAAAGATATAACGAAATTTTCCGGATGTGATGGCATAGTACCCATTGCAATAGGTAGTTTTCCTAATGAAATCTACCTAACAGTGTCTGTCATCATAATATATTGTGTAAAATATTTCATCCCATAAATCCCTAACCAATGGTCGCCCCACGACAGTTTGGGCTGTTTTTTCGATTGCCCTCGTTCCAGCCATCTCTTTTATTGTTACCTTTCAGCGGGTGGGGGAGGGGGGGAGGGGCGAGACAGGGCCTTATGAGTTTTTGCGGTTGCTTCTTTTTACCTTTTACGCTTCCAATCTTCAGGTTACGGTTAAAGCGGCCCGCACGTGTTATCGGACCGCCCTACGTGCTACGTCATTGTGCCATATCTCCGAACATGCTGTTGACGTTTGTGAGTGACACGTTTGTGCGTCCATAATACAAGTTCGATTGTGAGGTGGTGTCAGGAACCGTCTTAGCCCAAATGGGGGGGGGGGGGGGGGGGCTGGTAATCAGGATAAATGGGACCAGTTTAACATAACAGCGGGCCATTAACATAAATTGACAACACTACTCAAAAAAGCTAACCGTCATTTTTGACCGTGTCCATGATCCGAATACGATTGGTCCTTTTATGTAGTTTCACTTATAAACCATAGACCTTTGCACGGTGTGTAATAATTCGTAAAATTCAAATATAAGATTACTACACATTACACACATTGTGTTACTATTACACCTACTACAACTACACCTACATACCTACTACACCACACACAGTTTTGCTTTACTTTATGTTTTATTATTTAAAACTTGTGAATATAATATAATAATGAATAATAATATGAATTTGCGAAAACTGTTGCACATTAAAGATCCCTATCGGCACGCCGGAGGGCGGAGGTACCGGATCATAGTAGGGGATAGGTGAACTCCAATTGTACGACCTTATATTGCGACATTGCGCGAGCTGCCGCGCTTTCCACTACCCATGGCAACTCGCGCACCTCAACACGTCGTTACCCTTGCGCAGCGAGAGTGCTTATACTGAATCCCTCTTTATACTGTAAGGGTTGCTCATATAAAAATTATTTTAAACAAAAGTTGCAGGGAAATGATAGACCTGCAATTAACATTTTGAACTGATTTGATTATGTACCTATTAAGAGAGGTATGATTTTTTTAATTTCAAAATCAATTTTTCCTACCCCTAGGAGCCATAGTTAGTGCTATCAAAAAAAAATTACAGATATAACTTTTAGGTCCTTATCTAAGGAATAATTTAAAATTTAAATAAATTAGATATCTTATATTCTAAGAGAGTTATAGCAAAACTTCACGTTTTCGAAAAAAGCGCCCATTCTCCTCCATTACAAGCGCTCAATCCATGATTCGACCCATATTTTTAGTGATTAGATATATTTTTTCATCAATGTAAAGGTTTATTTTTTCAACCAAAAATACGCCTTTAAACCTCATTAATATTATTATTCCCTTGCTAAAACTGAAATGCTCTAATCGTATAGTTCATTGAGGAGATTTCCATTCAGGTTTCAATAATTCTGCAATATTTACACTTTTTATAAAAAATACGGCCAGATGTACACTGAGTTTACAAGCCGAAGGTTTCGATTCGAATTGTTTTCAATTTGTTATCTATATGATGTGTTTGTGAATGAGATAAGGCCTTGCGTTCAAAAACACATAAATAAATAAATTAATTAAAATTTCATGTCTGTGCT
The DNA here is from genome assembly GCA_020383195.1 of Neomicropteryx cornuta. Taxonomy (NCBI): domain Eukaryota; kingdom Metazoa; phylum Arthropoda; class Insecta; order Lepidoptera; family Micropterigidae; genus Neomicropteryx; species Neomicropteryx cornuta. Next base: position 1,243,884 of record JAHKQU010000028.1, read on the forward strand.
TTGGACCGTTGAGGAGTTCTTTTGTGTGGAGCCAATCCTTGGTGTGGAATCAGGTCATGCTTAACTGAACAACCATGTCAAATTTGAACTCCTTAGGATAAAAGGAAGTGGTTCTAATTCAGCTTGCAAGGTTTGACCTGAATAAACATTGAAAATTAAATAAAAGTTTGTAAAAAAAGATAATAATCACGGGTTTGTCCCAAAACAGATACATAATATATTACTGTAATAAACATAATTCGTATCGATAAAAATAAATGACCTGTGTACCGATATCTGACAACGAAGTTTCACCATAATGTTTCTTGACCAGTTTGCTCCGGAACCATAAAAGAAAATGATAATTTAGTCACCGGGTATTCGAATTGACTCCATTTTTGATCATAAATATGAACTACTTTAAACTTTAAACTTTTCTTAAATAAGCCATCAGCTAAAAAGTTTTCATCAGTACGGGTCTATTTAATCAGCTGACTACGTTCCAATGCATTTCCAGTGCCGGACCGAACGCCGACGCACCATCGGAGCAAGCTTCTGAACAAATTCAAAGCAGCCCGTAATGAAAGTTTTTCTTTCATAACTCCAGGTCAACAAGGATCCTTGCGCCGTCCCTGAAGTCAGTATTTTTTTAATATCAAACCAATATCCTCATTTTAGAGTCTTCATTCAGTTAGCACATCTACTTTATACTCTAAATATGTTAATTTACAATTATTTTAAAGCCATATAAGTTGTAAATTCAAAATTTAAAAGAGTGATCAAAGACAGAAGATTCAAAAACTAAATAAGATTAAACGGTAAATTATAAATAAATCTAAAAATTTAATAAATATATTATCAAAAGCAAACAAAAACTATAGATTCTAAAATTGATAACAAGTTGTAATATCTAAATAAATCTAGGAATTATAAGGCAAAGCAAACAAAGACTGTAGATTCTAAAATTGATGAAAGTTGTAATTTCTAAATAAATCTGGGAATTTAAGACGTTTATTATATAGGTAAGCAAACAATGATTGTAGTTTCTAATAAATTAAGAAACATTAAATATATCATTGATCAAGATTATATTTCATTTAGGCAATTCGTATAGGCGTGAAATGTATAGTTTTTCGACTATAAAAAGTACACATCATGGATCGGAGAAAACTCCCACGGAAAATACCTTTAATTGGCTAATGTTTAGAAAATAGGTATAGTTTTAATGATTGCAAGTATTTTTGTGACTTAAAAATATCTTTTCATTCCAGCCACCCTCCTTGACGTTGGTCTCATATTTACTTATTTTAACATCTATCTTCGACTGATTTTTCATCTGGGTCAGCACAAGGGAGTATCATCTAATACACTGAAAAAAATATTGAGCTCTGATTTAACAGAAAGTCAGTAGAATAAGTAGTTCAAATGAAAAGTTGTATACACTTTACTATACTATTTTTTTTACGTCAACTAAACAATCAGTAGTAGGACTCGCAAACACACCTCGCGCTTCTTGCCTATTTTTTTTCTCTGCCGAACAGTTCGGTAGCGCATACACAGTACTTTGTTTAAGTGCACGCGAGTTCAGTTAACCAACTTTTTTAGGCTTTTTTAACGTACCAAACGTTGGTTAAGCCTAATAAAAACTTTAGTAACGGTAACCAAATAGTTTGTTAAGGTTACAAGACTCGTTCGTTTGTGCATACAAATAACTTTAACCAGTTATCGGAAAACGTTTAGCTATCACTATATCTATAAGAATTTCTTGTAGTGTGTGCAGGTTATTTTTCTTAGTTTATCTTTTTTTTTGTGGCTAAATGAATTGTGGCTATATTTGACTTCGCTGGGCAAAGGTTGGACCTGCGGGACGCGTTGAATTTGAACTGGGAAATAGCTGACCTCGATCTTAGACAGTGTAACCAAAAACCGGTCCGCGGCCCGCAGGGTCCATTTGCAAGACCGACCTTATCGGGTCAAATGTGCTAGCATAAAGTTCTAACATAACTGTGTCCCTTTTGAAGTTTAAGTTACATACTCGTACATTATTATATTCAAACCAATATTCAAAATTATTTTTTTTTTACTACGGTAACATTTTATAATGCTTCCCCCCCCCCCTCCCTATAATGGGACCCCTATGATTTTTTGGCGTGTAGTTATTTATTATTTAGTTATAATAAGGTATGTGTCAGTGACGTTCGCGACGTCAGAAGTCGATAACATTGTATGCGATGCGAGAAGATGTGTTCGCACGCGTGTAGAACTACTTACTACCTGGATACCTACATGTTTGTAGTGTGTACTTAACTTTGTGCACTTAAATTTGTGCACGTAGTGTGAACTTAAATTAAGCGCTATTTTTTTATTTCTAGATATAATAATCGCTCTTACGCAGAAAAAAAAAATTAAATTATTTAAAAATTTGCACCCGCAGCAAGAAATTTGCTAATCGAACATAAACGTAAGCACATCGCATAGTTGTAAGTACAGACTGATTATTGTTAAATAGTTTTTGTTTAGATTTACCATATATGGCATCGAGAGATGTAGTTAAAAAATATTTTAGCAAAAACATTTTGCTGTGATTACAAAACAATATGGAGTCGTGGGCGAACAGCTGACGAAATAAAACGACCTTACTTGAGAATTTGGTATTCGCAACCACAACATTTTGTTGTTTTTACTTATTACTGCATCGACTATAAAAAATATTGGCATTATTATATCAACCATACTTTATGGTGGCCAATACCATATTTTTGCTGTCATTAACATATTTTTTTTCAGTGTCAAACGACTTTGATAGGTTGTTTACACATCGCAACCGCAAAGTATCGGAAGTGAAACTTTATTTTTAAGTTTCTCGTTTTATTATTTCGAATCTAATAAACGACATTTACGGAACCCTCAGCGTGTGGATTCAACGCTAGGAGAGTGTGCCCTGCTCCGCTTATATACCGTTTCGCTATCCATAACGGTCCAATTGACGCGGTAAGAACTTCTCCCGACCGCCGTTCGCTTTGTTCACTTTCCGCTGACGGTACACTTCGTAATTTCACTACACATTGTATTTTCTAAGTTTGCGCCCTGGAGGCAAGTTCGATTGAAAGTTTTTTTCCAGTTACATGCCGTTAAAGTACCTAATTAAAGCCTAGTTAAAGCTCCACGTTTTTTTTTATTGCAAGCTTTTATTTAGCTTGCAATGTTTGAATGTCGGTTTAGGTCAAATCTTACAAGCTGAATTAAAACAACTTCCTCTTATGCTATGGAGTTGAAATTTGACATGTTGGCTCAGTTCCGATGACGATGCATTTTTATGGTAAGCATGGCCTGATTCTGCTCCCAAGAATGGCTTCAGACGAAGGAACTCCTCAACGGTCAACATCGCAGACACGAAATATTGTACACGCATTCAAGCACTTAAATAAAAGCTTGTTTTTAATAGTATGTATTTTTACTATTAACTTATTTTCAGAAAATATCTTAAGAAAGAGGTTAACTGTTTTAACTAAGCTATTTTATGTTCATCCTAAAAAGTGTCTGAAATGACAAAGTTTAGTTTTATAATATTTAAATGTAATAGTGGTATACATAAACATGCTATGACAAGTCAAACCATTATAAGGATAGTTGTCATTTGTCATTCATGTCATGAATACCGAGGTCAGTTCACAAATGTTATTATTTATTTATTGCACTTCGGTTCAAACGTACATAAACTTACAGACTACCATAATTCTTCATTATATGACAACCATTTTGTAAACTCAGCATGTTCATGTGCATATAGTACCAATGCAATCATATATTTATTTATTTGATTCTTACAACTGCTTACAGCTGTACATAAAAATAATTTAATGAACAATTTCAGCTGACTCTACGGGCATCTCTAATTCAACATATATATTTAACAGAACACGAGATCATGGAACTAGCATCTATATTTATTTATATGATAATAGGTGAGTGTTGTAATTTGTGAGTATATTTAAGAACCAGCCTACGTCATTTTATAGATTAGTTTGTATCAGAGCTCTTGAATTTGTTGTCTAGCGCTTAATACCAAAATATCCAACGGTCGACAAACTTTGTGTGAATGTAGTAGGTTTTAAAAAACATAATTGCTTTTAGTTTAGAGGTTTCAACCACTTGTTTGGTTTCAACCACCGAACCATTTGTTGTGTAAATGCTATTTATAAACTTTTTACATAACTAGTTACTATTTTAACTATTAGTTACTATTAGCAAAAATATCACTTTTAGTTTAGAAGTAGTAAAAATTTTAAATTAAAACAACCTAATTGCAATAATTATTTTCATATAGTGTTTGGTATTTTACAAAATGTTGGTCTCCTGGAATGAAGGTTACATATCAATGATTAATATATATTTATTCTGGATTTTTGTGTTGACTCATATAAGAGGTTTAAGTCCTCAAACACAATCGAAATTTGGATATACACACGCCTTGTTCGAACGGTTAAGGTCAGTTTTGACATTTGTGAGGTAAGAAGATTGATAACTGCGCGGTGAAATTTTATTTTATTTATCTTTATTGGAAAAACCAACAGTTTTACACAGAAGCATACAAAAAATACATTTGATTGAACTATAAAAACCTATATAAAATTAAGAATGGCTTTCTTCTACCAAAAAGTATTAACATTGATTACAAATATTACAATTTAATATATTTACATATCCACTTACACGAATATAGAAAAAGTTTTATTATAATAATTTTACAACCGTAGTATCGGTGAATGTAAATGTTCGTACTAAGGTCGGCCTTCCTCGAGGAAAAGTTAAGGACCGACTTAGCATAATAATACCGGTCTTACTGTAACATACCTACTGAATTATCGTGTAATTCCCTAAATAAATGATTATGTTGTAAATTGTTTTCAATTTAATCTTTCGTCGTACAATTTTTCTCCCTGCAGTGTTGGTAATAGTTTCGTATATTCACGGCTGATATTCCCACCGTGACTCCCGTCGAACGCGCTGATGCGACACCTTTTCAATTTTTCAAACGCGCCCGGCGCCATCAACCAACCACCCGACGCTCCGGCGCCAAAGTACTCCACTTCTAGTATACTCTAAAATTGTAAACTTGGATATATTATCACATGCGAGTACACCTCTACATCATTGATACACATTATCATAGATTGCTAAGGAGAAAATGTCAAGGATAAATATTAATTTCGATTCATTTAGACACTTTTTTTCTATCCCTGGCATTTGGGAATCATTGGAAATTCAATCGTAAAAAAAAATGTTTAGATACCTCGATCTTATATCTTCAACGTAGTAAAGACAGATTTGTTAAAATTCACTTCTATTTCTGAGAAATTTAATAAACGATAGACTGCTAATAGTTAATTATTAGTTGAATTTCTCTCTTATAAAAGACATTACAGCCTTCTAGAATATTAATTGAAAGGCAAATGAACAGCTTAAAACATAGAAAATTTTATATTTTTAAATTCTATATTATGAAACTGTAATTAATTAAAAACCAACAATTGCTTACTGACTGCGCAAAGAGTAAAATTTGACGCACATTTTACATAAACATCGGACATGGTCTTGGAACGTCCTGTATAATATCATGTTTATGCGTTGTGCCTCTGTTTTGCGGTAGAAACTCTATACAGAGTGGTCTAAAAGCCACTATATAAATATACAGTATGTCCCAGAGCGCTTGGCTATTCTTAAAAGGAATGAAATGGTCGTATGAAAAATGCATAGCCTAATATTTTGTTTTACTATAAGAGATTGATAGTACTTATTTGTTTTTTATTTATTCAAAAAATTTTCAATTTAAAAAGTTATTTTTAAGTGAAATGTATGTTTTATGATTACAAAAACTGTACATGCAAACTTAATATTATACTAGCCCACTATTCGTAAAAAGGGCCAATTTTGTTAGAAAAAATGTTCATGTTTTTAATTATTTTCTGACATATTTTATTATTCTTTTATTTCAGGTAAGCCCGTCATTATGAAGATTACTTGACCGTGTGTTGAATGAGTATGTAAGTACGTAGTTCATATTCCTCCGTTTTAAACGCGATATTTCATTGTACCTAAAATATGCACAAAGTTATCTTATCGTATGCCTTCTGTTGTCGGGGAGGCGTCATGAGCGCAGTTCCGATATCCACAAGCATCACAAGCAGACGCCACCTTGCAAGGTCTGTTTTAGGTAGATCCGGAAAATTTCGACATATATTCGCGTTTCATATCCCCTAGAACTTAAAACCACCCGTAGTTCAAAAGCATATATATTTATCTATCTATATCACTTTTTTGTGGACACGCTAACTGCCGTAATTTTACACCAATCACTTTCAAATTGATACATAAAATTTAAGGGCACAAAATCTCGGTCAAATTCGTTAATGGGCATTATCAGACCAGGGGGGCGGGAATGGGGAGGGTTTTTTCGAAAAAGTGAAATTTTGCTATAACTTTCTTAGTATATAAGATATCGAATTGATTTAAATGTTATATTATTCCTCTGATAAGGGCCTAAACCTTATCCAAGTAATCTTTTGTGGTAGCATTAACCATTAATCCTAGGGGTGGGAAAAAGTGGTTTTCCAAAATTCAAAAATCATACCTCCCTTTATAGTCATGGGATTAAATCCATTCAAAATTTAAATTGTAAGCCTATGATTTCTTTACAATTTTGGTTTGAAACAATGTTTGATATATGTTCGTACAGTTGGAGTTCGCTTTGATCCGGTGAAATCTACCTCCGCCTTCCGGCATATCGAAAGAGATCTTTCCCAAATATAATTATTTTTGTTTATGTGGGAACACGTTCTGTGACCACTAAGAGTTTATTGAGGTCCGCGTTAGAATAGTTTCATTTTACTTTCTGGAATTACTGCCGCGAATTCATCGGCGATTCGTACCCCGCGCGGATTATTTCAATTGGTTCCGAATTGGATTGGCAACGGAGTTGGAACGCGATATCTCTGCACCCCCTCCACCCCATCCACCCTCGCTGCACTCGAGTATTTCTCGCCTGCATTCCAACGCGTCTGTCGGAGAATATCAAACGCATCCGGGAACAGCATCGCTTCATCTCTTCATCATTCTTCCTCGTCTCTTTGCCAATACGCGCAGAATTGGTCATTGCATATATCTTCTATTATATCAGTTGCGAGCGTGTGTTGTTTGCCTTAATTCCCTGCAATACTTATGTGATTTAAAATTTAAATTTTGTGACAGTCGAATAAGACAAACATAATTACAGCTTTTATTTGTATTTGTACATTATTTTATTGACATTGACAGATTATTGAAAAAGAAACATTTGAAAACACACAAAATTCACAGCTCGAAACTCATTCTGTCAATCTGCTGTCAGTAGTATGAGCGTTTTATTAGATGAATTTTAACTTTCCATATAAGCTTTTCTTCTCCATATAAGCTTTTAGTATGCTAAACCTCACATTCCTCCCTGCGCGCATTATGCTTAAAATGGGTACAAAGTTTTATGTATTAATATATAGATATGTATCAAAAATTTATTGTCAGTCTACCGTTAACTGGCTTCTAAATCATAAAATATCGATGCTATCGATAATGTCATAAGCTCACCAATGTCAGCAATATCACCGGAGCTCGAAAATAGTGTTGTACCCAATAAAATAAGTAAAATGACTTTTTAATTGTATCGCAATATATGAAATTAAAGCAACACTGAGCTGTTTATTAGTAAGATTTAAATTAACGTATTAAAAAAAATATGTTATACAGGCTGAACTTTTTCTCGTGCACATACTTTTATGGGGTTAATTTACACACCAAACTAAACGAGTTTTGTTCTAAGAGTTTTAGGAGAAAAGATTTTTTTTATTTTTTTTACTTTGAAGTTGTAATTAATTAAAAACCAATAATTACCTGGCGCCCTATTAAAATAAAGCACCGAATTATCAATATGACAGTCGAAATTCTCAAAAGATTCTTGCCTCAAAAGATTTTGCCTTGAAAGATTTCTTATTTTACGATAGCGAAAGCTGTCTCTTCGCTAACTGTACCGGTAGCTTGAACCATTGCACCAAGTGGTTTACCAGCGGAAAGAGATAGATGGCAGAGGAAAGGAGTGAGAGGGAGAGAGCATTAGCGCCGTTACACGCCGCCTTCAGCGTAATCATCATGGCCGCGGATAATTTTACGACCCGCCGCGGGGCCGTGATATTGTTTTAATGGTGACTCCTAATGTCTTTGTGATGTCGGACGCTTCGTGCTTGGAGTGAACTCTTCGCCGCGGAGACGACACGGCGTGCCTGCACCACGAGCGTACGTCTCCAGCGAGGGTACGTTCTCAGACTCCAACTTATAAAGATCGGCCTTATCTTGGAAATGTATTGAGTTCTTTCAAAACCAACACATGATTCATTCATTGATGCACTGGTAGAATCCCGCCTTCGTTACGGTATCCTTATGTGGGCAACGACTCCATTCATAACGGAAATCTTTAAAATATAAAAAAAGCAATTCGTGCTATAGCAGGAATAAATTTAAGAGAATCGTGCAGACCTTATTTTATATAACTTGGCATTCTCACTCTGACATTTTTATACAAGAGGCACTGTGTGAATTTTTCATTAATAGAGATAGTGTAATAAAACATGAATACTAGAAATAAAAGTGATTAAATACGTGCTATTAGGCCATGCACAACTACATTTATTAAAACAAGTTTTTACATAGGTTTAACACAATAAACTTTCAAAAAACCTAAAGGTAAATAAAGAAAAACATTTATTACTTTAGTTAACAAGAATTTATATAGTACAGGTGAATTTATTAAAATTATAAAATGTTTTTTTTTTTACTTTTTACTTTATTTTATTAATTTCCAATGCATTAAGATTCGTTTAATAATTGTTTGTTTAAAAATCTATATAAACGTCACTAGTTTATCTACGTAACTTTATCAATATTTGAAATAAAATTATCTTATCATTGTGCCTAGAAGTCGCGAACGGCGTTTCTACAATTTTTTTTGCACACACCTTAATTTCATGGCACCTCGAATTTACAACGAAGTGTAGGATTTATTGTGGATTTTATAGTTCCAAAAACTGTTACTTAAAAAGAATAACTATTATTTTTTTTAGTTTTAAAAGAAAAGTAACGGAAATGATGATCAACGGCATATTTATATTTATTTGTGAAATAAAGCAATTACGTAACAAAGAAATATTATTATACAGGCGCTACACAATAACAAAAACAAATAAAACGATGGTAGCCAATGATAAGTATAAAATAAAACCAATTAAATATTTTCACCGAGTAAGAATAAAATTAATATTTAACCTACGGCGTTTGTGACAAAAAAATAATAATTAAATACAGAAAATGCGCTGTTCGACCAACAATTTATCTGTCGAATCCATCGCATGCTTGGCTACAAATAAAATGTGAGAAATACGCAATTACACGATTTTTACCGATCTTTATCGAATTTATGAAGGTTGCATCGTCCACGCCGTGACTGACGACATTCTTCAGATGGAAACATTTTCTGAAATGTCTTCATTCGACACAAACTCGAAATGTGTGTGTGTGTAAATGTGTGTATGTGTGTACTCGAATTTGTAGATTGATTATATAGAGGTTTTTAGATTGTTTAACTCCTAGGAAGATTTTTCTTCTAGATCTTTAAATAAGAGAGTCACAAAACTAAAGCGTTTGCATGGAGAAATGACCGGGTTGAGGTGCTCTTAAGGTTTTTTAAGGGACACGAGTCCACATGACGACCGCGCCAGGTTTCCGCTGACGCCAGGTACAAAGTCCATCGACCGAGGATAACTTCAACCGAATGCGCCCGGGCTGAGGTAAAGGGTTTCTCCTACGACGCAACTGGCAGTATATAAGAACAGAGGTCGCCCGTCAGTGCACGGCCTTTTCACCTGAGTTCGTCGAGCCGCTAATGCCTACGCTCGACTGCCGACGTCACGCGGGTCCGCGTCTTCATATAATAGAGTCATGACATTATATCATATATCGGAGTATTTATGTAGACAGTTGATCATGTAATAAATCTTATAACAAACTCACAGTTATTACTTATATCCCACGGCCCACACGCAGTTTGGTCCGTTACAGTTTAAAATCCTTGAACCAATTTACACTAAACTTTGAATTGGCCATAAAGCTGCGCTAAAAAATTGTAATTACCGACTCTGACGAAATTTAAATATGCGATCTCTCCCGTATGAAATAATGTCTTTCAGGAGCGCTAAATTGAAAATGCCACGGTAATAGGGACAATTTTATCTGCAAAGTCTTATTGCGATAAAGACTCGAAAATGATTTTAATAAACGTCTCTTTATGCGCCACTTTATGACGAAGGAAAATATTGCGCTGAGAATTATCTCAAGGCACGCCTGTGCGGATTTTATCGCCCATAAATTGTTGTATAATATTACATTTGTAAAGAATTCTAATATTTCGGCCTAATGACTCTTATTTTATAGTAATTTTCCAAGATTAAATTTCCGGAATATTATGTAACATCTGTTCTGAATTATTTATCTTTATTGGAGAAACCAACAATTTACACAGTACATATAAAATAAAAAATACATATGATGGAACGATAAAAAACTATGTAAAACTAAAAATAGGATTCTACTAATAAAAAGTATTAAAGTTAATAACAAAAATAACAAAACCATTTTATATCAATATATATACATATCTACTACACGAATTTAGAACAGTTAATTTTTACACAAAAGATCATTGCTGAACACTTTAAATTGCGATTTATTCAGAGTCAATTTATCGAAGCAGTTAATAGTTTCATTAAAATAACTATGTTCATTAGTCCCTATGTTTCGGAGATGATCACACATATCGTCTTTAGGGGAAAGACGTGTTAGTTCGATGGTAACTGTCAACTCTGTGAACATTATTTTTTACTCTTTAAATCTATAATTATTGTAAATTATTCGCATTTAGCTGTATGTTTTACAAATGACTTTGTCATTGTATCGCATTGGATGGTAGTGAAACACGGTCATTAAGAGATAAAGAGAGGTCGGATGTTTGAGATGTGTGCTGGAGGATGGAAAGGACAGTGAAAAAGTCTAATGAGGAA